>CM038673.1:770428680-771028680 GCA_021605145.1 Aegilops bicornis | reverse complement strand
TGGCAATATAAAGTGACGTTCTTTTGCATTAAGATTTTGTGCATCCAACCCTAAAAGCACATGACAACCTCTTCTTCCCTCTGCGAAGGGCCTATATTTTTCTTTATGTCTTTACTTTATGCAAGAGTCAAGGTGATCTTCACCTTTCCCCTTTTTTCATTTTATCCTTTGGCAAGCACCTCGTGTTGGAAAGATCCTGATACATATATACAATTGGATGTAAGTTAGCATGAATTATTATTGTTGACATCACCCAAAGGTGAATACATTGGGAGGCAACACTATAAGCCCCTATCTTTCTCAGTGTCCGATTAAAACTCCATAACCGTAAGTATTGCGTGAGTGTTAGCAATTGTAGAATACTATATGATAGTTGAGTATGTGGACTTGCTGAAAAGCTCTATTCTTGACTCTTTCTGATGTTATGATAAATTGCAATTGCTTCAATGACTGAGATTATATTTGCTAGTTCTCCATAAAGTTTCTGAACCATACTTGACATTGTGAATAGATTGTTACTTGAGCATAAGAAATCATATGACAAAATCTATATACATTGTTGTTACAAGAATGATCATGATGCCCTCATGTCTGTATTTATTTTTATCGACATCTCTATCTCTAAACATTTGGACATATTTTTCGATTTCGACTTCCGCTTGAGGACAAGCAAGGTCTAAGCTCGGGGGAGTTGATACGTCCATTTTGCATCATGCTTTTATATCATTATTTATTGCATTATGGGCTGTTATTACACATGTCACAATACTTATGGCTATTCTCTCTTATTTTACAAGGTTTATCATGAACAGGGTGAATGTCGGCAGCTGGGATTTTGGGTGGAAAAGGAGCAAATATTGGAAACCTATTCTGCACAGTTCCAAAAATCCTGAAACTCCACGGAAGTCACTTTTGGAATTAATAAGAATTATTGAGCGAAGAAAATACCAGAGGGGGCCCACATCGGGAGGGGGTCAATCTCCATCGACATCTTCACCAGCACCATCTCCTCTCAAAACCCTAGTTCATCTCTTGTATCCAATCTTGAATCAAAACCACAAATTGGTACATGTGGGTTGCTAGTAGTGTTGATTACTCCTCGTAGTTGATGCTAATTGGTTTATTTGGTGGAAGATCATATATTCAGATCCTTAATGCATATTAATACTCCTCTGATCATGAACATGAATATGCTTTGTGAGTAGTTACATTTGTTCCTGAGGAAATTGGTGAAGTCTTGCTATTAGTAGTCATGTGAATTTGGTATTTGTTCGATATTTTGATGAGATGTATGTTGTCTCTCCTCTAGTGGTGTTATGTGAACGTCGACTACATGACACTTCACCATTATTTGGGCCTAGAGGAAGGCATTGGGAAGTAATAAGTAGATGATGGGTTGCTAGAGTGACAGAAGCTTAAACCCTAGTTTATGCGTTGCTTCATAAGGGGCTGATTTGGATCCACTAGTTTCATGCTATGGTTAGGTTTACCTCAATACTTCTTTTGTAGTTGCGGATGCTTTCAATAGGGGTTAATCATAAGTGGGATGCTTGTCCAAGAAAGGGCAGTACCCAAGCACCGGTCCACCCACATATCAAATTATCAAAGTACCGAACACGAATCATATGAGTATGATGAAAACTAGCTTGACGCTAATTCCCATGTGTCCTCGGGATCGCTTTTCTCATTATAAGAAATTGTCCAGCTTGTCCTGTGCTACAAAAAGGATTGAGACACCTTGCTGCACTTTATTTTCTTTCATTGCTTGTTACCCGTTACAAATTATCTTATCACAAAACTATCTGTTACCTACAATTTCAGTGCTTGCAGAGAATACCTTACTGAAAACCGCTTGTCATTTCCTTCTGCTCCTCGTTTGGTTCGGCACTCTTACTTATTGAAAGGACTACGATAGATCCCCTATACTTGTGGGTCATCAATACCGACGATCGAATCTCGGGCAAGTAACATACCGATGACAAAGGGAATAACGTATGTTGACATTGCGGTTCGACCGATAAAGATCTTCATAGAATATGTGGAAACCAATATGAGCATCCAGGTTTCTCTATTGGTTATTGACCGGAGAGGTGTCTCGGTCATGTCTACATAGTTCTCGAACCCGTAGGGTCCGCACGCTTAACGTTCGATAATGATATGTATTATATGAGTTATGTGTTTTGGTGACCTAAGTTTCTTCGGAGTCCTGGATGAGATCACGGACATGACGAGGAGTCTCGAAATGGTCGAGAGGTAAAGATTGATATATTGGGAGGTTCCATTCGGACATCGGAATGGTTCTGGAGTGTTTCGGATAAATATCAGAGTACCGAGGGGTTACGTCTTGAGCTTGCATTGGTTTTCCTTGAAGAGGAAAGGGTGATGCAGTAATAGTAGCGTAAGTATTTCCCTTAGTTAATGAGAACCAAGGTATACATCCAGTAGGAGGCTCCTCAGAAGTCCCACGCACCTACACAAACAAACAAGAACTCGCAACCAATGCAATAAAGGGGTTGTCAATCCCTTCACGGCCACTTGCGAAATTGAGATTTGATAGAGATAATATGATAAGATAAATGTTTTTGGTATTTTTATGATATAGATTGGATAAGTAAAGATGCGAATAAAAGTAGATTGAAAGCTTATATGATAAAAGATAGACCCGGGGGCCATAGGTTTCACTAGTGGCTTCTCTCAAGATAGCATAAGTATTACGGTTGGTGAACAAATTACTGTCGAGCAATTGATAGAAAAGCGAATAATTATGAGATTATCTAGGCATGATCATGTATATAGGAATCACGTCCGTGACAAGTAGACCGACTCCTGCCTGCATCTACTACTATTTCTCCACACATCAACCGTTATCCAGCATGCATCTAGAGTATTAAGTTCATAAAGAACAAAGTAACGCATTAAGAAAGATGACATGATGTAGAGGGATAAACTCATGCAATATGATATATACCCCATCTTTTTATCCTTGATGGCAACAATACAATACGTGCCTTGCTGCCCCTGCTGTCACTGGGAAAGAACACCGCAAGATTGAACCCAAAGCTAAGCACTTCTCCCATTGCAAGAAAGATCAATCTAGTAGGCCAAACCAAACTGATAATTCGAAGAGACTTGCAAAGATAAATTAATCACACATAAAAGAATTCAGAGGAGATTCAAATATTTCTCATAGATAAACTTGATCATAAACTCACAATTCATCGGACCTCGACAAACACGCCGCAAAAAGAGTTACATCAAATAGATCTCTAAGAAGATCGAGGAGAAGTTTGTATTGAGATTCAAAGAGAGAGAAGAAGCCATCTAGCTAATAACTATGGACCCGAAGGTCTGTGGTAAACTACTCACAACTCATTGGAAGGGCCTTGGAGATGATGTAGAGGCCCTCTGTGGTCGATTCCCCCTCCGGCGGAGAGCCGTCGAAGGATCCAAGATGGGATCTCGCGGATACAGAAGGTTACGGCGGTGGAAATAGTTCTTCATGGTCGCTTATGATGTTTTCATGGTACGTGGGTATATGTAGGAGGAAGATGTAGGTCGGTGGACGCTCAAGTGGCCCACGAGGGTGGTGGGCGCGCGGGCCCACCTGTAGGGGGCGCACCGGGCACCCTCGTGGCCGCCTCCTCTGTTGCTTAAAGTCCACTCCAAGTCCCCTGGATCACATTTTTTCCAAAAAGATCGCTCCCGAAGGTTTCATGCCGTTTGGACTCCG
Organism: Aegilops bicornis; assembly: GCA_021605145.1. Taxonomy (NCBI): domain Eukaryota; kingdom Viridiplantae; phylum Streptophyta; class Magnoliopsida; order Poales; family Poaceae; genus Aegilops; species Aegilops bicornis. The sequence goes on along the minus strand of CM038673.1, from coordinate 771,024,950 downwards.
TTTGATATTCCTTTTCTTCGAAACACTGAAATAGGCAAAAACAACAGCAATTCGGGCTGGGCCTCCGGTTAGTAAGTTAGTCCCGAAAATGATATAAAAGTGTAAAGTAAAGCCCATAAACATCCAAAATGGGTAATATAATAGCATGGAACAATAAAAAATTATAGATACGTTGGAGACGTATCAACATCCGAGCCAGGTCTATGCGTAGATGATATGCCCGAGTAGAACAAAAAGAGTTGTGGGTGTTGATCGTCATACTGCTTACCACCAATGTCTTATTTTGATCCGGCGGTATTGTTGGATGAAGCATCCCGGACCAACCTTACATGACCGCGTTCATGAGACCAGTTCCACCGACAGACATGCAAGTAGTTTTGCATAAATGTGGCTGGCGGGTGTCTGTTTCTCCAACTTTAGTTGAATCAAATTTGACCGCGGCCTGTCCTTGTGAAGGTTGAAACAACAAACTTGATAAAGCACCGTTGTGGTTTTTTGTGCCATAGGTATGTACGGTTCATGCTAGAAGTCCATAGCAGCCACGTAAAACTTGCAACAAACAAAGTAGAGGACGTCTAAATTGTTTTTGCAGGGCATGTTGTGATGTGATATGGTCAAGACATGATGTGATACAAGATTGTTTTATGAGATGATCATGTTTTTATAAAAGTTATCGGCAATAGGCAGGAGCCATATGGTTGTCTCTTTATTGTATGAAATACAAACGCTATGTAATTGCTTTACTTTATCACTAAGCGGTAGCAATAGTCGTAGAAGCAATGGTTGGCAAGACGACCATGATGCTACGATGGAGATCAAGGTGTCAAGCCGGTGACGATGGAGATCATGACGTTGCTTTGGTGATGGAGATCGAAAGCACAAGATGATGATGGCCATATCATGTCATATATTTTGATTGCATGTGATGTTTATCTTTTATGCATCTTATTTTTCCTAGTACGGCGGTAGCATTATTAGATGATCCCTCACTAAATTTCAAGGTATAAGTATTCTCCCCGAGTATGCATCGTTGCGAAAGTTCTTCTTGCTGAGACACCACGTTATGATCGGGTGTGATAAGTTGTACGTTCAAATAGAACGGGTGCAAGCCAGTTTTGCACATGCGGAATACTCAAGTTAAACTTGACGAGCCTAGCATATACAGATATGGCCTCAGAACACTGAAGCCGATAGGTCGAACGTGAATCATAGAGTAGATATGATCAACATAGTGATGTTCATCATTGAAAACTACTCCGTCTCACGTAATGATCGGACATGGTTTAGTTGATTTGGATCACGTATCATTTATATTACTAGAGGGATGTCTATCTAAGTGGGAGTCCTTAAGTAATATGATTAATTGAACTTAATTTATCATGAATTTAGTCCTAATAGTTTTTTGCATATCCATGTTGTAGATCAATGCCCCGTGCTACGTTCCTTTGAATTTTAATGCATTCCTAGAGAAAGCTAAGTTGAAAGATGTTGGTAGCAACTACATGGACTGGGTCCGTAACTTGAGAATTATCCTCATTGCTGCACAGAAGAATTATGTCCTTGATGCACCGCTAGGTGTACCACCGGCCCCTGCAACTACAGACATTGTGAATGCCTGGCAGTCGTGTGTTGATGACTACTCATTAGTTCAGTGTGCCATGCTTTACGTCTTAGAATTGGGACTTCAAAGACGTTTTGAACGTCATGGACCATATGAGATGTTCCAGGAGTTGAAGTTAATATTGCAAGCAAATGCCCGAGTTGAGATATATGAAGTCGCCAACAAGTTCTATAGCTACAAGATGGAGGAGAATAGTTCTGTTAGTGAGCACATGCTCGGAATGTCTGGGTACCATAATCACCTGACTTAGCTGGGAGTTAATCTTCCAAATGATTGTGTCATTGACAGAGTCCTTCAATCACTGCCACCAAGCTACAAAGGCTTTGTGATGAACTACAACATGCAAGGGATGGAAAAGACTATTCCCGAGCTCTTCGCAATGCTAAAGGCTGCAGAGGTAGAAATCAAGAAGGAGCATCAAGTGTTGATGGTTAACAAGACCACTAGTTTCAAGAAGAAGGGCAAGGGTAAAAAGAAGGGGAACTTCAAGAAGAATGACAAGCAAGTTGTCACTCCCGGGAAGAAACCCAAAGCTGGACCCAAGCCTGAAACTAAGTGCTTCTACTACAAACGGACTAGTCACTGGAAACAGAACTGCCCCAAGTATTTGGCAGATAAGAAGGATGGCAAAGTGAACAAAGGTATATTTGATATACATGTTATTGATGTGTCCCTGACTAATTCTTGTAGTAGTGCCTGGATATTTGATACCGATTCGGTTGCTCATATTTGTAACTCGAAGCAGGGACTATGGATTAAACGAAGTTTAGCTAAGGACGAGGTGACGATGCACGTCGGAAATGGTTCCAAGGTCGATGTGATCGTCATCGGCACGCTACCTCTACATTTACCTTCAGGATTCGTTTTAGACCTGAATAATTGTTATTTGGTGCCAGCGTTGAGCATGAACATTATATCTGGATATTGTTTAGTGTGAGATGGTTAGTCATTTAAATCAAAGAATAATGGTTGTTCTATTTATATGAGTAATATCTTTTATTATCATGCACCCTTGAAGAGTGGTCTATTTCTGTTGAATCTTGATCGTGATGATACACATATTCATAATATTGATGCCAAAAGATGTAAAGTTGATAACGATAGTGCAACTTATTTGTGGCACTTCCATTTGGGTCATATCAGTGTAAATCGCATGAAGAAACTCCATAAATATGGACTTTTGGAATCACTTGATTACGAATCATTTGATACTTGCGAACTGTGCCTTATGGGCAAGATGACTAAAACTCCGTTCTCCGAAACAATGGAACGAGCTAATGACTTATTGGAAATAATACATACCGATGTATGCGGTCCAATGAGTGTTGATGCTCGTGGCAGGTATCGTTATTTTTTGACCTTCACAGATGATTTGAGCATATATGGGTATATCTACTTAATGAAACACAAGTGTGAAACATTTGAAAAGTTCAAAGAATTTCAGAGTGAAGTGGAGAATCATCGTAACAAGAAAAATAAAGTTTCTATGATCTAATCATGGAGGAGAATATTTGAGTTAGTTTGGCCTTCATTTAAAACAATGTGGAATAGTTTCACAACTCACGCCACCTGGAACACCACAGCGTAATGGTGTGTCTAAACGTTGTAACTGCACTTTATTGGATATGGTGCGATCTATGATGTCTCTTACTGATTTGCCACTATCGTTTTGGGGTTATGCATTAGAGACAGCTGCATTCACTTTAAACAGGGCACCATCAAAATCCGTTGAGACGACACCGTATGAACTGTGGTTTGGCAACAAACCTAAGTTGTCGTTTCTTAAAGTTTGGGGATGCAATGCTTATGTCAAAAGGCTTCAGCCCAATAAGCTCGAACCCAAATCGGAGAAATGTGTCTTCATAGGATACCCTCGGGAAACAATTGGGTACACCTTCTACCACAAGTCCTAAGGCAAGATTTTTGTTGCTAAGAACGGAACCTTTCTAGAGAAGGAGTTTCTCTCGAAAGAAGTGAGTGGGAGGAAAGTAGAACTTGATGAGGTAATTGTACCTGCTCTCAATTTGGAAAGTAGCTCATTCGAGAAATTTCTTCCCGTGATGCCTACACCAACTGGAGAGGAAGCTAATGATAAAGATCATGAAACTACAGATCAAGTTGCAACAGAACCTCGTAGGTCTGGTAGAGCACAGTCCGCACCAGAGTGGTATGGTAATCCTATTCTGGAGGTCATGTTACTTGACCAAGACGAACCTACGAACTATGAAGAAGCTATGATGAGCCCAGGTTTTGATAAATGGCTTGAGACCATGAAATCTGAGATAGGATCCATGTATGAAAACAAAGTGTGGACTTAGGTGGATCTGCCCGATCATCGGCGACCCATAGAGAATAAATGGAGAAGAAGACTGACATTGATGGTAATGTTACTGTCTATAAAGCTCGACTTGTTGCAAAGGGTTTTCACCAAGTTCAAGGAGTTGACTACGATGAGACTTCCTCACCCGTAGCGATGCTTAAGTCTGTCCGAATCATGTTAGCAATGCCGCTTTTTATGATTACGAAATCTGGCAAATGGATGTCAAAACTGCATTCCTTAATGGATTTCTTAAAGAAGAGTTGTATATGATGCAACCAGAAGGTTCTGTCGATCCTAAAGGTGCTAATAAAGTGTGCAAGCTCCAGCGATCCATTTATGGACTGGTGCAAGCATCTCGGAGTTGGAATATACACTTTGATGAGGTGATCAAAGCATATGGTTTTATACAAACTTTTGGAGAGGCTTGTATTTACAAGAAAGTGAATGGGAGCTCTATAACATTTCTAATATTATACGTGGATGACATATTGTTGATTGGATATGATGTAGAATTTCTGAATAGCATAAAAGGATACTTGAACAAGAGTTTTTCAATGAAAGACCTCGGTGAACCTGCTAATATATTGGGCATCAAGATCTATAGAGATAGATCAAGACGCTTGATAGGACCTTCACAAAGGACATACCTTGATAAAGTTTTGAAGAAGTTCAAAATGGATCAGTCAAAGAAAGGGTTCTTGCCTGTGTTACAAGGTGTGAAGTTGAGTCAGACTCAATGCCTGACCACTGCAGAAGATAGAGAGAAAATGAAAGTCATCCCTATGCCTCAGCCATAGGATCTATCATGTATGCTATGCTGTGTACCAGACCGGATGTGTGCCTTGCTATAAGTTTAGCAGGGAAGTACCAAAGTAATCTAGGAGTGGATCACTAGACAGCGGTCAAGAACATCCTGAAGTAAATAAAAAGGACTAGGGATATGTTTCTCATTTATGGAGGTGACAAAGAACTTTTCATAAGTGGTTACATCGACACTAGCTTTGACACTGATCCGGATGACTCTAAGTCACAATCCGGATACGTATTTTTATTGAATGGTGGAGCTGTCAGTTGGTGCAGTTCCAAGCAGAGCGTCGTGGCGGGATCTACGTGTGAAGCGGAGTACATAGCTGCTTCGGAAGCAGCAAATGGAGGAGTCTGGATGAAGGAGTTCATATCCGATCTAGGTGTAAGACATAGTGCATTGGGTCCAATGAAAATCTTTTGTGACAATACTAGAGCAATTGCCTTGGCGAATGAATCCAGATTTCACAAAAAGACCAAACACATCAAGAGACGCTTCAACTCCATCTGGGATTTGGTCAAGGAGGGAGACATACAGATTTACAAAATACATACGGATCTGAATGTTGCAGGCCCATTGACTAAGCCTCTACCACGAGCAAAACATGATCAGCACCAAGCCTCCATGGGTGTTAGATTCATTACAATGTAATCTAGATTATTGACTCTAGTGCAAGTGGGAGACTGAAGGAAATATGCCCTAGAGGCAACAATAAAGTTGTTATTTTATATTTCCTTATTCATGATACATTTTTATTATTCATGCTAGAATTGTATTAACCGGAAACTTGATACATGTGTGAATACATAGACAAAGCACCATGTCCCTAGTATGCCTCTACTAGACTAGCTCATTGATCAAAGATGGTTACGTTTCCTAGCCATGGACATGAGTTGTCATTTCATAAACGGGTTCACATTATTAGTGGAATGATGGACAAGACCCATCAATTAGCTTAGCATAATGATCATTTAGTTTTATTGCTACTGCTTTCTTCGTGTCAAATCTATATTCCTCCGACTATGAGATTATGCAACTCCCGGACACCGGAGGAATGCCTTGTGTGCTATCAAACGTCACAACATAACTGGTTGATTATAAATATGCTCTATAGGTATCTCCGAAGGTGTTTGTTGGGTTGGCATAGATCGAGATTAGGATTTGCCGCTCCGAGTATAGGAGAGGTATCTCTGGGCCCTCTCGGTAATGCACATCATATGAAGCCTTGCAAGCAATGTGACTAATGAGTTAGTTACAGGATGATGCACTACAGAACGCGTAAATAGACTTGCCGATAACGAGATTGAACTAGGTATGAAGATACCGACGATCGAATCTCGGGCAAGTAACATACCGACGACAAAGGGAATAACGTATGTTGACATTGTTGTTCGACCGATGAAGATCTTCATAGAATATGTGGGAACCAATATGAGCATCCAGGTTCCGCTATTGGTTATTGACCGGAGAGGTGTCTTGGTCATGTCTACATAGTTCTCGAACCCGTAGGGTCCGCACGCTTAACGTTCGATGACGATATGTATTATATGAGTTATGCATTTTGGTGACCGAAGGTTGTTTGGAGTCCCGGATGAGATCACGGACATCACGAGGAGTCTCGAAATGGTCGAGAGGTAAAGATTGCTATATTGGAAGGTTATATTCGGACGTCGGAATGGTTCCGGAGTGTTTCGGATAAATATCGGAGTACCGAGGGGTTACCGGAACCCCGCGGTGAAGTATTGGGTCTTAATGGGCCATAGGGGAGAGGAGAGGCAGGCCATGAGGAGGTGGCGCCCCCCCCCCCCCCACATGGGGAGTCCAAATTGTACTAGGGGAGGGGGCGCGGCCCCCCTTTCCCTCTCCCTCTCCCTCTCTTTCCCTTTTCCCCCTCCGTGGGAAGGAATGGGGGAGCCGACTAGGACTAGGAGTCCTAGTGGGACTACCCCCACTTGGCGCGCCCCCTTAAGTCGGCCTCCTCCCCTCTCCTCCTTTATATACGAGGGCATGGGGCTCCCCAAAGCACATCTATTGTCTTAGCCATGTGCAGTGCCCCCCTCCACCGTTTACTCCTGTGGTCATACTGTCATAATGCTTAGTCGAAGCCCTGCGCGGATCACATCACCATCACCGTCACCACGCCGTCGTGCTGACGGAACTCATCGACTCCTTTTTACCTCTGCTGGCTCAAGAGTTCGAGGGACGTCATCGAGCGAAACGTGTGCAGAACTCGGAGGTGTCGTACGTTCGGTACTTGATCGGTTGATTCGAGAAGACGTTCGACTACATAAACTGTGTTAAGTTAACGCTTCTGATTTCGATCTACGAGGGTACGTGGACACACTATCCCCCTCTCGTTACTATGCATCTCCTAGATAGATCTTGTGTGAGCGTAGGAATTTTTTTTAAATTGCATGCTATGTTTCCCAACATGCAGGCACAACCGGAGGTGGTAGTGCTAGCAGATCATTGGCAACAAGCGGCAGACAATGGCCTAACATGGGAAGTTAATTTGCCCTCTTCCTGCTACCATCTGCATCATCCATAATCGCGTCCGGGTTAGCGTGTTTTGGTGGTTTTTCCTCTGCGTGTTGGGCATGCTCCACATCCCCTCCTCGGCCCCCAGTCCGGCCGCCTCTCCGACCACCTCTGCGACCTCGTCCTCTTGCACCACCTAGCCCAGCTCCGACCCGCATAGTCCATGTAGCTCTCAGGTCTTTGTAATACAAGGCTAACGGATGATGGATTCCATCACCATGTTCCTTGAAAACATGACCCAGATGACCACAAACCGCACACCGGTCCGGAAGCCTCTCACACTTCACCCTATAGATCTTCCTCTTGGAGTCGCTGATCATTGAAACTGCATTCTTCAACGGCTTGTGCATGTTGATCTTCACCCATACACGGTAGAAGTTCCTAGCAAAATCCTGTGTTATTGGTTCGGTGAAGAGGACCTCCCCCACCTTAGCTGCTAGAGGAGTCACAAGATGTGCATACAAATCAGGAACATCATGAATCTGAATCCAGATATTGATGGTAACCAAGTTCACCATTTTTGGCTTTGTTATCCCATCGTACGGGGTAAGAACAACTTCATTCCCCCTAAAATTCCACGACCCATCGTTCATCTCGCGCTCCTAATCTCCGAGACAGAAAAATTGCAGTGTGTACAAATTATCCTCCAAAGAACGAAACTTGACATTGTGTGCCAGAACCCATGCAGAACACATGTTTTTGAAGAACCAATACTGACTATAAGGCTTGTCAATATGAACTCGACATGCCACCATCCATCTAGTAGCCTCTGGCGGTGCTTCTTTCTCATCGAAGATGACGTCATCTAGATCCTCTTCCCGAAGACCTAATTCCTCCATCATCTGTTCAACCTCTGCCGCAGACGAGGAACCCGCCGACCCAGTAGCCGTTCCACCCTGCGATGCCATCTTGAACCCTCGCCCGAGTAAAGGAGATCGGGCTTTGAAAGCTGACCCTAACTCTCCAGCAGCCTACCAATGGATCATCAAGGCCGGGTGGAGATACTAGATCTCCCCTAAATCAGCCCGAACCACGCCACGAGGAAGGTTTTTGGAGGAGGGAAGGTAGGGTCTCGACGGAGGCGATAAAATCACCCCCGGAGAAGAAAACCCTAGCTTACAGGGAAAAAACTTGCCAAAGCGGCCCGGTTTGGTGCGCGTTTGGTTCAACTATAGTAATTTGTATGCATCTTGATTTTGTAGGGCTCGTAGAATAGAGCCCCAAGAAGGCGTGGTGGTTATGTTTTAGTAGATGGTGACGATATGTACAATTTTATATTTTGATGGAAAAATATCATGTTTTGATTTATTTGTATGTTTTGTTGTAATTCGTATGCCTCGAAGTGACACTTTCGTATGATTTGTTCATGTTCATGCTCAGGTATGCAACATCTAATGACACCATTGATACGTATCCAACGTATCTATAATTTTTGATTTTTCCATGCTATTATATTACCTGTTTTGGATGTTTATGGGCTTTACTATACACTTTATATCATTTCTGGGACTAACCTATTAACCGGAGAACCAGCCCAAATCGCTGTTGTTTTTCCTATTTCAGTGTTTCAAAGAAAAGGAATATCAAACGGAGTCCAAACAGAATGAAACCTTCGGGGAGTTATTTTTGGAACGTAAGCAATCCAGGAGACTTGGAGTAGGCGTCAGGGAAGCTTCAAGGAAGCCACGAAGCATGGAGGCGCGCCCTACCCCCTGGGCGCACCCCCACCCTCGTGGATCCCTCATGGCTCCCCTGACCGACTTCTTTCGCCTATATATATCCATATATCCCGAAAACATCCAGCAGCACCATAGATCGGGAGTTCCACCACCGCAAGCCTCTATAGCCACAAAAAAACCAATCGGGACCCTGTTCCGGCACCCTGCCGGAGGGGGGATCCTCACCGGTGGCCATCTTCATCATCCCGACGCTCTCCATGACGAGGAGGGAGTAGTTCACCCTCGGGGCTGAGGGTATGTACCAGTAGTTATGTGTTTGATCTCTCTCTCTCGTGTTCTTGATTTGGCACGATCTTGATGTATCGTGAGCTTTGCTATTATAGTTGGATCTTATGTTGTTTCTCCCCCTCTAGTCTCTTGTAATGGATTGAGTTTTCCCTTTGAAGTTATCTTATCAGATTGAGTCTTTAAGGATTTGAGAACACTTGATGTATGTCTTGCATGTGTTTATTTGTGGTGACAATGGGATATTCACGTGATATACTTGATGTATGTTTTGGTGATCAACTTGCGGGTTCAGTGACCTTGTGAACTTATGCATAGGTGTTGGCACACGTTTTCGTCTTTACTCTTCGGTAGAAGCTTTGGGGCACTCTTTGAAGTACTTTGTGTTGGTTGAATAGATGAATCTGAGATTGTGTGATGCATATCGTATAATCATGCCCACGGATACTTGAGGTGACATTGGAGTATCTAGGTGACATTAGGGTTTTGGTTGATTTGTGTCTTAAGGTGTTATTCTAGTACAAACTCTATGATAGATCGAACGGAAAGAATATCTTGGTGTTATTTTACTACGGACTCTTGAATAGATCGATCAGAAAGGATAACTTTGAGGTGGTTTCGTACCCTACAATAATCTCTTCGTTTGTTCTCTGCTATTAGTGACTTTGGAGTGACTCTTTGTTGAAGAAGACGGAAAAGAAGGATAAGGAGGATCTACAAGAAGAAGGTTACTTAGTAGACATCAAGCTCTTTTCTGGCGCCGTTGTCAGGTAGGTGAGTGCTTGAAGGTATATCTTTAGATCTTGCAATCGAATCTTTTTGTTTCTTGTTTTATCACTAGTTTAGTCTATAAAAGAAAACTACAAAAAATGGAATTGAGTTTGCCTCATATGTTTCATCTTTTTAATATCTTTCATGAAAATGATGGAAAGGAAAATTGTGCTCAAGTGCTAGAAGAAGAATGCATTAGAATGTTTGACACTAAATCTTTGTATGAAGAGCATGATTGCAATGTTGTTAGTATGAATTCTTTGAATACCCATGATGCTAATGATATGCAAAGCCACAAGCTTGGGGATGCTATGTTTGATGAAGATGATATGTTTAGTCCCCCAAGTTTTGATGAGAATATTTATTATGATGAAAGCATGCCTCCTATTTATGATGATTATATTGATGAAAGTGGATTTGGAGAGGTCATGACTTTATTTAGTGATGAATCCACTATTTCGGAAGAGGTTCCAATTGATTATGAGAACAAAGTTGCTATCTATGATAATTATTGTGATGACTTGTATGCTATTAAGAATAATGATAACCATGAAACTTTTCAACATGATTTTAGTTTTCAATTTGATTATGCTTCAGATGATAGTTATTTTCTTGAGTTTGCTCCCACTACTATTCATGAGAAGAATTTTGCTTATGTGGAGAGCAATAAAAATTCTATGCTTGTAGATCATGAAAAGAATGCTTTATGTGATGGTTATATTGTTGAATTCAGTCATGATGATTTTAACATTATTATGAGGGAGGAATATATGCTTGTAGGAATTGTAATAATATCAAGTTTCCTCTCTATGTGCTTAAAGTTTTAAAGTTATGATTGTTTTGCCTTCCTATGCTAGTTGATTATTGTTTCCATAAGTTCTTTGCCCAAAAAATCCCTAATCATAGGAAGTGGGGTAGACTTAAATGTTGTAGTTATATTCTTCATGATGCTCTCTTTATGTTTCAATTCTTATCTTTTATGTGAGCATCATTGTCATCATCATGCTAGCTAGAAAGGCATTAAAGAAAAGCGCTTGTTGGGAGACAACCCAATATTTACCTTTACTGTTTTTGTGTGTCCACATGATTATGATACTGTAGTAATCATGTTTTATAGCTTTTGTTTCAATAAAGTGCCAAATAAGACCTTTAGGATAGCTTACGGTGATGGTTGTGTTGATCCTGCTGAAAATTGGAAACTTTTGCACCCAGTAAATTAGTTTTTATAATTCACAGAAACGTGATTTTGATCTGATTCTTTTTGCTATGGATTGGTGCACAAATTTCTCAGGTTTTCCTAATTTGGTAGAACGTTTGGAGTTACAGAAGTATTCAAGAGTTACAGATTACTACAGACTGTTCTGTTTTTGACAGATTCTGTTTTCTATGTGTTGTTTGCTTATTTTGATGAATCTATGAGTAGTATCGGAGGGTATGAACCATAGAGAAGTTCAAATAGAGTAGATATTACACCAATATGAATTTAGAATGAGTTCACAACAGTGCCTAAGTGGTGATTTATTTTCTTATACTAACGGAGCTTACGAGTTTTCTGTTGAGTTTTGTGTTGTGAAGTTTTCAAGTTTTGGGTAAAGATTCGATGGACTATGGAATAAGGAGTGGCAAGATCCTAAGCTTGGGGATGCCCAAGGCACCACAAGGTAATATTCAAGGACAACCAAGAGCCTAAGCTTGGGGATGCCCCGGATGGCATCCCCTCTTTCGTGTTCGTCCATCGGTAACTTTACTTGGAGCTATATTTTTATTCACCACATGATATGTGTTTTGCTTGGAGCGTCTTGTATGATATGAGTCTTTGATTTTTAGTTTACCACAGTCATCCTTGATGTACACACCTTTTGGGAGAGACACACATGATTCGGAATTTATTAGAATAATCTATGTGCTTCACTTATATCTTTTGAGATAGACAATTTTGCTCTAGTGCTTCACTTATATCTTTTTAGAGCACGGCGGTGGTTTTATTTTGTAGAAATTATTGATCTCTCATGCTTCACTTATATTATTTTGAGAGTCTTTTATAACAGCATGGTATTTGCTATGGTTATGAAATTGGTCCTAAGATGAGGGGCATCCAAGTTGGGTATAATAAAAACTATCATAGAAAGTGAATTGGATGCTATGATCAATTTGATGCTTGATAATTGTTTTGAGATGTAAAGGTGGTAATATTAGATTCATGCTAGTTGGGTAAATATGAAATTGATAAATACTTGTGTTAAAGTTGGCAAGTCCCGTAGCATGCACGTGTGGTAAAAGTTGTGTAACAAATTTGTAGCATGGGGTGCTCTTTTGATTGCCTTCCTTACGAGTGGAGGTCGGGATCGCGCGATGGTTAACTCCTACCAACCCTTCCCCTAGGAGCATGCGTAGTAGTACTTTGCTTCGAGGGCTAATAAACTTTTGCAAAGAGTATATGAGTTCTTTATGACTAATGTGAGTCCACGGATTATACGCACTCTTACCCTTCCATCACTGCTAGCCTCTACGGTACCGTGCATTGCCCTTTCTCACCTTGAGAGTTGGTGCAAACTTCGCTAGTGCATCCAAACCCCGTGATACGATATGCTCTATCACACATAAACCTCCTTATATCTTCCTCAAAACAGCCACCATACCTACCTATTATGGCATTTCCATGGCCATTCCGAGATATATTGCCATGCAACTTTCCACCGTACCGTTCATCATGACACGTTTCATCATTGTCATATTGCTTTTGCATAATCATGTAGTTGACATCGTATTTGTGGCAAAGCCACCATGCATAATTTTTCATGCATGTCACACTTGATTCATTGCATATCCTGGTACATCGCCGGAGGCATTCATGTAGAGTCATATCTTGTTCTAGTATCGAGTTGTAATTCATGAGTTGTAAATAAATAGAAGTGTGATGATCATCATTATTAGAGCATTGTCCCCAATAAAAAAAGGCCAAAAAAACAGCCAAATAAAAAAAGAGAAAGTCCAGATAAAAAAAGGCCCAAAAAAGAAAATAAAAAAAGGGGGACAATGTTACTATCTTCTTTCCACACTTGTGCTTCAAAGTAGCACCATGTTCTTCATATAGAGAGTCTCCTATGTTGTCACTTTCATATACTAGTGGGAATTTTTTATTATAGAACTTGGCTTGTATATTCCAACGATGGGCTTCCTCAAAATGTCGTAGGTCTTCCTGAGCAAGCAAGTTGGATGCACACCCACTTAGTTTCTTTTGTTGAGCTTTCATACATTTATAGCTCTAGTGCATCTGTTGCATGGCAATCCCTACTCCTCATGTTGACATCAATTGATGGGCATCTCCATAGCCCATTGATTAGCCTCGTCAACGTGAGACTTTCTCGTTTTTTCTCTTCTCCACACAATTCCATCATCATATTCTATTCCACCCATAGTGCTATATCCATGGCTTACGCTCATGTACTGCGTGAGAGTTAAAAAGCTGAAGCGCGTTAAAAAGTATGAACCAATTGCTTGGCTGAAACCGGGGTTGTGCATGATGGGAGCATTTTGTGTGACAAAAACGATGCATAGCCTAACTATATGATTTTGTAGGGATAAGCTTTCTTTGGCTATGCTATTTTGATAAGACATGATTGCTTGTTAGTATGCTTGAAGTATTATTACTTTTATGTCAATATGAACTTTTATCTTGAATCATTTGGATCTGAACATTCATGCCACAATAAAGAAAATTACATTGAGAATTATCCTAGGTAGCATTTCACATCAAAAATTCTGTTTTTATCATTTACCTACTCAAGGAAATTAAGCTTGGGGATGCTTGATACGTCTCCAACGTATCTATAATTTTTTATTGTTCCATGCTATTACATTACCTGTTTTGGATGTCTATGGGCTTTACTATACACTTTTATATCATTTTTGGGACTAACCTAACCGGAGGCCCAGCCCAAATTGTTGTTTTTTGCCTATTTCAGTGTTCCGAAGAAAAGGAATATCAAACGGAGTCCAAACGGAATTAAACCTTTGGGAGAGTTATTTTTGGAACGGAAGCAATCCAGGAGACTTGGAGTAGACGTCAGGAAGCTGAGGAAGCCACGGGCGTGGAGGCGCGCCTACCTCGGGCGCGCCCCCACCCTCGTGGGCCCCTCGTGGCTCCCCTGACCGACTTCTTTCGCCTATATATATCCTTATACCCCGAAAACATCCAGGAGCACCATAGATTGGGAGTTATGCCGCCGCAAGCCTCTGTAGCCACCCAAAACAAACCGGGACCCTGTTCCGGCACCCTGCCGGAGGGGGGATCCCGCACCGGTGGCCATCTTCATCATCCTGGCGCTCTCCATGACAAGGATGGAGTAGTTCACCCTCGGGGCTGACCATATGTACCAGTAGCTATGTGTTTGATCTCTCTCTCTCTCATGTTCTTGATTTGGCACGATCTTGATGTATCGCAAGCTTTGCTATTATAGTTGGATCTTATGATGTTTCTCCCCCTCTACTCTCTTAAAATGGATTGAGTTTTCCCTTTGAAGTTATCTTATCGGATTGAGTCTTTAAGGATTTGAGAACACTTTATGTATGTCTTGCATGTGTTTATCTGTGGTGACAATGGGATATTCACGTGATATACTTGATGTACGTTTTGGTGATCAACTTGCGGGTTCAGTGACCTTGTGAACTTATGCATAGGTGTTGGCACACGTTTTCGTCTTTACTCTTCGGTTGAAGCTTTGGGGCACTCTTTGAAGTACTTTGTGTTGGTTGAATAGATGAATCTGAGATTGTGTGATGCATATCGTATAATCATGCCCACGGATACTTGAGGTGACATTGGAGTATCTAGGTGACATTAGGGTTTTGGTTGATTTGTCTCTTAAGGTGTTGTTCAAGTACTAACTCTATGATAGATCGAACGGAAAGAATAGCTTCGTGTTATTTTACTACGGACTCTTGAATAGATCGATCAGAACGAATAACTTTGAGGTGGTTTTGTACCCAACAATAATCTCTTCGTTTCTTCTCTGCTATTAGTGACACTACGAAAAAAAGACACATCCGTGACATTTTGGGCCGAACGAAAAAAAATTGTCATACATATGACACTTCTATGACGATAATTGTGACAAAACCCGGTATCATCATAGATGTGGTGGGCTCCTACTTCTATGACCAAAAATCATGACAGAAAATGGGCTTTTCGTCCTGGGCGGGCCGGAGACGCAGCTGCAGGACATTCTTTGGGCCGTCCATGACGGAAAAAACCGTGGTAGAAGCGAGGGGGAGGAAAATTTTGGGGAGTTGCCGGTTACGGTGGGAGAGCGATGCGGGTTTCTCTCGTCTGTGCACGCTGCAGCGTGTGTGAGGCGTTGGCTCTAATCAACCCGAAGCGAGGCGTTGGGCTCTAATCAACCCGAGCGATTGCACTGCAGGCTACACGTTACTGAACCCGAGTGATCGATCGATGGCTGTTAACTGAACCCGATTGAGCGATTCCTTTGCTAATGCTGCTAACTGAAGCCGATCGATGCTGCCTCTGGGATGAACAGTGAGCGTTACGGGGGGTTTTGGATGAACAGTGAGCGGTGGCGTTGCCTCTGGATGAACATGACCCTGTGGTGTGGAGGGCTGGATGAACAGTAGACGGTGGAGGGGTGGCCGTGGAGGGGTGGTTGAACAGGACCCCGTGGTGTGGAGGGCTGGATGACAGTAGACGGTGGAGGGCTGGATGAACATTAGACGGTGGAGGGGTGGTTGAACAGTAGCCGGTGGAGTAGCGCGCGGTGGAGGCTGGATGAACAGGAGCCCATGGAGGCTGGAGGAGGTCGACGGTGGAGATGAATAGTATCCCGTGGAGTCCTGTTTTGCGTACGCCACACCCTCCCGGCGAACAGGACCCCTGCTTCGACCGTGGCGCTCCAACACAAGTCTGTTGGTCCGCTTTTGCGGTACGCCACACCTCCCGATCAACAGACCCCGTTTCGACCGTAGGAGGTCTGTTTCTTCCGTTTTGCGGTACGCCACACCCCTCCCGATCAACAGGACCCCCGTTTCGACCATAGGAGGTCCGTTTCCTCCGTTTTGTGGTATGCCACAACCCTCCCGATCAACAGGACCCCGCTCCGAACGTGGCCGGTCGAACACAAGGCCGTTTCTCCGCTTCGCGGTACGCCAGCCTCGCTTCCATCGCATGTTCCGTCCAAGCCGGGTTGGCTCCCACGCTTTCGTTGCCTCCCGATGAACACGACGCATTCCGTTGCCTCCCCATGAACACGACGATTTCTGCTGGCTCCCCATGAACACGACGACGACGCTGTTTCTCCGTTCGATCCAGCCATGTAATGAGCGCGCCGAGTAGGCGTTTGAGACCCTGCCCGTATGTACGTACGTGGCCGTATTTTCTTTCTTGCACCCTCGCCGCTGTACGTACGTGTACATGCTACGTGCACGCCTCTACTACGACACGTGCGCGCCTCCACTACGACACGTGCGTGCCTTTACATCGACCAGTATGTACGTACACGTTCGCGACCAGAATGACAACGGTACGTAAGCTTCGACCAGGTGGGTCCCAACTGTCAGGCACTTCCTTGCTTGCGAAGATGTAGCTGGTGGGTCCCAGCAGTCAGGGGGGCGAATCGTTTTATTTTTTTTTCGGACGCACTTCCTTGCGTGCGAAGATGTAGCTGGTGGGTCCCAGCAGTCAGGGGGGCTAATCGTTTTTTTTTTTGCCAGGACGCACTTCCTTGTGTGCGAAGATGTAGCTGGTGGGTCCCAGCAGTCAGGGGGGCGAATGATTTTTTTTGTACGGACGCACTTCTTTGCGTGCGAAGGTGCAGCTGGTGGGTCCCAGCAGTCAGGGGGGAAACGTTTTTTCACGAAATACGATGGCCTGTCCGGTGGGTCCCCGCTGTCAGGTGGAGGAATAAATATTTTCCGCGTAATAAGGAGGCACTTCTTTCTTTGCGGGGGACCCAAATTGTCACCTCTCCACATACAGTCCACATCCGATGGAAGTCGTTCCTTGACCACGTTGACCACGCCGCGCCGAGAGCACCAGGGCGATGGACGACGGCGAGGCCTAGGAAGGGGACGATGCAGAGCCCGGGAAGACGCGGCAGTGGAAGCCCGCGCAGAGGAGTACGAGGGTTCACTGGTTCGGCTGCGGTGTGAGGCTGCCGTCACTGCAGGGCCTGGCCAGCGGTGGGAATAGTAGGGGCGGTGAAGCCTCCGCGGCAGCACATCCGGCCACGGGAAGCAGGAGCATGGGGCACGACCGGCGCTACTTTGGGCGGCTGGAGCAAGAAGACCAGAGGTTGAAGAAGCACTATGGCAGTTGGATGGACATCGTACGGTCACTGGAGCTAGAATCGTTTATATTGACTATGTTGACAAAGCCCTCCATCCCCGTCAACTTAGTAGACCCACAAGTCAGCCTCCCACCAAGGTGGGTCCCAGCTAGCGTGAGGGTATTCTTTTTTGTGCGTAATAAGGAGGCACTTCCGGTGGGTCCGAGCTGACAGCAGGGGGAACGTTTTTTTTGCGAAATACGGTGGCCCGTCGGGTGGGTCCCAGCAGTCAGGGGCAAACATTTTTTCGCGAAATACTGCTGGCCCGTCCGATGGGTCCCTGCTGTCAGGTGGAGGAATAATTATTTTCCGCGTAATAAGGAGGCACTTCCTTGCGACTGCCGTGGACCCAGCTGTCAGCCTCTTCACGTACAGTATTCTTCCGATGGAATTCGGTCGTTGACCACATTGACCACGCCACGCCGAGAGAACCACGGCGGTGGACGACGGCGAGGCCTAGGAAGGGGACGACATGGAGCCGGGGAAGACGCAGCAGTGGATGCCCACACAGAGAGGAGTACGAGGGTTCACTGGTTTGGCTGCGCTGCCGTCGCCGCAGAATAACAGGGGGTGTGGGTGAGTGGAGTGGAGGGATGTCCTGGCCAGCGGTGGGAGTAGTATGGAGGCGGTGAGGCCTCCGCGGCAGCACAGCCGACCACGGGAGGCAGGAGTAGGAGGCACGACCGGCGCTGCTTTGGGCGGCTGGAGTAAGAAGACCAGAGGTTGAAGAAGCACTACGTTCGTTGGATGGACATCGTACGGTCACTGGAGCTAGAATCGTTCATATTGACTAAGTTTACAAAGCCCTCTGTCCCCGTCAACTTGGTAGGCCCACAAGTCAGCTTCCCACCAAGGTAAGTCCCAGCTAGCAGGGGGAGTATTCATTTTTTTGTGCGTAATAAAGAGGCACTTCCGGTGGGTCCGAGCTGACAGCGGGGGGAACGTTTTTTTCGCAAAATACGGTGGCCCGTCCGGTGGGTACCAGCAGTCAGGGGGGAAACGGTTTTTTTCACGAAATAAGGTAGCCCGTCCGGTGGGTCCCTCCTGTCAGGTGGAGGAATAATTATTTTGCGCGCAGCCTCTCCACGTACAGTACTCTTCCGATGGAAGTCGGTCGTTGACCACGTTGACCACGCCGCGCCGAGAGCACCAGGGCGGTGGACGACGGCGACGCCTAGGAAGGGGACGACACGGAGCCGGGGAAGACGCAGCAGTGGAAGCCCGCGCGGAGAGGAGTACGAGGGTTCACTGGTTCGGCTGCGGTGTGAGGCTACCGTCGCCGTAGAATAACAGGGGGTGTGGGTGAGTGGAAGGATGGCCTGGCCAGCGGTGGGAGTAGTATGGGGGCGGTGAGGCCTCAAAGACAATGATCAAGGAGGCAGGAGCAGGCGGCACAACCGGCGCTGCTTTGGGCGGCTGGACCAAGAAGACAAGAGGTTGAAGAAGCACTACGGCCGTTGGATGGACATCGTACGGTCACTCAAGCTAGAATCGTTTATATTGACTAAGTTGACAAAGCCATTGGTGCGCTCCAACTTAGTAGGCCCACAGGTCAGCCTCCGAAACGGTGCGCCCTAGATGTCAGGGGGAGGAATCATTTTTTGGGCGGCCGAAGCTAAGAATATCCGAGATTGAAGAAGAAGCACGACATCCGTTGGATAGACATCCAACGGTCACTGCTGCTAGAACCGTGTGTTGACTATAATAAGTTGACAAAGCCTTGCATACGCGTCAACTTACTTTTTTAGGGACGCACACTTAGTAGGCCCACAAGTGTGTGACAAAGAACTTATAGCCCATTTGCGTTTTGTAAGAATGTACAGCCCATTTTTGAATTCTAATGGAATTTACAATAGCCCATTTACAGTTTGTTAAAAGTACAGCCCATTTTCTAGCTAGGACAACGATTAATAATTTAAACCAACCGTTGAAGACAGAATTCAATAAAATTTCCCACATTTTGATGGGATCCGAAATATTTTTATCCCGAAATTTCTAGTCAGATTAAATATAAATATGTATTACGTAAAAATCCAACGAAACATTGAGAGCGCAACAATGAAAATTTAAGATTTTCAAAATCCATAAATAATATTTTATAAACTAATTTCGTGTTTGCTGCATTTTTATAGTTACTGCCCAGTTTTTATAATTACTCTCATTTATTATTTTTAAAGTCCATTTTCCTGTTAAGCCTAATGCATCCCTCCTAGGAAAGATTTGCAGCCCAGCGGGGCAGAGAATAACAAGTTGACCTTGCCTGGGTATTCCTCGAAAAGACGTATAGTTGGGCTAGCCATTTTCATCTTGAAAAAAGTAGTATCTGGGATGGATATCTGGCCTGGGCTAGACGGGCCACAACCCGCCCAGTTAATACCCTGCTCTCCTCTGAACAACAACGAAATCATCGCCAACAAAAACTCTGCAGTGCTCACGCCTCAAAATCACAAATACTGCTCGAGCTGCTTTGTCCCAATGGCCGCACCTTGTGCAATTCTCTCATTTATATTGACTACATATGTTGACAATGGTGAGGGACCGTGATGTCGTGAAACCAGCAGAAAGCAAAAAAAATATAGTTGTACATAATAAGGAGGCACTTAAAGACGTGACGGCTATGGCCCTAGTGGGTCCCTAGTGTCATCCACCAAAATAAAGTCATCTCCTAAATCCTCATGTTTGTTGACCATGTTAACAATGCTCGGCGCCACGGCGAGCGCAACAACTCGAAGGACAACGGAGAGGGCCTCGCGGGCCCTACGGAGGTCTGATACAGCGCCCGCTGCCCATTCAGGGAGCCAGGATCATCGGACACCTATGAGCACCTTCGAGAAACTGAGACGGCATAAAATGGAAAGGCCACGCTTGGGAGCTCTGGTTTATTTCAAACCTGTATTAACATACAAGTGTAATTTACGTGTCATCGGAAGGCCCGAGGTCTGTAAGTAAAACCGGCGGGTTACGCGTGTAATTTGAGAGACCATTGTATATTTTACGAGCATTTCTATATGGACGACATTACCAGACGATACATGCACGACGTGCGTATCATGTCATCCATGGGCAAGGCTGAAACAGCAGCTAACGGCTGGATTAGCAATCGTCCGAATGTCGTTCAGCGTTTTTATCGTGTGTGAAGTACTTCTGATATTTTACTAGTCGAAATCGACCAACCAAGCACCTTCGCCCAAGACCATCTGCTTTAATTTACAAGCGTCAGTTTTACAAGCGGTTTTGGTTGGAAAACGACGATCCAATCACGGCCTAATATCACGAGTTGGTCGGAAGATCATATAGTTTCACGTCTAACCTACCCGACATGTCATATAGGCTATGAATGAAACATCAGACGATGAACTTCTTATGCACGAAAACATCAGAAGAGGATGATCTTCTTAACAAGCAAATCACTGGCATTATATCGACATGCAAAACAATACGAAGCATTATTCTCAGGAGGCACGGTGAACAGCTCGTGATGTCGCATGCGACAACATTCCAAGCTCAACTTTGCAATCAAACACAAGGCCTGGCATTACATAGACAATATTCAGAACAAACTCTTAACACAGGAATATCTCAGCAGAGTAACTATATACTTCTAAACAGAACACGTGAATAGGAAAAACACTCGACGCTGCTCACAAAGAAGGGCGTCCCACTCAAAAATATCAAATGCATGTCTTTTGGCTAACATCAATGAGCAAATTTTGACAAGGTTTTCCAATTCCAATATATTAAACTAACGTCTTCTTGCTAACATCAATGAGCAAATTTTGACAATGTTTTCCAATTCCAATATATTAAACTAACGTCTTCTTGCTAACATCAATGATTAAACTTTGACAAGCTTTTCCCATTCAAAATATGTAATGCCTATGATCGTGTCCTGTCTTAGCTTCTTGTACTTGTTTGGGCACTCCACGTGTTCTTAAATTGCCAATGGTCTCTGCAAACTAGTCATGTCACCGGTGTCTAATAATACTCTGTAAAGCTTCTCGGTCATTCCTTCTGTAATGTACCGCATCCAAAGGATCGCTTCTTTCTACAAAGTGGAACGACCTCATCGACCCAAAGAAGGCAGCAGTTTGCCTTGGACACATTGGCTCCTTTTGTGCAGTTCAACTAAAATCAAAGTCGGAATAAAACCGAGCTTTAATTTTGATATCCCTGTAAGCAACAATAGGTATAAGGGAAACAATTACTGAGAAATAATGGTTGATGACTTGTCTTAATGGGAAACAAAGCAGGAGAGGAGCAATTCTCCATCGCAGTGATTCATTCATATTGCTGAGACATTATCTTAACAATGCCTTGGTTCAACATGTATAAAGAACGACAAAGCAGAAAAGTACCATTCCTAAAACAATGCAACCGATTCATTTTTAAAGAGACATTATCTTAACAATACCTTGGTTAAACATGTAGAAAGAACTACAAAGCAGGATAGTACCATTCCTAACAAGTGTTGCAATTTTGAACTAAGATTCAGTAGTTAATTAATTCTGAGAGTGGCATTTCTTAATTTTACCAAATGCATTAGATTAACGAAAAGCATAAACAATTCCAGGGAGAGTGGGCGCAACAACAATATGTGCTTCCATCTACTTATAAAGGGGTGATGCAGAGTTTGTTGTAACAAAGCAACAAGCATCATGTCTGGGTTGGTCCCATTTTTGTTCACTACTTAATGGGAAAAGACAGCAATACAATAGCTTCAATTCAACATTTATTTAAAACAATACCAATACAAGTAGCACAACATCTCAAAGCACACTGCACAATCATGTGGATGAAGGCCTGTACTGACCTTTCATGAGAACACCAGGATAAAATACGAATCTGCTAACACGAATAGGAAATTCAATCTCATTTTGTGCGGTTGCATCAAATCAAGCAAAGTGTTTCACGTGGCGAAGCAAACTGTCGCAATAGCAACAAGTTGAATAGATATCATGTGGTTGAGACCAAGATTTGAAACAACTCGACAGGAACACTTGAAACAATTCTCGATCTCCTTTTGTGCAGTTCCACTAAAATTAAGCAAAGTCACCAGTGTGACATTCAAGTTGAACTGCACAAATCACTCTTAAAACATAAGTGTTTCGAGTAGCGAAGCAAAATGTTGCAATAGCAACAAGTTGAATCGATACCCCTGTTTTGACATAGGCAAAAATGGAACCAATTACTTGCCGATAAAGGAGGATGAAACAAACGGTGACAGAAAGAAGCATCTAACTTATCTTGGATGGAAAACAAAGTAGCATTTCTAAAACGGTTGCATTGATTCATATTAACAGAGACACTCTCTTGAAACAACATTCGTTAAAAAATGTAATTTACTTTTAACAGTGGCATTGCTTCAATTTTCCGGCGGCATTCTTAGATTAACAACAACAAAATAGCTGTATGGGACATGCTAGCACCATGTGCGTCCACACGTATAAATGGGTGATGCAGAGTATGTAGCCAAGCAGCATATCTGTGTTGGTCCCATATTTGTTATCTTTGAACTTTTTTCATATGTGAGGGCAGGAAATCTAGTCCTGCACAAACTACCCGACCCCCCCCCCCAGTTTCTTTCCCTTTTCATCGGTTCCTTACAGATGTGTGTACTGGGTTACCCCCTTTTTCCCTTTTCGACCAACAAAGCGGCTGGATAGCCAGTCTATACTACTTTTCCTCCCTCCTTTCCTCATTGAACTACGTCCTAGATTCATGCTCCACCCAACCGCACCTTTCTTTCCTCTTTGAACCAAGACCTAGATTCGACTACAGATCGAAAAAGGTCCACATGCAGCTAGAGCAACGACGGTTTCAAAGAAACTTATACCTTACGGTCGTCGGGATGTGGCAAGGCGTGCGGCGGGAGGCTGGATCTTCCCACTCTACGTACGCAGCAAGGAAGAAGGGGTCAATGGCCCTCCCACACAGGTGCTGGGTGAAAGAGAACAGCACAGCCGGTAGTGGATTGCCTCCCTCGCCGAAGGCGATAGAGTTAACGCTGCACCTCCTCCCCTTCCCGGTGCGACGGGATACGGACGCCTCCTTCACCAGCTGTGAGGGGGGAGAGAGACAAGAGGCCAACGCAGTCTTGTTTAGATCTGGTGAAGAGAGGGTGAGAGACTGTGAATATAGCAAACCCTAGCAAATGAACGTTGAGCCTCCAGCGTGTAACATATATGTATTGCGGCGAGCGTGTGGAGAGTGCAAACCCTAGCGAACAAGCGCTGAGGCTCCCGCTTATATATATACTAATGTAGTACGGACTGAGCTCCGGTGCCTTCACTCCATCTGCTTTTGGCTGTATGGATGTGAGCCACCCACATTTTGGGCCCACCTGTCATAAACCCAAAGGCAGGTGCACTAAGTCAATGAAGCTGCGTCCATATAGTACTCTCGTGTGTATACGACTAATATATAGTGGAGTGGTTTTCTTATTCTCTCCATAACAATCGTTTTAAATTGTGTAAGTAGAAAACGAAACTCTTTATTTAATGTACAGAGGGAGTACTACTTCCGAGGAACTAACGATCCACGCCCACGCGTCCTGGTCGCACTTCTTGTCCTTCACATGTGTTACACTACCCTCCCTTAAGTGAACAACCACACATGCGCCAAATTATCGGAAACGTGTGAGAGTGTGTACAAACAAAGAATTTTAATTTCAGTTATCGGAAAGGTTTCAGAGTATTACAAAGTTTGACTTCAGTCAAATCTAATAAGCGGTGTAAATAAAAATGGAGGGCTACTACGTCCATCCGGGTTTTTAGTCCACACCATTTTTTAAATCAAAGTTAATAACTGGACAAATAAAATTACAGGGGAGCTGGAGACAAAGTTGTGAGAAGGCTTTGAAATCAATACAAAACTTATGCTCTTAGTACCAACGTCGATCCTTCTTCGAGGAAACATTTGGTTCATAGCCAATTGTGTGATAAAATTGCACCAACGTGAAAGATGATCGCGTCTCCAACGCAACCAAGGTGAACTGACGAAGGATATCATCTTTGTGCGTAACAAGCAAAGAGCACTGATGGAAGACAGCTTGTTTTTCATTGAAAATCGATCAGCTTCACCAGCCGACGCAATCATGAGGCGCGACCATGAGCATCGATAGGTCATCGTGGTGATGCATCATCCATTTGGCATCAAGTTTGGGTGAGGCACCTATGAAGTTCGACAAATCCTCACTGTGGTCTATTTCTTCTCAGTAATCAAGCTCGAGGAAGGAAGAACCACGTGGCAGAGGACAGTGAGGCAGAACAACAACGGCCATCCAAATTTGTGCAGTTCCACTAAAATTGAGGAAGACATGCCCCGGTATGGAGACACGCATCGCTGTTTCCAAAAATATAAAGAAGGGTTAATGAAAAGTACACTAACAAACAGAAGCATCATAATTATATCTTGATGGGAACTAAACCAAGATACCCGAGAAAAAAAGCATTTCTTCATTTAACCAGTGATGGTACTACCACCATATGGACAATGACCGCACAACCACCATGTACTTTTTGTCGAAACAACATGTATACCTCCACCGAGGCATAAATCAGGACAACTTTCGAGTGGCATTTCCTCTATAATAGTACCAGTAGGTGATGTTGGACCAGCCGACGAACCCTAGCTACTATCCATGGGGAGCTAGGCAGTAGTCGCATAGAAGAAAACACGCACGCAGTGACCTGGGGAGATGGACCAGTACAAGAAGTTATACCTCAGGTGGGCGAGATGTCGGCGGGCGGGCGGGATCTGCCCACACGACGGCAGCGAACAAGGGCGCGGAGGATCTTCGTCTGCGCCAGCGCCGGCTCCGAGAGGACGGTGCGCATCGGCTCCCCGTCGCCGCCGACGGGCGACATAACGTCAACGCTGCACCTCCTCACCTCCCGCAGCGGACGGGATTCGCCGGATCTGTGACCACCGTGAGGAGAGAGATAGACTGGACACCTTTGCCATCTTTTTGATATTAAGAGGGTGAGAGAGCGAGGAGCGAGAAACTCTATCAAACAAGAGGCTATAATGGAGTAAAAAAATCTCTCCATAGCAGTGGTTTTAAATAGAATACGCGTGTTCCCGGAAAAAGAAACGAAAACTGGCGGACAATTTTTAAGGGTCTGTCTAGGACACATCTAGATGTGACATAGTTATGTCACATCTAAGTTGATGTCCACTCTGTTTGTGGTCTATTTTTTTGTCCTAGTTTTCTTTTGTTTCTTGTTGCTACATTATATACTTGTGGGAGCTTAGATGTGATATTCTTAAATAACATCTAGATCTGAATTGGACAAACTGATTTTCTAACGTACCAAGAAAGAAAACTCGATCAAAAACACGCCCCGCCTGTGTCGTGAGAGTCGTCACACACACACACATAGACATAGACATGCATATCCGTGTTTACGTAAAATTCCATTTCCATCTCCATCTCCAATCATATTTCTCCAATCGGGCACATTATTTACGTTGTTAATTATATACGCAGCAATATTAACATACAACATCTCTTGTTTGCGCATCGCCCGACTGGCCACGGCCGGTCCTGACCAACCCGAACCCTCTTCATCACCCGCCCGTGCTTCCCGCCCGAAACAGTTAGTGCCGCATTCATGCCCGGCCAGAGCGGACGCGACCTTTCACTGGCGCGGGCATTGAAGCGGCCCGCCGGCCGAGAGAGCGTCGCCCGCGCCGCTTTTGGGTGCATGCGGCTGCTCCGCGTTCAAAGGTCGCAATAGCCGGCTACAACATGCATGTAAAAAGTTTTTGGGAGTCCGTGCTACAGCTAGCTGTCCTCCCCCAACTCGTCAATCTCTTCTAGTAGTGCTAGTAGTACTCCATGGCGCGATCCATCGACAAGCAGGCGGGGAGTTATCGTATACTCGGTTTGCGGTGAGTGGCATGCCGAGCGACCGTGTGGGGTCGAGCCACGGAGGAGGGTGAGACACGAACACGACAGACGTGATTTAAACGTTGGTTTTGCTCGATGGCGCGATCCAACGAAACAAAACGTTGGTTTCTCTCCGTTTCCATTTTTTCTCCGGAAAAACGGAAACTTTCCACTCCATTTTCATTCCTATTCCAAGGTTGCCCCGTTACAACATTCCATCAAATACAAAGGAAAACTAACACGCATACTGATGCATCTCAATGATTCACAGATCATAGCCAATATTTACTTCACAACTAAAGAAAAAAGTTGTGAGAGCGTGTACGAAAGAAAAACTGGTGATGGGGTCACTATGACTTAAACCCTAAACCCTAAACATGATTTAATTACCTGGCCAGGTAAAACCTATCGAAGGAAAGACGGCTGGCACCCACGGATCATACGATGCTTTTGTGCAGTTCCACTAAAATCGACCTGAGCATCCCTGATGGCAAAGATACTGAAGAAATGTGATTAAAATAATAGTACTGGCACTAGTTCATGAGACATAAACTCATCACAAGTAGAAGCCGGTAGAAGTAGAGAAAGATCGACATGGAGATGGAGCTACGGCAGTGGAGCAAGCTGGCTCCAAAAGGAAGATGGACTACCTGGGACGTCGAGCTGTAGCTAGAAGGGCGGTTGGGACGCGGCATCGGCCCAAACCGCGGTAACCCCCGAATGGGACGCACCGACTGTGGGTTTTCTCCCTCGCCGATGTCGACCGCATCTACGCAGAACATTGTTCCCTTCCCCCAACTGCGGGATCAGGCCCATCGTTCTATGCTTGTGAAGAGAGCAACCTTAGCAAGCAGGCTTGTAGCTTAGGCTCCTGCTAGTGTATATATAGTGGTTTTCTTTTTCTCTCCATATCAACCATTTTATATTGCGACGTGTCATTCAAGAGTGAAATGATGGTTGCTTCTTCCGACTAACTTATCAGTGATTTGACTGCTCCTTAGTGGCCCCTAAACGTACTCCCCACGTATGCAATACAGTCACGCGTACACATGGACGCAAAACGCTGCGACGCCTCTAATGCATGCATGTCCGAGCATACGACGGAACACACACGGTCACGCTTAGTGCTCAACCTACACGTGCATGCACACACATACTCATTCAGGGTGAGCTAGTGACCGTATAAACACCGAAAAATATATATATTGAGCGCAATGAGCATATTATGAAGTCCACTGACCGTAGTTTTGCAAATATACAGGATGCATGCTGTATTTATCTCGTTTGAAATTAATCCATATTAACCGGAGAGGAGGCAGTATGGACTAGCATTACTTGCGCGCGGTGGCTCGCGGGACAAGGAGAAACTTTTGACTAATGCAAGCTCTCCCTCGCTCAGGCGGTGGACGTGCAACAGTTAATTCAGTGTCAGATTACCAGAAGCATACACTATACTACTAGTGATACTAGACTTCCCGAATAGGCGAACAGCCAAGCGCAAAGTTTACTAATATAGTCTATAAAGGTACGTACTATACTAGTACTAGGAACCGGATGGAGGAGCGTCTGCACTCTTATTATAATTTTAAAATGTGATAAAGCAATCTTCAACACATTTGGTTCTCTTTGAGGGTTCTCGCATGTGATAATGGAAGTTGATTGCATGGAACACTCGCCACAATTCTCGCTTAATTCTGGCTCATATCCTCTTACAAATAGTAGCGCTCGGTAATATTTCCTCTTTTTTTGTTATTCAGCATGTAAACAGGTCAGCAAACCTTGCGGCGCATCTTCGCGAACCGTGTTTGCTGCACTTTGAATGTGGCCGAGAGCTGGCTTGATGAAACACCTCGCTTCCTACTTCTTTTTTTGCAGGGTACCTCGCTTCCTAGTGACAAGTGTCTTGAATGATCGTCCTAAGAATGCTTATATATGAATAAAGCTCTCTCATTTACCCGCAAAAAAGATTGAGCCATATTAACCGGAAAGGAGGGAGTATGGACTAGCACTACTTTTTGGTGTGTCCTCACAACTGCGTAACGAGGAGAAGCTTGCAGGACAAGGTGAAGCTCGCTTACGCTTTTGACTAATGCAACCTACCCTCGGTGGACATGCATCAGTCCATTCGGTGACAGATTGTCAGAGGCATACACTGTAGTACCCAACATGTGGAGTACCATCATTGTTCGACTTCACGAAGAGGCGAAGAGCCAAGCGCAGTAGTACGAGTAGTACTACTACTAGAACCGCATGGTGGAGCGTTTGTACTCTTATTTCTTTTTATCTCTGATAAAGTACACGTTTATTCCGGAGAAGGGCGGAAAACGGCAGCCCAACATGTAATGAATGATATCGATCAACCAACCATGCTCGAATATATCTTGGCCTCCATGCGAACCTGTCTGTGTTCTCGCCTCGTCTCTCTCAAGGAACGGCCGGTTGGCTCTTTGCCGTCAATTGAGATCGGTTTGCTCACACTCCTGTCCCACATGTCGGTGATATGCCAAGAGGAGGTGCGTTGACCGATCGACATACGCTGCATTTGGTTTTGAACCTTCATACTACTCCTCCCTCCGTCACAGCCATGTATGCGCTTCATTATGATGCATTTCTCTCAATGCATTTCCACCACCAGAGAGACTTTAGACGCGTTTGGTTTAATGCTCAATTAATTAGGGCATGGTAACCGCAATCAAGTCCATAATTTTCTCTCCATGTAACTACGGAGTGGAGTAAGTGCATGCATGTGTGTACCCGGGGTGGAAGCACTGCATGCATGTGTGTACGCATTATTCCCTCTACTCCCTCCGTCTAGGTGTGTAAGTCACCTTACGAAAATCAAATAATCCCAAAACACTTAGGCACGGTACATTAACTCACTCCTCATTTCTTGTTTCGTGACATATTAACCAATAAGAGATGTGGGCCGTGCATGCTTTGAATGACTTGAGACTACCAAACATAACATGCAGTGGTTAGTTCATTGCATGCAATGCTATTAATTAGCAAAAATGCATTTAGTTCTCTCGTTTTCCCATCCGTCTTGGTCACGGTGCACAACCTAAGATGACTTACACACCTAGACGGAGGGAGTAGTAATAGACGCCGTGCTATAACTACCAATGCTATTTTTCAGGCCGATCGCTAGTCGCCTTGGTCCCACAGATCTTTTTTCTTTTTTCTGAAGCGCGCTGTATAAACAGTGACGGATGGAGTAGTATGAGCGGATTCAAAGAAGAGCGTATTGATGGTTGCTTCTTCAGAGCAACTTACAGTGGGAAAGGTGGGGCTTACGATTCGACTGCTCATTACTCACTATTAATGCGGCGCAACGATCGGGCTGAGTCTCCCATGCGGTTGTGCACTACCCCCTCGGTTCTTAAATATACTCTGGAGTATATTTGTCTTTCTAGAGATTTCAACGACCGAATACTCAAATATATGTCTTTTTAGAGATTTCAAATGGACTGGCACATACGGATGTATATACATATTTTAGAGTGTAGATTCTCTCATTTTGCTCCGTATGTAGTCACTTGTTGAAATCTCTAGAAAGACGAATAGAATATTTAGGAACGGAGGGAGTACACATACGAAGCAAAATGAGTGAATCTACACTCTAAAATATGTCTGTTTGAAATTTGTAAAAAGATAAATATTTAGGAACAAAGGAGTATAATTTTGTGAATGGCACATGGACCCGGATGATGAAGAGGCTTCTGGCAATGCTATCAAGCTTCCATCATTTGTTTACATAATTGACGTACTATACAAATAAATTTCCAGCGAGACATGAAATTGTACAATGGTGTGAGCTTTCAGCTTCTGTTTCGCGTGTCTTGCCATCTATGCTCTTTCGAAACAATAAAAACTAACTTCCTTGCTAATGCATGTCAATTATTAGCAGATCGTAGCTAATAATTACATCACAACTGAAGACAGAGTTGTGAGAAGGTGTTAAATTAAAATTGATCCATGCTTTCATTGGCAGCAACGTTCCCCCAGCTCTGTCTAAATCAACAAGGCATGTTGGGAAAAAATGTAGCTATCTGGAGCATGCAACATTCCGATCATTTTGTGCAGTACCACTAAAATAGAGCTGAGCATCCCTGTTCCAAAGATATTAAGTGTGATTCCGATAATAGAGGACTGTTGATGAAACAATAAACACATAAATAGAAGCCGGTCACCTTTGCAGTCTCTCTTAAGACTAACTAGTTGGAGAAGATTAGGCTCGGAGTTGGATGAGGAGGATAGAGAAAAACCAATCTCCCTTTGTGCAGTCGCACTGAAATGTAGAGACGTTGCCC
Organism: Aegilops bicornis; assembly: GCA_021605145.1. Taxonomy (NCBI): domain Eukaryota; kingdom Viridiplantae; phylum Streptophyta; class Magnoliopsida; order Poales; family Poaceae; genus Aegilops; species Aegilops bicornis. The sequence continues at coordinate 770,994,394 of CM038673.1, read as the reverse complement.
ATGTGACATTTTAGTACAACTGCACAAAACACTCTTCAGGAAAAAAGTGATTTGTGCAGTTCACCAAAAGGTCGCAATAGCAACGAGGTGAAATGGATAGCCCTGTTTGCAAAAAAGAGGTAGAAAGGAAACAATTACTGGCCCATAACAGTTGATGACACATGCAATGACAAAAAAGAAGCATATTCCTTGCCCTAAGGGAAGATAACAAAACGGTTGTGTTTGTCTAAAACGGGGTGAGGACGAGAATGCAATATGGAAAGTACTGTTGGGACGAGCTACGTTTTGGGCAAAGAACTATGGAAGATCCACATGCAGCGACACAGGAAGGCGGGCAGTGGAGCAAGGCTGGAGGGGATACCTGGAGGTCGTCGGGATGTAACTAGGTGAGCGGCGGCGGGCGGAATCTGTGAGCAGGTGGCGTAGGCCCTGCCGCGCCGGAGCTTGGTCAGAGAGAACGGCGTATACCGTAGATCGGGATGTGCTGCCTCGGCGCCGTCGAATGGAGAAATGATGCACTTCCTCCCTTTCCCCCGGCGGACGGGATGCGGCCGGATCAGTGACCAACGGTGAGAGAGAGAGGCCACCGCACTCCCTTTCGCCTGGCGGACGGGATGCGGCCAGATCAGTGACCAACGGTGAGAGAGAGAGAGGCCACCGCAGCCTTGCGTGAGATACTCTGAAGAGCGACAAACCAGGCACTCAAGGCTCCATTGTATATAGTGAGCAGACTACCTTTTTATCCATAAAAATCATTTTATATTCTGTATACGCGCCATTGAGCGCTATAACTTTATTTAAAAATAACGCGGCAACGCGTCAAGTCGAACTTTGTTTCGTGCAGGCGTGGTACACGACCTCCCTAGGTAAACTACCGCTACAGGCGTTCAAATTAGCACATGGGCTGCTATTTCATAAAGAAATGAGCTCCACCGTGTACCCGCGCGGGTGTGGCTGGGCACGAAGCGTGAGTACGTGCACGGTGCACCTATTTTCTTCTTGTATACGTACACCACCTACATGGGGTTGTGTGAGAGAGATACAAACCTAGAGAGATATAGTGTGTGGGTTCTTGAGAGTTTTCTTTTGGGGGAGGGGGGGGTTCAATCAAAAAATGTAACATATGCAATGTGGGTGAAATACAGTCCTGGATATAACATATATATATAGAGGGGGCAATCCACGAGAAGAGAGTGGAGGTATCACCGGCTTGAGGTGTCCATAGAATCGAAAAGAGGGATGATGTGTGTGTGTGCGCGCGCGCGATCAATAAAGAGTGCCATCGAATTTGTGTGTGCCCACGTCAAAGATATAGAGTGGATGGCCCTCTTTGGAGCGTCGGAGGGACATGTGCAGTTTGTCTCTGCGGCATGGATACCTACATGCAGCGCTCGACTATCGGTGTGTGGTGGGGGAAGAGGGAGGCCCAATTAACTATAGAGGTACCATGGCTGGTATATGTGTGGAGGAGGAGAGAGGCCTACCTCGTGTATTAAGGAGATCGATCTGCCTCATGGATTAAGGGAGATCGATCGGCATCCATGCATATGTGCAGGAGAGGAATAAGGTTGGGAGAGAGACAGAACTAGAGTGTTGGAGGGGGTGGTAGTGGAGTTGCTTCTAACAAATGGTGGGATAGGCTTGCTAGACAAACGGAGGGCACGCCCGCAATATCAATAAGAGAGGAGATGGTTGCTTGTTTTCTGTGCACGTGCGTGTGAGAGACAGATCAGGAGGCATGCACGAATGATGAGGGGGGACGATGTGGCTATGGTAAGCAGACATAACTACATAGGAAGATCAATCGCCCTTTGTTAGAGAAAGGAGAGACATAACTTGTGAGGTACGTCGATCGATGGGGGGTAGTTAAAGTCGATCCAGGTATATCTTGGGAGATCGATCGGTATACATGCATGTGTGTGTTAGAAGCAAGCGAGGCACGAGGAGAAGGATAGAGATAGAGGGATGCATGTAGGAGGTGGTACGAGAGGCATACTATATCGGCGGGGAGGAGGTGTGCAGTCTGCGAGCGATGAAAAGAGTGGTGGGAGTGAGGCATGGACGGTGACAAGAGAAGAGGGGAAGCTTGTGTTTGTGCTAGGCACACCTGGCTAGAGAGGCATATCGATCGATGTGTGCCGTAAAGAAGGAGCTGCGGGGCCTACACACAACGTGGGTGAACGACCTAAAGTGAAAAGACGAATTTGCGTGATGGAGCTAGAGAATGCTGAGGGAGGGTGAGAGGGATGCGGGCGTGTGCATGCACAAGAGAAATTTAGCGCTAGCTACAAAGATAATAGGGTTGTGTGGGTGTAAAAGACGAATAGAGATCATATATACTTCATTATAAAAAGTGAATTCGGATATTTGAAGAATTTATCATAGTGTTTTAAACCGACGTATGTGTGAATATATATAACAGTGATACACATGGTGTGTTTATGAACATGTTATACTACATTTAATATATTTTATCTCTACTCTTGTAAAAAACGGAGTTGTTGATGATGGTGTGCCTTCCATCCTGCATTATAGGCTGTCCGATTTATATCTTGCGGATAGCAAGGAAACTATGATGGTTGAAGTTGGCAACAATCATGATTGTAGATTCTTATTGAAATAGAGAAACGAATTCAAATTTAGTTCGAATTGCAGCGGTAGTATAGAAATTTGGAATGCACTAAAATGTTGGTATGAGTAGGTTACATGCATTATACAGCAAAGCGAAAAAAATTAATCAGACATAACATGGATTCATACTCCCTCCTTCCATCTATATAGGACGTAATGAGATTTTTAAGATCGCCTTTGACTATTGACAAGATTAATAGTACATGACATGCACAATGTGAAAATTATATCATTGAAAGAACCTTTCATGCACGAAGTTAACGGTGTGCTTTGTGTAAGTTGCATGTCATATATCATTGCTCTAATATTTGGTCAAAGTTAGCATCGAAAAATGCATTAGGCCCTATATAGATGGAAGGAGGAAGTAGCTTTGAATAGCATTTGTATAGTAAAACGGGGCAAGACTCTCTCTTTGTGTGGTGTGAATAGTTTTATTTTTTCGTTTTCTTTTTGGTTGAGGGAAGTGCGAATTGATTTGGTACGTACAAGTACAATATTACTACACGTTAGGCTTGTCCCTAAAATTCAACTCGCGTCTTTTTATATCCCGAAAATTCAGATATCGTGCTACCAAAATTGGCGCCTTCACAACCCGCGGCTTGCTATCCTGAAATTACAACCCGCGCGAAAACTCCCTCCAGCTGCCAAATCCCGACACGCGAAATCCCCCTTCTAACCCTGAGCCGAAAGGGCCGCTAGTTCAAATCGGTGGCGGGTACTTTTGTAACACACCCTGCATTTTGGACAAGCGCGTCCCTAAGTCATGCTTCACCCCCTCCCATCACCCCCTTTTCGCCATTCGAAATCCCAGGCCGCCATAACCTCTCCGCTCCAGCCGCGAAACCCCACCCTCCTCTGTCCGCCACGTCACCGCTGCCCAGCCGGAGCCTCTTCCCCGACGATGTCGTCCACCGCAACAACTCGACGTCCCTCGTCCACCTCCCCGGATGAGGATCCGTCGTCCATCTCGCCGTCCCGCCGGTTCAGCCGCCCCGTCCTCCACCTCCAAGGAGCTGCTCCGACGATCGCCTCGTCTATCGCGGCTGCTCCATCCCCACAGCCCCGCCTTAACCTACTCCAACGGAACCACAATATCCTCACCGACTCCTCGAACGAAGTCGAGGCCTACTCAGCGCCACCAAAGAGGTTGTACACTCATCACATCGCACCTTCTCCTTAACTCGACCTACCGACACCGACGGTGCTCCATCCCGCACCCCCATGGAGCGGCTACCTTGAAGCCGACGCTGCGGGCGACATCTCCACGGCGGCGGCCATACCAGTCGGATCTGCTGCTGCTGCTGCTACTCCGGCTCTCGCTCGCGCTGCTGCTGCTGCTCCGGCTCTCGCTCGATCGCTCGCTCGCCCAGCTGCTACTGCTGTTCTCCCCCTCGCTCGTGCTGCTGCTCTGCTCCGATTAAGCCACACTTCAGTCAACTGAATCGACTTTTGTGTCAGTCGATTTTCAGGGGTTGGGAGGGCTCGCCGGAGTTAAGGAAGAACCACCCGCAGCCGGGACGGGGGCTCGCCAGAGAGGTACCCCACTATCTATCTTAGGGTTCAAGGTGGGGGCGGGGGGCCTAGAGGGCTGGTCGGGGCGGCGGTGGCGAGTTGTTTCGGAGCGGCGAGGCGGCGCTGGGGCCGTGGCAGGCAGTGGTGGCTGGCGGCTCAGGGGGGTGCAGGTTGAAGATGAACTGCAAGCCTTCCCTAAACTACATGTCAAGTGCCTCTCTGCTACCATTGCGTTCAGTTTCGACGGTAGCATTCAGATTCCACAGTTAATTTCAGTTTCGACAGTTAAGTTCAGAGTCAACAGTTTTTACCTCATCTGTTGTAGTCAGGTGGTTCTCGGTGATGTTAATTTTACATCCATTTTACATCATCTATTGGAGATGCTATTAGAATCCCACTTGAGATTGACGATGGTTGTCTTGTGCTGCTTCAGCCTTGACATCTTACGGCTCACCGGAGCTGCTCCAACGACAGAACGATCCATCACAATAGAGCAGTGCCCTAGACGCCGTCTACAGATTCCTCAGCTCTTCCTCCACACCTCCGACAGCCACCTCTGCCTCAACTGCTTCAGCGACCAACCCAATGATGCTGAGGTCGACACGGCTACGGCAAAGAGGTTGTACACTTGTTGCATCACCTATTACTATACATTCACGTCGATTCATTATGGCTATTTTGGTTCAACGGAAAAACGTCGATCCACTGGTTGTTACCATCACTCTAAATTTATGCATGCTCTCCTTACATAATCTCACCATATTTTTTTTCGTATGCATGTCAGATATTGTACACAGTCATGCCGGAACATGTAGAGAAAAAGAGAAGAGTTTTGCGCGGCAATACAATGTCATGCAAACATCGCTCCATGGTGGGTTCAATGGCAAACCCTCCCCACCCCTCTCCAGATTGTAATCCAGAGGAAGATATTTGTTTTGAGGCGTATTCAGACGCCCCTGACCACTCCTATTTACCCCCCAAGGTGTTTGCTCTACCTTGGCATGATGATGTTAGTCATATCATGCATATGTTACCTTGAAGTGCCTACTTTTGACATCATATATGTCATCTGCTTAGTTTAGACATGTTCTGTAATGTCACCTATTTAGTTTCTATATCATATATGGGAATTATGTAGTCTCATGTCTTTTAGCCAGCCATAATATATGTGAAATGTGCAATGCCATCCTGTTTAACCAGGCATCATATATTTGAATGATATCTTGCCCATCCTTTTCTTCATTACATTTCCATTTGTTGACAATGTTTGTACATTAAACTACTCTTCCTGTGAAACAGCCATTTGGGTGGGAGATGGAAAAATCTGGAGTGAAAACAAGGCCTTCAGAGCAGACAATACTACCTGTCGAAGCAGATCTCTTGTTGGGTCCCGATAGCTCCTCAGAGATGGATTCATAGACAGATGACCAGTCCTATTCCCCCACTGAGGTGTATGCTCTAACTTGGCACGGTTATACTGCTCATATCATGCATACGGTGTCTTGCATTGCATAGTTTAGACATCATATACACAATATTCAACACCATGTTCTTAATTCAGACATCATATCGAATGCCCTCTGTTTAGCATATAAATCACATGTGTGAATTAAATGATGCCATCCTGATTACTTAGATAACATGTAGGTGAATTATGTCATGCGATCCTGTTTAGTTATTCATCATATCTTTGAATTATGTTATGCTATGCTATCCAGTTTATATAGACATCATATATGTGAAATTATGTCATGCTATCCATTTTAGTTAAACAATATACATGTCAACTATTTCATGCCCTCTTTTTTCCACACTACCTATTGCATCTGTCTCTCATACAATGTATGTACATTCAACTATGTTTCATGTTTATCAGCCATTTGAATTGGAGCGGTGATGCCAAGATTCAGCGGAGTAAAAACACAGTCTTCAAATAAAACAGTGCTACCTCTTGGTGGAGATAGCACTCCGGTTGTACATGCACAAGAACCAGCCATACCACACATAACCCAAACTCTCGCAGATTGTACCCCTACTGCGATGGACAAAGAACCAGCTTCACCCAATCTAACCCCAACCCCAGCCGATAGTAACCCAGTTCCCTCTGACACGGCACCATCTCCACCACAGAGCTCCCAAACAACAGCGGTTACTAAGGCAGCTCCAAAGGCTCAAAGGGCCAAGATTATCACGGCGAACCTCAACTCCACCAGTTAGTACGCCTATTCCTGTGGAGGAAGCACAACCAGCCAGTCGTAGTTTAGCATCTATCGCATTTGATGTTGTTAAATCGTATGTGCGTATCTTCCCATCTTGGAAATATTATACTGAAGATGAAGGAAAATGCCAATTGCAGGTGTTTGTCCAGGAGTTATTCATGGCAATTACTTTGCTTCGTCCCATACATCCTACCTCCATGATGGTTATAATACAGCAAATTTTCCCATTTTTCTCTATAGAGAAGGACCGATTTCGAAACTCAGGATGAGGTAACCTGTGCTAATACCTCTGCTATCTTCAAGAATGCTTGATGGTAGTATCGGAATTACCTGAAGAAAACTTACTTCACCGGCAAAGAAACTCATCAAATTCCCTTACGTTCTCCTGAGACACATTTACTGGATGATGACTGGGAACGCCTTGTTCTGTACTGGTCCCGAACCAAGAATGTGGTAAGGTCTATGAGCTCATTTTCTATTTTTAAGTATTTTATTCTTGCGTCTTACTGTACTCTGTTCATGTAGAACAAGTGCCTAAACCTGAAGAACAACTGTTCTAATTTAAGATTTCATTGCTATCATAGTTCAAAAAAGCGCTAGGCGTTAATTGTGCGTTTTGCCACCGCCTTGCGCTTTACTGACCAAAGCGCATGCTTATGCACAGTTATGCACAAATTATGCGTAGTTATGCGCAATGCATTTTGCCAACGCCTAGAGCCTAGGCGCGCTTAAGCGCTCGCTTAGGCGCACCTTTTTTAACTATGATTGATTTGCTCTTGTATCACTGTATTTACTGATACAAACTTATTTTTAAATTGAAGGATCCAATCGAAACTCCAATGGCACAGCAGGTATGTTCACGCATGTTTCTTTAACAGGTTTGCTCTTATCAATAGCTCTATTGATTTCAATTTCAATTGTGTATACAGTTGACTTTCATATCATGCACATTACTAGCATCACAACAGAGCCAATAGTGTTGTTGTACATGTAGACCCGTGGTACCCATCTGAAATCTTGTTCTGTTGTGTAGTTTCCCACGCTTTGTTTTCATTCACTGCTACTGTCTTGAACTGATATGATTTGAACCGTGTCTCTATTTTGATTTGGCAAGACAATGCAGTGACCATAGGACATAGATATATGTTTGTTTGATGCTTTTATTATGTACTAGTACTTGGCAATAGAAGACTTGGTAGTTTAATCCTGTCCACCTTACTAATGAACTGGTTCACCGAAATGAGTTTCATATACTAGTACATGCTAAACTTGTTATGTATCTGCTTGTTTCTTCTTTTAGAATGCTGACAGAATATTGGGGAAGAGTGCCTTATTAAGCAATGGTAAAGGAAGTAATGCAGATAAGGTTCAGGATAGTGACACATCCTTGTTGGTCTCCAACAAAGCTGATAAAACAGCAAAGGAAGACTATCTTGAAGACAGCGAGACAACCCCAAAGTCCTGTCTTGGTTTAGTGTTCGATTCTTTGGACACTACCGCATGCACAAGCTATTCAAACTCACCTTTCTGAATCAGTTCGGTTTCTTGAGTCTCAACTACAAGCTGAAAGACATCGATCATCCATGCGACAAGAAGCGGAAGGATCATGGAAGTCCCCTGGAGCATTCAGATGCATACTTTCCGTGCAACAAGCGTTGGAGGATTTTAGCGCCAAACAGGACAAAGCTAATCAGCTTGCTAAGCATATTGCCGACATGGTGGATACCTGTGATAACGTTTCTTGAGCTCTTCCGAAGTTTTTAGTTATGCTCTTGTTTTGCTGCCGCGTTTAATTACCTTTGGTGGCCAATTTTGACGGCCAAGTGTATGTAATATGCTGCTTTGTTCCCTATATTTGCACTGGTGGCGAACTTTGATGCCCAGTGGATGTAATATGTGTAATAGCGGTAATAGGCTAGCCTTAGTTGCTTGCTTATTTATTTCCTTATTGTCTTGTTTAGCTGTTTGCTTGTAGTCACTTCAGTTCTTTTTCTGTGTTTTTCTAGTGGCCACAATAGCTTATGTTTGGTAACTAGGCCCAAATAATCATGGCAACACACGGACTGTTGTAACCATGGGCCTCCTGCAGGCCGTATGATCCATGGGCCTTCGTTCGACCGTAGGACCATTGGCCTTCTATACGGGCCATAGGATCCATCGGCCTTCTATACGGGCCTTAGGGATCAACAGGCCTTCTACGGGCCGTAGGGTCCATGGGCCTTCTACAGGCCGTACTATCCATGGGCCTCATACGGGCCGTAGGATCCATGGGCCTTCTACGGGGCGTATCATCATTTCGCCAATCATGGGTCGTACTATTCGTGGACCATAACGGGCCGTTAATAGGCCGTGTTGATAACTCCATGAAAACAGCCCAACGGGTTTTTTGACATGAAAACGGCCCAACGATTAACGGTCCGCAAATGGGCCGATCAGAACGACGGGCTGAATTTGGCCTAAGCGAAAATGACAAGAATGGGCCGTATGTAACCGAATGCCGCAAATGAGCCCAATAATCATTGTGCCCTGAGAAGGCCGTAAGGTAACTTGGGCTGGAAACGGCCCAATGGAATAACGGGTCGTTAATGGGTATAAAGTGATACATTGTTCATTACGGGCCAGTTTCACCACGGGCCGTTAATGGGCCAAGAGTTACAAAGTTCATCATATGGGCCGAAAGAAGTCATGGGCCACACATGGGTCGGAAGTTAAAACGGGCTGAATCATATTGGACGGCCCAGATGACGCTACTAGGCCTAATTCTGATAGGGCGTCACGGGCCCTGGGTTAGCGGGCTGTAAATGGGCTATATGCGAACAGGCCGTTAACAGGCTTTTTGTGGGCCGGCCCGCCACCTTTTGACCAAGTCAAACGGGCCGGCCTTTTCACAGGAATGGGCCTCTGTTGGGCCGTGCCACGTGTCGCCATATCATAGGCGCCTTCGGTCCAATGAGCGGATGACATCTGTCCCAACGGTGAGCCGACACGTGTTTCCTCCAGCCAATGATTATTTTACACGTGGAAAATCCCCATTGGTCGGGGCTGTTAACGGGTTATCGGATCAACAACCCGACCCGATAGCTTAACGGCGTTCCGTTACGGTGGATGCCACATGTTGGTCACCCTTGATGAAAGCAGTTCTGTGACTCGCGATTTATCATCATGGAAGTGGACACTTCCGTGATGATAATTTTGGTAATGTCATGGAACACTTCTCTGACAAAGGTGTATGACTATCTTGATTCTGTCATAAATTTTTCATGGATGTACATGCATGACAAAAAACGCGACCTACTGTGACAAAAACGTATCATCACGGAAGTGTATTTTTTTGTAGTGTGACTTTGGAGTGACTCTTTGTTGCATGTTGAGGGATAGTTATATGATCCAGTTATGTTATTATTGTTGAGAGAACTTGCACTAGTGAAAGTATGAACCCTAGGCATTATTTCCTAGCATTGCAATACCGTTTACGCTCACTTTAGCCACTTGTTACCTTGCTGTTTTTATATTTTCAGATTACAAATACTCATATCTACCATCCATATTGCACTTGTATCACCATCTGTTCACCGAACTAGTGCACCTATACAATTTACCTTTGTATTGGGTGTGTTGGGGACACAAGAGACTATTTGTTATTTGGTTGCAGGGTTGCTTGAGAGAGACCATCTTCATCCTACGCCTCCCACGGATTGATAAACCTTAGGTCATCCACTTGAGGGAAATTTGCTACTGTCCTACAAACCTCTGCACTTGGAGGCCCAACAACGTCTGCAAGAAGAAGGTTGCGTAGTAGACATCAACGATCTATTCCTTCTTTGTTTAGGAGTATGGGTCATCCCAAAACTAGTGTCTTAAATCAAATAAGAACTCTTTTCTTTTGTTGGTATGTAACTAGGTGGTATATATTTAATAACAATGTAATTAGCATAGTCTGCATACCAAGGAGTATTATGAGAAGCATTTATGACAACTAATTGTTCATCAAGAAAGCTATCATCAATAGGCAGTTGGTTATCAAGAACATTACCATTCTAGACAAATTATCAGCTACGGGATTCTCAACTCCCTTTCCACCTAATCAACCTAGTTTAGCATCTTTTTTTTTCATAAGATTTTAATAGCATCATGATCGGTGTGAACAGTTACTTTGGAATCAACAATATAAGAGCTGAATTCATCACATGCAAATACAACTGCTAAAAATTCTTTCTCAGTAGTAGCATAAGTTTCTTGAGCACTGTCAAGAGTTTTACTAGTATATTAGATAACATTCATTTTTTTATCAACTCTTTGTCCTAGAATAGCACCAACAATGTAGTCACTAGCATCACAGATAATCTCAAAAGGTATGTTCCAATCAGGTGGTTGGACAATAGGTGTAGAAATCAGGATTTCTTAAGTATTTCAAAGGCTTCTATGCAATCATCATCAAAAATAAATGAAACATCTTTTTGTAAAAGATTAGTAAGATGCCTATAAATTTTAGAGAAGTCTTTAAGAAACTCCTATAAAAACCAGCATGCCCATGGAAGCTTCTTATACATTTTATATCTTTAGGACATGGCATGTTCTCAAGTGCATCAACTTTAGCGTTGTTTACCTCAATGCCTCTCTTAGAAATTTTATTCCCAAGGAATATACCTTCGTTCACCATAAAGTGGCACTTGTCCGAATTCAAGACAAGATTAGTTTCTTCACATCTCTGCAAAACTCAATCCAGGTTGCTTAAGCAATCATCAAAATAAGTCCCATAAACGAAAAAGTCATCCATGAATACATCAACAATCTTTTCACCAAAATCAGAGAATGTAGCAGCATACATCCTTGAAAGGTAGAAGGTGCATTACACATAAACCAAAAGCATACGTGTATAAGCATAAGTTCCAAAATGACAAGTAAATCTAGTTTTTCTTGATTTTCTTGTGACACTGGTATTTGAGAGAAATCAGAATATCCTTCTAGGAAACAGAAGTGTGTATGCTTAGATAATCTTTCTAACATTTGACCAATAAAAGGCAAGGGGTAATGTTCTTTTCTAATAGCTTCGTTTAATTTTCTGAAATCAATTACCATCCTATAATCAGTTACAATTCTTTGTGAGATAAGTTCATTTTTATCATTAGGAAAGACGATAATGCCTTCTTTCTTAGGGACACAATGAACATGCCTTACCCATCTACTATCAGCTATGAGATAGATTATACCTGCTTCTAGAACCATTAATATTTCAGTTCTTACCACAACCTTCATTTTAAGATTTAGACGTCGTTGATGATCAACAACTGGCTTAGCACCAGGCTCCATATTAATCTTGTGCTGACATAAAGTGATGCTAATGCCCTTTAGATCATCAAGAGTATATCCAACAACAGCACGGTGCTTCCTCAGAGTTTTAAGCAATCTATTTTCTTCATGCTCTGAAAGGTTAGCATTGAGAATAACAAGACATATTTCCTTTTCATCAAGATAAGCATATTTCAATGTATCCGGTAATTTCTTTAGTTCAAACACAGGATCACTCTTAGGTGGCGGACGACCTCCAAGAGTTTCAACAGGAAGATTACATTTAAGCATATGCGATTGATAAAATAATATCTCATCTATTTCATTTCTTTCTTTCATATGCATATCATTTTCATGGTCTAGTAGATATTGTTCTAACGGATCATTAGAAGATACGACAATAGAAGCAAGACCAATAATTTCGTCCTTACTAGGCAATTCTTTATCATGTGATTGTCTATGAAATTTGAAAAAATTAAACTCATAAGACACATTACCAAAATTAACATTGATTGTTTCCCTATTGCAATCAATCTTAGCATTAACTGTATTTAGAAAAGGTCTACCAAATATAATGGGGCAAAAATCATCTTGTGGAGAGCCAAGAACTAGAAAATCAGTAGGGTACTTCATGTTACCACACAAGACCTCGACATCTCTACCACTCCCAAGGGATGAAATAATATCTCTATTCGCAATTTTAATTGTAACATGAAAAAATTCAAAACAATGAAGGAGAATTACAAAAATATTCATTGATATTCAAGGACATGAATTTGAAAAATATATCAGGGCGTTCTTGCGATTGATGGATTAGTAATACTAGTATAAAACAAGCAACCAATATCCCGAAACCATTAAAATATTATCCCTAAACTACAAGATTATGCATCACCAATACAATGTGATGAAACCACACCAGGGAGTACCTCTCCTAAAAAGTAGAGAAAATCAATATGTTGATGAAATGGCTTGATTCCTTGGACGTTTGCATGCTGAAGTGGGCTAAAAGTGCTCTTAACTTCTTAATATGTTTGTGAATGTGATGTGAGGAATGAAGTGAGGCAATTGTCGCACCCTAGTGTGATGAGGCTCATCGGGTACTGCCTCAAAGATGAGTAGTGCCTCCTCCTCCTCTACAAGTTCATGCAGCAGGTCTTCCACAGGGCCGGTCCTGAGATTTTGAGGGCTCGGGGCAAACTAAAATTTGGGGGCTCTTAATACTAGTAGGAGGTGCATGCTTTCCATGCATATAACTGTACGGTTACTTCTTTGTGTTTAATTTGTGATTGATTTTAGAAAAAATATAGTTTTTTCGAAAGGATGGATTTTAAATGGCACAAAAACAAAATTAGAAATATATATGGTACATATCATAACTTTATTAATTTTACAGGAATCCAAAGATCTTGAATTTGCAATGATGTGAGGGAATGGGCATACGAACACATAAGACAATCCATGAGAGTACTAAACTCAAATGAAGACAAAATGTAGAAGAAGTCCTGCAATGATTCGTATGGAAATACTTCAATCAAATCTAAGAATCCTTTGTGTTCAGATCTATACCCTGGTACTATAAACTAAAAGCCAATCTCATTGATCCAATTAATCTCAAACTCTATTTTCTTAATGAAAATGGGGGTGGTGTGGCCCCTTTGCTTGATATTTGGCGCCCCTCAACTAGATGTAAAACATGTTAACCTGATCTTTGGGCTACTTCATACCTGGATGGGGGCCCCCTCGACTTGGGGGCCTGGGGCGGCCGCCCCTCCTGCCCCCCCCCCCCCCTAGGGCCAGCCCTGGGTTTCCCTATTACTACCTTACCAACTGCAAAAGGTGAAGAAAGAAGCTTTTAGTGTCACCTCTAATTACCTCAAAGATCCTAACCTACAACAACGATAACAATATGCTTCACGGGCGATCACAGCGATAATGCGACCGAGGCCTCCTTTCTACATTCGCGAGGGCTACTAAATCAAACATGAACAAGAAGATAATTGATCGCATCAACTAATCTACCCTACCAACTGAAGAAGGTAAAGAAAGATGATTTACTATCACCTATAATTACCTCAACATCCTAACCTAGAGCAACGGCAGTAATATGATTCACAACCAATCGCAGCGATAGTACGACCGTGGCCTCCTCTCTACAGTCGTGAAGGCTCCTATACCGGACATGAACAAGAAGATAATTGATTGCATCAAGTAATCATATAAGGTTCATCCATATCCCCCAGAATCAGTACAACTATTCAAATGTAAATGAACAGCATAAAAGATAGGGTCAAGTTACAAGCCGACATCGATCCAGTGAAGGAAGAAGACATGGCAACGATGGAGATGGCAGAGCCAATGGTGATGGTCATGATGATGGTGCCGACAGAAAGTGATAGAGGTTACGCTGGTGGGGGCGGGCCAGTGCACGCGGTTGCGTAGCCTCCTGTTCTTCCCTTGATCTTATCCCTTCTTCTATGGTGGAGTTGGAGCGGCAATGGATGTAATGGAGATTGATCTTGGATGAATGACGGATTATGGCGGATTGATGGCAGTGGCTAAAGTTGGAGAGGTATTTATAAGAGCTTTTCCTAAGCCTCCTCCATAGATGTAGCTTCTCTCCTTTGATCCAAGGGCTCAAAATGAGCCAAATCCTCTTCCAAACCCTTCCTTATCTGCAAGGATCGTGAGGGAACAAATGGGGATGAAATAGGTGAAGAATCCCCGTCTCTCAAAGAGCAACTTTCAGAGATGTCTGGGCCTGGTACGACCAGCCATGGTCATACTGGACGTCGTCGAACCCTATGGACCCCTTCGGCAAACCGGCCATAACTTCCTCAACCGAACTCCGTTTTTTTACGTCCTTAGGATCGTTGAAATCGCGAGAACGATGCTTATGCAACTCAGGTGTTAAATCTTGTTGGGCTTCCCTTACAATGCAATCACCTCGCTAAATTCCTACATAATCCAGACGAACGAAATTAGCTTCGCTGCCCCATTCTACCCGACGTAGCAGCTTCACCATGGCCAACGACCCAACCTACTTGCATTGTTTCTTTCAATGGTTTTTTGCTAAAAGACTAACATGCCTTAAAAATTGGATGAGGCCTCAGGGTACAATTCTAGCGAAGATATAAGATTCGCATAGTGGGGCCCATGAGGGACAAGCTTTCAACGAACGAGGCGGTTGATACGGGCATAGTTTAATGGGCATAATCGGACTGGCAATCGAACCAGTGACGCTATCTTTTAGGTTTTCACCGGTCGGACGCTGGTTCTGCTCGTTTAATAGTGACAAAAAACCCAAAATATTTAAGTTATTTAAAAAATTGACCCCTGATGGAATGAATTCTTATAATATGGATGCTGGTAACGCCCACACCTGTGGTGGGAGCGACACTCGCCCACACGCCCTATAACACACAGACTACACCACGTGATCGCATGCATGCATGTGAGAATTTTTTTTGCATTTCCAGTTTTTAAATTGTTTTATCTTTTTAATTAAAAATCCAATTGAAGATCCGTTTTCACCATCAAATCCATCGCAATGAGATCTTCGACACTAGATCTCATATCAATATGTTTCGACGACTTCTAAAAGTTGACATGTCTATGCCACATGAATTGCCATGTCTATGGCAGATGAATTGCCATGGTGTTTACATTGAAGTTGCCATGATATGTTTCATCTATTTTCTTACATTTAAAAGTAAGTTTTGACATATTATAAAACAGGGAATTAAGAAATTAGACTTTCCATGAACCATAAACAAAATTTTACATGATACATGCACTTAAAATATCCATGGTTCATAAAAAAATTATGGTCAAAGTACTGTAATTGCCTTGGTCAAATTACTAAAATTGCCATGCTCTATAAACTAAAATTGCCACATTGCAACTTTAGTGTAACACTATGGCAACTACAGTGTAAACATTATGGCAACTTTTGGCTAAAAAAAGAAATTCGTCGAAACATATCAACATGGGATTTAGTTTTGAAGATCTCGTCGAGACGGATTTAATGGTGAAAATGGATTTTTAATTGGATTTTTTAATTAGGAGATTAAACATTATTAAGCCGAAAACCAAAAAAAAAAATTCGTTGATGTCATCTGTTTTGGTGTGGCAAAACGAATGGTACTGAAGGCGTTTGGGCTATGTTGCTTCGTGCCATACGTGTGGACGTTAACATTTGCGTATAATATTGGTTGTAGTTGATTGTTTTTTTATTGAGCCAATGCAGTCCATTGTTAAAATCACAAATTATAGGTAGCACAGTTTTTTTTCAAATGAGTTAGCACAGATGTTATTGGGCCTTTAGGCGTGCGGTGGCTCAAGGTCAAAGATTTGATTCCTAGTTTGCACACAATTTTCTTGATATCTCGCTGGTTTTTGTTAAAAGTCCGACACACCTAAAAAAACCATATGAATGTGTGGTTCAGACGGGAAAAATCATGGTTTTAAATAGCACGCTATAGCGTTTAAAAAAGGTCCTGCGTTAAGAGTCTGTTGTCTAAACACATGACCAAACATTTTAAATAGCTCGCTATAGCACCGCTATAGTATTTAGAAAAGGTCCGCCGCTAAGAGTCTTAGCGAGTCTTAGCGCGCTATTTAAAACTTTGGGAAAAATAAAGAGTTTCATTATTTTGACGCGCTGCAAAGGGAAGAGTCCGGGGGACGTCCGATATATACCTAGTTCAAGTTCTTATCTTCCACTAATCAGGAATCCTCTAACATAACGTTTAGTTTTCTACCATTGTATTTTATTTTATATATATGCATGCAGAGGCGAGTATATATGCATGGTAGACAGTTTTGCATCGGCTCCCGAAACTCACGAGCCGGCGTCTATAACGTGGTCGCTTTTGCCGTTTTGGCTTAGAAACCAGCCTCTTGGAAGATCAGATCGGCGATAGCTAACCGCGAGATGGATGCCACCATCTCAGGAAAACAAAGATGCATATCTCCCTCGCTGCCGCCGGCAACCCGGAGCCCTAGGGTTTGGTGGGCATCAATGCAAGGAGATTTGGTTCGGCTGGTGGCGTCGCGCTTGCTGGCCGGCGATTTAATGGATTACGTCCGTTTCCGCGCTGTTTGCGTGCAATGGCGATCAGAGACTCTCTGCCCGCGTGGCCGTGGCGTCGTCGATCCACGTTTCCACCCGCGTCGCTGGACGATGTTCCCCGAAGGCCGTGGCCTTTATCCTGGGCACCCCGAGCTGGGTGACTACGTCCGCTTCTTCAACCTAGACTCGGGTGTCTTTGTCCGCGTCCGCCTCCCGCTGTTTGCCAACCATTGTATTCTTGATTCGGTCTACGGCCTACTCCTCCTTCAGAGGGATGAAGACACAGCCGTCCGTCTCCTCCACCCTTTCACCGGTGACATCGTTGAGCTTCCACGGCTCACCACCCTGGTCTCGCAGAAGCCCGAGGGAGGAGCTTGGCCGCTCGAGATCAAGACGATGAGATACATCTCTACTAGTGCTTCCTTTGTTACAGGAGCTGTCACTGTTTTGGTTACCTTCAATTTGTATTTTCGTGGGGCTGTTGCTACCTCTCTAGATACGCAATGGACGATGCTAAGCTGGACATGCCCAGGGTCATATATCAATGGGCCTCTGCCATTACACGGAAAGATATACGATGTTCCTGCCTTCTTCGCTGATAGGAATGGTGCACCACGGATTTTTGAGATGGACGTATGCCACTATCAAGACCCACCGAAGTTGATCTTCACAGGCCCGATAGAGAAACCCCTAGAGGCTTGCCACCTGGTAGAGTATGGCTCGGAGATCTTAGTAGTTGCACACGACGATGATCAACTATCCCATATGACGGTTTATAGGCTTGCTGACCTTATCTTGGGAAAATTCATTCCGGTAACAAACATCGGAGAAAACACTATCTTCATGGGACCAAGGAGTATCTGTGTTTCTTCCAGGGCATTTCCCATGGTCAAGGCCAATACTATTGTGTACTTCCGTCCACAAAAGCACCGTTTTGCACATCAGTGCTCGCACCTGGTCACTAACTATGGATCAGTGCAGCACAAATGGCCTTGCACAAGGCCCTCGTAGCATTGTATGTCATATCTTGACATGCTGCTCTCACCAGCATTGGTACGTACTGATCGTGCATAATAGTAAACACATTGCTATACTTTATACTACTTGGTTAACTATCGTCGTCATTTCTTGTCTGAGCTTGTAGGAACAAAGGAGAAGATTACACATATACTGAAACAGGAGGTCCATCACCCAAGTGGAAGGTGAAGGAAGAGTTTCGAGCTGGCTCATACGTATGTCAGTCTTACTTATTCTCCTTGATATATATATACCAGTAGCATGTACTCTTATACAGTGCAACATTTTCAAAATTTAGGATGTAGGTCTTCAGCTTTCGTACCGTACGCAACCTACCAAGTTAACCATAAGCTTATGAAAGGATAGTACGGCTCTATAATCTATCGATGCATTTTATACAAAAAGATGGACAAAATCAGTGTTGCGGAATACTACTGCATTCTGTTTTCCCATGGTTATTGATCATACTAGCTGGGCACGTCGCTGGTATTATCCTTACGTCTTCTTGTTTTCCTCCCAGGCCTAAGTAACTTACTCGTAACCAAAGCTAGCTAGTGATGGACGACATTCATTCATCCTTGCGATTCGAAGAAGAGAGGAGTTTTTGTTGATAGAGAAAGTCTTTCACTGAGATATACGTACAAAGGAGAGAGACAAGTTTTACAGATTCTCCGGAGAGAGATTGCTCTGGGGTGGGATCCATCCGGCGGCAAGCAATTTGAGGCGGCGGTGGAGAGCGGAGCGACAACAAGTTAATTTTGTTACAGATTTTATGAGATGTGATCTACCGTGTGAGATGGAAAATTTGATGGCTACTTCACTTTTGTTTTCTCTGTTGAAGTGTTATAATTGTGTTTGGAGTCCCTGAAGCTGGGAGTTGTTAACTTGTTATATTTTCTACATCATTTTTTGTCTAGGAACAGACCATTTGGCAGCTTTGTTGGTTCGCCTGATCTAGCAGCATTTTCTGCTGTTAAAATTTGCGAGATAGAACAGGTTCGCATTGGCTCCACGTCCTACACCATTCCATTCATGGCGTGGTGTGGCTCCAATGCAAGTGTATGCAGATCGAGGGGAAGGATCGTGGCGGCTGCGGAGGCGGATGAGCATGGTCAATTTCTCGAAAATAGGCGACGAACAGTGCGGCATACAAATGCCGTGACTTCCACCAAGGCTACGCTCATGCCCAACATGGTCCTATAGGAGGAACCTCTTGTGGCGTGCACCATGCATACATGTATGTAAAGCTTCTTCTCCTGAAAGTTCCCCTGCTGACCACACCATCCAAAACCAAACAGAATTTATCATTTCACCCACGCAATCCAAATCACTGATTGAGTTCTTGTCTTCCTAGCTGGGTGCTGTTTTTTCTTCTTTTTACTCTACTCTTGCAGTGATGATGCAGTTGAGCTCCGAGCAACAGCATGCTGCCTTTCTCTGAATGGTACTACAGTTTCGTGTGATATGTTGTGTGACTCTGCTTTTGTATCTTCTCTGTGGCTACTCAGTATGATTGGATGCATTCAGTCATACATTTGTGTGTGCGTGTGTGTTTGTGTGTGTGTGTGTGTGTGTGTGTGTGTGTGTGTGTGTGTGTCAAGCATAAATCCATGCATAACTGTCCTAAAGATCAGACTGTAATAGACACTCTTGAGTTCCGTCGTCGGAAATATAGGCGGGCCTGGCTAATAAAGACCCTAACAAGGTTATAACAAAAGGTCCAAAATCTTGATGCCTATTTTTGTAAACACAAAGCGTCTTACGACAAAATTCTGCTCTCAGGGTTGAGAAACAAATTGCTTAACCCCATCAAGACTTACACTTTGCCATGAGCAAATGGTTCTCCGGCGAAACATCTGACGGAACGTAGCTTACGAGGTCTGCATCTAGACCCTTGGATCTAAGCCATAGCAGCCTCCCGGTGTCAATGATATCTTTGCACATGAATCCCAGTGCGCTCCTCTCCACACCCGGTATACCGCGGATGATCCTCTCGACTCCGACAATCTCCGGATCAGGCTTCTCGGTCCCTCTGTTCCTTGTCCAATAAAACGCGGTGTTAGAAACATAGCAAGCTTTCGGTGGGACCATTAACTGTGCCGAGGTTCCAGTGTTCCAGAATGAATGGTGCGGATTTTTTTGTTGTTGTTGCAATGTTATTAGTTTAAACTTTTGCTAGTCAAGATGTAATACAAGGGTGTTAAAGATCTAGATATTTTGCAATTAGCAAACTGTAGGGCAGAGTTGAGAAGACTTATTTAGTTGAGACTTGTTCTAATGATTCCTTATTAGACTTCAGAAATGAATGACAAGGAGTTAAAACTTTCGCAAGCCGCGAGGGTGATAATAAAGGTCCTAACAAGATTCTAACAGAAGGTCTTCTACAGTTATAGGAACTCATAGCAGAGTTAAGGCTTTAGCTGACACTTGTTTAATGATTTCTTACCTGATTACTTCAGAAGACGAGTCTTCAGACTCCAAAGAGTCCTGGGAGCTGTGGTCACCATCCACAGCCCAACTGCTAAACCATGTCATGGCATGGAACTCTTCCTCCGCAATCCCTAGTCCAGAGAGGAAAGCTTTATCTGCAATCACAAAAAAATGATTCTATTCAAAGCAATTCAAACAGCTTTAATATACCTTCCAAAGTATTGAGTATATAACAGACTTTGTTAGTATTATACATGCAACTAAGCGGTACGTGGCATGATATATGCCAAACAGAATTTGCTGCAAGTCTTGGCAAGCTTTAATTACTTGCATAATGCTTCCATTGGCAAAGATGGTGGCAGCAGGTGGCTAAAGCAAGGCCCCGGAGATGATGCTTGTCGTGGCCTTTCTCTTCTGTACGATTGTGTAGTTCATGAAGACAGCACATTATGGTCATATCTGTGGAGGAAATAAAAGGCTTCTCAGGAACATTCAGCTAGCCTCATGCACTTCTGTATCAGTACACCTATACATGAAACATTGCATAGTTTACAAATGCAGGAATCACCTGTTGCAGGCCCACATAGATGTTTTCCGACTGCTAGATACTGACTTCCACTCAACGCTTTTACTCCATGCAGGTTCAAATCCTCAACTGCATTCATATCGAAGTAGAAAACATTAGTGTATGACAACTTTGGTTGGCAAAAGCATAACTTCAGCACACAAATACATGAGCAAATGCACAGGACACAAATACATGAGCAAATGCACAGGTAAAATACTCGCAAGCTACCCAAATGCCCCTGTCAACTGTGCAATAAAGAAAGAAGAGAAATCTTACTATCTATCCTCAAACGCTCCAATTTAACACCCTCATTTTGCCTTAAACTTCGATCAGCCTACAAATTAGAGAGAAAAGGAAGAACAGGACAACAACAGTTAACGAGGAAGTCAAGAACTAATCCTGAATTGCTCCAAAAAAAAAGGAATAGTCCTGGTGAAATTAGGTTTAACAGAAAAAGTTGTTTGACTGCCAGAATTTTTTTGTTTGTTTCGTGAACATCATATTTCCTATATCTAGCAGCATGCCAGAATGCTTCAAAATTTACTTTCAAGCAATCTGAGATGGTCTTATATTCAGAAAGGATAGTGCTTTGAAACATAATCATAATCACTATAAACAACCTATCTGATTACATACATTACTAGTTTGTTACACAAGTCGAGGTGTTTTAGCTTTTAATGCCTGATTGAGTTGATGATTATTGCTATAGTCAACACTGACAATTCATATTATCGAATTTAGAGAGGTTACGGTACAACTATGGCACAAAAGATCAGCCATTACATTCAAGTTTTGAGCGCCTTCAAATTAACAATGGCAAATCCGCTAGATATTGAATCTTGAGGAGCTAACTAGGCAGGAAAATAAGCTCTATGGTTGCAAAGTTCAACACGAAAATTAAGTTGCATTCAGCAAAAATGGAGTAACTAGCAGGGATCACTAATGAACATAATGTAAAGTTGTAAGCTAATCCCCAAAACGATGTTGTTTGTGCACATAAGCTGACCTTGAGCTTGTATGATCGTCTCTCGACCAAGAAGATATTCTTGATCCCATAACAGTCTGCCAACATCTGAGTCAAGTAACCCCTCCCAGCACCAAATTCAACAACTGCCGGAACATTTTTCACCACGATCTCCTTCGTTGCATCCTCAGCGCCTCCCCTCGGCAGCAAACCAAATGTTTCCATGTTCCCCACGATCGACACCTGCTGCACAACGTGCTTCTCCTGATACGGCACCTTCCTATCCAAAGCACCAACATAAATCACTCCTGAAGCCTTGCTGAAACCAAAGCATTACTCCCTCCATCCGGAAATACTTGTCTTCGAAATGGTTGAAAATGGATATATCTATAACTAAAATAAGTCTAGATACAACCATTCCTAAGACAAGTATTTTCGGACGGAGGGAGTACAAAATTATCACAACCCCCTCAACTGCCATTGCCATAGCACCCACCTATCAACCTGTCCCTTCATCCACTTGTCGCAGGCATCCGGGGCGATGTAGGACTCGCGCATTTGGACGGCCGCTGCCGTATGCGCCGACCGGATCTTCGCAACCAAGGCCCAGAACTCCTCCTCTGAGAGCTTGTGGACGGAGGCGCGCTTGGCGGCGGAGGTGACGGCGGCGACACCGGTCTCTCCCCCGCCGGAGTTGATGCCCTTGGAGTAGTACGGCTGCCCGGCGAGGGCGTCGGCCTGCTTCCTGAAGGGGCACTTGCCGACGTGAGCCTCCAGGTTCTCCTCGAACACCGTGCTGCGCAGGGGAAAGTGAAATGAGCGAGTAAGAGGAGGGCGGTGGCGCCGGAGCTACCTGGGAGTGGAGCAGGGGGCTCACTGCGAGGGGTCGACGGGGCAGGGAACGCGGCGGCGCGAGTCAGAGGAGGACTCCGGCGAGTGGTTCCCGCAGTACCTGCGCAGTAGGGTGGTGGTGAGTGGAGAGGTCAAGGGGGGATATGTCGGAGGTGTGGAGCTGGAGTTGCTTACTGGGAAGATGAGACGGGGGAGTTGGCGCAGTGGCGGCGCTTGTTGGGGAGCCAGAAGTGGCAGCGGCCTGGGGCAGGTGGCGGAGGCTGCGGCGCCGGTACGCCGTTCGTCGGAGGGCGGTCCATCGCGGGCGGCGGCGGCGGCGGTGGCGGAGTGGGAAGAGAAATCCAACGTGCGGGTGCGAGCGCAGGAGGGCCTAACGAAAAGATTGGCGCGCGTGCGCGGCCCAGTAAGCCCGGTTCATTCTCATGGGCCGTGAATATAGGTGGAGAAATTTTGGGCTTGGGTGCAAACTTCCTTGTTTTTCTTGAGTTGATGCTTGGACATGGTATGTATTGACTAACTTGTTACAACATTCTAATTTGAAATAACATCGACTCATACAAAAGGGTTCCAAACCCAGAGGGACAAAACAAAAACATATTAGCAATGGATAAACTATTTTATGAGGTTCGTGAGAATTGGGCAACCTTAAAAGTCTAATGCCTTGGGTATTTGTTTCACCAACTACAAACATTTAACTATAGTAACTTGCATGAATCTTTTTTACGACTCGTATAATAGAGTCCTGAGAAGGCGTTGTGGTTCTTTTAGTAGATGATGAGTAAATGTACATTATTTTTATATTATGATGAAAAATATCAAGGTTTAACTTATTTGTGCAAAGATACAACTTGTCATCCATGGATGAAATTTTTGACTACCATGCAAGGCCATGAGTTTGAACATGAGCCTTGTACCGTGAAGTCTATCATCCATGCGTCTCTCCTCCAAGGAAAAACTGCTAGGATTTATGTCTCCCGTCGACGGCGTCGCCGATCTGCCACGTCTCCTATGGCCTTAGGGCCATGGGTGCGCAGTGGATCCTGGCCCTTGCTGGTGGGAGGGCTCCGGTTTTATGTGTTTCTTCAAGTTCTGTTAGGGTTTGTGTCATGCTCAGGAAGACGAGACAGCGGCGGCTTCTTGAAGATGGAATAAGGTTCTCTCCGCCTAGCCTTCGTTCAGGTGGTGCGTCTAGCATCGTTGGAAGGCGTGTGGGCGTGTGTTTCTGGAGGATCTCGCGAGATTCGTTCGGTGGTTGTCTTTGGTGGATCTGCTCGGATCTGATATTTGTTCATCTTTGTTCACTTGTCATGAGGTTGGGTCATTCCGACCTAAACTTCTCTTCATCAGCGGCGGTTGATGTTCTGGTCCGTTGGGCCTAGGGCCTGAGCACGACAAATTCCCGACTGTCTACTACAACAAGTTGTGCCCGGCTTCGGCAAGGGAGGGGCAATGACGGCGGCGCGCCTTCGGCTCGCTTTAGTTCAGTGATTGTAGTCGTTGCTAGGTGGTCTACGAATTTTTATGTAATTTTTTATTATTTCTGGTGTTAGTTGTACTGCCATGATATGAATGGATTGAAAGTTTCTCGCAAAAAAAGGCCATGAGTTTGAAAAAAATAGGCTTTCTTGAGACTAAGGTTAATAGATTAGTAATATTAGTGTAAAACAAGACAGCTAGTTATAGAGTCTATAAAATCTTTATCCCCAAATTATGAGATTGTGCATCACCAATCCTAGGTGATGAAACTGCACCAGGGTATCATGTGCTTAGCCCGGTGTTGAGACCCATTAGATCTCTCTTAATAAGCAGAGACAAATTCAAATAAATATGATAAGGGGCATGTCCGGACACCAATATTGGATTGACCTTGCCTAATCATAATAACATCAGAGATCATTCATGGGTACCATCGAAATAGATGAATCATTGTTAAGGTACTCGTCGGGTTGGGGGGCAAGGGTCCTCTTTGGAAAAAATTGCGAGTTGAAAATATTCACAATCTTAGTTTGCTAGAGTCTCTTGTGTTTTATAATGCTCACACATATTCTTAGGTTGAGAATTGGACCAATGTAGTACGAGTTATATATACCCAAAAAAATATCATTGGAAACTTCAAATGTTATATTTTCTAAGTATACCTTTTTATGGTGTATGATTTATATAACCAGCGGATGGCTATATGAATCTGCCATGTCATTGATAACCAATCTATAGTCACTCATATAGTAATATGGACTACAAGATTGGCTATTGCATTAGTATTTCTTTAATCTTTTCTCTTTCTCTTTCTTCACATTTTTTGTATTTGCCTAGAAACACGTATATAGTTAGCCTCTTGCATGATCGTTTAGTATGTCTAGGGGTGAATAGACTAATAAGAGCAAGACCAAGAGTATTATGAAGAGCAAGAATTATGACTTATAGCATCTCCAACAACGTCCCTAAAAAACCTCTGAATAAGCACTTTTTTGGTTGTCCCAATAATTTAGGGTGGGTGATAACCCACAAGTATAGGGGATCGTGAAAGTGCAACTATCCCTAGGTGGTTTTGGTAATTCCTAACAACATATAGCTCATTGAGCTAATGCTAATTCAAGATTAATATTTCAGGAAAGCTCAATGATTGGCATGGCATGGATGAGAAAAGTGGACCCCTCAAAATGCTAAGGACAAAAGGATTGGCTCAAGCTCAAAGCACAAGACTCTACATTTTCTATTTTAGTGATCTAAGATCACATTGAGTCTATAGGAAAAGCCAATACTATCAAGGAGGGATGAGGTGTTTCTTAATGGCTTGCTTGCTCAAAGTGCTTAGTGATATGCTCCAAAGCCCTCAACCACTTTCTCACTTCCACATATGACCTAAACCGAAAGTCAAACTCGCCCCACCGATTTTTCCATCCGCGCCACCGAGTTCAGATGTCATAGCCACTGCCACAAACCCTAGGCAAATCGGTCTCACCGATAGGGATCTCGGTCTCACCGAGATGGGATTGTAATCTCTCTGTTTCCCTTCGTAACGTTTCGGTCCTATCAAGATGAGCGATCGGTCCCACCGAGATTGCAATGTAAACTCTCTGTTTCCCTTTTGTAACATTTCGGTCTCACCGAAATGAGCGAATCGATCCCACCGAGTTTACCTGACCAACTCTCTGGTTAGTTTATTAACAAAATCAGTCTCACTGAGTTTGTGTAATCGGTCTCACCGAGATTACGTTATGCCCTAACCCTAACCATATCGGTCCTACCGAGTTGCATGTCGGTCCCACCAAAAATCCTAACGGTCACCAGATTTGCTGAATCGGTCCGACCGAGTTTAACAATTCGGTCCCATCGAGTTTGGCAGGTTGTGTGTAACGGTTAGATTTTGTGTGGAGGCTATATATACCCCTCCACCTCCTCTTCATTCGTGGAGAGAGCCATCAGAGCGAACCTACACTTCCAACCTACATTTTCTGAGAGAGAACCACCTACACTTGTGTTGAGACCAAGATATTCCATTCCTACCATATGAATCTTGATCTCTAGCCTTCCCCAAGTTGCTTTCCACTCAAATCTTCTTTCCACCAAATCCAAATCATGTGAGAGAGTTTTGAGTGTTGGGGAGACTATCATTTGAAGCACAAGAGTAAGGAGTTCATCATCAACACACCATTTGTTACTTCCTTGAGAGTGGTGTCTCCTAGATTGGCTAGGTGTCACTTGGGAGCCTCCGACAAGATTGTGGAGTTAAACCAAGGAGTGTGTAAGGGCAAGGAGATCGCCTACTTCGTGAAGATCTACCGCTAGTGAGGCAAGTCCTTCGTGGGTGACGGCCATGGTGGGATAGACAAGGTTGCTTCTTCAGGACCCTTCGTGGGTGGAGCCCTCTGTGGACTCGCGCAACCGTTACCCTTCGTGGGTTGAAGTCTCCATCATCGTGGACGTACGATAGCACCACCTATCGGAACCACGACAAAAACATCCGTGTCTCCAATTGTGTTTGAATCCTCCAAACCCTTCCCTTTACATTCTTGCAAGTTGCATGCTCTACTTTCCGCTGCTCATATACTCTTTGCATACTTGCTTGAATTGTGTTAAGATTTCTTGACTTGTTCTAAAGTTGCTAAAATCTGCCAAGAACTAAAATTGGGAAAAGGCTAGATTTTTATTTGGTCAAGTAGTCTAATCACCCCCTCTAGACATACTTTCGATCCTACAAGTGGTGTCGAGCTTTGGTCTCCATTTGCTTTGATTTCCATAGCTTTTGGTGGTCATAGCCTTGGTTTCACAACCTAGGAGAGTATGGCGTCTAGCGAGGGAAATTACCACCGTAGAGGTCCTTACTTTGATGGTACTAATTTTGCTAGTTAGAAGCATAAGATGAAAATGCATATTCTTGGACATAACCCTGCCGTTTGGGCTATTTTGTGTATTGGCTTGCAAGGTGAATTCTTCGATGGGAAAGAACCGAACCGTGAAGCTACCACGGAAGAGTTGAAGATGTTGCAATACAATGTGCAAGCTTGTGATATCCTCTTCAACGGTTTGTGCCCCGAAGAATTCAACAAAATCAGCCGTCTTGAGAATGCAAAGGAAATTTGGGATACTTTGATTGATATGCACGAAGGTACCGACTCCGTCAAGGAATCCAATTTGGACGTGCTTCAGAGTCAACTTGACAAGTTCAAAATGAAGGATGGTGAAGGTGTCGCTGAAATGTACTCTAGGCTTGCTCTTATCACAAATGAGATCGCCGACTTAGGAAGTGAAGAGATGACCGATGATTCATCATCAAGAAGATCCTAAGAGCCTTGGATGGAAAATATGATACCGTGTGCACATTGATCCAAATGATGCCCAATTACAAAGATCTCAAGCCAACGGAAGTCATTGGAAGACTCGTTGCTCATGAGATGTCACTCAAGGATAAGGAGGAGCTCCATAACAAGTCAAGTGGTGCTTACAAAGCCTCATGTGAAGCTCCGACATCATCAAGTGAGAAACAAACCTTCAATGAAGAATTGAGCCTAATGGTGAATAATTTTAACAAGTTCTACAAGAGTAGAAGCAAAGAGAGAAGTTCCAAGTCAAGGTCCTACAATGACAAAAGATCTTCTAGTCGAGAGCATAATTGCTACAATTGTGGAAAACCCGGACAGTACTCAAATGAGTGTACGGCCCCCTACAAAAGAAGAGAGATTCTCCCAAAAGAAGAAGTGGAAGAGAAGAATCACCATCAAGAGAGAGAAGGAGTAGGGATGATTGTTATGAACGAAGACCCTCACGGAGAAGCAAGGATTCGGAAAGGAAGGACAAGTCATCGAGGAGCTACACAAAATGAAGACATCAAGCTCATGTTGGTGAATGGGTATCCGGCTTCGACTCAGACAATCACTCCGAGAGAAGCTATCACTCCAACTCCGAATATACTCAAGATGAAGGTGTTGCCGGTCTAGCACTTGTGTCAACCAACTCCTACGACATATTTGATTCACCAAATGAAGGAATTGGAAGATGCTTCATGGCCAAAGGTCCAAAGGTATCACACCCCGAGTATGTTGATTTCAATAGTGATGATGATTTACTTGTTGACAACTCTAGTGATGAATACTATGATGAAAACGTCAATTAATCATGATAATCAAGATAAAACGAATGACAATGATAAGGAGAAGATTGAGTTTCTAAATAAAGAACTAAACACTCTTAAATTAGCTCATGAAACTATCTTAGGAGATCATCGAGAACTTTTAAGGACTCATGAGAAATTACGTTTTGAAAAGCTCAACCTTGAGCAAGAGCATGAGTTCTTAAAGGCAATCAGTGATGATCTTCGCAAGAAAAGTTCTTCTTACATTGCCAAGCGTTTACTCTTATCCACTTACATGCCTCAAGTCAAGTCTAGTAACAAGAACAAGAAAGATTCTTCCTCTAGTAGTAACAATAATCATGCTAAATCTAATGTTGTTGCTTCTAGTAGTTCTCTTGATTCTACTATTGATTCTCTTAGCCAAGTTACACTTGAGCAAGAAAATAGCTTATTGAAGGGAATTATAGAGAAAGGTGTCTACAAGAGCCTTGCCGGGAGTAAGCAATTCGAGGAAATTGTACGCAAGCAAGGAGGGCACCGGAAGAACCAAGGTGTTGGTTTTGAACGAAAGTTCAATGCCAATGGAGTTGAGTGGGAACAAGATCAATACCCCAAGACGAAGTTTGTTCCTCAACAAGAGAAGTATGATCCTACTTCTTTCAAAGGGACACAAGCTCAAGATGATCTTCCACCACAAGACCACAAGGAAAAAGGCAAGGACAAGCTTCAAGAAGAAATTGATGCATTTGAAGAAGCTCCTAAGGCCTTGGTCAAGGGGGTTCCCAAGACTACATCAAGTTCCACTTCATCAAGTACGACTACAACTCCGAGGATTCCCATCAAGATGGTGTGGATCCCAAAGAAGAAGAACTAGAGAGTTCTTGAGGGTGACTCCGCCAACATACTTCACTCTTATCATTTTGGCAAGAACAAGTGCAATCAACCTCCACATCTTGCACTAGTTCAAGGAGTCACAAACCCTCTTGTTGGTAAGAC
Organism: Aegilops bicornis; assembly: GCA_021605145.1. Classification (NCBI taxonomy): domain Eukaryota; kingdom Viridiplantae; phylum Streptophyta; class Magnoliopsida; order Poales; family Poaceae; genus Aegilops; species Aegilops bicornis. Next base: position 770,965,270 of record CM038673.1, on the reverse strand, counting down.
AAGGGACAAGGTAACCAAATGCTTTCATAGACATCATCTTGTGTATGCATCACTCTATGTCTATGGATATTCCTTGTTTGTTTCTTGTGGGACTAACCCGTGTAGTTATTGAAAGTGCAACTCACTCCAAAGGATTGCTCCAAATGATCTACATCAACATTGAGCATCTACATCTTCAACACCTACATGAAATCATCATCGACAAAACCCAAGGTTAGTTCATCCCTCTTAGTGGGGATCTCAAATCTAGGGGGAGCTTTACTCTAAGAATTGAGCTAAAGCAACTCTAATGGTGTGAACACAACAACGCTTTATGTAAAAGTGGTAACCCCACTTGTGCTTAAACGATGAGTATGACCTATGATCAAATGTTCTCATTTGACTCCTAAGTCAATATACTCATATATAGATGACCTAGTCATTGCCAATTGCTTGATAGATGCTAGAATTATTTGTGCACCCTTTGCCACATATTTCATTTGCCATTTATTGGGTGAGCATGTTGGTTGCATAATTTACTCATTCGAGGACATCCACTTGTTGTTTTGATTGTGTGGTTCCTTTTTTTGCCAACTGGATGGACAAGAATGCCTAAGAACCTTCTCTAGCTATCTATGATCTTCTCGTCTCAAACTCTATTCATGCTGCATCACAAAGTTTGATCAAGTCAGATTCGAACCACTCTGTGTGAGGAGCGCTCGGAGTCCCAGATTTTTCATAGACTTAAACTTCCAAAACTTCTTTGGGTGTTTCGGTCTGACCGATTCATCCATTTCGGTCATACCGAGATCACTAAGTCGATCTAGGTTTTCAATCTCGGTGCAACCGATTTGAACTTTTCAGTCACATCGAGTTTCAGTAACTGCTTGCAGTTATGAATCTCTGTGCCACCGAGTTGTTCCACTCGGTCACACCGACAGGGTCAGGCTATATATTCCCACGGGCCAATATTTGGAAAACTTTCTGAACCTCTTCGCCCGCGCTCAGCCTGCTCTGCCTCCGTGGTCTCCGGATCGTCCTCTCATCGCCAGCCGCCTCCATTCGCTGGTCTCCGCCGCCGTCAATGGGATCGTCTCCGCCGTTGCCGCCGTAGAAAGTCCATCGCCGCACTAGGGTATGGACTTGATCCTTGTGCTGATCCCTTTCCGATTCCCTAGCACATTGTTTTGCCATGTATCTTGCCATGATTGAGATCACTCTATCCAATGAAAACACTCCGTAGATTAGTTGTGGATTGAAAATTTAGGGTTAGGTTTCCGCCGAAACGATCTCGGACCGACCGAATTGTTGAGATCGGTTCCACCGATTTGGCTCAGGCCATTGCACATGTGATTCTCGGTCTGACCGAGAATTGCAAATCGGTGTGACCGAGTTCAAGTCTTTGTGAAACCCTAGCAATGTTGGTGCCACCGAACTGTGACTCGGTTTGACCAAGTTCACTAGTTTAGGTTCCAACAGCTGCTTCGGTATCACCGAGATTTCAAATCGCTAGATCCAAAATGCTTTCTGTGGTAAACTAAAACTAAGTTTTTGATTCATTCTTTTGCAAAAACCTCTGTACATTGTGATGCTCATCCACTCTACCTCATCTATAAACTATTCACAGGGTTAGCTGTCAGTGTTTGCATCATGTCAGATCAGAGTGACAGTCAGAACAAGTCTGAGGAGCAGGTTCAAATGAGTGAGGGCACTAGTCCCTCTAGCAGCTCAGATGATGGAAGCAGGAGCACACCCAGCAACTTGCCAAAGGCTGCCACGAGAGCCAGCAAGAAAAGAACCTCAGAATTAGAGGATGAGGACTATGTGGCTGAGGAGGAAGAAGCCACCTCAAAGAAGAAAGTTCTGAAAAAGGATTATGGCACAGCTGCTACAACTAAGCCAGGTCTGAAAACAAAATTGGCAGCAAGAAGAGTTCCAATGTCCAAAGCCAGAGCTTCAACTGTTGAAGCCTAAAAAAACTGTTGCTGAAGAAACTGAAGATGGCAAGAAAAGAAAAGAAAGGGTCAAGAAGACCATGGCCGAGTATTTGGGAAGCCCTCAATGATGGAAGATGAAGAGGAAGAGGTTGCTGCACCAGCACCTAAGGCACAGAAGCTTATGGGAGATGCCATAAGATCAGGGGCTGCTCCATCTAAGCCCAAAGAAGCTCCCAAGCCAGCTGCTCCAAAATCCAAAGCTGCACCCAAGAGAAGCACCAGGAACATTCCTGCAGCAGAGAAGAACAAGGCCCCAGTGCCTGAAGCTGCAATGGAAGAAGAAGATGATGAGTCACATGTCTTGAGGAAGTTGAAGCCAAAAATTCCAGATCACAATGATGTTCATCCAGTAGCTGAGAACATGAAGATAAGGAAGGATTCAGGATTGAGGCTATGGAGAGAGTCAGATCCATATGCCACCAGAAGAAGAACTGTTGTGGATTACAGGTTCCATACCAAGGAACAACATGACTTCTATGAGACAATTCTGCTTGACAAGAAGCCAATAGTGTGTGACATGAGATGGGTCAAATGGGAGTACATCAAGGAGAATGAAGAACACTATCCTGGAGTATATGACAGTTTCAAGGCTTGTGGAGTTGATGAGTTTGTGGCTCAGAAGCTCACAAAGTGGAATGATGAGCTTATAATGCAGTTCTACTCCTGACTCACTTCTACCCGGATGGCGGGATAGTCTGGATGTCCAAGGCACTAGATATCGTGCAACAGTTGCGAGAATGGGCTCGGTGATCAATGCCCCATAAGAACAAGAAGATGACTTGGATGTCTATGCCAAGAAGAAGAAGGATCACAACTCCATGGCTAGCATGTACAAGGAGATTCCTGATGCAGATCTTGAGACTCACCAGTTTGGATCAGTGAAACACTTGCTGTCAGGTCTGCCTACAATCAATTGGATCCTCAGGCACACTCTTCTGCCAAAGTTAGGTGATCACAGGATGATCAGAGGTCACTCCATCAACTTCCTGCACATTTTTGATGTCCCACAAAAGTTCAAGGTCATGAGCCTAATTGTGGAAACCATAAAGAGGACAGCTATAGATCAGAAGAGGAGTTGTGGGTATGCCCAACAGATCCAGGAGCTGATCAACTCCAAGATGGGCACTGGCACATATCTTTTGGACAAGGAGCACCTGCCCATCTACCCAGACTTTGAGGATAACACTATTGTGATGGATGAAAATGAACCATCTTCTGTGCAAGCACAAGCAAAGAGGGAGAAGGCAAAGACTGAAAAGGCTGCAAAGATGCCAACCATGGATGAGGCATCTCAGTATCTTCTGAAGAGCAAGCAAGATCAGCTTGGCTACTTGATTGCCTCCACTCTAAGAATTGAGAAGGGACTGGTCACCCTGAATCAAAACCAGGAGAGCTTGGAGAGGATCATGGAGCAGAAGTTCTATGACTTAGATGTGAAGGTCACTGAGATACGATGCATTGTTGAGCAACTTCAGGAGGAAGTGCAGGAGAAGAAGGGAAAGACAACCACTGATGCTTTTGCCAGAGTGCCCCGAGGACAGAGGTCTGTTGCTATGCCTGTCACAGACGCCAGAGCAACTTCATTTGCACCAGATACAGCCTTCAAGCCACCAGCTCCAAAGCATCTACTCCTCCAAAGACCATCTACATCGACTGATGCCTTCATTCTTGGAGTTCTGTCTACACCACCACCTGAAGATCAAGCCTGAGTGTAGATCTAGCACTCTGCATTTTTTATGAAATTTTTGGTAACTTGTTGCCAAGGGGGGGGGGGGGGGATGTATAGATCATAGGCTTCAAGAGAGAGTGTTGCTTTTTGTTCTCTCTTGGTCTTTGGTGGTTGAACTTTGTTATTTGCTTGTTTGAGATACTTTATGCTTGCGTGTGATACTTGGATGATCATGTGTTTGATCATATGCTACCTTAATACTTGTTGGATGACATTATCCTTTTATATCCCATATGATCGTTCACTTTGCTTGGTGATGAGTGCATGTATTTATTTATTATCATTTTGAGCGCTCCACCAAGATGTATGTGACATGGAAGAGTAACCCACGATCCTAACTCATTGTGCATTTGCAGTCCAAAGCAAATCTTAAGCTATGCACAAATTTAGGGGGAGCTCTTGCTTTTCACATACTTCTCAAAGCGACAATGTGTTTCACTCTTATTATCATTAGTCGAAGCTTTCATCTATATGTTGTCATCAATTACCAAAAAGGGGGAGATTGAAAGTGCAACTATCCCTAGGTGGTTTTGGTAATTCCTAACAACGTATAGCTCATTGAGCTAATGCTATTTCAAGATTAATATTTCAGGAAAGCTCAATGATTGGCATGGCATGGATGAGAAAAGTGGACCCCTCAAAATGCTAAGGACAAAAGGATTGGCTCAAGCTCAAAGCACAAGACTCTACATTTTCTATTTTAGTGATCCAAGATCACATTGAGTCTATAGGAAAAGCCAATACTATCAAGGAGGGATGAGGTGTTGCTTAATGGCTTGCTTGCTCAAAGTGCTTAGTGATATGCCCCAAAGCCCTCAACCACTTTCTCACTTCCACATATGACCTAAACCAAAATACAAACTCGGCCCCACCGATTCTTTCCATCCGGCGCCACTGAGTTCAGATGTCATAGCCACTGCCACAAACCCTAGGCAAATTGGTCTCACCGATAGGGATCTTGGTCTCACCGAGATGGGAATGTAATCTCTCTGTTTCTCTTCGTAACTTTTTGGTCCTACCGAGATGAGAGATTGGTCCCACCGAGATTGCAGTGTAAACTCTTGATTTCCCTTTTGTAACATTTCGGTCTCACCGAAATGAGCGAATCGGTCCCACCGAGTTTACCTGATCAACTCTCTAGTTAGCTTATTACCAAAATCGGTCTCACCGAGTTTGTGTAATTGGTCTCACCGAGATTACGTTATGCCCTAACCCTAACCATATCGGTCCTACCGAGTTGCATGTCGGTCCCACCGAAAATCCTAACGGTCACTAGATTTGCTAAATCGGTCCGACCGAGTTTAACAATTCGGTCCCACCGAGTTTGGCAAGTTGTGTATAACGGTTAGATTTTGTGTGGAGGCTATATATACCCCTACACCTCCTCTTCATTCGTGGAGAGAGCCATCAGAACGAACCTACACTTCCAACCTACATTTTCTGAGAGAGAACCGCCTACACTTGTGTTGAGACCAAGATATTCCATTCCTACCATATGAATCTTGATCTCTAGCCTTCCCCAAGTTGCTTTCCACTCAAACCTTCTTTCCACCAAATCCAAATCCTATGAGAGAGAGTTGAGTGTTGGGGAGACTGTCGTTTGATGCACAAGAGCAAGGAGTTCATCATCAACACACCATTTGTTACTTCTTGGAGAGTGGTGTCTCCTAGATTGGCTAGGTGTCACTTGGGAGCCTCTGACAAGATTGTGGAGTTGAACCAAGGAGTTTGTAAGGGCAAGGAGATCGCCTACTTGTGAATATCTACCGCTAGTGAGGCATGTCCTTCGTGGGTGACGGCCATGGTGGGATAGACAAGGTTGCTTCTTCGTGGACCCTTCGTGGGTGGAGCCCTCCGTGGACTCGCGCAACCGTTACCCTTCATGGGTTGAAGTCTCCATCAACGTGGATGTACGATAGCACCACCTATCGGAACCACGACAAAAACATCCGTGTCTCCAATTGTGTTTGAATCATCCAAACCCTTCCCTTTACATTCTTGGAAGTTGCATGCTTGCTTGAACTGTGTTAAGATTGCTTGACTTGTTCTAAAGTTGCTAAAATCTGCCAAGAACTAAAATTGGGAAAAGGCTAGAGTTTTATTTGGTTAAGTAGTCTAATCACCCCCCTCTAGACATACTTTCGATCCTACAGATCGGAATAGTTTTTGAGGGTAGAGTATTCAACCCAAATTTATTGATTCGACACAAGGGGAGCCAAAGAATATTTTCAAGTATTAGCAGCTGAGTTGTCAATTCAACCACACCTGACAGACTTAATATCTGCAGCAAAGTATTTAGTAGCAAAGTAGTATGGAAGTAACGATAATGGTGGCAAAAGTAACAGAAGCAGTTTCGTAGTAATCGTAAGATTGGCAACGGAAAAGTAACTAAGCAGAGATCAATATGTGAAAAGCTTGTAGGCAATGGATCAATGATGGATAATTATGTCGGATGGCATTCATCATGCAACAATTATAACCTAGGGTGACACAGAACTAGCTCCAATTCATCAATATATTGTAGGCATGTATTCCGAATATAGTCATACGTGCTTATGGAAAGAACTTGCATGACATCTTTTGTCCTACCCTCCCGTGGCAGCGGGGTCCTATTGGAAACTAAAGGATATTAAGGCCTCCTTTTAATAGAGTACCGGACCAAAGCATTAGCACTTAGTGAATACATGAACTCCTCAAACAACGGTCATCACCGTGAAGTGTCCCGACTATTGTCACTCCGGGATTGCCGGATCATAACACGTAGTAGGTGACTATAACTTGCAAGACATGATCAAGAACACAAATATATTCATGAAAACATAAAGGGTTCAGATCTGAAATCATGGCACTCGGGCCCTAGTGACAAGCATTAAGCATGGCAAAGTCATAGCAACATCAATCTTAGAACATAGTGGATACTAGGGATCAAACCCTAACAAAACTAAGTCGATTACATGGTAAATCTCATCCAACCCATCACCGTCCAGCAAGCCTACAATGGGATTACTCACGCACATCGGTGAGCATCATGAAATTGGTGATGGGGGATGGTTGATGATGACAACGGCGACAATTTCCCCTCTCCGAAGCCCAAAACGGACTGCAGATCTGCCCTCCCGAGGAAGAACACGAGGTGGCGGCGGCTCCGTATCATAAAACGCGATGAATCCTTCTCTCTGATTTTTTTCTCCCCAAACGTGAATATATGGAGTTGGAGTTGAGGTCGGTGGAGGTCCAGGGGGCCCACAAGGACAGAGGGCACGCCCTAGGGGGGTGGGCGCGCCATCCACCCTTGTGGACAGGGTGTGGGCCCCTTCCGTTGATTCTTTCACCAATATTTTTTATTTATTCCAAAACCGATCTCCGTGAAGTTTCAGGTCATTCCGAGAACATTTATTTCTGCACAAAAATAACACCATGGCAATTCTGCTGAAAACATCATCAGTCCGGGTTGGTTTCATTCAGATTATGCAAATTAGAGTCCAAAACAAGGGCAAAAGAGTTTGGAAAAGTAGATACGATGGAGTCATATCAACTCCCCCAACCTTAACCCGTTGCTTGTCCTCAAGCAATTCAGTTGACAAACTGAAAGTGATAAAGAGAAACTTTTACAAACTCTATTTAATCTTGTTGTTGCAAATATGTAAAGGCAGCATTCGAGTTTTCAGCAAAGATTATGAACTAACCATATTCACAATAACATTTAGGTCTCACCACTACAAAAAAAGACACATCCGTGACATTTTGGGCCGAACGAATTTTTTTTCTGTCATACATATGACACTTCTATGACGATAATTGTGACAAAAACCGGTATCATCATAGATGTGGTGGGCTCCTACTTCTATGAAAAAAAATCATGACAGAAAATGGGCTTTTCGTCCTGGGCGGGCCGGAGACGCAGCTGCATGAGGGCCGTCCATGATGGAAAAAACCGTGGTAGAAGCGAGGGGGGGGGGTGGAAAATTTCAGGGAGTTGCCGATTATGGTGGGAGGTCGGGGGCCGAGCGATGCGCTGCTTTCTCGTACACGACGCTGCTGCAGGTGTGTAGGCGTTGGCTCTAATCGAACCCGGCGAGGCGTTGGGCTCTAATCGAACCCGGCGATTGCAGCGCAGGCTATGCGTTCTTGAACCCGGCGATCGATCGATGGCTGTTAATCAAGCCGATCGGCGATTCCTTCGCCATCTGCCGCTAATCAAGCCGATCGATTGGATGAACAGTGAGCGTTGCGGGGAGTTTGGATAAGCGATGGCGGTGGCGTTGCCTCTGGATGAACATGAACCCGTGGTGTGGAGGGCTGGATGAACAGTAGACGGTGGAGGGGTGGCCGTGGAGGGGTGGTTGAACAGGACCCCATGGTGTGGAGGGCTGGATGAACAGTAGATGGTGGAGGGGTGCCCGTGGAGGAGTGGTTGAACAGTAGCCGGTGGAGTTGCACGTGGTGGAGGTTGGATGAACAGGAGCCCGTGGAGGCTGGAGGAGGTCGACGGTAGCCCGTGGAGGTTGGAGGAGGTCGACGGTGGAGATGAACAATATCCCGTGGAGTCCCGTTTTGCGGTACGCCACACCCCTCCCGATGAAGAGGACCCCCGTTTCGACCGTAGCTCTCCAACACAAGTCCGTTTCGTTCGTTTTGGAGTACGCCACACCCCTCCCGATCAACAGGACCCCCGTTTCGACCGTAGGAGGTCCGTTTCCTCCGTTTTGCGGTACGCCAGGCCCCTCCCGATCAACAGGACCCCCGTTTTGACCGTAGGAGGTCCGTTTCCTCCATTTTGCGGTAAGCCAGGCCCCTCCGGTCAACAGGACCCCATTTCGAACGTGGCCGGTCAAACACAAGGTCGTTTCCTCCGTTGTGCGGTACGCCAGGCCTCGTTTCCATCGCATGTTCTGTCCAAGCCCTCCCGATGAACACGACCACGCATTCCGTTCCGACCCAGCGGGTTAGCTCCCCATGAACACGAAGACGACGTTGTTTCTCCGTTCCGACCCAGCCATGTACGTATGTGCGATAGGCGTTCGAGACCCTGCCCGTATGTACGTACGTGGTCGTATTTTCTTTCTTGCACCCTCGCCGCTGTACGTACGTGTACATGCTAAGTGCGCGCCTCTACTACGACACGTGCGCGCCTCTACATCCACCAGTATATAGGTACATACACGTTCGCGACCAGAATGACAACGCTACGTACGCTTCGACCAGGTGGGTCGGTATCGAGCACTTCCTTGCGTGCGAAGATGTAGGTGGTGGGTCCCAGCGGTCGAGGCGAATCGTTTTTTGGACGCACTTCCTTGCGTGCGAAGATGTAATTGGTGGGTCCCGGCAGCAGGGGAAACGTTTTTTCTAAATACGGTGGCCCGTCCGGTGGGTCCCCATTGTCAGTGGAGGAATAATTATTTTGCGGCGTAATAAGGAGGCACTTTCTTGCTGCGGCCGTGGACCCGGTATCGGCCTCTCCACGTACAGTCCACGTCTGATGGAAGCCATTCCTTGACCACGTTGACCACGCCGCGCCGAGAGCACCAAGGCGGTGGACGACGGCGAGGCCTAGGAAGGGGACGACGCGTTGCCGGGGAAGACACGGCAGTGGATGCCCACGCGTAGAGGAGTATGAGGGTTCACTCATTAAGTGCGGTGTGAGGCTGCGTCGCCGCAGAATAACAGGGTGTGGGTGCGTGAGGGATGTCCCGTGAGCGGTGGGAGTAGTAGGGGCGGTGAGGCCTCCAGCGGCATCACACCCGCCACGGGCGGCGAGGAAGCGGCGGCATGACCAGCGCTGCTTTGGGCGGCTGGAGCAAGAAGACCAGAGGGTGAAGAAGCACTACGGCCGTTGGATGGACATCGTACGGTCACTGGAGCTAGAATCGTTCATATATATTGACTAAAGTTGACAAAGGCCTCCGTCCCAGTCAACTTAGTAGGCCCACAAGTCAGCCTCCCACCAAGGTTGGTCCCAGCTAGCAGGGGGTATTCATTTTTTTGTGCGTAATAAGGAGGCACTACCGGTGGGTCCGAGCTGATAGTGGGGGAAACGTTTTTTTCGTGAAATACTGGTGGCCCGTCTGGTAGGTCCCTGCTCTCAGGTGGAGGAATAATTATTTGTCGCGTAATAAGGAGGAACTTCCTTGCGGCTGCTGTGGACCCAGTTGTCAGCCTCTCCACGTACAGTACTCTTCCGATGGAAGTCGTCCGTTGACCACATTGACCACGCCACGCCAAGAGCACCACGGCGGTGGACGACGGCGAGGCCTAGGAAGGGGACGACGGGAGCTGGGAAGACGGCAAGGAAGCCCGCAGCGGAGAGTACGAGGTTCACTGTTTGCCGCGGTGTGTGGCTGCCGTCGCAGTTCCCGCCAGCCGTGGGAATAGTAGGGGCGGTGAGGCCTCCACGGCAGCACAACCCGGCCACGGAGGCAGGAGCATGCAGCACGACCGGCGCTGCTTTGGGCGGCCGGAGCAAGAACACCAGAGGTTGAAGAAGCGCTTCTGGCCGTTGGATGGCCATCGTCTGATCACTGGAGCTAGAATCGTTCATCTTGACTAAAGTTGACAAAGGCCCCGTCGATCAACTTAGTAGGCCCTGAAGTCAGCTTCCCACCATGGTGGGTCCCAGCTAGCAGGGGGTGTATTCATTTTTCGTGCGTAATAAGGAGGCACTTCCGGTGGGTCCGAGCTGACAGGCGGGGAACATTTTTTTCGTGAAATACGCTGGCCCATCCGACGGGTCCCAGCAGTCAGGGGGAAACGTTTTTTTTCGCAAAATAAGGTGGCCCGTCCGGTGGGTCCCTGCTGTCAGGTGGAGGAATAATTATTTTGCGCGTAATAAGGAGGCACTTCCTTGCGGCCGCCTGGACCCAAATGTCGGCCTCTCCATCGCGTCTGATTACTCTTCCGATGGAAGTCGGTCATTGACCATGTTGACCACGCCGCGCCGAGAGCACCAGGGCGGTGGTCTGGACGACGGCGAGGCCTAGGAAGGGGATGATGCGGAGCCGGGGAAGACGCAGCAGCGGTAGCCCTCGCGAAGAGGAGTACGAGGGTTCACTGGTTCGGCTGCGGCGTGAGGCTGCCGTCGCCGCAGAATAACAGGGCGTGTGGGTGAGTAGAGGGATGGCCTGGCCAGCGGTGGGAGTAGTACAGGGCGGTGAGGCCTCCGCGGCATCACAGCCGGCCACGAGAGGAAGGAGCACGCGACACGACCGGCGCTACTTTGGGCGGCTGGAGCAAGAAGACCAGAGGTTAAAGAAGCACTACGGTCGTTGGATGGACATCGTACGATCACTGCAGCTAGAATCGTTTATATTGACTAAGTTGACAAAGCCCTTGGTACGCGTCAACTTAGTAGGCCCACAACTCGGATTTGGTAGAGAACATATAGCCCATTTGCGATTTGTAAGAATGCACAACCCATTTTTCAATTGTAATGGAATTTACTACAGCCCATTTACGGGTTTGTTAAAAGTACAGCCCAACTTCTAGCTAGGACAACGATTAATAATTTCAAACAACCGCTCAAAACAGAATTCAAAAAAAAATTCCCACATTTTGATGGGATCCGAAATATTTTTATCCGAAATTTCTAGTCAGGTTAAATATAATTTCAAAATAAAGTTGTATCACGTTAAAATCCAACGAAATATTGCGCGCGCAACAAGTAATGAAATTAAAATTTCCAAATTCCAAATATAATATATTTTTCAAACTAATTACGTGTTTGGTGCATAGTAATTGCCCAGTTATTATAATTACATCCCATTTATTATTTCTTAAAGTCCATTTTCTTGTTAAGCCTAATGCATACCTCCTAGGAAACTTTGCAGCCCAGCAGGGCGGATAACAAGTTGACCCGGATATTGTGTACAACTGTCGGCCCAGTTGCATTGCTGATGTTGAAAAAAAGCCTGTGTAGTACAGTACAACCTAACATGGTTATTCAGCCCACATTCGGGGGGCCTTGGAAAGGCCCAAACAAGGCTTCAGACAACTTTTTGAAGTCACTTGAGCTCAATTAATAACTTAAGAAAAAGTTAGATTACGCGTGGAACCTAATTAAAAGCTGTCATGAGCAAATAAATAATTCAACGGGTCCCACTTGTGCGTGTGCGCGTGTGTGTGTGTGTGTGTGTGTGTGAGAGAGAGAGAGAGAGAGAGAGAGAGACCCATCGGTCGATGCTCGTAAATACATCTTTCAGCCATATGCATTGCTGATGCTCAGTAAAAACTTATATAGTTGACACAATCATATAGAACATCATAGCACACTGAACTTGCATACAAAAATTTCATGCAGGCGACACAATCAGGATGGAAGTAGTGGATGGAAGTAGTACATAACGGTTCATCGTCTTTATAAATGACGGGGAAATATCTTGAATGTTGTGCAAAGAAAACAGACAGACAACACAATAAGTTCTGCTAGCACATTAAGTTGACGTACAGCCCTTTCTAAAAAAAGTTCAGGTACAAAATTAGAATATTTTACAATCAAATGTACATGCATATCAGTGCTTCAGACCCATAGCTCGGATTTAACTAGTACTATCTGACAAGATTCAGTTGTTACCTCAAATTAGAGCACATCCAGGCAGCCAGCCCTGCCTCTTCTCCCAAAGAAGCAGTGGCCTCCGCCGTGCGATGGAGTAGGCCCTGTGCCATCCATCGTTCCGAGCAACACGGGGAAAGTCTGATGTTGACTCCTGTAATGGACGTCGTCGACGGACCCTGGCACCAGCGGCGGTGGCAGGACTTCGATTGATGGATTGACCACTTATTCGACATGCACGAACACTCGATACAGGTACAGCCCTAACGTGGTGGCGACGGCCTTGGTGGCGACGAATAGTACAACCCTGGTTCCTGCACCGGTATCTCAACACCAATCACCTTCGGTATGGTGGACGGCTTCTTCATCCATGCCATAACCGTCAGAGCCCAGCTATGCGGAGGAACAAACATACTTACGAGCTCACCTCCAAGGTCGTTGATTAGCTCGTTCATGGACTCACTGTTCCAAGCACGTCGAGGCATGCCGTGGAAGGTAAGCTTTGTTAAAAACTCAAGCTCAGAGGGCACCGAGCCCCATCCTGGGTGCCACCAATCAAAGCTCACCAGCGCCATCGCAGAACAAACGCCGGGAAGATTCGAACACCACATTGCAGTCGAAAGTTGTTCGGAACCTGACGAAGAAATCAGCCGGTGGCGGACAGACTTCGACGAGCAAGTCACTTATTTGGATGCCGTGCGCAATGCCAAGAGCTTTGACAAGGTCGTCCGGCGAGACGGGAGGCCGGTCGCCGTTGATGGTTAGCATGAGCACTTTGCCGGCAAACTGGTCGTCAAGCGCCACCATGCCACTGTTGAGCGACAGCACGCAGCGACCGAAGGCAGGACGGACCTCAGGATCTCCGGCTCGGAGATCTGCGTTGACCGGCGACATGATAGTGCGCTTGAGTACAGGGAGTACAAGAGGGGGATTTGGGGAAACTGGAGTAGGAAACGAGATTCCAGAGGTGGGGGAGGGGCGGGAGACTGGGGATGAAAAGGTAGCATGAATTTCGAGCACGCACCAATATGCTCTCGGCGCGCAAGCGCACGAAAACACTGGTGGTGCCCACATGTCGCCCTAAGAGTCCTTATTCTTTCTTTTTTGGAGAGCCCGGCCTTTTTTTTCCAGGATCTTTTGAGAGCCCGGCCCGAGAGTCATAATTGACCTGTTTGGCATTGCGTTACTACTCGGCCCATATTAAACGACATCTCACTGGCCCAAACAAGTGTACATCATCGAAAAGACAGTGAGCTCAAATTATATAAATTGAAAAAAGGAGATATACTCTGAACACTGGAGAATGGTGATGCCCTCATTTAGCCCACCAGTAGTTCGAGACAATAAACAGTTCGAAACAACGATATATACAACATTCAAACACTGACTAATGACTACTACTGACATAAACAACAAGACATGGTAGTTCATAAGAAGTCTTGCTACACCACCAAAATGTACCCATCTGCAGCGCTCAGACTCTCGTGATGCAGATGAGAATGACATTCTAAACAGAAGCAACTATTACATAGAAAGAGTGACATAGACGAGGATGACCAAATGACAAGGAATATGCATAACAAAAGAAAGAACTACCCATCCAGAACCAGCAGCAAAGACAACAAAGTCATTTGAAGAGATGATCCAACACCATCATAATTTGCGGCCCCACTTCAGCGACCAGTGATCCGGAGACACCAGTACTCCAAGCTTTCGATGCAACAGCCCAATTACCTATCAACCTGAAGGCTTGAACCACATCACTGCCTGTCGTAATTGAGACATCCAAGGATCAAAGTTAATCTGGATGCCTTTGTCATTCTCACCTTCTTTTGGCTGCAGGCTGTATCGTTGACAATCAGGGGAGTATGCTCCCAAACTCCTAGGGCTCGCAGTGTAGACACAATTTTCCATAGCAAACAGAGCCTCTCTGCCATCAAGGTCCTTGCCAACGGTTAATCGGAGAGTGTGAACCAAGGCTGTTTACCCGTCTCCAACTAAAAAATCCTAAAGGCCCCAACAAGCTGGTATCCTGCTCATAGACGTAACAACCACTGTCCGGATACTCACGTATTACACGGTGCTTGTATACAGTGGGGTTTTTGCAATATAACTTTTCCGGCTCATGTGTCCGAATGATCATCAGTCTTTTGCCGTCGTCTGATCGAGCGAGGAACCAGTTGTGCTTCCCTGTTTTTGGCAAAGGTGGTGTAATTACAAAGGGCAGTAACTGTAGGGACACTGCATCATATCAAAAAGGACAGGCATTGTTAATGTAAGATCAGCATTGTTCAGAGTATGAGTAGGATAATGCAAGAAACAGCATTGATATGTCCCTGTTGGAACTGGGAGGAAAATATAGGGAAATGTATACTGGGTTCGAAAATATAGAAGTGCCATGCATGGTTATACTCATGTTATCTCGCAATCGATTCTTCACAGGAAACTACCATGTCATGCATGTTATGTAATCATGTTCTGTCCTCACAAACAAATTCTTCAAGGTAACTAACAGACCATGCATTGTTATATACTCGTGTTCTGTGGGCAAAAAATTTGTGAGGATATTATTCTAGCCATTGATTGCTGAAGGGCGAATATAGGTATGTACACATGGTAAGCATTGCAGGATTTCACTACTTCCAAATATAGAGTTCTCCATATGCACATTTACTTCCCTAATGTATGGTTAGATGAAAACAACAGTGTGGTGCATGTTTCTACATCATGAAAATGAGGAAACTAACATGGCCATTGATACACACTTATATTTAGTAGTAGTATATAGATTACTGTAAAATAAGGATAATATCCATATATTCCTAACCGTTTGATTATTCAGGGTACAAATTGGTTGTAATGACATGGTCACAATCGCATGAATTAACTCATTCCAAATATAGCTGATTTACAGCGTCTCTAATATATTGCCATAGTTCTACTCAAATTCTGCTCAAACAGGGATATGCCAATCATCGCAAAAAGTTCAAACAATTTCATGGCGTCATCATTAACATGAGATGGAAAAAACTTACACGCGCCGTCCCAGCAATACATGGTGCCATTTGCTTTGTCGATCGCGTAGATGATGCCATTGAATAGCATCACAAAAGTGTGTATCAGCTTTGACGATGATCCACTGCGAGCCGAGTTGTCTCCAGCTAAAAAAGGCATCAGCGTAAAGATAGGCGAGTCCGCGGTCGAACAAGGCAATTAGCTTGAAGTCTGCGTAATTCGCATGTCGTGTGGGTACTTGGAAGATTACAATCTTCTGCAAAACAAGGTCCGTCGAACTGACGTAGTAATCTAGATGACTTGGACCACGATGGTAATAGTCTATATAATCCAACGGAGGAAGGATAATCTCATGGGAGGTCTCACTACTAGGAAAAGGGCTATATATAGGATTGATACAAATGGCGCACCGAGAAACCAGTGCGCCACTACTATATACTAATGGCGCACCAGTCGACGATGCGCCATTAGTGTGGAAGACACTAATGGCGCACCAGAGACATGGTGCGCCACTAGTATTAAATGGTTTTCTTTCATTTTTCCATACATACTAATGACGCATCAGGCCGAAGTGCACCATTACTAGTTAGAACTAGTAATGGCGCACGAGGCAGATCGTGCGCCATTACTGTATTTTTTTCTTTTTTTTGCAAAACTACTAATGGCGCACTCTGACCAGGTGCGCCATTACTAGTTTAGATTAGTAATGGCGCACTATGACCAAAGCGCCATTAGTATATATATATATATATATATATATATATATATATATATATATATATATATGTACTATTTTTTACTTTTACGCAACACTACTAATGGCGCACCACCTGCAGTGCGCCATTAGTAATCAGGGTTACTAATGGCGCATTTGCTGCTGATGCGCCATTAGTAACGTGGGACCCCAACAAGATATTTTGGACAGCCCCACACCTACCCACTCACTTTCCCCACTTCATTCCCTCCACCTCCTTCTCCAAGCTTTCGGCTGCCTCCTCCTCCTCACCTCATTTCACCATAGATTCATCAAAATTAAGTGGTGAAATTACCTTTTGATAGGTAAGTAAGGGAAAGCTATCTTCATGATGTAGATCTACTTTTTTCTCCCTAGCTCGCTCCAACAACGTGCACATGCACTTTTGTGGTCGAGCTTGATCTTTGTTTGTTCGTGGTGTTGCTTTTGTTTGTGTTGTTGTATATTTGTTTGTGTTTGCAGTGTACCGGTATTTGAAATGCGATAGTTGCCAATATTTTGCCAGTAATGTTGATTCATTTCCGTTTCAAGAGAATTTTGGCACTATGCATTCTTTTGGTCCTATTTTTAGGGAAGGTCATGCCAAAAATTTCTTGGTTCTAAAATGTCGTTTTGCTCTACCCGGCAAAGCATTGATGGTCCGCATACGATGACCGAAGGCATCGTGAATAGGTTTTTGAGCTCCGTGAAGGCCGAGATGCTTCAAAAGAACGAGACGGAGATAAGATGTCCGTGTCGAAGATGCAAGTGAAGAGCCTTATTACGGACCCGGATTCCGGCAGGTCTTGGAACCACCTGCTCTTGCGTGGTTTCATGGATGGCTATCGGTGGCAAGGTGATGAAGATGACTATGAAGTCGTCCATGGGGGGCGGGCAAGAAATGAGGAAGGGCAACAAGACAAGTACCACCGCTGCGAGGGCGGGCGAGAAGACGAAGAATCTCCAAGACATGATCACGACGGTGATGTTTGTACAGTCATCATGTAGAAGATGTCGTACATGAGATGAGGAAGATCAAGACGAAGGGCATGATCATGAAGATGAAGATGCCGGAGCAGACGATGATGGAGGCTGGGTACAGGACCCTCATATTCAAGAGCTGCTTCTCAAGCGCACGGATAACGCAAGAGCTGCCGCCGAGAGAAAGCCAAGCTGGATCAACTGGAGATAGACACGGTTACTCCATTGTATGAAGGATGCAGGCCCGAGGATACCCGCCTGAAAGTAATGCTCATGGCTCTGGAGATGAAGGTAAAACACAAAATGACCGACGCATGCTTCGACGAGAACATGTCATTCTGGCACGAACATCTTCCCAAGGGGAACAAGTGCCCGACCAGTTTCGAGGAGGCAAAGAAAATCGTGTGTCCTATGGATTTACCGCACGTGAAATACCATGTGTGCATGAACAATTGCATCATTTATCGGGACGAGCACGCGGAGTCTACCATATGTCCGTGTGCGGCGTCACTCGATACAAGAAGAGGAAGAAAGCTCCTCGAAAATCGGTGTGGTACTTTCCGATCACTCCTCGTCTGCAGCGGTATTTCGCGGACCCTAAGGTAGCAAAGCTCCTACGTTGGCACGCGGATAGGGAGGATAAGAAGCGGGAAGATGACGGAAATGATCCGGAGATAAATAAAAAAGAAAAGATGCTGAGTCACCCTAAGGATGCGAGGCAGTGGCAAGCGTTGAACTTCGAATACCTAGAATTTGGGAAGGATCCAAGGAACATCGTGCTGGGCGCGTGCACCGATGGAGTCAATCCGTTTGGCAGCCAGAGAAGCACACATAGCACTTGGCCTGTGTTTGTGTGGATGTACAACCTTACCCCTGGTTGTGCATTAAGAGGAAGTACATTCACATGAGTATGCTAATTGAAGGGCAGAAACAACCAGGGAACGACATCAATCAGACCGGGCTGCCGAAGGAGGAGCTAGATACGCTGTGGAAAACGCCAGCCAATACGTGACGCCGCAAAGAAAGAATATTTCCCTATGAGAGCCGCCGCTCACGACGGTGCCACGACTATCTCGATTCTACGGATATCTCATGGGCAGTGTAGTCCATGGATTTTCTGGATGCGTAAGGTGCATGGATGACACAATGTATCGCCAGCTAGATAGAGATCCCAGGTCTTCGAAAACCGTGTTCATGGGACATCGAAGGTGGCTTCGCGACGATGACCTATGGAGGAAACGCAAGGATCTGTTCGATGGTGAAACCGAACCCCGAAAACGCCTGTGTACGAGGAGCGGCGAGGAAATAGACGAGCTGTTGAAAAATTGGAAAGACTGCCCACTACCGGGAAAGAAGCAAAAGGCGCCAGAGCCGGGAAAGAAGCGAAAGGCGCCAGAGCCGTTGCTGAAGGTATGGAAAACGATGTCTGTTTTCTAGGACTTGCCGTACTGGAAGATCCACCGTGTGCCTCACAGCCTTGATGTCATGCATATCACGAAGAACGTGTGCGAGAGTCTTCTTGGTACCCTGCTCAACATGCCAGAGAGGACCAAAGATGGGCCGAAAGCAAGGGCAGACTTGAAATCAATGGGCATCAGGCAGGAGCTTCACGCTTATGATGATGATGATGATGATGAGGCGAAGCAGGACACAGAAAGTCGTCGCAAAGGCAAAAAGGCCAAGAAGACCGGAAATGACTACCCTCCTGCGTGCTTCACTCTAAGTCAGGAGGAGATCGAGCAGTTTGTCACCTGCCTCCTAGGAGTAAAACTTCCTTACGGTTCTGGCTGGGAAGATAAGCAGATACCTAGACCCAGTGAAGCGAAGTTCAATGGGATGAAGTCTCACGACATCACGTCTTGATGACGCAGATACTTCCGGTTGCAATAATCAGGATCATGGACGCGCACGTCCGTGAAATGCTATTTGGCCTATGCAACTTTTTCGACCTCATCTCTCGGAAGTCGATTGGCGTGAGGCAACTCAGAAGGCTACAGGAAGAGATCGTGGTGATACTATGCGAGCTTCAGATGTACTTCCCGCCCGCATTCTTCGACGTTATGGCGCATCTGCTGGTCCATATCATGGAGGATATCATCCAACTCGGGCCGACGTTCCTGCACAACATGATGTCGTTTGAAAGGATGAATGGTGTCATCAAAGGATACGTTCGCAACATGTCACGTCCAGAGGGAAGTATAGCCAGGGGCTTTCTGACCGAAGAGTGCATCTCCTACTGCACGAATTATCTAGGCATCGAGAACCCCGTTGGTCTGCCGTCAACGAGCACCTCGGCGGGCTCGCTGGATGGGGTCACTGTGAGGGTCACCGCGAAATGCATGTCGACTTCGAGGGTCGACTCGCCGACTTTGAAAGAGCAAACCTAGTCGCGCTACAACACATAGACATGGTCGATCCTTGGGTGGTAGAGAAAAAAACCTTTTATTGAGAACACGTACAATGACCGAGGCCAACAGAGGACGGACGGAGATATAATCAAAGAGCACAACTCATGTTTCACGCGTTGGTTCAAGCAGAAGCTTCTGTCGTACCCTTTGCATGAGGATTCTTCCGCGGAAGAACAACTCATATTCGCCTTGTCACAGGGGGTCGAGCACAACTTGATGACCTATGAGGCGTACGATATCAACGGCTACACATTCTACACCGATGACAAGGACATGAAGAGCGATGGTTATCAGAACTCCGGGGTAACGATGGAATCCTACACCGGCAACGACAAGGACAGATACTACAGAAGGATCGAGGAGATCTGGGAGCTGAGCTACGCTGGAGAGAAGGTCCCGATGTTCCGTGTCGTGGGCCAAGAGCGTCATAAAAGAAGACCGGTATTTCACCACCATGGTTATACCCGAAGCCAAATCCAAGACCGCGGGCACAAACGTCATCGCGAAAAATGAGCCATGGGTACTGGCTTCCCAAGTGGACCAATGCTTCTTCATTACCGACCCGTCAAAGCCCAGTCGTGTTGTCGTGAGGAGAGGCAAAAGGAAGATCATCGGAATGGATGGAGTAGCCAATGAGCAAGACTTCGACAAATGCTGGCGACCAAGATCGAACATGACGCATTTACGATGAAGTAGCAGCACACACCACAGGAAGAAGCAGGACCACCCTACCTAAAGGACGTCCGTTCCACAGAAGAACTCCATTTGCGAAAAGGAAGGGCAAGAAGATTGTGAACAGATAGCTAGCTAAGATCGATTGTATTTCAATCGTAGTCTTCATTTCTCGATTGTATTTCATGGGCACTATTTGATATCATGAATATTTTTAAATTTCATGGGCACTTTTTGAATTCATGAGGACACTTGATCTCGATCCCTCCATCTCGATCTCGATTCCCCTCCATCTCGATCCCACCCGCACCGTCCCCCGCTAGCTCCACCGCCACCGACGACCCACTTCAACCCTCCCCCGCTGGCCACCGTCGCCGACGAGCACCCGGCCGGCCCCCGCACCCTCCCCCGCTCCACCGCCGCCGCCGATGATATTTTCAAGTAACAAATTTGAACATATTTTTTAAAAAATTATTACTGTTTTTATAAAAAAATATTACTGTTATGATTTAAACAAGTTTGAACATATTTAAACACAAATAAATATAAAAACAGCATTTAAAATGCATAAAAAAATATTGGGGAGCCTGGGAATCGAACCCAGGACCCCGTGGTGTGTGTGCTGCGTGCTGACCAGTCGGTCTAGTGGGTGGGTTCTATTGTAGATAGGGTTAGGTTGAAGATAGGGCTAGTGGGCTAGATTTAAAAAACATTCTAATGGCGCACCGAGGGGTGGTGCGCCATTAGAATAGTCGTACTTATGGCGCACGAGGGGGTAGTGCGCCATTAGAAAGCTTCCCCCCACACACTAAATCCCCAATCTCTCTAATCTCTCCCCTGCCTCATCGATCTCACCCGCTGCCCCCCGTGTTCGCCGTCCCCTCGCCGCCCTCCTCGCCTCCTTCGTCGTCCCCGAGACGAGCGCCGCCTCCCTCGCCGTCCCCGAGCCGAGCGCCGCCTCCCTCGCCGTCCCCAAGCCGAGTGCCCTTGATGTCCTCCCGCCCAAGCGCCCCCTCCCCCCGTGGCCCTGCCTGCGCCCTCGACGTGCTCGCTTTCCAACACCGCGCGGCCTGCCCAGGAGGACCGCCGCCGTCTTCCTCTTCGACTACGAGGACCCGGACGAGCTCGGACGCCCAGGAGGACCGCCACCGCTCGACGCCCTCGACCGCGCGGCCTGCCCAGGAGGACCGCCACCGCTCGGCCTTGGTCGCGCCCGCCTCGACTAGCTCCGGCTGCCCCGAGTCGCCTCGACCTCCCAAGTGAGCACCCGAGCCGCTTCCCCTCTTCCCCCTCTTTATTTCCTTTTGATGTGTTCTAGGGTTGGGGGTTGGAGAAATTTGGACAAGGAAAGGGGGTTGGAGAATTAAGTAGCTAGGGTTTTCCAAATGTTCAAATCTATGAGCTTGCATTTAGATGCATTTTAGAGGATACTAGTCTCAACTAAGCATCCCCTAGAGATTCTTTCTTTAAGTAGCTCGGCTCAATTAGTGAATTTTCCAGTGAGTTTGGATTCATGCAACAATATGAAACATTAATTACTATTCTTTCTGGCCACTAATGATAGATGTAACATGTAAGAAGTCCATAATTGATTAATGGATCTGTTAGTTTGATAGTTTTTTTTAGTGTTGCACCTTTTCCTTCTACAACTTGCAGATGTGCACACAGTTTTTTGTGTTCAGTTTAGGAGTTGGTCCTTGGGAAGCATAAATAAAACATTATTGGCAAGTGCAGTCTTGTTACTCCTAGGTATCTACAAATGAGTAGATGAATATTTGTTACCATGAGTGGTTACAAATGATTAGATGAACATTATTGGCAAGTTTGGCATGGAAACTACAGAGGTACTATGTAGTGTGGTATTACTTCTTCCGGATTCGTGGTGTTTAAATGTGCATTAGTTCTTCCGATAATTAATGGTTAAAGTCCTTTGACAAGAATGTGAACAATAAGAGATGTAACCAATCCCGTAAGTAGAACCATGTATCTTTTCTCTCTACAATTCTCATGCAACAATATGGAACTAATTCTTTAAGTAGTTAATGAGAACACTTGGTCCATATTCATTTGCAAGTGAACATACATTTTCACTGTTCTTATAATCTGTGCTTGATGTCAGATTATGCTATGAGGATATTAGTCTAAGCCCAGTCTTGGATGCATTGTTTTATCCTGCGGTGGTTAAACCGGTTCCGAAAATTATCTAGTTTGACATGTACTTGTCCAACTATCATAATCTATTCTTTGACCATGGCAGTAGCTGGCATTTTGTTATGATAATTTCAGTATATATCTTATCGTCCTTTGCTGATGTCGTTGTATTTTCAATTCACAGGCAACTCTCCGTGAAGTCTCCTCCGTAATATATGTCTCATGCTTTCTAAAGAGTACTAGTATCTTGACTAAACTATCCACTTGCTATGCTTAGCTGCTCGTTGTCCGAATCGTGACACTTTGCCTATCATAATGCAACTAAGCATACTAGTCTCAACTAAGCATACTAGTTTTTTGTAGTGAGACAAGAAGATAGTGAGACAAAGAAGAAGGAAACTTCCCAGATTATGTAGAAAGAAAATACTTGGTTTGACAGCAAGTACCATGACATGAATCAAAAACATATACGGTGGGAAAAATAAAATGGCGTAAACACAGGAGGTTACGGTTTCTTTGTATCTCCACCAGTTTGGGTTGGTGTATGTGGATGATTTTTTTATCCTGTGAACACATTGTACTTCTACAAGAATTTGGTATCATCATGGTGTAATTTTGTTAACATTCTGGTTTTGTTAGATAGTGGCTACACTAATCTAGAGTGATACAATTTTCCTTCTCATTTGGTATCATCATGTTCAGTGTATACAGTTATAACATCATGTGGGTTTTTAAGTCTGTTTACAGCTCTAGTACACTTCTCTTACACTTCATCGAGGACTTGTATTTGCTACTGTTGTGTTGTTGTTCCTATACTGTAATTGCTTCAACAAGACACTACCATGACTTAATGTTTACAATAGTTGTTTTCTTTGTGTCCAATAGTCAGCGTATATTTTTCTTCAGAGGTAACTGGTCAAATGTTCAGTGTGTATGTCTAAACTTGAATGTTGCAATGTTGTTTCCTTCAGAGGCTACTGTCAAAAACTTGAGCTACTATCTTGCAAAGATGATGATCATCTTGTTAGTTTGCTGGGTTTTGTCTCCGACCATTGTGTCGTGATGAATTTGCAGGTACCCCGAGAGGTCCTTGAGTTTGCCGAAATGTCGATTAACTTCTGTTCCGGCAAATTCGGGTACTCCATATGTCCTATTTTCAGCAAAGGTCATGCTAAAATTTTCCGTGAATTTTAGCATCACTTTGCTAAAAATAGGACATTTGGGGTACTTGCGACTAATGCATGGGCCAGGGTATCTTAGTACTTAGTTAAGTAGGATCAACTGCCCTGCCATTCTTGCTGCATTAAACCATAGGTGGCAATAGAGCCAAGTGATTAGGCCCAACTTAGAATTCTCCTTAGCATCGATAAACCCTAGATGATAAACCCAACATAGGTGGCAATAGAGCTAAGTGATTAGTGCCAAGTGATTAGGCCCAACCTAGGGTGCCTCGGCATCGATAAACCCTAAATGATGAAAGCTTAACTTGGCTGCCCCGGATGCCTCGGTGTCGATGAGAACCTAAATGATGTATGCTTAGGCTTTTAGGGTGCCTCGGCGTCGACAAACCCTAAATGATGAAAGCTTAGGCTTTTAGGGTGCCTCGATGTCGACAAACCCTAAATGATGAGACCATGATCTTGTTCCTTGACAATAACCAACTTTTGACCAAACTTTTTTCCATGAGGGAGTATTCCTTAACCAGAGAATGTTGTGTCTCCCACTCACGCGCTCAAAAAAAAGCTACGACACATTTTTTATCTGTTTGCATAGGTCCCACCTATCAGGAAGGATGGGCACGTACACGAACAGGTACGACTTCTCAGTCTACCCGCATAGCCTTTTTGTTTAGTCTACCTAGCCGTCTAAGCAACTGCCTGCACGCCACTTCTCCCATTTACTTCTCCATCAGGAACCGATTCGCCTCGGCTTCTTCATCTCCCCTTCATGTTCATTTGCATCCAAACCCCACTGCATTCACATTGTTTTAACCTCTTTAAATAATCATCTACTACTTCAGTTAGACTAGCCATCTAATCCTAATTCTCCAAACCATAGCCCTCCGTACCAGCGGTTCCAAATGGCGAAAGAGATCGAGATGCATGTTTTTAGCGTCCAACATGTCCTCGTCAAAGGCTCGATGCGCATAGTTGCCACCGTCACCGTCCACCCCAAGGGTTCTTCGGCAGTGGATCAACAATGTATCCAACTCCCTCAAAAAGGTAGAGACGAGGGTCATCGGTCTCGACGCAGAGTACACGGAGCGTGCCCCTGGGAAGATCCAGCGCGCCGCCGTCCTTCAGTTGTGCCTCGAAGATGATGTTTTGGTGTACCACATCATACACTCGCCCTCCATACCAGGTGAGCTTCACGATTTCTTGTCTCGGGAGGACGTATACTTCTGTGGGGCAGCCATCGAAGGGGACAAACAGAAGCTGGAGCCGTACAACCTTGATTTGAAAAGCATCGCTGACCTACAAACCAGAATCAAAATTCCTGTAGAAGATTGTGCTAAACAGACACCATCCCTATTCGATGTAGCAAATTTTGTGCTCGGTACAAATCTTCAAAAGGGTGATGAGGCGGTGGCATTAAGGTCGTCTGGATGGGAGAATTATCCCTTGACGCATTTGGCCGGATAAAATATGATGCCCTCGATGCCCATGTGAGTTTCGAGATAGCTGCATGGTCCAAAGAGCTCGTTGCGAAGCCGTCTCCCATAGAGAATGAGAACAAGAAGAAGAAGAAGAAGAAGAAGAAGAAGAAGAAGAAGAAGAAGAAGAAAACGCTGCACCAGCAGGAGGGCATTATGGATGGATGAACTATTTCCTCTCTTGTAAAAAAATTATTCCCTCTCGGTGTATATTGATATAGATGGACTATTTCGATGGTGTGCATGTCTTTGGAACAGAGTAGTAGCATGGGTCCGCTTGACTATAAGGAACTATTTATCCGCATATATAGCTTTCTCTGCTACTCCTTCCAGTGATCGGTATGCAATGCATATGTCTCAGAGACATGACAGCTTGTCCATGGAAGTTCAACTACGGCGACCATCACGTTTCATCTCGCGATTCCCACGACGCCTCTCCAACCCACGGCACCACGCCCCGACGTCGCCTCACCCCTCTCGGCCGCACCGCCCTCTGCCTTTGTGTGCATGACATGTGGGCCACCTAAAATGCGGCAAGCATCAAGTTTCTACCACAGCCACCATGATTCCCCACGCCGCTCGAACCCATGAAACCACATCGTCCCCTCTTGGCCCCACCGCCTCTACGCCTTGGAGCATTACATGTGGACCAGTCACCTATCGGGTCCACATGTTATTGACTCAAAGGTAGGTGTAGTAAGCGCTGAAGCTCAGACCGGCGGCCTTGAGAGGGAAATGTAACTCTGCGCCAGGCTTGTGGTGCTCAGCAGCACGAACTCGTGCCAAACTCGAGATTTGTTTCTTTACTATACATGCACGCAACGATTTAATGGACATTGTAATCTCAACATGTGATGGGGAGCTCTAAATTTGAATTTGAAACTTATAAAACGAAAAGATTCAAAACAAATAAACTGGGAGACAGAGGGAGTATATCGTAGGATGTGTCCCATACAAAATAAGTCCCCTGGTTTGTCACCGTGAAGATGCGGTTAGAAAGGAGCACAACATCTTCCTACTCGTACGGCAATAAATCAGCCGCAGACAGCATGGTCCGCCTTTGACCGCAATGTGCAAGGTTCGTGCTATGTTTTATTCAATCTCACCGTGGTTCCATCGTACCAATTCATGCGGTGGCCCGTTGCATGGCTGATCCCAATGTTGGACAAAGGTTCTATGGGAACGGTGTCACCGTTGTAAATGTTGTGCAAATTGACGTTGGTACCCTCCCGTACATATGCAAGCCAATCTCCACTCGCACCGAGCCTAGCACATCAAGCAAGGTGGGCAGGGGAGAATTATGAAATGGACATGGAAGTAGTCTTTAGAATGCATTTACTACTTGATCAAACTCATCTTACCTGCTCATCGGAGGAAATCCGAGTGCCCTCAACGTCCAAGATCTCAAGGGGCGTGAACTTGCAACCACGGCCACGCCGCTACCGGAGAGACCACCAAGGAAACATCCTCGTATGCTCCACGGAACATCAAGATGCATTTGTATGAGTAGTTTATCTTGTGAGAGAAAAGGATGAACGAGGGAAGGCCTCTAGAGATAGAGATGGACACTACTACTACCAATGTGCTGGCCCGTGCGTCGCAATGGATCCAAACTAGTAGAATAATACTTGTTCACGTGCTTGAAATATAAACAATCTAGTTTTGATATACATGTGTCAGCAGACACGACAGCTTGTCCATGGAAGTCGAACCACGATGACCGTCACGTTTCTTGTTTCTACCACTGCCACACCCACACGCGATTCCCACGACGCCGCTCCAACCCACGGCACGACGTCCCCCGACGTGGACATGGATCCTCTGACGTGGCTATCACTGCCTTGCCCTGCCTTTCCTTCGCTGACAGGTGGGACCCACGCTTATGGGTCCCACATGTCAGTGACAGAATGGTAGGATTGTTCGTGCCCCTCATCCCTCTCGGCCCCACCGCTCCTCTGCCTTTGTGTGCATGACATGCGGGCCAGCTGAACTGCGGCGGCCATCAACTTTCTACCACAGGCACACCCGATTGGACGCGGTTTTCCTGCTCACGCCTGTGCTCGATCCGCACTTCAAGCACCATCGAATTTTCATCCAGCGGCTGTGACACATTTCGTCCCGGGCACCAATCCTCAGCTGGAGTACTTATGTACTACAGGTAGTACCCGCCGCCGGTGTGGCCATCTACGCCTCATAACGCCCCGACGCCCAGCTGTGGTACCCTCGCCACGGCCACACCACCACTGGCCAGTTCATCTCGAACGAGTGAGTCGCGAACCATGCCACCACCATGAAAATGACATGTGGGCCAGCCGCATTTAAGGCCCGCATGTCATTGACTCATAGGCCGGGCACTAAGCCATCAAGTTCGGTCCCATGGGCCCCGAGAGGGAAATGTAACTCCCTGGCAGGCCTTGTGGTGCTCCAGCAGTCTGAGCTCGTGCCAAAACTGGAATTTGTTTCTTACTACTACCAACTAGTACTAGTAAGGTACACGTGCATTGCACGCATGAGATTCTGGTGGTTTGTGCATTATGCTTCTACATGTGGAGTTTTCTTGTTCTAACATGTGGAAAAATCTAGTGGAATGTAAGGTTAGGCAAGTTTGATTAACTCATGTAAGTGTTTGGTTCAAGCCACACCTTAGGCAAGCCACACTGGCCCCACATGACATACACACAAAAATGTGGCAAGATTCCCTTAGGCTTGCCAACTTGTGGCTCTCATTTTGAAGAACTTATTAATAACTTTGCCTGAGCTTAGTTGTGGCAAAGTTAGTCATGAATTAAGTTCAACCATGGAGTCTTCTAGATTATACATGTGGCAGAATCTGTTGGATGATATCCAACGGCCAGTAGTGCTCGGATTTGCCATCTTTGTACGGTCGGATTGGCTTCATCCAACGACCAACTTTCAAAGTTTTTCACACACTATATAGGGGGTATAGATATAGATGTGCCGGTCCGTTGCAATGGATCCAAACTATATCTATTTAAGTGGAGTGCACTCTAAACACATTATCTATTTATTTTTCTCTAACCTTTCGTAGCCATGCAACCAAGCCACATAAGCTTCATGGGTGCCCCCCACATCATATTATTCATACTACGTTGATTGAAAAAAAGATAAATCACCCAAAACAAGATGTTCCCATTTTTTGTTCCTACGATGTTGTGTCGTGCACGTATCTACTAGTTGTATAGTGGTAGTACTAGTAATATAGTATTAGGAGTACAAACTTGGTACTAGTAGGAGTAGTACTAGTACGGAATGCTCCTACTCTATCAACGAGCCCCGTCTGACACAAAATTTCTTGGCTTCCGTGCTACAGCTAGATCTTCCCCTTGTTTCTGTTTTCCAACCCGGCGGCGGGCGGGGTGTCGGTTTGCTCAACGGGCGGTCCCACATGAAAGTGAAAATGCTAGGCACAGGGGCGGAGCTATGTGAGGGCCAACACGTGCCCTGGCCCGCCCAACCTAGCAGGATTTTCGTAGTTGTACATCCAGTTTTGAGGAATGGAACGTCAACGCAAGGGTAATTTCTATAGCCTAGCTAGACTGGCACACCCAACGTTTTGCTTCAAGCTCCGCCACTGCTAGGCAACACGCCTTCCCTAAGCTATGTGTCGTGCCGGACGGGCCGTGTTGTACTCCCGATTCCCGGGCGTGTGGGGGTGTGACGCGAATGTGGCAGGCCTTTTCCTTTTACTAGCAATGTGCCCGTGCGTTGCGACGGATCCAAAGTAGTAGAATAGTAGTATTTTTTTCACAAACTTGAAAGAAATCACTATTTTTTTGATATACTCCTAATATATTACTCCCTCCGTACCTAAATATTTGTCTTTTTTGAGATTTCAAATGGAATATCACATACAGATTATATAGACATATTCTAGTGTTTCTAGCAAGATGCCCGCGCGTTGCACGAAGTTGATGGAAAAGGTAAGCACAACTTATAAATTGACGGATTGAGTACTAGTTACAGTGATGCATATAATTAAGCAAAGGGATCGCACATGTCGGTATTGACTGGAACGAGAATGCAACAGCACAATAAGAATTAAGGCCACGATGATGCGATCGCAGTGGTGGTTACAGAAGGCAAAAAGAAAGATGGATCCACGAACGTACGACCTCCTCCTCCTCAACTTAGTGCGTCGGGCCACCGACCGGCGGCTAAGGAGCGGCGACTTTTTTGGTGAGGTCGAGGTGCTTCTCAACAAAGGCATCCAAGGCTTCCAGCCGGTTAAGGAAGGCCAATGTCGTAGCGTCCTCACTGGCCTTGTAGATACCTATGTACACGATTTGCTCGTACGTGTGGATGTGTAGGTCGACGAATTCTTGCAGGGCGAGGCGCCTCGCAGCGAGCGCGGCCTCCAGGTGGACATTCTTCGTGGCGTTGGCGGGCAGTCGTAGGGCCACCAGTGCTTGAAAGAGGTTCAGGCCATGGAGGCCGATTAGGGTGGCAGGCAATGAGGAGCCCGGACGCGCAGGCTGGAGGAGTACGGCGATGTCGTCCACGAGCCTCTTGAGGACGGTGAACTTGTTGCTGGTAGCAACAATCATCTGGTCCAACTAAGAGTCGTAGTTGGCGTCGACGGCGGCCATCCACCAGCCAGTCTCCAACACCGTCTGGAGACGATCCTCGGCGCCATGCCACAAGCCGGCGTCGTGGACCATCTGGCGCAGCCGCTAGCCGCTCACGCGCATCGCCGCCATGGGTCTGGAGTGAGCTCTTTTTGCGCTTAGTGTAGGTGCTTAGTCAAGTGCTTAGGTGTGTACGATGTGGTAGAGCATTGGAATGGAGGAGGGGAGCCTTTATATCAGGGCAATGAGGGCAAACTGCGTTGCATTCACATCGTGCAGCCTCTTTTCCCGGACCTCCTCCCATTACTTCCCTCATGCATTAATTGAAGGAGGATGCATTGGCCGTTCAACATATCGGGAACCGCTACTCCCTCCTAAAGCATTAAAGGCGATCGGGAACTACTGCGCCGCTGAAATCGAATACTCCCCGTCTAGGTGAGTATTAAGTCATCTTACTGAAAACCAAATACTAGTAAACACATAGGCGTGGTGCATTAACTCTCATGTTGTTTCTTATTTTTGACATAAATAGAGGAATCAACCAAGAAGAGATGTGGGGCTTGTATGCTTTTAATGACTTGAGACTATCAAACATGACATGCAAGGGTCAATTTGTTGCACAAGAACAAATACAACCCACGCCAAGACACACGCATCTTATAGCATCACATCCAATGGCTATATAGGTTGAATGAGACCAACTTATCTCTCATCTAGATGAGTTCTAGCAAAACTGTATTAATAATACTTAGTACTCCTGCGCCATGTATCATATAAGTATCATGTAGTGCTTTATTTATTGTCATGCATGACACATAGTTCACGAGCGCTCTCTATATGTACCACCTTTTTTTTTAATTTCAAGTTTTGCTCCATGGCGCAATCCATCGATACTACTACTGTACAAAAGTGGAGTATATACATTTTTAAAAGGCTAGAGGGCGGGGCAGTCTAGCTCGGTCGGTTTCACGAGAGGCGAGGGCCTTTGTGATTTGACGGCTCATTAATGCTGTCAAATCGAATAGGAGTAGTACTGCGCCGCCCGCTGCACGCCCGGCGCCTCCATTAAACCCCTCCGTTAAACCCACATGCAAACCGAGAATCCTACTCTGACCACACGTCCGTTCATGAGTGGGCCGGAATTAAACTTAACACCGGCCGAGCTCCTCCCGTCCGCCCTCAGTTTAAACGAGGCCAGACGCCGGCCAAGCTCCTACCGTCTGCCCTCTATTTACAGGAGGCCAGACAGACAGCGGGCAAGAATCGCACCCCTCCGCCGCTCCCCCATCTCCTCCTTCACCATTTTCTCCACCCTTTCGATGGCTTTCGATGAGCCGTTCTCCGGCATATTACCCGGCTGGGTGGCCCGCCGAGCCCTCCGGATACGGGCGAGGCCGCTTGGTGCTTCACCAACCTCGTTGGCCCGACTGAGCCAGTTGCCACCCCAAGCAGGCGCGTGGTTCAACAACTCGCCGCTCCAGTTCAGCTCGATGAGGAGTGGCGTGTTGCTCCACGCCGGCACGGCGGTGAGCACGCCGATACGAGCACCATCGCTGCCGCGTCGTACCGCGCCACCAGTGTCTGCGGTGGCCGCGCCTCCCATGTCTGTGGGCGCGCCTCCCGTGCCTGCGGCAGCGCCATGCAGGCAGAGACGGAAGCCGGGTGCGTAGAGAGCGAAGAGACGGTGGCCAGCTTCTCCGTGTCTGCCGCCATCATCGAGGAGAAGTAGAACACGGGAGGCCGCCACCACTTGGGACCCATGAAGGCCACCGTCGAGGCGACGACCGCGGATTGAGGTGATTTCTTTGCTGCTTCGTCTCTTCCGAGGACCTTCGTCGACCCCACAAGTGTCTGACAGACATGAGGAAGACAAAGGGATCCGCGGGCGGCCATTTAGAACTAAAATAAGTCTAGATATCCATTTCTAGTACAAGTATTTCCGGACGGAGGGAGTATTAATTATACAAGAGAGCCGAATTGGCACCTCTTAGTTCATGTAAATGTAATGAAATCCATCATGTTTATATGAAGATCCGGCTTTTATATACGAAATCCTTCATGCTTATATGAAATCAGTTCGTGTTTGCACGAATTTCAACTGGTTGGTTAGAGTTGTAAAAATGTGTGCCGCTGGCGTTTGATGCCGTCCTCCGCGGAAGGAAGCAGGAGGAAATTTGCCGGCTGCCGTTGGAGATGCTCTTTATGCTGGAAATAATAGAGTGACATCCAATCCATTTGAGTTAATTGCATGTATGATTGTCCCTCTATAAAAAGTTAATTGCATGTACAGTGTACACGTGACTTGCAGGGTGGCTACAGCTTCGTACAGGAAATTAAAAAGAAACAACTCCATCCTTAATATTCTAAGTACTTTGTAGGTTCCACTGTCAGTACAATAGCGAAAGAAGTATATATTAAATAAGTAGAGTAATATATAATATACAAATCTAAAGTTAAAAGACAGAATTCGAACTCATGTCATCGCGTTGTGAGCATCCGGCACTAACCAGCCCAGCACATTTTGTTGTAGACCATGCTGGAGATATATCTCCATGTCTACTCTTATATATACTCCATTCGTTCCTAAATATTTGTCTTTTTAAGATTTCAAATGGACTACCACATACGGATGTGTATGTAGACATATTTTAGAGTGTAGATTCACTCATTTTGCTACGTATGTCTTTTCAGGAAGGAGTCAGATTTGTCCTTGATTTATTTATGAGGTATCCAGATGGCACTGCACCGCCAAGAAAAGAGGGTAACTTCAAAATTATGGACTACTTTTTTGAGTATGTTGGTAAGGTCCGGTCATAGACACTTGTTGAAATCTCTAAAAAGACAAATACTCCCTCCGTCCGGAAATACTTGTCATCAAAATGGATAAAAGGAAATGTATCTAGACGTATTTTAGTTTTAGATACATGTATTTTTATCCATTTTGATGACAAGTATTTTCTGACGGAAAATAGAAAACAGAGTTGGTGATGATGGTGTGCGTGCCATCCTGCAATATAGCCCGTCGGATTTATATCTAACGGGTAGGAAAGAAACTCTGACAATTTTGCAAAAATATACCCACACGTCTCTCCATGTTCGCAAACAATGCCTTCCCTCGTTCAGCCCTTTCTCTCACAAGATAAACTACTCATACAAATGCATCTTGATGTTCCGTGCAACGCACGGGCAGCTAGCTAATTTGTTTTAAAATAGTTGCTGCGATAATTGGGTTGAAGTGATATATTTTATGTCCGCCCTAATGATTTCAGATTCACTAGTAGTAACAAAGAAAAGGTTGCCTTGTTAATTAACAGAAAACAGGGTGAAAACTATCACATGAGGCTGGTAAAAACAAGGCACACTGGGTTCACCGTCATCGTCACTACAGCTGTGCGCGCGAGAAGTCTACATATCGAGGGGGCTATCGAGCGAGGCACCGAGACACAATGTTTGAGAGAGAAACTAATTGATAAATTATGATCAGATCGAGTTGTCACCCTTCTGCTGTCATTGTTGGGGGGAGGGAGAGAAAGACGTATCGAGTGTGTGCGGTAGGCACAGAGGCACAACTAGCGAGTGTGTGTGTGTGTTTGAAAGAGGAGTCGATAGATTATTATCAAGATCGATGTGCCACCCTACTCCTTTGGTGTCGGGTAGTGTGTGTGTGTGTATGTTTGAGAGAGAATTCAGTCGATAGATTAGTATCAAGATCGAGGTGTCACCCTACTCCTTCGGTGTCGGGTAGTGTGTGTGTGTGTATGTTTGAGAGAGAAGCCACTGATAGATTAGTATCAAGATCGAGGTGTCACCCTACTCCTTCGGTGTTGGGAAGTGTGGGTGTGTGGGGGGGGTGACACTCACATATCTCTACTCTTATAAAAAACAGAGTTGGTGATGATGGTGTTCCTGCCATCCTGCAATATAGGCCATCCGATTTATATCTGACGGACACGAAGGAAAATATGGCAATTTTGCAAAAAGATACCCACACCCCTCTCTACATTTGCAAATAAGGCATTCCCTCGTTCATCCTTTTCTCCCACAAGATAAACTTCTCATACAAATGCATCTTGATGTTCCGTGCAATGCACATGGGCATCTTGCTAGTAGGGAGAAGGAGTTTGTGTGACACATATCTAGCTATATTAAGGGATAGGTAGAGAGCATATGTGTGAGAGACATTATTATACTTTGAGACATTAGTGGGTGTGGGTGGGCGGAATTAAAGGGGTGGGCGTGTTAGACATAGAGAGCGTGTGTGTTTCTGTGTGAGAGACTTGTAGGACGGGGTAGAAAGACAAATTTAACCCTGACGGAGGGAGAGAAATACATGAAGTGCACGTGTGTGATTCCGATGCCCACAAGGAAATGAGATATGTATGCATGTGAGAGAGATTGCACAATTCATTCACGTATCACTATCTAGCGATCGTGGACGTGCATCGCTTGAACATAAGTCAATATCTACTTCGTATCGTGGCCAAAGGTACAAAATCGATTCAACGCTATAAAGATTGGACACTCACATATCACATTTTAAATATTTAAATAAACCTTTTCAGTTGTGCATGCCAAAGTTACAGTGATGTTTCTTCAAACAACCAATGTAGCTATCATGCACATGCACCATTGTTACTCTTGCATTCAAATTCATTAGTCTTGGATGATTTAAGTTTCTATTTTGAAGTAATATATGTAATATTCATATATGAATTCAACGGGTACGCAATTTATGAAATGGAGGCTATGTAATCATATGAGGTAACACTTTTAAGTAGCTAACTACAATATCCATTTCTTTTTGTGCGCCTCTACACTAACACATCAATGCATTATGTTTAAAGTAAATAACCAATGGCACTAAATTATCTATTTGCATGAGAAATACATAGGCTGAGCGTTTGATCCCTTTTTTGTGAACGCGTCACTACACCCGTACGATTGGTCACGCCCGTGTGAACGTCCAAGTTATCGGCGCATCATCCCGAGTTATTGTGTTTTTTTCTGGGGTGGACTTCACACCAGTTATTAATCACGACGCTGCGTGCCCGTGTACACAGTCTAGCATGACCTTCCCGCTACCACGGTCCAAAATTAGTTGAAACTGGATACGAACGATCCCGCGGGCGGCAAAATCTCCCGCCTCCTTCTAAAATTTCCGCAACCTTAGTCTTTAGCATGCGAAATCCCCCTTTTGTCCTTGGTGCACAGAGACCAACAGTTACAATACCGCCCTCATCTACATGATAGGTCGGGGCTGCTTTGGTAACTTCCGGTTCCCCTCACTACACGGCACCCCCATTTCCTCTCCCCCTCCCGCAAAAACGACTAACTCCACAGCACCAGAGCATCTTACATCACGTCGTCCGTGCATTTCATCGCCTCTTTCTCCTCCTCCTCTCGAAGCCCTAGACTACTCATCCACCGCATACCATAGCCCATTCATCGCCCGATGGCGTCCACCTCGCCGGATCTGCTTCTGCGGCCGCATCTACCCCTCCCACCTCCCCTAGAAACAAGTAGACTGCTCATCCATCACTTTACCACAGCCCATTCAGTGTCGGCCTTGTCCACGGCGCTGGATCTGCTTCGCCGGTACTCTCGTCAACCGCCGCGCATCTGCAATGGCTCATTCGTACTCCCCACTGGAGACGCTTCGTCCACACCCCTCGAAGCCACCCCACCGACGCCCCCGTCGACGGCCTCTGATCCTCTTCGCCGACACCTTCCTCAACCCTACCGGAGCCACTTCGCCGACACCTTCCTCAACCCTACCGGAGTAGCTTCGCCTATACCATTCTCAACCCTACCGGGGCCGCTTTGCCAACTCACAAGTCCACGGCCTCAGATCCGCTTCATCGCACCCTCATCCAACTCATCGAGCAAGCTTCGACGCCTGGCCCACGGCCGCAGATCCGCATCATCGACACCACCCTTAACCCAACCACCGGCAGCTTCGACGCCCGTCCACGTACCGCAGATCCGCATCGTCGACACCATCCTTAACCCAACCACCAGAGCAGCTTCTGACGCCCCGTCCACGGCCACAGATCCGTGTCGTCGACACCATCCTTAACCCAACCACCGGAGCAGCTTCACCTACGCCCTCATCCACGGCCAAAGATCCGCTTCGCCCACACTGTAGTCCACCCTACCGGAGCCGCTCCACAAACACCCTACTCGACGGTTCTAGATCTCCTTACCGGACCCCGACAGCCAGCGCAGCGTCATCAGCCTCGACGTTTCTAACCTGATTCCCATCGTCTGGAGAGGTGCCAAGCACCCGCCACGGCCTAGGTACTTGTCACCTTTAAACCCGTCCAGCATCACCTCCCCGATGTACTTCAAATATACTAACCGGTCGCTGCTACTTGTTATGCAGCTGGCAAAAACTACAAGGACGATGTTTCTTCTGGATCTAACAGCTTGGCCAACCAAGATCCTTGACTGAGGCATTGCTATGATCTTGTAAGCGCGTCTCGCTCTCTTGTATTGTTCTCGGCGCCAAATAAGCTTTGCTAGGATTTTCAACCAGTAATCCCTTTGTGCGCATAATGATTACTACTACTGGCTGCTAAATTAGATATGTAGATGTCATACATGATACTACCTCGTACCTCCGTTCCTAAATATAAGTCTTTCTAGAGAATCCACTATAGGCTACATACGGAGCAAAATGAGTGAATCTACACTCGAAAATGCATATATATACATCTGTATGTGGTCCATACTGGAATCTCTACAAAGACATATATTTAGGAACATGGGCAGTACATTACACAAAATCGTAGGTGGCATGTACGAATTCCAGTGCACTACATTAGGCTCCCTTACAGTGCCTGCCAGTCCAGCATACAGAGTCATGGCTACTTTATGGTACGCACGCAATCGTTAATTGGTGGTTTAAATATGCGCAAGGGATATGCAATGTAGTATCATGTAGAGATGTCTGAAATTAGCCGTGTCAACTTGCAGATAGGGTTACACAATGAAAAAGTACAAGATGTATGTGGCAATTTCATGGAACATCGCAAAAAAAGGAGAGGCAGCGGTGAGCTTATACAGTGTGCTATGGTACGTCACTCCTCCATTGCAATCATCGTTACATGTTATTTGTATGCCAGTTCTATTAGCCAAGTTTCTTAGGGACAGTTATTACGAGTTATCCTAAGAAAATAAACACCTGTGAATATAAGCTCCATGTAATATGCCAACCAGTTCTTTTCATTGTGTTTTCAGCTTATCTTTGGTATGATCAGTGGAAAGTCTAGATTGCATTATATATATTTTTTATTTTTCTGCCCATATGGAAATTAATTTGACTTGCAAACATCACAAATTGAACCCAAAGGTCAGTAATTAATATGATAGGAAAACAGACCATCACTATTTGCTCAAAATGCAAATACAAAGATACCATCTACTTGGCACAATCTACTTTGGTTAATGTTTTCCATAGAGATCCCATTGCCTAATTTAAATGAAGAACGCATGACCCACATTTAAATGGAGAACAATTATTTATTGAAATTCGATGGTCCAAGTGGCTGGTTATTATCATATAGCAGCACCACCTAAAAGCATCATATAGCAGCAGCAGCTCATAGCAACTCATCATACAGCACCAGCAACTCATAGCAATTCATCATATCGCAGCAGCAGGAGCAGCTCATAGCAATTCATCATATAGCAGCAGCAGGAGCAGCTCATAGCAATTCATCATATAGCAGCAGCAGGAGCAGCTTGTTGCAACTCATCATATAGCAGCAGCAGCAGCTTGTAGCAACTCATCATATAGCAGCAGCAGCAGCAGCTCATAGCAACTCATCATACAACAGCAGCAGCTCATAGCAATTCATCATATAGCAGCAGCAGGAGCAGCTCATAGCAATGCATCATATAGCAGCAGCAGAAGCAGCTCATAGCAATTCATCGTATAGTGGATCAGAATGAAAATTTGGCAAAAAATCGGAGGAGATCCTCACCTTGTTGGATGAGCTCATCCTTTAACAGCACCTCATGGCCATGGCCTGGGATGAGGGGAGGGGGAACAAGGTGCCTTCTGCCGCAGTGTGACATCAGCCGTAGTTGTGCAGCGCCCGCCGGAGTAGTGCGTTGGACGAACCACAGTGGAGCAGCTGTTGGAGACCATGAGAATGAGGGGCGGCGCCAGAGGGAGGAGTAGCCAGGGAGATTTGCCCCTACCCGCCGGCCATGTAGCCTAGCTGGACATAGCATCGTCAAGGACCCGGCCAGATGGGACCGGTGGCGACGGCTCGCTGGAGGAACCCTAGTGCTGCAGGCAGGGGATCGAGGTAGAGGGAAAGGGGAGAGGAGATGCAAGCGGGCAGGGCAATGAATGCTTGCGTGTTTGTTTTTACTTGAGGGTCAGGTGTGACACGGGCGTTAGCAGTTGCATTTTGAGTGTAATATAGGCAGACAACAGAGTCATTTCACTATTCCCCTTCCCTTCAATTTTTAGTGAGGTTCTACCCGAAACACCCCCCTCCAAAGCGAAATTAGTTAAGCCCAAGCCCATAACTCAAAAAAGACTTCTTTACATATTTTATGGCTTATTTTGACAATAGGCCCTGAAAAGGCGGAATCGAACTGGCCCTTAACCTGCAATTCAATTGTGCGTGCAATGATGAATCACTCCTACCTGCTATCTGTACATTTAGGCATCATCATACATGGCATAACCTAATACATGTGCATTCCATTATAGAATCTGGAATATGCAATGTTTATGTTAGTTCATACGTTTCACATGATGTTTAAATGCCCCTTAAATCTGGTCAGTCAAGTGATGGTCTTTAAGCCTCCTTCTTTGCTTCTTTTCTTGATATGTAAGATTTGCTCACACATCTGTTCAATTGCTTGTTTGCATCAGCCAGCCATACTAGGACTGTTTGCTTTGATTACTTGTTGTTCTTGACCTAACACTCTAACAGAGCTTGTCAACGATTTAAACACTAAGGGCTGCTGTGGTGGGGCCTTGTCTAACTCATAGGTGACATAAAGGTTTGGTTGTACACTCTGATAGGCTCTCCAAGAGTACCTGGAGATCCAGTTCAAAGGTATGCCTAGTTTTTACATAGTGTAGACATAGTAAATGCTCATTTCATTGTGTGCAAGTGCAAGAGATGCGGCATGTTTCATTATGTGGTGTTGTTTTGTTGTAATCTCATCCTTTTGTGTTCAAAGACTGGAAAGTATGCATATTTATCTTCCAAGGAGACGAGTAACTAGTTTGTGTCACCTTGCAGAGGGGGTGCAATGAAGATAAGATTGAGGATTTCCAAGTACACGATGTTAGGAAGGAGCCTTGCAAGAGAAGTAGGAGCTATTTGAGCCTCTTCAACCTGCTAAGGTAAGTCAACGTATGCAACTCAACAGTTCAATTCCTTGTTTGTTTCAGGCATAGTTAATTTTCTCTTTTCAATTGCTTTATTTGTCCTCACTTAATGAGATGCCCAAATAATTATGCATGATGTTCGGTACTTGTATCACTATTAGTTGACATAATTAAAGGCCTTACCATTTAATTACTCTGTCGAAGTGTGCTCAAGCTTTGAAGTCTATTAACCAACTATTATTTCATGAGGATCACAATCTAGTTTATACTACGCTAATGATTGCATAGTTTTGCCTCATTGTAGTATGTTTGTATGAAACCCTCTGTTGTTCATTATGCTCCCTAAGACTTTAATTGAGGTACAGAATGGCCAAATGCTTGCTTACTTATACGCAACATGCTGTCTAAATTTGTAACTTGTCTGTGTTTTCAATTGGGCCCCAACATCATCCTCGTCTGGTGAGCTAAGAGGGATTTCTGTATGCAGGCTGCACAGACTATCTTTTTTATAATTTTTAAAATATCACCTGCTTATGCTTCATGACGTGTAACATTTTTTTGTGAAAGTGACGTGTAACATTATTGTTAGTCCTGTTTTGCCATGTAGTACAAAATAGTGTCTTGTTTGCTTCCTTTGTTGTAACTATATTTTGCCCTAGTCATGTGTACTTACGTAAACATTTCAGGATCAAGTGACATCAACACAAAAATCTGCGGCAAAGGCGGCATGGCCGTTACCAAATGATTATGGATTGGAATTGGAATGTGCTGATGTTCTCGAGAATCAACTAGAGGTGGCAAGACAACGTATACATGATTGTCAACGTATAATCAACAAGTTGAGACTGGACATGCAGGTATTAGATGCAGGGGTCAAAAAAATGAAGCAAGACACCGAGGTAACCATGAAGGAATTGGAGATTTTGCAGACTGAAATTTGTGCTATCTGAATCCGGCCAATCCTATTTTCTGAAGAGATTATAGTTCAAATGGAGTTAAGTTGATGCGCGTCCATGATGTATGAGCCGTATTTGCCCAGTGTATGTAATTTGCTGTTTGTGTATGCTTTATTATCACCTATGCCGTACCATAATGTCCAGTGGGTATAATCGGCTGTAATTTGTTTATTGTATAGTGTAGGATTATTCTACCTTTCTATGCCTTGATCTCTTTGTTGTATAGTGTATGCTTTTAGAGGTGATAGTATTGAGTAGGATAATTCTTTGAATATGCTATATCGTTCAAACGGGGGCCAACTCGCCCGACCATGGGCCTTCTACGTCTCGTAGGTTCCATGGGCCTTCTACATCTCGTTGGATCCATGGGCCTTCTACGTCTCGCAGGATCCATGGGCCTTCTACGTCTCGCAGTGTCCATGGGCCTTCTACGTCTCGCAGGATCCATGGGCCTTCTACGTCACGTAGGATCCATGGGCCGCCGACTCATTTATGGGTCTTGTACTGGCCTTTAATGGGCCGTAGACGGGCCTATAATGGAAATCGTACGTTTCATGGGCGGACCATAATGGGCCGTTAATAGGTCGTATTTGGTGATGCTATGAAAATGGCCCAAGAGACTAACGGACCACAAACGGACCGACTGTAACGACGGGCTGAATTTGGCCCACAAGCAGAAAATGACAGTAACGGGCCGTAAGTAACCGAATGCTGCAAATGAGCCCAAGAATAAATGGGCCCTCAGAAGGCCGAAAGTTAACTTGGGCTAGAAACGGCCCAACGGAATAACGGCCCGTTAATGGGTATAAAGTGTTACACTGTTCATTACGGGCCAGTTTCATCGCGGGCCGTTAATGGGTGTAAAGTAATACACTGTTCATTACGGGCCGCTTTAAGACCGCCGCTAATGGGCCAAGAGTTACAAAGGGCCTCATATGGGCCGAAGACGCCATGGGCCATATATGGGCCGGCGAAAACGGGCTGGAATCATATTGGATGGCCCAGATGACGCCATCGGGCCTAATTCGCATAGGGCGAACGGGCCTTGGGTTAGCGGGCTGTAAATGGGCTATATGCTAACGGTGTAGTTAACGAAGCTTTCCATGGGCGGCCCGCCATTTTGACCAAGTCAAACGGGCCAGCCTTTTCACAGAATGGGCCCTTTGTTGGGTCGTGCCGCGGTCGACGTATCATAGGCGCCTTCGGTCCAATGAGCGGATGACATCTGTCCCAACGGTGAGCCGACACGTGTTTCCTCCAGCCAATGATGATTTTACACGTGGAAAATCCCCATTGTTCAAGGCTGTTAACGGGTTATCGGATCCAAAACCCGACCCGATAGCTTGACGGCGTTCCATTATGGTGGATGCCATGTGTTGGTCACCCTTGATGAAAGCACTTCTGTGACGCGCGATTTATCGTCATGGAAGTGGACACTTCCGTGATGATAATTTTGGTAATGTCATGGAACGCTTCTATGACAGCACAGGTATGACTATCTTGATTATGTCATAAATTTGTCATGGATGTACATGCATGCCAAAAAACGCGACCTACTGTGACAAACACGTATCATCACGGAAGTGTATTTTTTTGTAGTGCACGTTTACTCATATCAATGGCACAATCAACTAGCGAGCAATAATAATAAATCTCGGATGACAACACTTTCTCAAAACAATCATGATATGATATAACAAGATGGTATCTCGCTAGCCCTTTCAGAGACGGCAAAACATAAATGCAGAGCACCCCAGAAGATCAAGGACTGACTAGACATTGTAATTCATGGCAAAATAGATCCAGTCACAGTCATACAAAAGATAAATTAATAGCAATGCATAAAAATGACAGTGGTGCTCTCTAACTGGTGCTTTTTATAAGAGGACGATGACTCAGCAATGAAAGTAAATAGATAGGACCTTCTAGAGGGAAGCAGGGATTTGCAGAGGTGCCAGAGCTCGAGTTTTTTAAAACAGAGATAAATAATATTTTGAGCGGTATGCTTTCATTGTCAACATAACAACCAAGAGATCTCGGTATCTTCCATGCTACATACATTATAGGTGGTTTCCAAACAGAATGGTAAAGTTTATACTCCCCCTCCACCAACAAACACATTCCACGGCTGGTCCGAAACGACGGGTACCGTCCAACTATCAATAGTCCTGGGGGAGTTTTGTTTGATATAATTTTGATTTGATTTGAGCATGGGATTGGGCATCCCGGTTACCAGCTATTTTCTCGTGAATGATGAGCGGAGTCTACTCATCGTGAGAATAACCCACCTAGCATGGAAGATATAGGCAGCCCTAGTTGCTACATGAGCGATTCAAGCATACAAAACAGATTATCATTTGAAGGTGTAGAGTTTGGCACATGCAAATTTACTTGGAACGGCTGGTAAATACCGCATATAGGTAGGTATGGTGGACTCATATGGAACAACTTTGGGTTTATGGAATGCACAAGCAGTATTCCCTCTTAGTACAAGTGAAGGCTAGAAAAGACTGGGAAGTGACCAAATAGAGAGCGACAACAGTCATAAGCATGCAATTAAGATTAACCAACATTGAGTGCAAGCATGAGTAGGATATAAATCACCATGAACATAAATATCTTGCAGGCTATGTTGATTTTGTTTCAACTACATGCATGAACATGTGCCAAGTCAAGCCACTCGAATCATTCAAAGGAGGATACCATCCTATCATACTACATCACAACCATTTTAAAAGCATGTTGGCACGCAAGGTAAACCATTATAAACGCCTAGCTAATTAAGCATGGCATGAATAACTATAATCTCTAATTATCATTGCAAACATGTTTCATTCATAATGGACTGAATCAAGAACGATGAACTAATCATATTTACAAAAACAGGATAGGTCGAGTTCATACCAGCTTCTCCTCATCTCAATCATTTCATCATATATCGTCATTATTGCCTTTCACTTGCACGACCGAACGGTGTGGATAATAATAATAGTGCACGTGCATTGGACTAAGCTGGAATCTGCAAACATTTATTCAAAGGAGAAGACAAGGTAATATGGGATCTTTGTTAGAAGAACAATAATGCATATGAGAGCCACTCAACATTTTCATCATGGTCTTCTCCTCTCAACCCCAAAGAAAAGAAAAGAATTATCAAAAGGTGTTGCATTGGTTCGGACACGACCAAGCCCCTAAGTGATATCATAAAGCTTTTGAAAAGCAAACTCAGGGGGTAAACCGGAGGCTGCTTTAAAACAGAACAACTCCATGTAACCACGCATGATGTAACAGAACAGATACCCCGCTTTAGCTGAGGCTCCGGTTTATTACTTTATTCATAATATATACACTGTCATAATATGTACATAAGTAGGGCCGATCAAGGCACATCAAGCGTCGCTTCAACTCCATCCGTGAAAATGTTCAAGATGGAGACATAGAAATTTGTAAAGTGCATACGGATCTGAATGTCGCAGATCCGTTGACTAAACCTCTTCTGCGGGCAAAACATGATCAACACCGTAACTCTATGGGTGTTCGATTCATCACAATGTAACTAGATTATTGACTCTAGTGCAAGTGGGAGACTGTTGGAAATATGCCCTAGAGGCAATAATAAAAGCATTATTATTATATTTCCCTGTTCATGATGATTGTCTTTTATTCA
The DNA here is from genome assembly GCA_021605145.1 of Aegilops bicornis. Lineage (NCBI taxonomy): Eukaryota > Viridiplantae > Streptophyta > Magnoliopsida > Poales > Poaceae > Aegilops > Aegilops bicornis. The sequence goes on along the minus strand of CM038673.1, from coordinate 770,921,840 downwards.
TGCTATAATTGTATTATCCGGAAATCGTAATACATGTGTGAATACATAGACCACAATACGTCCCTAGTAAGCCTCTAGTTGACTAGCTCGTTGGTCAACAGATAGTCATGGTTTCCTGACTATGGACATCGGATGTCATTGACAACGGGATCAGGTCATTGGGAGAATGACGTGATGGACAAGACCCAATCCTAAGCATAGCACAAGATCGTGTACTTCGTTTTGCTAGAGCTTTCTCAATGTCAAGTATCTATTCCTTAGACCATGAGATCGTGTAACTCCCGGATACCGTAGGAGTGCTTTGGGTGTACCAAAGCGTCACAACGTAATCGGGTGACTATAAAGGTGCATTACGGTATCTCCGAAAGTGTCATTGGGTTGACACGGATCGAGACAGGATTTGTCACTCCGTATTACGGAGAGGTATCACTGGGCCCACTCGGTAGTGCATCATCATAATGAGCTCAAATTGACCAAGTGTCCGTCACGGGATCATGCATTACGGCATGCGAGTAAAGTGACTTGCCGGTAACGAGGACCTAACGAGGTATTGGGATACCGACGATCGAAGTCTCGCAAGTAACATACCGTCGACAAAGGGAATGGTATACGGGGTTGCTTGAATCCTCGACATCGTGGTTCATCCGATGACATCATCAAGGAGCATGTAGGAGCCAACATGGGTATCCAGATCCCGCTGTTGGTTATTGACCCGAGAGCGCCTCGGTCATGTCTCAAGATGCCTCCCGAACCCGTAGGGTCTACACATAAGGTTCGGTGACGCTTAGGGTTATTAGGAAGACTTGTATGTGATTACCGAATGTTGTTCGGAGTCCCGGATGAGATCCCGGACGTCACGAGGAGTTCGGAATAGTCCGGAGGTAAAGATTTATATATGGGAAGTTGTCAAACGGACACCCGAAAGTTTCGGGGGCATATCGGTATTGTACCGGGGCCACCGGAAGGGTTCCGGGGGTCCACCGGGAGGGGCCACCCCTCCCGGGGGGCCATATGGGCTGCGTGGGAAGGGGCCAGCCCCTGGTGGGCTGGGCGCACCCCCCTCCCTTGGGCCCTTGCGCCTAGGGTTGAGGGGGGGAACCCTAGAGGGGGCGCCCCCCTTGCTTGGGGGGCAAGCCCCCCTCCCCTTGGCCGCCGCCCCCCCCCCCCTCTAGATGCCATCTAGAGGGGGCCGGCCCCCTCTCCCTTCCCCCTATAAATAGAGGGGTGAGGGGAGGGCTGCACACCCCAAGCCAAGGCGCAGCCCCTCCCTCCCAAGACCTCTCCTCCTCCGTGCGTGCTTGGCGGCCTCCTGCCGAGTATCGCTGCACCAACAACACCACGCCGTCGTGCTGCCGTTGGAGCTGTCTTCCTCAACCTCTCCTTCCTCCTTGCTGGATCAAGACGGAGGAGACGTCGTCCATACCGTACGTGTGTTGAACGCGGAGGTGCTGTCCGTTCAGCACTTGGTCATCGGTGATCCGAATCACGGCGAGTACGACTCCGTCATCACCATCCCCTTGAACGCTTCTGCACTCGATCTACAAGTGGTATGTAGATGCAAACTCACTCCCTTGACTCGTTGCTTAGATGAACTCATAGATGGATCTTGGTGAAACCGTAGGAAAATTTTAATTTTCTCGCAACGCTCCCCAACAAAGTGGCATCATGAGCTAGGTCTATGCGTAGTTCTCTTTTGCACGAAGTAGAACACAATTTGGTTGTGGGCGAGATCTTGTCAACTTGCTTGCCGCTACTAGTCTTATCTTGCTTCAAAGCAGAATTGTGGGATGAAGCGGCCCGGACCAACCTTACGTGCTCTTACGTGAGACCGGTTCCACCGACTAACATGCACTAGTTGCATAAGGTGGTCGGCGGGTGTCTGTCTCTCCACTTTAGTTGAAGTGGATTCGATGAAAAGGGTCCTTATGAAGGGTAAATAGAAGTTGACAAAATCACGTTGTGGTTATTCGTAGGTAAGAAAGCGTTCTTGCTAGAACCCAATTGCAGCCACGTAAAAGGTGCAACAACAATTAGAGGACGTCTAACTTGTTTTTGCAGCAATTGTCATGTGATGTGATATGGCCAGAAGTTGTGACGAATGATGAATGATATATTGTGATGTATGAGATCATGTTCTTGTAATAGGAATCACGACTTGCATGTCAATGAGTATGACAACCGGCAGGAGCCATAGGAGTTGTCTTTATTTTGTATGACCTGCGTGTCATTGAAAAAGCGCCATGTAAACTACTTTACTTTATTACTAAACACGTTAGTCATAGAAGTAGAAGTAGTCGTTGGCGTGACAACTTCATGAAGACACAATGATGGAGATCATGATGATGGAGATCATGGTGTCATGCCGGTGACAAGATGATCATGGAGCCCCGAAGATGAAGATCAAAGGAGTTATATGATATTGGCCATATCATGTCACTACTTAATATAATTGCATGTGATGTTTATTATGTTTATGCATCTTGTTTACTTAGAACGACGGTAGTAAATAAGATGATCCCTTACAACAATTTCAAGAAGTGTTCTCCCCTAAGCGTGCACCGTTGCTAAAGTTAAATGCGTTTGAAGCACCACGTGATGATCGGGTGTGATAGATCCTCACGCTCACATACAACGGGTGTAAGACAGTTTTACACATGCAAAACACTTAGGGTTAACTTGACGAGCCTAGCATGTACAGACATGGCCTCGGAACACGGAGACCGAAAGGTCGAACACGAGTCGTATAGAAGATACGATCAACATGAGAATGTTCACCGACAATGACTAGTCCATCTCACGTGATGATCGGACACGGCCTAGTCGACTCGGATCGTGTAACACTTAGATGACTAGAGGGATGTCAAATCTGAGTGGGAGTTCATTCAATAATTTGATTAAGATGAACTTAATTATCATGAACTTAGTCTAAAACTTTTGAATAATATGTCTTGTAGATCAAATGGCCAACGCCATGTCAACATGAACTTCAACGCGTTCCTAGAAAACCAAGCTGAAAGATGATGGCAGCAACTATACGGACTGGGTCCTAACCCGAGGATCATCCTCATAGCTGCCAAGAAGGCATATGTCCTAGAAGCACCGCTTAGGTGACCCACCTGCTCTCCCAAAGACCGCAAGACGATTTGAACGTTTGGCGGACACGCATCGATGATTACTCCCTCGTTCAGTGCGGCATGCTATTCAGCTTAAAACCGGGCTCCAAAAGCGCTTTTGAGCATCACGGAGCATATGAGATGTTCGAGGAGCTGAAACTAGTTTTCCAAGCTCACGCCGGTCGAGACATATGACGTCTCGACAAGTTCTATAGTTGTAAGATGGAGGAAAATAGTTACATCGGTGAGCACATACTGTAATGTCCGGGTTGCACAACCGCATGACCCGGTGAATATTAACCTCCCCGATGAGGCGGTCATTGACAGAATCCTTCACGCTCCCACCAAGCTACAAGAGCTTTGTGATGAACTACAATATGCAGGGGATGGTGAAGACCATTCTGAAGTATTTTCAATGTCAAGTCAGCAGAGGTTGAGATCAAGAAAGAACATCAAGTGTTGATGGTCAATAAAACCACTAAGTTCAAGAAGGGCAAGGGCAAGAAGAACTTCAAGAAGGGCAAGGATAAAGGATGTTGCTGCCCGGTAAGCAAGTTACCGGGAAGAAGTCAAAGAATGGACCCAAGCCTGAGACTGAGTGCTTTTATTGCAAGGGGAAGGGTCATTGGAAGCGGAACTGCCCCAAATACTTAGCGGATAAGAAGGCCGGCAACACCAAAGGTATATTTGATATACATGTAATTGATGTGTACCTTACCAGTACTCGTAGTAACTCCTGGGTATTTGATACCGGTGCCGTTGCTCATATTCAGTAACTCACAGCAGGAGCTGCGGAATAAGCGGAGATCGGCAAAGGACGAGGTGACGATGCGCGTCGGGAATGGTTCCAGAGTCGATGTGATTGCCGTCGGCACGCTACCTCTACATTTACCTATGGGATTAGTTATAAACCTTAATAATTGTTATTTGGTGCCAAGTTTGAGCATGAACATTGTATCTGGATCTCGTTTAATGCGAGATGGCTACTCATTTAAATCCGAGAATAATGGTTGTTCTATTTATATGAGAGACATGTCTTATGGTCATGCTCCGTTGGTCAATGGTTTATTCTTAATGAATCTCGAGCGTAATGTTACACATATTCATAGCATGAATACCAAAAGATGTAAAGTTGATAACGATAGTCCCACATACTTGTGGCACTGCCGCCTTGGTCACATTGGTGTCAAGCGCATGAAGAAGCTCCATGCCGATGGACTTTTGGAGTCTCTAGATTATGAATCATTTGACACATGCGAACCATGCCTCATGGGCAAGATGACCAAGACTCCGTTCTCCTAACAATGGAGCGAGCAACCAACTTATTGGAAATCATACATACCGATGTATGCGGTCCAATGAGTGTTGAGGCTCATGGAGGATATCGTTATGTTCTCACTCTCACAGATGACTTGAGTAGATATGGGTATGTCTACTTGATGAAACACAAGTCTGAGACCTTTGAAAAGTTCAAGGAATTTCAGAATGAAGTAGAGAATCAACGTGACCGAAAGATAAAATTCTTACGACGGATCGTGGAGGAGAATATTTGAGTCACGAATTTGGTACACACTTAGGAAAATGTGGAATCGTTTCACAACTCACGCCGCCTGGAACACCTCAGCGTAATGGTGTGTCCGAACATCGTAATCGCACTCTATTGGATATGGTGCGATCTATGATGTCTCTTACAGATTTAACGCTATCATTTTGGGGATACGCTCTAGAGACAGCTACATTCACTTTAAATAGGGCACCGTCTAAATCCGTTGAGACGACACCGTATGAATTATGGTTTGGGAAGAAACCTAAGCTGTCGCTTTCTAAAAGTTTGGGGATGCGATGCTTATGTCAAGAAACTTCAACCTGAAAAGCTCGAACCCAAGTCGGAAAAATGTGTCTTCATAGGATACCCTAAGGAAACCATAGGGTATACCTTCTACTTAAGATCCGAGGGCAAGATCTTTGTTGCCAAGAACGGATCCTTTCTGGAAAAGGAGTTTCTCTCGAAAGAATTAAGTGGGAGGAAAGTAGAACTCGATGAAGTACTACCTCTTGAACCGGAAAGTAGTGCAGCTCAGGAAAATGTTCCTGTGGTGCCTGCACCAATTGGAGAGGAAATTCATGATGATGATCAAGGTACTTCGGATCAAGTAGCTACTGAACTTCGTAGGTCCACAAGGACACATTCCGCACCAGAGTGGTACGGCAACCCTGTCCTGGAAATCATGTTGTTAGACAACGGTGAACCTTCGAACTATGAAGAAGCGATGGCGGGCCCAGATTCCAACAAATGGCTAGAAGCCATGAAATCCGAGATAGAATCCATGTATGAAAACAAAGTATGGACTTTGACTGACTTGCCCGATGATCGGCGAGCGATAGAAAACAAATGGATCTTTAAGAAGAAGACGGGCGCGGATGGTAATGTCACCATCTATAAAGCTCGACTTGTCGCTAAGGGTTATCGGCAAGTTCAAGGAATTGACTACGATGAGACTTTCTCTCCCGCAGCGTAAGCTTAAGTCCGTCCGAATCATGTTAGCAATTGCCGATACTATGATTATGAGATATGGCGATGGACGTCAACAAGCATTCCTTAACGGTTATCTTAAGGAAGAGTTGTATATGATGCAGCCGGAAGGTTTTGTCGATCCTAAAAATGCTAACAAAGTATGCAAGCTCCAGCGATCCATTTATGGGCTGGTGCAAGCATCTCGGTTGGAACATTCGCTTTGATGAGATGATCAAAGCGTTTGGGTTTATGCGCACTTATGGAGAAGCCTGCGTTTACAAGAAAGTGAGTGGGAGCTCAGAAGCATTTCTCATATTATATGTAGATGACATACTTTTGATGGGAAATGATATAGAATTCTTGGACAGCATTAAGGCCTACTTGAATAAGTGTTTTTCAATAAAGGACCTTGGAGAAGCTGCTTATATATTAGGCATCAAGATCTATAGAGATAGATCGAGACGCCTCATCGGTCTTTCACAAAGCACATACCTTGATAAGATTTTGAAGAAGTTCAAAATGGATCAGTCCAAGAAAGGGTTCTTGCACTGCTGCAAGGTGTGAGATTGAGCTCAGCTCAATGCCCGACCACGGCAAAAGATAAAGAAGAGATGAGCGCCATCCCCTATGCCTCAGCCAAAGGATCTATTATGTATGCCATGTTGTGTACCAGACCTGATGTAAACCTTGCCGTAAGTTTGGTAGGAAGGTACCAAAGTAATCCCGGCAAGGAACACTGGACAGCGGTCAAGAATATCCTAAAGTACCGAAAAGGACGAAGGACATGTTTCTCGTTTATGGAGATGATGAAGAGCTCGTCAGAAGGGTTACGTCGACGCTAGCTTCGACACGCATCTGGATGAATCTAAGTCACAAACCGGATACGTGTATATGTTGAATGGTGGAGCAAAGATGGTGCAGCCAAGCAGAGTGTCGTGGTGGGATCTACATGTGAAGCGGAGTACATGGCAGCCTCGGAGGCAGCGCATGAAGCAATTTGGGTGAAGGAGTTCATCACCGACCTAGGAGTCATACCCAATGCGTCGGGGCCGATCAAACTCTTCTGTGACAACACCGAGCTATTGCACTTGCCAAGGAGCCCAGGTTTCACGAGAAGACCAAGCACATCAAGCGTTGCTTCAACTCCATCCGTGAAAATGTTCAAGATGGAGATATAGAAATTTGTAAAGTGCATACGGATCTGAATGTCGCAGATCCGTTGACTAAACCTCTTCCGCGGGCAAAACATGATCAACACCAGAACTCTATGGGTGTTTGATTCATCACAATGTAACTAGATTATTGACTCTAGTGCAAGTGGGAGACTGTTGGAAATATGCCCTAGAGGCAATAATAAAAGCATTATTATTATATTTCCTTGTTCATGATGATTGTCTTTTATTCATGCTATAATTGTATTATCCGGAAATCGTAATACATGTGTGAATACATAGACCACAATACGTCCCTAGTAAGCCTCTAGTTGACTAGCTCGTTGGTCAACAGATAGTCATGGTTTCCTGACTATGGACATCGGATGTCATTGACAACGGGATCAGGTCATTGGGAGAATGACGTGATGGACAAGACCCAATCCTAAGCATAGCACAAGATCGTGTAGTTCGTTTTGCTAGAGCTTTCTCAAAGGTCAAGTATCTATTCCTTAGACCATGAGATCGTGTAACTCCGGATACCGTAGGAGTGCTTTGGGTGTACCAAACGTCACAACGTGAATCGGGTGACTATAAAGGTGCATTACGGTATCTCTGAAAGTGTCATTGGGTTGACACGGATCGAGACAGGATTTGTCACTCCGTATTACGGAGAGGTATCACTTGGGCCCACTCGGTAGTGCATCATCATAATGAGCTCAAAGTGACCAAGTGTCCGGTCACGGATCATGCATTACGGTACGAGTAAAGTGACTTGCCGTAACGAGACTGAACGAGGTATTGGGATACCGACGATCGAAGTCTTGGGCAAGTAACATACCGTCGACAAAGGGAATGGTATACGGGTTGCTTGAATCCTCGACATCGTGGTTCATCCGATGACATCATCGAGGAGCATGTGGGAGCCAACATGGGTATCCAGATCCCGCTGTTGGTTATTGACACTGAGAGCGTCTCGGTCATGTTCATGTCTCCCGAACCCGTGAGGGTCTACACACTTATGGTTCGGTGACGCTAGGGTTATTAGGAAGACTTGTATGTGATTCCCGAATGTTGTTCGGAGTCCCGGATGAGATCCCGGACGTCACGAGGAGTTCCGGAATATTCCGGAGGTAAAGATTTATATATGGGAAGTTGTCAAACGGACACCGGAAAGTTTCGGGGCATACTGTATTGTACCGGCCACCGGAAGGGTTCCGGGTCCACTGGGAGGCCACCCCTCCCGGGGGGCCATATGGGCTGCGTGGGAAGGGGCCAGCCCCTGGTGGGCTGGGCGCACCCCCCTCCCTTGGGCCCTTGCGCCTAGGGTTGAGGGGGAACCCTAGAGGGGGCGCCCCCCTTGCTTGGGGGGCAAGCCCCCCTCCCCTTGGCCGCCGCCCCCCCTCTAGATGCCATCTAGAGGGGCCGGCCCCCTCCTCCCTTCCCCCTATAAATAGAGGGGTGAGGGGAGGGCTGCACACCCCAAGCCAAGGCGCAACCTCTCCCCTCCCCAACACCTCTCCTCCTCCGTACGTGCTTGGCGAAGCCCTGTCGGAGTACTACTACACCAACAACACCACGCCGTCGTGCTGCCGTTGGAGCTGTCTTCCTCAACCTCTCCTTCATCCTTGCACGGAGGAGACATCGTACATACCGTACGTGTGTTGAACGCGGAGGTACTGTCCGTTCAGCACTTGGTCATCGGTGATCCGAATCCCGGCGAGTACGACTCCGTCATCACCATCCCCTTGAACGCTTCCGCACTCGATCTACAAGTGGTATGTAGATGCAAACTCACTCCCTTGACTCGTTGCTTAGATGAACTCATAGATGGATCTTGGTGAAACCGTAGGAAAAATTTTAATTTTCTGCAACGTTCCCCAACAGAAACATCAAGCCGGATGTGCTCACGTTCGCAGAAATCCTTCATGGCACCCTTGGACAAATTGGTACCATTATCTGTGATGATACTGTGTGGAAAACCAAACCAGAAAATCACCTTTTTGATGAACTGAACCACCGTGGCTGCATCACACTTGCTAACAGGTTCTGCCTCTACCCACTTTGTAAATTTGTCGACCGCCACCAGCAGGTGGGTCTTCTTGTCCTTGGACCTTTTGAAAGGTCCAACCATATCCAGACCCCAAGTCGCAAACGGCCAAGTAATTGGAATCATCCTCAATTCTTGGGCCGGTACATGAGCACGTCTGGAAAACTTTTGGCAACCATCACATCGTCTGACCAGATCTTCCGCATCAGCATGGGCAGTTAACCAATAGAAACCGTGGCGGAACGCTTTAGCCACCAAGGATTTTGAACCGGCGTGGTGACCACAATCTCCTTCGTGGATCTCATGCAATATTTCACAGCCTTCCTCAGGGGACACACAGCGTTCAAACGCCCCTGACACACTGCAATGATGCAACTCGCCATTAACAATGGTCATAGACTTAGATCGCCGAACTATCTGTCGTGCCAACGTCTCATCTTCTGGTAACTCGCCCCGGTTCATGTACGCCAAATAAGGAAGCGTCCAATCCGGAATGACGTGCAGAGCTGCCACCAATTGAGCCTCCGGATCAGGAATAGCCAAATCCGCTTCACCAGGGAGCTTGACTGACGGGTTGTGCAGTACGTCAAGAAAAACATTGGGCGGGACCGGTTTGCGTTGAGAGCCCAACCGTCTTAAAGCGTCTGCCGCTTCATTCTTCCGACGGTCCACGTGGTCCACCTGGTAGCCCTTGAAATGACCTGCGACAACATCCACCTCACGACGATATGCAGCCATGAGTGGGTCCTTTGAATCCCAAGTGCCAGACACCTGTTGAGCCACTAGGTTCGAGTCACCGAAGCACTTAACCCAGCTTAGATTCATCTCCTTAGCCATCCAAAGACCATGGAGCAAGGCTTCATACTCAGCTGCATTTTTAGTACAAGGGAACATTAAGCGGAGAAAGTAACAAAACTTGTCACCTCGTGGGGAAGTTAATACGACTCCAGCCCCCGAGCCCTCCAACTGCCTGGATCCGTCAAAATGGATGGTCCAATATGTATGATCCGGCTTTTCTTCAGGCGCTTGCAACTCCGTCCAATCATTAATGAAATCCACAAGTGCTTGAGACTTCACCGCCGTCCGAGGCACGCACTTCAAACCGTGCGGCCCAAGCTCTATAGCCCACTTTGCAATCCGCCGATCGCTTCCGGTTCAGATGATATCACCTAAGGGAGCGGAACTGACCACCGTGATGGGGTGCCCTTGGAAATACTGCTTCAGTTTCCGGCTTGCCATAAAAACTCCATACACCAGCCTCTGCCAATGCGGATACCTTTTCTTAGATTCAATAAGCACCTCGCTGATATAATAAACCGGACATTGAACCGGATGCTCCTTTCCTGCCTCCTTCCGCTCTACCACAATGGCCACGCTGACCGCCCTGGCGTTAGCAGCAACATATAGCAGAAGCGGCTCCTTGTCGATGGGAGCGGCGAGTACAAAGCGGTTGGCCAATTGCCGCTTTAAGTCCTCCAACGCTTCATCGCAGTGGACTCGCATAAACCGATCTGTCTTCTTCAAAGATCTGGTACAAAGGGATGGCCTTCTCTCCGAGGCGGCCGATAAACCGCTCAAGACGGCAATCCGCCCGCCAAACGCTGGACATCATTAATACACCTTGGTTTAGCCAGGAGGTGATAGTCGTAATCTTCTCCGGATTAGCTTCAATCCCTCGTTGAACACGAGAAAACCCAATAACTTGCTCGCCGAACACCAAAAACACATTTGGCCGGGTTGAGCATCATCTTGTAAACCCACAGGTTGTCAAAGGTTTCTTTCAAATCATCAATCAGTGTTTCCTTATTCCTTGACTTAACCACAATATCATCCACATAGGCATGCACATTACGGCCGATCTGTCTATGCAGGCAATTCTGCGCACAACGTTGATAAGTTGCTTGGGCGCTCTTGAGCCCAAAAGGCATAGACACATAGCAGAAGGCTCCAAAGGGAGTGATAAACGATGTCTTCTCCTGGTCCTTCACTGCCATCTTGATCTGATGATATCCAGAATACGCATCCAAAAAGCTCAGACGCTCACAACCCGCAGTGGCATCAATAATCTGGTCAATGCGGGGGAGGGCAAAAGGATCCGCTGGGCAAGCCTTGTTAAGATCTGTGTAATCCACACACATGTGCCAAGTGCCGTTTTTCTTAAGAACCAGCACCGGATTAGCAAGCCACTCTGGATGGAAAACTTCAATGATAAAGCCAGCCGCTAAGAGCCTGGCCACCTCCTCTCCAATGGCCTTACGCCTTTCTTCGTTAAACCGGCGGAGAAACTGTTTCACCGGTTTGTACTTGGGATCAACACTAAGAGTGTGCTCAGCGAGTTCCCTCGGTACACCTGGCATGTCAGAAGGCTTCCATGCAAAAATGTCCCGGTTCTCACGGATGAACTCGATGAGCGCGCTTTCCTATTTCGGATCCAAGTTGGCACTGATGCTGAACTGCTTGGACGAATCGCCAGGCACAAAGTCAACAAGCTTAGTCTCAGCTGCCGATTTGAATTTCAGGGCCGGATCATGCTCTGTAGTTGGCTTCTTCAATGGAGTCATATCCGCCGGATCAACATTGTCCTTATAATACTTCAGCTCCTCGCTGGCACAAATCGACTCTGCGTAAGCCGCATCACCTTCCTCACACTCCAAAGCGATCTTGCGGCTCCCGTGAACCGTTATTGTCCCCTTGTGACCCGGCATCTTGAGCTGCAAATAGATATAACAAGGCCGTGCCATGAATTTGGCATAAGCCGGCCGCCCAAACAGGGCGTGATATGGACTTTTGATTTTCACCACTTCAAACGTCAATGTTTCCGATCTGGAATCATATTCATCTCAAAAGGCCACCTCCAGAGCTATTTTACCAACCGGATATGCTGACTTGCCAGGTACCACACCATGGAACACTGTATTGGACGGTTTGAGATGTTTATCTGTTAACCCCATACGACGGAAGGTCTCATAGTACAGGATGTTGATGCTGCTCCCTCCATCCATAAGCACCTTGGTGAACTTATAACCTCCCACCTGAGGTGCCACCACCAGGGCTAGCTGACCCGGATTGTCAACCCGGGGAGGATGATCCTCTCTACTCCATACAATAGGCTGCTCTGACCAGCGTAGGTAATGAGGCACGGCCGGCTCAACAGCGTTGACTGCCCACTTCTGAAGCTTCCGGTCTCGCTTGTCTAAGCTAGTGGTGAAGACGTGGTACTACCCACTATTCAACTGCTTTGGGTTGCTCTGATAACCCGACTGCTGCTGCTGATTGTAACCACCTTGGTTATTCTGATTAATCTGATTGTTCTGATTACCATTAAATCTTGAACCGGAATTTCCTCCACTGTAACCCGGCCCGGATCCTGAACCGCCGCCGGAGCCTTGATCATACCGGAAAGCATTAGAACTTTTTAACTCCTGCATAATGTAACAATCCTTCCAGAGGTGATTTGCTGGCGCCTCCTTCGTCCCATGCTTCGGACAGGTTGATTCAACAGATAGTTCAAGCGGTCCGGATTAGGATTAGGTGCACCACCTCGATTCGGTTGTTTACCTTTGCGCCGCTGGCCCTTGTCCTGCGCATTGGTGTTGGCTACGAAATCCATGTTGCCATTCGCTTTGCGCTTGCCTCCACCATTACCCGCCGAGTTATGTTGCTGGCCTTTGGAGTTGCTGTTCTTCTTTCCCTTCCCTGTCTCATCATCATCAGACTCGGGATCCTTGGTACTATCAGAATTAGCATAGTTCACTAAAGCGCCCATGAGAGTGCACATGTCATTACAAAACCGCTTCATACGTCCCAACTTCAACTTCAAAGGCTTAAACCGGCAGTTGTCCTCCAGGGTCAAGATCGCAGAATCCGCGTTGATCCGGTCAGACGAGTGCAAGATTTCCGAAACGCGGCGTACCCAATGGGTTGTTGACTCCCCTTCACCCTGGACACAAGCCGCCAAGTCCACCACGGACATGGGTTGCTTACAGGTATCTTTGAAATTCTGGATAAACCGGCCCAAGAATCGGGCCCATGAACTGATAGAATTGGGTGGCAGGCTCTTCAACCAAGTACGGGCCGTACCTTCGAGCATCATGGTGAAGTACTTTGCACACGCAGCTTCATCCACATCCAGCATCTCCATGGCCATCTCATAACTCTCTATCGATGCTTCTGGAGCCAAATCGGCGGTGTAATTTGGTACCTTGCGCGGACCCTTGAAATCCTTGGGCAAGCGTACATTGCGTAAAGCGGGGACGAGGCAAGGCACCCCCAAAGAGCTAGAGGTAACCCCAGGCTCAAAGATGGCCGGACGAACCGGCGTAAACTGATAATCCTGATAATGTGCTGCTAACTCGGCCTCCCTGCATGCCCGGGCCCGGTCCACCACCTCCTGAGCGTTGTCGAAACCACCTACCCGGTTGTTGCCACGCTGCGCACCACGCCGTGCATTACTTGATATGGCCGGTTCATCCACGTGCTCGCTATAGCTTCGCTTGGGCGGGGTAGAGTGGATCCGGTCATGCACTGTCTGAATACGCTTCTGTCGGACCAAAGTTGTCCTAAGGAGCTCCTTGACCCGGCGTCTCTACCGCTCGTGGTGAATCGCCTTCAATTGAATTGCCTCCACCGTGCCGCAGCTGCGACAAGGTTATCCATCGGGTTGGAGTAGTGACTGAGGCGTTTGCACAGCCTCGAGGCGTCTTTGGCATTATGGCGAGGTAGATCTATGGCGCGGGGATGAACCGGCGCGCCCGTCCCAGGTGCTTCCGCCCGGTTTACCACCGGCGGATTACTGGTCCCCGCTCCTGGGGTGTTGAAGAGATCTCTTCCCTCGAAAACTAAAGGCAAACGGGATCTGTATTTCCTCTTCATGACTTCATGCGACGCGCTCTGATCCAAGATGAGCCTATAAGCTCAGGCATCCAAAGCGGCCCGCTCTGCCGCCATCCTGGCGTCTGCAGCTGCCAGATCCGCTTTAGCCTGAGTGATTTGTTCCTTCACCTTCACAATCTCCGCGTTATGAACATCTTGGTCCGCCGGGTTAACCTCTGCCATGAGCACAGCCAACACATCGAATAGTTCTGATAAAACTTGAGCCGGCGGGCGCACAGGGCCTCCTGCCCCGGCTGCCGTCGCCGCTGTTGAACCGGCAACCATTGTCACAGCGGTCGAGGAGTGAAGCATTGCTTGTGTACCAGCCATGAATATTGCAACCCGGTTTGGCAGATCAGAGGGGTCCGGAATATTGTCACCGTCGGAACAGCCCCCAATCCGGCCATCTTGTAGCTGATATAGAGACTCAGTTTCTCCGGTCGACGACTCGTCATCAGAGTAGACGACGGTTTAGGCTCCAGATTCTGATCCGTCCTCATAACTTCCTCCGTGGATGACTCCCACGAAGGCACGCTTTACGACTGGTTTAGCCTGGGCAGGTCTCGCATGCTGAGCCGTCTCGACGAGGTCGGTGCAGATGTCCGGCTCAGGCCCTGGCTCACCGATCTTGCCGATGAAAACGTGTATGCCACCAAAGGGGACCCGGTACCCGTACTCAATCGAGCCGTCCTCGGGGCCCCAGCCTGCATCGTTGATATAGAGCTTGCCGCGACGACTCTTGGTCATCCGCCCACAACAGTAACCTTCGAGTCCTTCAAACTTGCCCTCCAAGATCATCAAACCATCGTGCGATGGCCCCACGGTGGGCGCCAACTGTCGTGGTTTTGTCACGACAGATGTCCTCATGAAAGTACTTAGTCATGGAGCCATCGCTACGGGTTAACTTGAAGGGGTTAAAGCGGACGCAAAGACACAAGAGTTATACTAGTTCGGCCCCTTCGATGAAGGTAAAAGCCTACGTATAGTTTGTGATGGGATTGATGTGGTCTCGATGACTAGGGAGCAAATGAGCTTCGCCTAGGCCTCGAGTTGTTGTTGTCTCCCTTGAACCGCCCCGGGTCGTCCCCTTATATACACGGGTGACGCCCGTCGGTTCAGAGAGTCCCAATATCCGGTTCATACTCGTATCCGGGTTGGTTTCTCTCTATTCCTAACTTACAGTACAAGTTTACATACCAGGCCGGTTTACGGATACAGGTTCTAAACCGACTACAGGCCTTGGGCCCTTACTTTCATGCTTGGGCTTTTACCCCGTTGAGCTACTGATGAAGTTAACCCGGCCCGGATAGGCCGGTTTACGCCCAGTAGTAATATCTCCAACACCAACCATATGAATCTTGATCTCTAGCCTTCCCCAAGTTGCTTTCCACTCAAATCTTCTTTCCACCAAATCCAAATCCTGTGATAGAGAGTTGAGTGTTGGGGAGACTATCATTTGAAGCACAACAGCAAGGAGTTCATCATCAACACGCCATTTGTTAATTCTTGGAGAGTGGTGTCTCCTAGATTGGCTAGGTGTCACTTGGGAGCCTCCGACAAGATTGTGGAGTTGAACCAAGGAGTTTGTAAGGGCAAGGAGATCGCCTACTTCGTGAAGATCTACCGCTAGTGAGGCAAGTCCTTCGTGGGCGACGGCCATGGTGGGATAGACAAGGTTGCTTCTTCGTGGACCCTTCGTGGGTGGAGCCCTCCGTGGACTCGCGCAACCGTAACCCTACGTGGGTTGAAGTCTCCATCAACGTGGTTGTACGATAGCACCACCTATCGGAACCACGACAAAAACATCCGTGTCTCCAATTGCATTTGAATCCTCCAAACCCTTCCCTTTACATTCTTGCAAGTTGCATGCTTTACTTTCTGCTGCCTATATACTCTTTGCATGCTTGCTTGAATTGCGTGATGATTGCTTGAATTGTTCAAAGTTAGCTAAAATCTGCCAAAGTCTAAAATTGGGAAAAGGTTAAGTTTTTAATTGGTTAAGTAGTCTAATCACCCCCCCCCCTCTAGACATACTTCAAGGTCCTACAAGTGGTATCAGAGCTTTGGTCTCCATTTGCTTTGATTTCCATAGCTTTTGGTGGTCATGGCCTTGGTTTCACAATCTAGGAGAGTATGGCGTCTAGCGAGGGAAATTATCACCGTAGAGGTCCTTACTTTGATGGCACTAATTTTGCTAGTTCGAAGCATAAGATGAAAATGCATATTCTCGGACATAACCCCGCCGTTTGGGCTATTGTGTGTATTGTTTTGCAAGGTGAATTCTTTGATGGGAGAGAACCGAACCGTGAAGCTAGTGTGGAAGAGTTAAAGATGTTGCAATAAAACGCTCAAGCTTGTGATATCCTCTTCAATGGCTTGTGCCCCGAAGAATTCAACAAAATCAGCCGTCTTGAGAATGCAAAGGAAATTTGGGATACTTTGATTGATATGCATGAAGGTACCGACTCCACAAGGAATCAAGTTGGATGTGCTCCAAAGTCAGCTTGAGAAGTTCAAAATGAAGGATGGTGAAGGTGTCGCTGAAATGTACTCTAGGCTTGCTCTTATCACAAATGAGATTGCCGGCTTAGGAAGTGAAGAAATGACCGATGATTCATCATCAAGAATATCCTAAGAGCATTGGATGGAAAATATGATACCGTGTGCACATTTATCCAAATGATGCCAAATTACAAAGATCTCCAATAGCGGAATTCATTGGAAGAAGTGTTGCTCATGAGATGTCACTCAAGGATAAGGAGGAACTTCACAACAAGTCAAGTGGTGCTTACAAAGCCTCATGTGAAGCCCCCACATCATCAAGTGAGAAACAAACCTTCAATGAAGAATTGAGCTTAATGGTGAAAAACTTCAACAAATTCTACAAGAGTAGAAGCAAAGAAAGAAGCTCCAAGTCAAGGTCCTACAATGACAAAAGATCTTCTAGTCGAGAGCGCAATTGCTACAATTGTGGGAGACCTGGACACTATTCCAATGAGTGTACGGCACCCTACAAAAGAAGAGAAGATTCTTCGAAGAGAAGAAGTAAAAGAGAAGAATCACCACCAAGAGAGAGGAGTAGAGATGGACGTTATGAACGAAGACCCTCACGGAGAAGCAAGGATTCGGAAAGGAAGGATAAGTCATCAAAGAGCTACACAAAACGAAGCCATCAAGCTCATGTTGGTGAATGGGTATTCGGCTCCGACTCCGACAATCACTCCGAGAGAAGCTATCACTCCGACTCCGAATACACTCAAGATGAAGGTGTTGCCGGTTTAGCACTTGTGTCAACCAACTCCTACGACATATTTGAATCACCAAACGAAGGAATTGGAAGATGCTTCATGGCCAAATTTCGAAGGTAACACACCCCGAGTATGTTGATTTTAAAAGTGATGAAGATGACTTCCTAGGTGATGATGATTTACTTATTGACAACTCTAGTGATGAATACTATGATGAAACGTCAATTAATCATGCTAATCAAGATGAAACGAATGACAATGATAAGGAGAAGATTGAGCATCTAACTAAAGAACTAAACACTCTTAAGTTAGCTGATGAAACTATCTTCGAAGATCATCGAGAACTTTTAAGGGCTCATGAAAAGTTACGCTTTGAAAAGCTCAATCTTGAGCAAGAGCATGAGTTCCTAAAAGCGATCAATGATGATCTCTCATAAGAAAAGTTCTTCTTATATTGCCAAGCGTTTACTCTTATCTACTTACATGCCTCAAGTCAAGTCTAGCAACAAGAACAAGAAAGATTCTTCATCTAGTAGTAACAATAACAATGCTAAATCCAATATTGTTGCTTCTAGTAGCTCTCTTGATTCCACTAATTATTCTCTTAGCCAAGTTACACTTGAGCAAGAAAACAGCTTATTGAAGGGAATTATAGAGAAAGGTGTATACAAGAGCATTGCCGGGAGTAAGCAATTTGAGGAAATTGTACGCAAGCAAGGAAGGCACCGGAAGAATCAAGGTGTTTGTTTTGAGCGAAAGTTCAATGCCAATGGAGTTGAGTGGGAATAAGATCAATACCCCAAGACGAAGTTTGTTCCTCAACAAGAGAAGTACGATCCTACTTCCTTCAAGGGAACACAAGCACAAGATGATCTT
The DNA here is from genome assembly GCA_021605145.1 of Aegilops bicornis. NCBI lineage: Eukaryota > Viridiplantae > Streptophyta > Magnoliopsida > Poales > Poaceae > Aegilops > Aegilops bicornis. Next base: position 770,904,015 of record CM038673.1, on the reverse strand, counting down.
CCACCACAAGACCACAAGAACAAAGGCAAGGACAAGCTTCAAGAGGAGATTGATGCATTTGAAGAAGCACCTAGGGCCTTGGTCAAGTGGGTTCCCAAGACTACGTCAAGTTCTACTTCATCAAGCACAACTACTACACCAAGGATTCCCGTCAAGATGATGTTGATCCCGAAGAAGAAGAACTAGAGAGTTCTTGAGGGTGACTCTGCCAACATTTTTCACTCATATCATTATGGCAAAGACAAGTACAATTAACTTCCATATCTTGCACTAGTTCAAGGAGTCACAAAACCCTCATGTTGGTAAGGCAAGGGACGAGGTAACCTAAGGTTTTCATGGGCATCATTTTGTGTGTGCATCACTCTATGTCTATGGATATTCTTGTTTGTTCCTTATGGGACTAACCCATGTAAGTATTGAAAGTGCAACTCACTCCAAAGGATTGCTCCAAAAGATCTACATCAACATTGAGCATCCACGTCTTCAACACCTACATGAAGTCATCATCGACAAAACCCAAGGTCAGTTTATCCCTCTCAGGGGGGATCTCACATCTAGGGGGAGCTTAACTCTAAGAATTGAGTCAAAGCAACTCTAATGATGTGAACATAAATGCTTTATGTAAAAGTGGTAACCCCACTTGATCTTAAACGATGAGTATGACCTATGTTCAAATGTTCTCATTTGACTCCTAAGTCAATTTACTCATATATAGATGACCTAGTCATCGCCAATTGTCTGATTGATGCTAGAATTGGTTGTGCATGCTTTGGCACATACTTCATTTGTCATTTTATTGTGTGAGCATGTTGGTTGCATATTGAGGGAGTCCTGGACTAGGGGGTGTCCGGATAGCCGAACTATCATCTTTGACCGGACTCCTAGATTATGAAGATACAAGATTGAAGACTTCGTCCCGTGTCAGGATGGGACTTTCCTAGGCGTCGAAGGCAAGCTTGGCGATACGGATATGTAGATTTCCTACCATTGTAACCGACTCTGTGTAATCCTAACCCTATTCGGTGTCTATATAAACCGAAGGGTTTTAGTCCGTAGGACGGACAACAATCATACCATAGGCTAGCTTCTAGGGTTTAGCCTCTCTGATCTCGTGGTAGATCTACTTTTGTACTACCCATATCATCAATATTAATCAAGCAGGAGTAGGGTATTACCTCCACCGAGAGGGCCCGAACTCGGGTAAAAACATCGTGTCCCTTGTCTCCTGTTACCATCCGCCTAGACGCCTGATTCGGGACCCCCTGCCCGAGATCCGCCGGTTTTGACACCGACATTGGTGCTTTCATTGAGAGTTCCTCTGTGTCGTCACCGATGGGCCCGATGGCTCCTTCGATCATCAACAACGATGCAGTCCAGGGTGAGACTTTTCTCCCCGGACAGATCATCGTATTCGGCGGCTTTGCACTGCGGGCAATTAATGGCCATCTGGAGCAGATCGAAAGCTACGCCCCTGGCCATCAGGTCAGGTTTGGAAGTTCAAACTACATGGCCGACATCCGTGGAGACTTGATCTTCGACGGATTCGAGCCGCAGCCAAGCGCGCCGCACTATCTCGATGGGCATGATCTAACTCTGCCGCCGAACAGTGTCCTGGAGGCCGCACTAGTGTCCGCTCTGACCATTGATTCGGAGCCGATATCGCCGATCGAGGATGGTTGGTTGGACACCACCTCGGGGGCTGAAATCTCTACGGTGATCGAGCCGAACACCATCCATGTCCTTTGCGAAGACCGTGACTCCAAGGTGCCGGACTCCTCTCCGGACTCCGAACCCTTCCCGCCCCTGCCAATCGAATCCGATTGGGCGCCGGTCATGGAGTTCACTGCCGCGGACATGTTTCAGCACTCGCCCTTTGGCGGCATCCTGAATCACTAAAGTCTCTCTCTTTATCAGGAGAGCCCTGGCCGGACTACGGTCAGGAAGGTTGGGATGCGGACGACGAAGAAATTCAACGCCCACCCACCACCCACTTTGTAGCCACTGTCGAAAGCTTAAACGACGTGCTCGATTTAGACTCCGAAGACATCGACGGCATGGACGACGATGTAGGAGACAACCATGAACCAGCACCTATAGGATACTGGACAACCACCTCATCCCATGATGTATACATGGTGGATACACCTAAAGGAAGTGATGACGAGGAACAACGGGACACTACGAAGGATAAATCCCTCGAAAAGCAGTCAAAACGGCAATGTAAACGCCGCACCAAGTCCCGCCTCGACAAAGACCCAGCCATAGAGCAGGGCGAACCGGTGGACGAGGAACATGCTATCGAGCAACCGTCCGAACAGGACAACTTGGATAAACAACCCGTCCCCGGCGAAGAGAACAGTCCGGACGATCTCACGCCGGACAAATTGTTGGAGCAGAAGAACCTCCACAAAAGGCTCGTCGCCACTGCGCGTAGCCTGAAAAAGCAGAAATGGAAGCTCAAAACAGCGGAAGATGCACTCAGAACCAAATGGAGCAAAGTACTCAACAGCGCAGACAAATACGGCGATAGTCGCCGAACAAAGAGCTACCCAAAGAGAAAACTACTGCCCGAATTTGATGAGGAGGCCGTAGAGCCCCCACAATCAAAAAGCAAGAAGGCCACCCGGTCGGATGGACGACCCCACGGCAAACAGAGAGCGGCAAATGGCGCCGCACACAAGCCGGTACACGACCCGCATAAGGATTCACATCAAAAGGATGGCCCAGTTAGGTCCATCTATGGGCGAAGGAAGCAAGCCCTTCAAAGCAATGCAACACACCAAATATCCGAACATCACGGCACACCCAAATATAGGGGTGCCGCACACCCCCTGTGTTTCATCGATGAGGTGCTGGATCACGAATTCCCAGCGGGATTCAAACCCGTAAACATAGAGGCATACGACGGAACAACAGACCCTGGAGTCTGGATTGAGGATTACATCCTCCACATACACATGGCTAGAGGAGATGATCTCCACGCCATAAAATACTTACCCCTCAAGCTCAAAGGGCCAGCCCGGCATTGGCTCAAAATCCTCCCTGAAAATACCATTGGAAGTTGGGAAGAGCTCGAGGATGCTTTTCGGCCAAATTTTCAAGGGACTTATGTCCGTCCTCCGGATGCAGACGATTTAAGTCATATAACTCAACAGCCCGGAGAGTCAACCCGGAAATTCTGGAACAGGTTCCTTACCAAAAAGAACCAAATAGTCGACTGTCCGGACGCCGAAGCCTTAGCAGCCTTCAAACACAACGTCCAAGACGAATGGCTCGCCAGACACCTCAGCCAAGAAAAGCCGAAAACAATGGCCGCATTAACAAGCCTCATGACCCGCTTTTGTGCGGGAGAGGATAGCTGGCTAGCAAGATGCAGCACCAGCGACCCAAGTACATCCGAAGTCAGGGATGGAAATGGGAAACCATGGCGCAACAAGGACCAAAGTGCGGATTAAGGGAACGGTCCAAAGAGCGCGGCAACAACTCTGGATTCAAAAGCTCACGACGTAACAATAAAAACTGCCCCTTAAGGACAATAGTGATGAGCTATCCAACTTAAACAAAATCTTGGACAAGATATGCCAAATTCACAGTACTCCCGGGAAGCTTGCAAACCATACCCACAGAGATTGTTGGGTCTTCAAGCAGTCCGGCAGACTCAATGCCGAACACAAGGGGCTCGACACACCAAGTGAGGATAATGACGAACCCCACAAGCAGAGCACCGGAAAACAAAAGAATTTGCCACAAGAGGTCAAGACAGTAAACTTACTTCAAGTAACAAAGGGGAAAACAGCGGCACCCATTGAATTACGCGCCGCACAATCTACCCCAGTGAGTACCAACACTGGTTGTCAAAACCAATCACCTTCGACCATCATGACTACTCCGAATGTATCCGGAACGCAGGATGGACTGCCTTGATATTGGATCCTATAATCGACGGATTCCAATTTACACAAGTCCTCATGGACGACGGCAGTGACATAAACCTGATATATTAGGACACAATCCGCAGGATGGGGATAGACCCAACCAAAATTAGCCATAGCAACACTTCCTTTAAAGGAATAATGCCAGGCACATATGCCCATTGTAAGGGCTCCCTAACATTAGAAGTTATGTTCGGTTCATCCGACAACTTCCGTCGCGAAAAGTTAGTCTTCCATGTCACCCCATTCAAAGGTAGCCATCAAGCACTATTGGGACGTGAAGCTTTCGCCCGCTTTAACGCAATTCCGCATTATACATCCCTTACACTTAAAATGCCCGGTCCACGAGGCATCATCTCATTAAAGGGAAACTCTGAGTATTCCTCAAATACGGAAAAATGTGAGACTTCCTTAACAGCCTCACACTAATAAAACTTTGCTGATCAAAGCATCTAAAGTAGGTCGTTCAGACCCCGGACACGGTTAGGCAAGTCCGGCTTAAATAAACAAGGGGCTTACTAGCCGCGTAACCCCTTACAAGGGGCTCCACGCATGTACAACAAGAGACAATAAAGCTCAATTTTATTCATTTTTTGAATCGTACTCTATTTATTTCAAATTACATTTTTCGCACGATCTTTTTTCATTTAAGTTCCTCTCTTTTATAGATGAACTCCGTGCTATACCCGTCCAGGATACGGCACAACGGAGACACAGGCGCAGACGTACAGCAGGGACCAGTTGCAAGGATTCTTTTCAGATTAAGACCCTGCGTAAACCTTTCTCACTGTCTCTTGTTGTTATTCATCCCCGGTCTCTTGTTATAACCAAGGAGGAGGCTGGCGTTTTGGCATCGGCCGCGTCAGAATTTTGCACGTACCTGGACACCAGGGGCTTGTTATCAAGGGCATTGTTCAGCCCACTTTATAAAAGACCGAATAGCTTAGGGAGTGTTCGGCGTCTCGAGTTAGTCCTTAAATGCATCAGCTCTGAATCATGTCTTTGGTCAAATGTTGGGTTTGCCCGGCTCCTGTGTTTTGCTGCCTTACGTTCCGTTCTATCGGCTAACGCGGCACTGTGGAGAACTACTGCGACAGTTGCCCGGCTCGCCAAAGTAGCACCTCGAGAGAAAGCCGAAAACTGACCGCTCATGATATAGCGAGAGACCGTCAACCACTCGATGACCCACCGGAATGTTTAGAATTCCTCCGCATTAACAAAGGACCGCTTTCGGTCAGGCATATACGCACCCCGAATTCGGGAGAGTGTGGTGCCTCCAGGGGCTATATAGTAGCCCCACCATCGAACTCCTATGGCTAAGTGAAAGTGATAAAGCATTATAGTCCGGTTGCCTAGTTTGCTATGCTACCACCTCCTTAATAGGACCAAGACGTTGGATTAAGTGTGAAAGCGCCTTCTTTGCAAACACCCACGCACTATGTGCGTAATGTCAAGACTGCCATCTTTCAAGTTATATATACATATACATCAACGGCCGCACAGGAGTAGTTTACTACTTGAACGCACATGTATAAAAAAGCTCTTATATTATATTGAAACGTTGTTTCATAAGTTACACATGTCCTTCAAACATAACATCCTTCGAGCACTGCGTCTCTATTAAACGAGCGCCCGGAAGAACTTCCTCAAAATAGCGCTCGACTGGTACTCGGCTTCCGTCTGAATCTGGGGACGCAACGTCGGTGGCCTTCATTTCTGCCCAGTATGTCTTGACACGGGCAAGAGCCATCCGCGCACCCTCATTGCACGCCGACCGCTTCATTGCGTCGATACGCGGTACCGCACCAAGGAACTGCTGCACTAAGCCAAAATAACTCTTCGGCTGAGGTTTCCCCGGCCACAAATGAGTCACGACATGCTTCATGGCAAGTCCAGACAATCAATTCAGCTCGGCCCATTCGGCCAACCGATTGGTTAACGGAAGAGGACGCTCTGGACTATGGAACTGCGACAAAAATAGATCTTCCCTTTTGTGCCCCTTCTGGCCTCGGAAGTGCTCGATCGCGTCCACGGCACTCGCCGCTAAATCCAGAAAAGCATCCTCCGAACTCCACAACCGATCCAACTGAGCATACTTCGGATCCGTGAACTTCCTTCGCAGCAGAAAAGGCTTTCCAGCAGCAACATCCAGAGCCTGACGCAGCTCCTCCTTTGCAGCTCTCATTGCGGAGCGGGCATCCTTGGCAACGTCGGTGGCCTTTTTTAGGTCCTCTTGCTCCGCTTGACGTTCTTTTTCAAGAACCCCGCAGCGGTCGGTAGCATTCTTCAACTTTATGGCCATATCGGCCATTTCCTCTTTTCTTCGGCAATGAGCAGCCCGTTCGGCTTTTAGCTCTTCGGCCGCCCTTAAAGCGGCCGCGTACTATTTCTGGCTTGCTCTTTAGCTCGGGCGAGTTCCGCCCGCAGCTCCTCCACAGCAGCGGCACCACCTGCATTAAGCATACAAGTAGTAAGGCATGGGCGTCAAGCTCCCTTACCAGGCGTCCGCGAACAAGTCGCATACCTTGTGACTCGTCAAACCGCTTATTGACAAGCGCGATGTCTGCATCTGCCTCGTCAAGTTGCCGCTTTAGTTCAGCAAATTCATCAGTCCGGCTGGCCACCGGACGCCCCGCCACCTATTCAGGAGCGGCGACATGTTATAACTGAGATTATGATCCTCGGCACGCTGTCAATTTTGACAACATACCGAGTCTCAGGGGCTACTATCTATACATGGCGCATTCTATATGCATAACTGTCAGAAGGTACATCATTTTTGCGTACCTCAAACCTGTCGATAAGAACTTGGCGGCTTCATGCAATCCGCCGCAGCGGATGCAATTCTTTCAATTACCGTAGCCATTAGCGCACGGTGATCTTCTGAGATATACGCCGCCCGAGCAGGTCCTTCACTCCTCCGATCAAGACGCCCGCTTGGCGCTGGCCTTCCGGCCTCGCTGGACTCGGGGAAACCCTCCGCGATGAAACCTCAGGGTCGTCTGCCTCGCATGAAGGTGCGACAGGTGGAGGCGTTTCGCTCTCCATCATCTCCGGAAGAAGATCCCCCGAAGACGAGCTCTGCTGAGAAGGGCTGAGATCCGAACTACAAGGTATAATTTCGGTTATCTTCAGATATAAATACAGGGATGTCCCTTATTACAAGACCCCTTCTTTTTACTTACGGCTCGCTGGAGGGCTGATCCCCTTGGGGAAATAATGCGGCTGGGGTAATTCCCAGCACCGGACTCTCTGACGAAGATTTATTTCCCCTCTTTGAGGCCTTGACTTCCGGATCTTCCGAAGTGGTCCTCTTCTCTCCTTGGAGGGTGGGACTTTTGATCCCTCCTTCCTTGAAAGCCTCCTTCGTGGAGGCAGTTGCTTCCCCGCTCCCCCATTCGCCTTCTTCAAAAGGCGCGGCCTTCAGCACGGGATCCGGCGTGGTCTCTGGGAGGGGAGCCGGACACCTTATCAACTTTGCCTTCGCTATCCACTCCTGTTCAAGAAACAGCTCCTTTAAGGGCAAGTTTATGATAAATGAACGGACAGCCTGTCCGCATGCAGGACTACTTACTTGAGTGTCTCAAGGCGATTGCAGCTTAGTCCTGCGTCCTCGGCCAGTCCGGACACTTCTCTTGTGATCCGAAGAATAGTTTATACATATCCACGGGCGTCGTACACATAAAATGTTGGAGAGCTCGTGGTCCCTCCGGATTAAATTCCCACAGACAGAGGGGGCGACGTTAGCAGGGGAGAAGGCGCTGAATCAACATAACATGTGCCACTACGACCAGATTGATCTCTCTTTCTTGGAGGTCTCGAATACGGCCCTGCAACAGAGGAACGTCCTTGGACGGCCCCCAGTCAAGCCCCTTGTTGACCCATGACACCAGCCGCTGTGGTGGACCTGAGCGGAAGACGGGAGGCGCCACCCATTTGGTGCCCCTAGGAGCGGTGATATAGAACCACTCCCGTTGCCACAAACCTAGCTCCGCCGGAAAAGAGCCCTCGGGCCATGGAGCATCAACAGACTTGCTTATGATAGCCCCTCCACTCTGCATGTTGCCCCTTGATCATCTTGGCTCCACCTTAAAAGTCTTGAGCCACAATCCGAAGTGAGGGGTAATGCGGAGAAAGGCTTCACATACGACAATGAATGATGAGATGTGGAGGATGGACTCCGGATTCAAGTCGTGGAATTCCAGCCCATAATAAAACATGAGCCCCCGCACAAAGGGATCCGTCGGGAAGCCTAAACCCCGAAGGAAGTGAGATACAAACACCATGCTCTCGCCGGGCTCGGGAGTGGGAATGGCCTGCCCTGGGGCAGGCAGCCTATGCGGAATCTCGCCAGTTAGGTACCTGGCGTCTCGCAGCTTTAGCACATCCTCTTCCGTAATGTATAGAAGGCATCCACCGGCCGTGCTGGTCGGAGCCGGACATCGTCGAAGGTCCGAAGCGCCTGAATCAGAAGCTTTGGGTGTTGGAACTCGATGCTAGAGGCGGATTCGATTGAGATTGAAAAAAAGAGGGCCTTGATCTCATTATAAAGAGGTTGAATACCAAGAGCCCTCCCCGTGATCGATTGGGACTCACCTTCGATAGAGGAGGCGGGTCAACGGGCGCGGTTGGGTTACCCACGCCCGTATTGATGAGAATCCCGGAATAAGGGGGCACGATCTACGCTTCGATAAGACGTGCCAAGGAAACCGCCTCGCTAAACGCGCTGAGGTGGGACAGTAAAAAACGATTGGAATAAAGGCTTGGTCGTGGTGTGATGTCACGCCGCAGCATACGTCAGTAGATCTGTACAAATATTATTCTCTCTACGGATTGCCCGGTCCACGAGGCATCATCTCATTAAAGGGAAACTCCGAGTATTCCTCGAATATGGAAAAATGTGAGACTGCCATAACAGCCTCACACTAATACGGCTTCGCTGATCAAAGCATCTAAAGTAGGTCGTTCAGACCCCGGACACGGTTAGGCCAGTCCGGCTTAAATAAACAAGGGGCTTACTAGCCGCGTAACCCCTTACAAGGGGCTCCACGCATGTACAACAAGAGACAATAAAGCTCAATTCTATTCATTTTTTGAATCGTACTCTCTTTATTTCAAATTACATTTCTCGCACGATCTTTTTTCAACTAAGTTCCTCTCTTTTACAGATGAACGCCGTGCTATACCCGTCTAGGATACGGCACAACGGAGACACAGGCGCAGACATGCAGCAGGGACCCGTTGCAAGGATTCTTTTCAGATTAAGACCCTACGTAAACCTTTCTCATTGTCTCTTGTTGTTATTCATCACCCGGTCTCTTGTTATAACCGAGGAGGAGGCTGGCGTTTTGGCATCGGCCCACGTACCTGGACACCAGGGGCTTATTACCAAGGGCATTATTCTGCCTGCTTTATAAAAGACCGAATACCTTAGGGAGTGTTCGGCGTCTTGAGTTAGGCCTTATATGCATCAACTCTGAATCATGTCTTTGGTCAAATGTTGGGTTTTCCCGGCTCCTGTGTTTTGCTGCCTTACGCCCGCTCTATCGGCTAACGCGGCACCAGGAGAACTATCGCGACAGTGCCCCGGTTCGCCGGGCGAAAGCACCTCGAGAGAAAGCCAAAAATGATCACTATGATATAGCGAGAGACCGTCAACCACTCGATGACTCACCGGAATGTTTAGAATTCCTCCGCATTAACGAAGGACCGTTTTTCGGTCAGGCACATAAGCACCCTGAATTCAGGAGAGTGCGGTGCCCCTAGGGGCTATATAGTAGCCCCACCCTCGAACCCCTATGGCTAAGTGAAAGTGATAAAGCATTATAGTCCGGTTGCCTAGTTTGCTACGCTACCACCTCCTTTATAGGACCAAGACGTTGGATTAAGTGTGAAAGCGCGACTTCTTTGCAAACACCCCCGCACTATGTGCGTAATGGGTCAAGACTGCCATCTTTCAGGTTATATACAAATATACATAAACGGCCGCACAGGAGGTAGTTTACTACTTGAAGGCACAAGTATAAAAAGCTCTTACATTGAATTGAAACATCGTTTCATAAAATTATACATGTCATGCAAACATAACATCCTTCGAGCACTGCGTCTCTATTAAACGAGCGCCCGAAAGAACTTCCTCAAAACAGCGCTCGACTGGTACTCGGCTTCCGTCCGAATCTGGGGACGCAACATCGGTGGCCTTCATTTCTGCCCAGTATGTCTTGACACGGGCAGGAGCCATCCACAAGACCCTCAATGCACGCCGACCGCTTCATTGCGTCGACACGCTATCACACCAAGGAACTGCTGCACTAAGCCAAAATAACTCTTCTACCGAGGTTTCCCCGGCCACAAATGAGTCACGACATGCTTCATGGCAAGTCCGGACAATCGATTCAGCTCGGCCCATTCGGCCAATCGATCGGTTAATGGAAGAGGACGCTCTGGACTATGGAACTGCGACCAAAACAGCTCTTCCTTTCTGTGCCCCTTCTGGCCTCGGAAGTGCTCAATCGTGTCCGCGGCACTCGCCGCTAAATCCAGATAAGCATCCTCCGAACTCCACAACCGTCCAATCGAGCATACTTCGGATCCGTGAACTTCCTCCGCAGCAGAAAAGGCTTTCCAGCAGCAACATCCACAGCCTGACGCTGCTCCTCCTTTGAAGCTCTCATTGCGGAGCGGGCATCCTTGACTTCGGCGGTGGCCTTTTTCAGGTCCTCTTGCTCCGCTTGACGTTCTTTTTCCAGAACCCCGCAGCGGTCGGTAGCATTCTTCAACTTTATGGCCATATCGGCCATTTCCTCTTTGCTTCGGCAAAGGAGCAGCCGGTTCGGCTTTTAGCTCTTCGGCCGCCCTTAAAGCGGCCGCATTACTATTTCTGGCTTGCTCTTTAGCTCGGGCGAGTTCTGCCTGCAGCTCCTCCACAGCTGCGGCACCACCCGCATTAAGCATACAAGTAGTAAGGCGCGGGCGTCAAGCTCCCTTACCAGGCATCCACGAAGAAGTCGCATACCTTGTGACTCGTCAAATCGCTTATTGACAAGCGCGATGTCCGTGATTCGCCTTCGTCAAGTTGCCGCTTTAGCTCGGCAAATTCATCATCCGGCTTGCCATCGGACGCCCGCCACCTATTCAGAGCGGCGATATGTTATAATCGAGATTATGATCCTCGGCACGCTGTCAATTTTGACAACATGCCGAGTCTCAGGGGCTACTATCTATACATGGCGCATTCTATATGCATAACTGTCAGAAGGTACATCATTTTTGCGTACCTCAAACCCCGTCAGCAAGCTTCTGACGGCTTCATGCAATCCGCTCTCAGCGGATGCAATTCTTTCAATCACCGCACCCATTAGCGCACGGTGATAGCCGCTCGCCCCAGCAGATCCTTCAGCTCCTCCGACCGCACGCCAGCTGGCGCCGGACCTTCCGGACCCGGGGAAACCCTCCGTGACGACACCTCAGGGTCGTCCGCCTCGCATGACGGTGCGACAGGTGGAGGCGTTTCGCTCTCCATCATCTCCGAAAGAAGATCCCCCGAAGACGAGCTCTGCTCAGAAGGGCTGAGATCCGAACTACAAGGTATAATTTCGGTTATCTTCAGAAATAAATACAGGGATGTCCCTTATTACAAGACCCCTTCTTTTTACTTACGGCTCGCTGGAGGGCTGATCCCCTTGGGGAAATAGTGCGGCTGGGATACTTCCCGGCGCCGGACTTTCTGACGAAGATTTCTTTCCCTCTTTGAGGCCTTGACCTCCGAATCTTCCGAAGCGGTCCTCTTCTCTCCTTGAAGGGTGGGACTTTTGATCCCTCCTTCCTTGAAAGCCTCCTTCGTGGAGGCAGTTGCTTCCCCGCTCCCCCCTTTGCCTTCTTCAAAAGGAGCGGCCTTCAACATCTTGGTCAGCATGGGATCCGGCGTGGTCTCTGGGAGGGGAGCCAGACACCTTATCAACTTTGCCTTCGCTATCCACTCCTGTTCAAGAAACAGCTCCTTTAAGGGCAAGTTTATGATAAATGAACGGACAGCCTGTCTGGGTATAAGACTACTTACTTGAGTATCTGGGCGATTTCAGCTTAGTCCTGCGTCCTCAGTCTGGTCCGGACACTTCTCTTGTGATCCGAAGAACAACTTATACATCTCCACGGGCGTCGTACCCATAAAATGTTGGAGAGCTCGTGGTCCCCCCGGATTAAATTCCCACAGGCGGAGGGGGCGACGTTTGCAGGGCAGAAGGCACCGAATCAACATAATCTGCGCCACTACGACCAGATTGATCTCTCTTTCTTGGAGGTCTCGAATACGACCCTACAACAGAGGAACGTCCTTGGACGGACCCCAGTCGAGCCCCTTGTTGACCCATGATGCCAGCCGCTGTGGTGGACCTGAGCGGAAGGCGGGAGGCGCCACCCATTTGGTGCCCCTGGGAGCGGTGATATAGAACCACTCCCGTTGCCACAAACCAAGCTCCGCCAGAAAAGAGCCCTCGGTCCACAGAGCATCAGCGCACTTGCTTATGATAGCCCCTCCGCACTCTGCCTGTTGCCCCTCGATCATCTTCGGCTCTACCTTAAAAGTCTTGAGCCACAATCCGAAGTGAGGGGTAATGCGGAGAAAGGCTTCACATACGACAATGAATGACGAGATGTGGAGGATGGACTCCGGATTCAAGTCAGCCCATAATAAAACATGAGCCCCCGCACAAAGGGATCCGTCGGGAAGCCTAAACCCCGAAGGAAGTGAGACACGAACACCACGCTCTCACCGGGCTCGGGAGTGGGAATGACCTGCCCTGGAGTAGGCAGCCAATGCGAAATCTCGCCGGTTAGATATCTGGCGTCTCGCAGCTTTAGCACATCTTCTTCTGTGACGGAACAAGACATCCATCGGCCGAGCTGGTCGGAGCCGGACATCGTCGAAGGTCCGAAGCGCCTAAATCTGAAGCTTTGGATGTTAGAACTCGAAGCGCGAGGCGAACTCGATGGAGGGTGGAAAAAAGAGGGCCTTGGTCTCATTATAAAGAGGTTGAATACCAAGAGCCCTCCCCATGGTCGATTGGGACTCGCCTTCGATAGAGGAGGCATGCCAACAGGCACGGTTGGGTTACCCACGTCCGTATTGATGGGAATCCCGGAATAAGGGGGCACGATCTCCGCTTTGATAAGACGTGCCAAGGAAACCGCCTCGCTAAACGCGCTAAGGTGGAATAGTAAAAAACAATTCGTATAAAGGCCTGGCCGTGGTGTGATGTCACGCCGCGGAATACGTCAGCAGATCTGTGCAAAAATTATTCTCTCTACGGTAGTATGTGGAACTTGTTTTGCAGAGCCGGACACTATCCTTGTGTTCAAAACCTTCTATGAAGTATTCGGAGGAGGAACCCGCCTTGCAATGCCGAAGACAATATGCGCGCCGGACTCGTCGTCATTAAACCCTGGTTCGGGGCTACCGAGGAGTCCTGGACTAGGGGTGTCCGGATAGTCGAACTATCATCTTTGGCCGGACTCCTAGACTATGAAGATACAATATTGAAGACTTCGTCCCGTGTCCGGATGGGACTTTCCTTGGCGTGGAAGGCAAGCTTGGCGGTACGGATATGTAGATTTCCTACCATTGTAACCGACTCTGTGTAACCCTAATCCTATTCGGTGTCTATATAAACCGAAGGCTTTTAGTCCGTAGGACGGACAACAATCATACCATAGGCTAGCTTCTAGGGTTTAGCCTCTCCGATCTCGTGGTAGATCTACTCTTGTACTACCCATATCATCAATATTAATCAAGAAGGAGTAGGGTTTTACCTCCATCGAGAGGGCCCGAACCTGGGTAAAAACATCGTGTCCCTTGTCTCCTGTTACCATCCGCCTAGACGCACAGTTCGGGACCCCCTACCCGAGATCCGCCGGTTTTGACACCGACACATATTTTACTCATTAGAGGACATCCACTTGTTGTTTTGATTGTTTGGCTTCTCTTTCTTTGGCCAAGTGGATGGACAAGAATGCCTAAGAACCTTCTCTAGCTATCTATGCTTTTCTCATCTCAAACTCTATTCATGCTACATCACAAAATTTGATCAAGTCAGATTCGAACCACTCAGGTGACGAGCACTCTGAGTCTCCGATTAAATCATAGACTTAAACTTCCAAAACTTCTTTGTGATTTTCGGTCTGACCGATTCCTCCATTTTGGTCATACCGAGATCACTAAGTCGATCTAGGTTTTCAATCTCGGTGCAACCGATTTTAACTTTTCGGTCACACCGAGTTGCTGTAAGTTATGCATCTCGGTGCCACCGAGTTGTTCAACTCGGTCACACCGACAGTCTCGGGCTATATATTCACACGGAAAATTTTGGAAAACTTTCTCCGAAACTCCTCGCCACAAGATAGCTCGCTTCTGCCTACTAGGTCTCACGGATCTTCGACTTCGCCACCGCCTCCAGCCGCTGGTCTCCGCCGTCAGCGGAATTCTCCTCCGCCGTTCTTTGCCGTGGCGAGTTCACCACGAACTAGGGTATGAACTCGATCACAAGTGCTATCCTCGTCGATTCTCGGCACATTGTGTTCATAATGCATCTAGCCACGATTGAAACACTTCTATCCAGTCAAAACAATCCTTAGAATAGTTGTGATTCAAAATTTAGGGTTAGAGTTTCCGTCGAAACCATCTCGCACTCCACCGAGTTGAAAAACTCGGTCCCACCGATTTGGCTAACGCCATTGCACTAGTAAGTCTCGGTCTGACCGAGAATTACAAATCGGTGTGACCGATTTTAGAACTTTGTGAAACCCTAGCAGACTCGGTGCCACCAAACTGTGACTCGGTCTGACCGAGTTCACTAGTTTAGGTTCCAAAACTGCTTCGGTATCACCGAGTTTGAAAATCGGTAGATCCGAAATGCTTTCTGTGGAAAACTAAAACTAAGTTTTTTTGAATCATTCTTTTGCAAAAATCTCTGCATTTTGTGATGCTCATCCACTCTACCTCATCTATAACCATTCACAGGGTCAGCAGTTAGTGAGTGCAGCATGTCAGACCAAAGTGACAGCCAGAATATGTCAGAAGAGCAGATTCACATGAGTGAGGGCACTAGTCCCTCAAGCAGCTCAAATGAGGGGAGCAGAAGCACTCCCAATAATTTGCCCAAGGCTGCCACAAGGACAAGGAAGAAGAAGACCTCAGAGTCTGAGGATGAAGATTATGTGGCAATCGAGGATGAAGCCAGTTCAAAGAAGAAAGTGCTCAAGAAGGAGTACACTCAACAAAGAGTTAAGCACCGAATGAAGATCAAAAGGCCAGCAGGAAGACAACCAATGTCCAAAGCCAGAGTCTCCACTCAAGCTTCTTTGGAATCCCAACCCAAAGAGCATGCTACTGCTGAAGGAAAGAAAAGGAAAGAAAGGGTCAAGAAGACCATGGCCAGAGTGATTGGGAAGCCTTCTATGATGGAGGAAGAGGAAGAAGAAGAGGTTCTTTGAGCCAGCACCCAAGGCACAAAAGCTGATGGGTGATGCCATAAAATCAGGGGCTGCAACTTCAAAGCCCAAAGCTTCCCCTAAGACCAAGAGTGCACCAAAGAGGAATACCAGGAGTATACCAGCAGCTGAGAAGAACAAGGCTCCAATGCCTGAAGTTGATGCTGAGGAAGATGAAGAAGGGCAGGTCCTAAGGAAGCTCAAGCCCAAGATTCCAGACCACAATGCTGCTCATCCTGTGGCTGTGAACATGAAGATCAGGAGAGATCAAGGGTTGAGGCTATGGAGAGAGTCAGATCCATATGCCACCAGGAGAAGGACTGTTGTGGATTACAGGTTCCACACCAAGGAGCAGCAGGACTTCTATGAGACAATCTTATTGGATAAGAAGCCCATAGTTTGTGATATGAGGTGGTCGACTAGACCTACATTCAGGAGAACGCAGAACACTATCCTGGAGTATATGACAGCTTCAGTGCGTGTGGAGTTGCAGATTTTGTTGGGCAGAAGCTCACAAACTGGAATGATGAGCTCATTATGCAATTCTACTCCACAAAGACATTTCTATCCAGATGGCGGATAGTTTGGATGTCTCAAGGAACGAGATATCACCAACCATAGAGGAATGGGCAAGTCTGATCAATGCCCCCAAGGAAAGTGAAGATGACTTGGACATTTATGCCAAGAAGAAGATGGGTCACAACTCAATGTCACAGATGTACAAGGAGATCCCAGATGATGCACTTGAGAATTTCAAGTTTGGATCAGTTCATTATCTTCTGTCAGGGCTGCCTACGATCAAATGGATCCTAAGGCACACTCGGTTGCCCAAATCAGGTGACCACCACATGATTAGAGGGCATGCAATCAATTTGCTTCACATATTTGATGTGCCTCGGAAATTCAAAGTCATGAGCCTTATAGTTGAAACTATCAAGAGGACAGCAGCAGACCAGAAGAGGAGCTGTGGATATGCCCCACAGATTCGTGGAGTTGATAAACTCAAAGATGGGCACAGGGAAGTATCTGTTGGATAAGGAACACATGGTTCTCTATCCTGACTTTGAGGACAATCAAGTTGTCATGACTGAGAATGAACCATCATCAGTGCAAGCGCAAGAGAAGAAGAAGAAGGCAAGGAACGAGAAGGCTGCCAAGATGCCAACTCAAGCAGAGGCATCTGACATTTTTCAAGAACAAGCAGGAGCAGCTTGGTTACTTGATATCATCAACTCTGCGGATTGAGAAGGGGTTGGCCACCCTAACTCAAAACCAGGAGATCCTGGAAAGAATCATGGAACAAAAATTCTATGATCTTGATGTCAAGGTAATCGAGATTGGCCACCGTGGAGCAGCTACAGGATGACATGCGTGAGAGGAAGGGCAGAATCCACGACCGATGCATTTGCCAGAGTGCCACGAGCTCGTGGATCACCGCAGAGCCACCACCGAGTCACTTCATCGCCTCTAGCTACAGCTCCAAAGACCAACTCCTTCAGCTCCTTCCACATCTACTGATGCCTTCGTCCTTGGAGTCCTATCTACACCACCACCAGAAGACCAAGCCTGAGAGAAGATATAGTCCTATGCGTTTTCTAGGAACTTTTTGGTAACTTGTTGCCAAAGGGGGAGAAAAATGTATAGATCATAGGCTTCGAGAGAGAGAGAGAGATTTGCTTTTGTTCTCTCTTGTCTTCTTGGTTGAACTTTGTTTGCTTTGATTGCTTGAGATACTATGCTTTTACCTGTGAGACATTGATGATCATGTGTTTGATCATAAGCTACACGTATGCTTGTTATGATATTATCTTACTTATCCTTATATGATCATTCATTGTGCTTGGTGATGAGTGCATGTATTCAATCTTTATTATTTTGAGCGCTCCATCAAGATGTATGTGACATGGAAGAGTAACCCATGATCCTAATTCATTGTGCATTTGCAGTCCAAAGCAAATCTTAAAATATGCACAAATTTAGGGGGAGCTCTTGCTTATCACATACTTCTCAAAGCGACGATGTTTTTTCAATCTTATTATCATTTGTCGAAGCTTTGATCTATATGTTGTCATCAATTAACAAAAAGGGGGAGATTGAAAGTGCAACTATCCCTAGGTCGTTTTGGTAATTCATAACAACATATAGCTCATTGAGCTAATGCTATTCCAAGACAAATATTTCAGGAAAGCTCAATGAATGGCATGGCATGGATGATGAAAGTGGATCCTCAAAATATTTAGGACAAATGATTGGCTCAAGCTCAAAAGCTCAAGACTCTACATTTTACATTTTAGTGATCCAAGATCACATTGAGTCTATAGGAAAAGCCAATACTATCAAGGAGGGATGAGGTGTTGCTTAATGAGTTTCTTGCTCTACAGTGCTTAGAGATATGCTCCAAAACCCTCAACTACTTTCTCACATCCACATATGACCTAAATCTAAAGTCAAACTCGGCCCTACCGATTCTTTCAATCCGGCGCCACCGAGTTCAAATGTCATAGCCACTGCCACAAACCCTAGGCAAATCAGTCTCACCGATAAGGATCTCGGTCTCACCGAGATGGGATTGGAATCTCTGTTTCCCTTCAGAACGCTTCGGTCTAACGAAGTGAGCGATCGGTCCCACCAAGATTGCAATGTAAACTCTCTGTTTCACTTTCGTAACATTTCGGTCTCACCGAAAAGAGCGAATCCGTCCCGCCGAGTTTACCTGACCAACTCTCTGGTTAGCTAATTACCAAAATCGGTCTCACCGAGTTTGTGTAATCGGTCTCACCGAGATTACGCTATGCCCTAACCCTAACCATATCGGTCCTACCGAGTTGCATGTCAGTCCCACCAAAAACCCTAACGGTCACTAGGTTTACTAAATCGGTCTGACCGAGTTTTCGAGTTTGGTAAATTGTGTGTAACGGTTAGATTTTGTGTGGAGGCTATATATACCCCTCCACCTCCTCTTCATTCGTGGAGAGAGCCATCTGAACAAACCTACACTTCCAACTTACCAGTTCTGAGAGAGAACCACCTACTCATGTGTTGAGGCCAAGATATTCCATTCCAACCATATGAATCTTGATCTCTAGCCTTCCCCAAGTTGCTTTCCACTCAAATCTTCTTTCCACCAAATCCAAATCCCGTGAGAGGGAGTTGAGTGTTGGGGAGACTATCATTTGAAGCACAAGAGCAAGGAGTTCATCATCAACACACCATTTGTTACTTCTTGGAGAGTGGTGTCTCCTAGATTGGCTAGGTGTCACTTGGGAGCCTCCGACAAGATTGTGGAGTTGAACCAAGGAGTTTTTAAGGGCAAGGAGATCGCCTACTTCGTGAAGATCTACCGCTAGTGAGGCAAGTCCTTCGTGGGCGACGGCCATGGTCGGATAGACAAGGTTGCTTCTTCGTGGACCCTTCGTGGGTGGAGCCCTCCGTGGACTCACAAGAACTGCTACCCTACGTGGGTTGAAGTCTCCATCAACGTGGATGTACGATAGCACCACCTATCGGAACCACGACAAAAACATCCGTGTCTCCAATTGCGTTTGAATCCTTCAAACCCTTCCCTTTACATTCTTGCAAGTTGCATGCTTTACTTTCCGCTGCCTATATACTCTTTGCATGCTTGCTTGAATTGCGTGATGATTGCTTGAATTGTTCAAAGTTAGCTAAAATCTGCCAAGTCTAAAATTGGGAAAAGGTTAAGTTTTTAATTGGTCAAGTAGTCTAATCACCCCCCCCCCCCTAGACATACTTCAAGGTCCTACATAAGGGCAAGGAGATCGCCTACTTCGTGAAGATCTACCCAAGTGAGGCAAGTCCTTCGTGGGCGATATGGCCATGGTGGGATAGACAAGGTTGCTTCTTCGTGGACCCTTCGTGGGTGGAGCCCTCCGTGGACTTGCGCAACCGTTACCCTTCGTGCGTTGAAGTATTCACCAACGTGGATGTACGATAGCACCACCTATCGGAACCACGCCAAAATCTCCGTGTCTCCAATTGCGTTTGCATACTCCAATTCCATCCCTTTACTTTTTGCAACTTGCATGCTTTACTTTCCGCTGCTCATGTACTCTTTCCATGCTTGATTGAAATGTATTGTGAATGCTTAAACTTGTGCTAAAAATCCATCTCAACTTGAAGAATTTAAAAAAACTGCTACTTTTGCTTGTTGAGGGTCTAATCCTCCCCCCCCCCCCTCTAGACACCTCTTCTCGATCCTTTCAGAAGCAAAAATTCAGTGAAGATTCTTTTTGTTACATAACCAGAACCTAGCTAGAGACTCAAAATCAATAATGCAAACATTGAACATACTACTAAAAGTCTTTCCAAACTATCTTAGCTACAACACACTAAAAGAAAGATGATATACCGATTCTATTTCAGAACATAAAACACATTCTATAGGTTTAACCACACTTCTTGTCCATAATTGTCACACGTCATGATTTTGTGTTGGAAGAACGACCAGAAAACCCTAAATCCTAGGAGGCACTTCAATATTACAAACAACAGGTAAGTAGATAGTGTGCACTCCTCTGAAATTAACTATTTCATACAAAGATCTAGAAGAGTAAATGCCTTTAGGTTCATACTACCATATAAGGGAATCATCATGTTTTTATAAAGGATTGATCTAGCTACACTTAACAGATCATGCCACTGGACCATGGTCATCAGAGAAAGTTCTCCTAAAAGAAACTTTCAACTGCTATCCATCCCAAAGTTCATCAACAATTTTACCTCTTTCACGGAACTGTGTAGCAAGAGGAGCCTTGTCAAATCAACAGTCCTCCCAAAACCTAACCAACATATCATTGCCAGTCATCCATTTATATCCAGGTCTAACTGCCTGCATGGCCCACATAAATCCTTTCCAAAAATGGGAAGGATGAATATCTTTAAACCCATGATCCAATCGAACATATATCCCCTCTCTACTGATCTAAACGCTATTATATTTCTTGACAGCCATTAGCTGACTATGTTATTAGACATGCTTGAAAGAGAATCTTTATATATAGTAAGTACTACTCCGTCCCATAATGTAAGACGTTTTTGCAAGCTAATTTGACGTACAAAAACCTGACTATCGGTGGCGTTAAAGTGAGCCTGAGCGCAAAAAGCTAATTCTACGCTCCGGCCAATGTCGCTCGTCCAAACTAACTAATCATCTTCCACCTCCTCGTAAAATCCTTAGCAAAAAAAAGTAACGGAATTAAATTCGTTACCAGATGGATGCACAATTCCCGCCCCGCCCGTACTAGTTACTCGCCCTAATAACCTCTAGTAAAATCCCTGGCAAATATAGTAACGAAATAAACTTCATTACCGACTACATGCATTAGTACTCCGTCCCACCCTGTACTAGCTTTTTCATCTAATTACTTCTAGTAAAATCCTTCATAACCATAGTAATAGAATTAATTTTGTTACAATCAGCATGCACCTGACCTACCGCACCAATACTAGCTATTCATCCTAACTCTTCCTACTAAAATCCCTGCAAAACATAGTAATCAATTTTTAAAATCACTACACATGCACCAGGTTTTCCATTACTGCATTCTCTCTCCTAATTACTCTCAAATTTAAAGATTTAATTTGGTTACTAGTTCGGCAATGATTCACATAGTAATCGACCTTGCAAAATATGGTAATGGTAAACAACCTTGGTAAGTATAGTAATCGGTTTATTTTATTTTTACTAGATGCATGCAACGGTTCACCGGCTCACCACCATTTTCCTAGTGCTCCAAATTACACATAGTAATCAATCATGTAAAACATCGTAACATAACTAATTTTGTTACTAGGTGCATGTAATAGTTCACCGTCCAACATCATTTCCCTTTACTAGCTAGTAGTAATCAACCATGTAGAGCATAGTAACATAATTAATTTGGTTACTGGCCGCGTGCACCAGGCCTACGAGGCGGGAAGTTGTGCACAATAGGTAGTAACCAATTTAAATTTTTTATCTTCTCTGCCATCAATTTTGGATGAGCGATGCGCAGAGCGGTTGCATGACGACCGGAGCTGTAGGATTAGAGCTATTGCCCGCACGCTATATATATATATATATATATATAGCTTGAGCTCGATGTTATTAGACATGCTTGAAGAAGAACCTTTATATGTAGTACTCCCTCTGTTCACTTTTATAAGACTTTGTAGGCAATTCAGACATCACCCAAAACAGGGCAATGTGGGCTGTCTGAAACGTCTTATAAAAGTGAACGGAGAGAGTAGTATTATTTTTTTTGAATGGTGGTATATATAGCTTGAGCTCCATGGACGGACGAGCTCGAAAGCCAAGTTTTTTTTCTTGTTGAGAAAAATAAGCCAAATTTTTGACAGGCTTGTTCACTGAATAAAAGAACCGTTCTGCCAGCTGCTGTTCGTTTTCAGACGTGCGACTTCGGGCACTGCCACTCTAGGTTCCGTTTGACATTTCTGACAATTTCTCTGACACTCCATCCAGTGCAGCTTAGTAAAATGCCGAAGATTTCTAAAAAAGAAGAAGTAAAATGCCGAAGATATACCATATAAAATTAACGCAAGAAGTACTAATTCTCATCATGTCACAACATTTATATATTTTTCAAGGAATCACATTACTAATATTAACTGCTGTAGCTGTAGTATGAACAGATCAAGAGAGCTGATGAGACGATGGACGACGTGCGGCGCAGATCACAGACCGATGGAGCGCAGCACGGCGGGGTTGACGGCGGTGGTTGCGCCGTCGACGACGAGGTTGTGGCCGCTGATGAAGCCCGCCTGGTCGGACGCGAGGAACAGCGCCGCCTCCGCCACGTCGGCCGCGCGCAGCACCTTCCCGCGCAGCACGCTGTGGGCCTCCGTCATGGCCTCCATCTCCTCGGCGCCCACGCCCACCACGGCGCAGCTGAGCGGCGTGGCCACGCCGCCGGGGGACACGAGGTTGACGCGCACGCCGTGGCGCCCGAGCTCGCCCGCCGCCGCGCGCACCAGGCCCAGCAGCGCGTGCTTGGACGCCGTGTAGGACGCCGGGCCGAACCCGCCCTGCACGCACGCGACGCTGCCCGTGCACACGATGGCGCCCCGGACGCCCGCGGCCACCATGGCGCGGGCCGCGTGCTTGACGCACGCCGCCGCGCCGCGGAAGTTGACGGCCATGACGCGGTCGAGCGCGGACAGGTCCATTTCCGTGACGGGGCCCGTCGGGAGCAGCACGCCGGCGTTGCTGAGCATGACGTCCAGCCGGCCGTGCGCCGCCACGGCCGCCGCCACCGTCGCCTCCACCTGGGCCTCGTCCGTCACGTCGCACCGCGCGTACGTGCAGCGCGCGCCGGACTCCGCGATGGAGTCCGCCACCGCCTGGCCCAGCGCGTCCTGGATGTCCGCGATGACCACTGTGGCGCCGCTGGCCGCGAAGAGCCGGGCCGCTGCCTCGCCGATGCCGCTCGCGCCGCCCGTCACGATGGCCACCTTGCCGTCCAGCCTCGGCTTCGACATAGTGACGCCGACTGATCTGTCCTGCACAGCACCGCACCGCACTGAACTGCACGCGGTTAACTTCGGCCTGAATGATGTGCCGTGGATGTGTTCTTGACTTCTTGTACATCAGCTGTGCCGTGGATGTGTTTATATAGGGCATAGTTTGCTTTAAAGTTTAAACTAGCAATCCAGCCGCGTCTGCATTAATATATTCTCGAGGAATGATAAGCAATGCTGATCCAGAGAAGCAGTTGTACTACCTACGTTTGCGATTTGCATGCGCTAAATTTTATGATGAAATGGAGGAGGAAGAAGAATCTGTGGAGGCGGGCAGGCAGGCGACAGGGAGGAACAGCGGGCGACGGGGAGCACGTGGCCATGGTCGAGGGCTGGAGGCAGGCAGACACCTTCATCGCTTTGTTAGGCTGGCATGCTCGCCCCTGTCAAGTGCACATACGCACACCATTACATCACTGGTATTACTCAATATAATCAACATGTTTGTTTGTTTGATGGATGGTGGAAAAAGATCTAGAGTTGGATCTGATGGTCTGCCGTCCATCTTCCAGCGCATGCGTTTTTGTTCTAGAAAGAAGTTGGTGGAAAGAACCACGGTGTTATTTTGACAAAGGGAACAAGCCAGCGTCGCTCTTTGGGGCGACGCGGGTGGCGACACGTCGCCACATGGGTCCTCCCCTACCCCCCCCCCCCCCTCTCGCGCCGCCACCGGCTAGCTAGCTAAGCTTTTTCCAATTGGATGTGGTGGGTCCCCTGTCGGTGTCAAAACCGGCGGATCTTGGGTAGGGGGTCCCGAACTGTGCGTCTAGGCGGATGGTAACAGGAGACAAGGGACACGATGTTTTACCCAGGTTCGGGCCCTCTTGATGGAGGTAAAACCCTCGTCCTGCTTGATTAATATTGATGATGTGTGTTACAAGAGTGGATCTACCACGAGATCAAAGAGGCTAAACCCTAGAAGCTAGCCTATGGTATGATTGTTGTTCGTCCTATGGACTAAAGCCATCCGGTTTATATAGACACCGGAGAGGGCTAGGGTTACACAAAGTCGGTTACAAAGGTAGGAGATCTACATATCCGTATCGCCAAGCTTGCCTTCCACGCCAAGAAAAGTCCCATCCGGACATGGGACGAAGTCTTCAATCTTGTATCTTCATAGTCTTGGAGTCCGGCCGATAATGATAGTTCGGCTATCCGGACACCCCCTAGTCCGGAACTCCCTCAGTAGCCCCTGAACCAGGCTTCAATGACGATGAGTCCGGCGTGCATGTTGTCTTCGACATTGCAAGGCGGGTTCTTCCTCCGAATAATTTATAGAAGATTGTGAACACCAGGATAGTGTCCGGCTCTGCAAAAATAAATTCCACATACCACCGCAGAGAGAATAATATTACACAAGATCAATCTGCTGACGTATTTTGTGGCGTGACGTCGCACCACTACCAAGCTTTTACTCAAATTATTTTTATTTTTCCACCTCAGCGCGTTCAGCGAAGCGGTTTCCTTGGCATGTCTTGTCGAAGCAGAGATTGTGTTCCCCTTATTCCGGGATTCCCATCAATACGGACGTGGGTAACCCAACCGCGCCATTGATTGTGACGCTTGGGAGATAAGCGAGTTTACCAGGCCGGTGGGGACGCATGTTTTTGTCCGCCCATATAAGGGGATAAAGATCCAACCCTTTTTACCTGCGCCTTCTTCCTCCTTGGCTTATCCATCTCCGCGAACTCAAGCTCCAGCGCCCAAGTCCGCACTTCTCACCTCAACCTTCTCCAACCATGTCCGGAGCGGGAGGCAAGTGGATGGCCTCTTCCGTCATGGAGGGGCAGATCCAGAAGCTGCGCGGCGCCGGATATTTGTCCGGCGACATCGCGCATCGGCTCCCCGGCGAGGGAGAGCTCGTCCCCAACCCCAGGCCCCATGAGAGGGTAGTATTTCTTCCCCATTTCCTCAGCGGACTGGGCTTCCCGCTTCATCCCTTTGTCCGGGGGCTCATGTTCTACTACGGCCTAGATTTCCATGATCTGGCCCCGAATTTCATCCTCAACATCTCGGCGTTTATCGTCGTGTGCGAGGCCTTCCTCTGCATCCAGCCCCACTTCGGCTTGTGGCTCAAGACCTTTAGTGTCAAGCCGAAGGTTGTGAAGGGCAGCCAAGCGGAGTGCGGAGGCGCCATGGTGGGCAGGATGTCCCACGTTACGTGGCTGGAGGGCACTTTCGTGGAAACCATCAAGGGGTGGCAATCGGGGTGGTTCTATATTACCGAGCCGCGTGACCCCAATTGGGCAGAGGCCCCCGAATTTAGATCTGGCATCCCCACACGGCTCACCTCCTGGAAAGAGAGTGGCCAGATTTGGGGGGATTCGGCGGAGCTGACCGGACTCCAAGCCTGTATCCAGGAGCTGGTGGACAAGAAGCTCAAGCTTGTCAACATACTCTAGGTCATGCTCATCCGCCGGATTCTCCCGTGCCAGCGACGGGGCTTCAACATGTGGGAGTTTGATCCGGTAGCGGCACTGCACTGAGCGGGCTCTTCGACACTACGTACGAAGATGTCTGGAAGGTGTTGTTCAAGGGCGCCGAAGCTCCCGCATCCGCTACCGAAGATCGCGGGTTCCACTCGCAGCGTCCCGCTGACGAGGTAAGTGATTTCACCACTTGTTTTCCATAGTTTGACTCTATGCGGGATCTAAGCTCCCTTTACCTTTAACAGGAATGGCTGGAGAAGGCCGAACGGATTACCTGTCCGGCCCCATTGCCAGAGGACCCAGCGGACGCCCGCCTAACGGGGCTGCTGGCTCCGGCACCCCACGTGGTGCCGGAGAAGAAGGCCAAGAAGACGGCCACGGGGACTCGGAAGAGTTCCCGTTTTGGTGCTATCGGATGATGAATCAGGTCGACTCCTCCCACCAAGGTGAGGAGGAGAAGAAGAAAGCCTCTCCCCCAGCGGGGGGAGGGAAGAAAAGGAAGGCCTCCCCAACAAGGGAGGGCGAAGAGTCCAAGAAGGGAAAAACTCTTCCCCCGGACTGCTCCGCCAACGCCAATGACGACGAGGAGGACTGGCCTCCAAGGGCCAAGCCCCTGGCGAGATCGTAAGTATCCGGACTCCCGAATAACTTCAAGGTTTTTTCTTTTCGCCACATAATGTCTTTCTAATGCCGCATACAACCCTGCAGTCCGCCCAAGGATGATCTTCCCGTTTGCCGAAGGGTCCTTGGGTGCGTCGGATATGGATTCCCTTCCGACTGCCTCCTCCCCCCGTGCCGCGGACGACGCCGAGGTGAAATCCCAAGAAAGGACCCACCAGGAGGAGGAGGCCCCGAAGGTGTCACAGGACACCCTCCCGGACTTTGCACCGGACTCAGCCCCGGAAGCCACAGTGGCTCCGGAGTCCGGCGGGCGACCCCTTCGCAAGAGGGGCAAGACCGTGACGCCGGCTGCCTCCGTCCAACCGGAGGTGCCGGATAATTTGCTGGAGGCGCTCAACGGCGCCTCCATCGAAGAGGAACACCGCACTGTTATGAGTGCGGTGATCCAGAAGGTTCAGCTCACCAAGAGCGGGCTGACCGAAGCCTGCAGCAGCCTTTTAACAGGCTTTGAGGTAAGGATTTCAATATATATATAAAAATGGTACCGCATAGACAGTAGCCCCTG
This sequence comes from Aegilops bicornis, assembly GCA_021605145.1. NCBI lineage: Eukaryota > Viridiplantae > Streptophyta > Magnoliopsida > Poales > Poaceae > Aegilops > Aegilops bicornis. The sequence goes on along the minus strand of CM038673.1, from coordinate 770,877,448 downwards.
ATGCTCAGTTCGGTGTTCGGAAAGAAAAGCCGGACTGAGGATCTTTAGAAAGATAAACGCAGGAGTCATAAAAAATATGTCAATATGGGATTGCAGGCTGTCATGCTGACCTCCGCCGCACTAACTGCGGAGGTCAATACTTTGAAGAAAAACCTCGAGAGGTCCGAGAATGAGCTCGGCCGTGCCAAGAAGCAGCTCGAGGAAAAAGAAGGTGAGTAATACCTTATGAAAATTGTACCTTACAGAAAAGGATTTGGTTGCAAGAAAAATGACAAGGATAACATGGGTATTGTAGGGGCCACTAACGAGGTGGCGACCTGAAGGAGGCGGTGGCCGTGGCCGAACGCATAATCTGCCATGAGCGCACCGAGCGAGAAAAGCAGGAGGCGCGGTAGCGGAGGTACAAAGCAAGAGCTCCAGGATCTCGTGAAAAACATGAGAGCTTGGGCGTGACTCAAAGACTCGAGAGTCTCGAGCTTGCAACGGCTCTTGAGAGTGCCAAAGCCGCTAAGGCCGAAGTCTACAAGGCCCTCCAGGAGATTGAGGCGGTGAAGAAAATAGCAGCTGGTAAGGCATTTTTCATGCAAAGTAAGCATGTGAGTGTTAATTACCTGTTGCTTACCCGGTCGGAGCTCTCCAGAGCGTTCGCAGATCTTCCTCGCAGCGTGTCCGATGCTGCCGCATTCTACCGGGCCGAGGAGGGAGCTCGACGGAGAAGGTCTTCTGGTCTCGATGTCTTTGAGGCCGGACATCCGGTGCTTATAGCGACCAGCTGAAGCAGCTGGTCGAGCTCCACAAGGCGGCCGAACAGGCCATGAAGGGCCTCATAGTTCGGTGTGGCCTAAGGAGGCCATGCACAGGAGCTACTTCGCCTGGTCTGTGCGGCTGATGGATGCGTGCCCGTGGGATGAAGTGATCAAGCATTCCGCTTGTATTGAGGGTGCCCGTTGGGCCCTTGCCCGCAAAGGTGCACTTTGGGGCAAGATGGATGCCCGTAAGCTTGTGACGGACCCGCCACCGTGAGGTCAAGGAGCATCGCATACGCCCGAGATGTATTATAAGAGTGTGTCAAGGGCGCCTGCACTATTGTGGGTGAGTGCTCCAAAGATGTAATATTTGAGTAGACTCGCATCTTGTTATCCTGTCGCTGAAAACTTAGTTCATATGCGCTAAGCAACGCTTGTTAATTTAAAATATTACCTTTCGTATGGCTGTTTATCAAATCGAGAGATGGCAAGTCGTCGGCTTCAGCCCCCATGCCACGAGTGTCTTTGGGGTGTTCGGGATAAACTTGAGCGCTCTTGTTCCCATTTTGGGTCCATCTAGGGAGGCGCTCAACACAGCGAACAAGGCAACCGGACTTATAATGCTTGAACACTCTCACTTAGTCAGAGAATTCTATAATTTTAAATTTCGTGAAGCCCCTAGTTTTCGGAAGGCCAATTTGGGGTGCTATCCACGCCTTGGCGAACAGTATCCGGCTCCTCGCTCTAAGCGGCATATGTCTTTAAGGACTGCAAAAACCTCTCGAACAGCGACGGTCTCTCGCCTCATCATGACGGTCAGTTTTAGCTTTCTCCAGGCGTTAACCCGAGATCAAGCTGGGCGGAATCGCGATGGTTCTCCGGTGCTACCTTAGCCGATATAACGGAACGTAAGGTACCAAAACACGGGAGCCGGGCAAACCCAACTATTGACCCAAGACATGATTCGAAGCCGATGCATATAGTGCTATAAGTTCGGGGTGCCGCACTTGTGAAAGTGTTCGGACTCATCACACCATAATGCGGGGAACATAAGCCCCTGGTGTATATTAGTCGTACCAAAGTGTACGGATGCGACATGCCGTGAACGAACATATGTATGAAAAAGAAATGCAATTATAAGCAAAAAGGTGCTGCATTGTTTTATTCAATAAGTGCTGCTACGAATGCAGGACGATACAAATAGTGTGATAAGCAAGGTATGGAACTGTTAAACATGTCCCTCTCCAGGGGTAGGCTGCAGATTGGTGTATAAAAATGCTCGTAATGGAGACCACATGTATATTCGTTGTAGCCTTTATCCTTCCCTGGCTGTTGCATCGTGAGTTCGGCAGGTCTGGGCCGGACAGGCTTCGACAAACGGAGTCCTGTGGGTAAAAAGTAAAAGGTAAAAAGAAAAGAAAAAGGAACGACACACTTGACAGCCCCTGGTGTGGTTGAGCCGCAGTCTGGGTTTATCGTGGTCGTGCCTCTCTCCCCATGCCCATGGTATCTTTAGAGCGTAATGGTGTACGCGAAGGACCTGTTTTGACGTTTCGCAGGAGCTGGGGTTGGGGCCGCACTTCTACGCGTGCTCGGAACGTGCCAGGTGGTCTTGTTGTAAGTTACTCCGGGCGCGCTTGGCTGTGTCCAGCCGCTTAACGGCCGGACTCGAGAATTGCCTTAAGAGGCTGCATTGCACTTCTGCCGCGAGAGCCGCTGTATGTTCCTCCGTGCGGAGAGAACGTTCAGTGTTTCCGTTGACCGTGATGACTCCTCGAGGGCCTGGCATCTTGAGCTTGAGGTATGCGTAGTGCGGCACCGCGTTGAACTTTGCAAACGCGGTACGTCTGAGCAAGGCATGATAGCCGCTGCGGAACGGGACTATGTCGAAGATTAACTCCTCGCCGGAAGTTATCCGGGATCCGAAGACCACTTCGGTGTAATTGAGCCTGTACAATTGGCTTCTACACCTGGTATGACGCCTTTAAAGGTCGTTTTGGTAGGTTTAATCCTTGAGGGGTCTATGCCCATTTTGCGCCTTTGTATCACTGGTAAAGCAGGCTCAGTTGCCGCCGTCCATCAGGACTCTGGTTAGGTGAAATCCATCGACGATTGGGTCTAAGACCAGTGCGGCGAATCTGCCATGGCGGATGCTGGTGGGGTGGTCCCTTCGGTCAAAAGTGATCGGGCGGGAGGACCATGGATTGAACTTCGGGGCAACTGGCTCCATCGCGTAGACGTCCCTGAGTGCATGCTTCCGCTCCCTTTTGGGTATGTGCGTTGCGTATATCATGTTCACCGTCCACACCTGTGGGGGGAAACCCTTTTGTCCTCTATTGTTCGGCGGTTGGGTCTCGTCCTCGTCATCGCTATGCAGCCCCTTGTCATTGTTTTCGGCAATTAACTTGCCTGCCTGCTAGAATACCCAACAGTCCCTGTTGGTGTGGTTAAGTGGCTTTTTCGGGGTGCCGTGTATCCGCACAAGCGGTCGAGTATTCTGTCCAAATTGACGGACCCGGAGTAGTTCTTTTGAATGGCTTTTTCCGACCGGGTTTAGAGCCTCTGAATCCGGCATTGACTGCCGTATCTTCAATATTGTCACTGTTAATGCGGCGTTTGTTTTTGTTACGACGCGGCCTGCCATTTCGGTCCTTGAAGTCCGGACTGCCAGAATTTTTGCTGAGGTTGTTGTTGCGTGCTAGCCAGCTGTCTTCACCTGCGCAGAAGCGGATCATGAGTGATGTGAGGGCTGCCATGGATTTCGGCTTTTCCTGTCCTAGGTGTCGGGCAAGTCACTCGTCATGGATGTTATGCTTGAAGGTCGCGAGGGCCTCCGCATCCCGGACAAATGACGATTTGGTTTTTCTTGGTTAAGAACCGTGTCGTAATTGTCTGGCCGATTCGTCTGGCTGCTGAATTATGTGGCTTAGGTCATCAGCGTCTGCTGGTCGCACATAAGTGCCCTGGAAGTTATCAAGGAATGCGGCTTCCAGGTCCTCCTAGCTCCCAATTGACTCTGCTGGCAAGCTGTTGAGCCAATGTCGGGCTGGTCCTTTAAGCTTGAGGGGGAGGTATTTGATGGCGTGAAGATCGTCACCGCGGGCCATGTGGATGTGAAGGAGATAGTCTTCGATCCAAACCACAGGGTCTCAAGTGCCATCATAGGATTCAATATTGACGGGTTTAAACCCTTGAGGATTTGATAATCCATTACTTCGTCATGAAGCATAGTGGGTGTCTGGCGCCTCTATCTTTGGCGATAGCACGACGGAGCTCAAAAGAGCTTGGTCTGTTTGGTTCGGCCCGGCCGGACTTTCGGTGTCCGGTGCGACGGTTGTCGTCACGCATCGTGGACGCCCACGCCGATCCATAGATCGATCTTGATTGTCTTGCCTTGTCCTCCAATATATCTCGCAGGTCGGGCGTTCCCCTTTGGCCGTGTGCTTTTTGAGCGATGCCGGTGCGGTTCTAGTGAAGGGCCTAGAGGCCTCCCTGTCGCGACCACGGGGTGGTCGGTCAGCCGTATTGTCTCCTGGTGATGCGGGTTCGTAAGCCTCCTCCTCTAATCGGGGGAGAAGCTTGCGTTTAGGGTAGCTTTTGGAGGGGCGTTCGAGCTCATGCTCTTCGGCCGCGATGACTTCAGTCCATCTGTCGGCTAGCAGATCCTGATCAGCTCTGAGTTGTTGCTGCTTTTTAATAAGGCTGTTCGCCGTGGCCATAAGCCTGCGTCTAAAACGCTCTTGTTCGACGGGATTCTCAGGCACGATGAATTCATCGTTGTCGAGGCTTGCTTCGTCTCCGGAGGGAGGCATATAATCCTCTAACTCTTCTTCTGCCGCTCTCTCGTGAGGGCTGGCGTCTCCGTCTTCCTGCGCTGAATCTTGCTAGAGTGGATTGTCTTCGGCATTGTCCGGTGTATTGTTGTCTCCGGTGCCGGAATCTTCATTCTTGCTGTGGCGGGATTTAGAGTGGCGCCGCTGACGCCGGCGCTTCGGTTGCTTCTTGGAGGGGTCATCCTCCGTTGTTCCATCTTCGTTCCCATCTTTCGGGATGTCCACCATGTATATGTCGTATGACGAGGTGGCCTTCCAAAGGCCCTCGTAGGCGCTGGGTCTTGTTAAATCTCCGGCATCGTCGTCCATACCGTCGATGTCTTGAGTTGTAGTCTAGCATGTCGGTTAGATCATCGGCGCGGCTACCAAGTGGGTGGTGGGTGGGCTCTGAATTTCTTCGTCGTCCGCATCCCAACCTTCCTGATCAGAATCCGGCCAGGGCTCTCCGGATAAAGAGAGAGACTTTAGTGAATTCAGGATGTCGCCAAAGGGCGAGTCTTGAAAAGATGTCCGAGGCCGTGAACTCCATGACGGGCCCAATCGGATTCGATTGGCGGTATGGGGTTCGGAGTCCGGAGAGGAGTCCGGCACCCTGGAGTCGAGGTCTTCGCAAAGGACAGGGATGGAGTTCGGCTCAATCGCCGTAGAGATTAAAGCCCCTGAGGCGGTGTCCAACCACTCGTCCTTGATCGGAGAATCCGGCTCCGGATTAAGGGTCAGAGCGGATGCAGGTGCGGCCTCCAGGGCACTGTTCGGCTGCAGAGCTAGATCATGCTCATCGAAACAGTGCGGCACGCTCGGCTGCGGCTCGAATCCGTCAAAGATCAAGTCTCCGCGAATATCGGCCGTATAGTTCAAACTTCCAAATCTGACCTGACGGCCAAGGGCGTAGCTTTCGATCTGCTCCAGATGGCCAAGCGAATTGGCCCGCGGTCTTGGCCGCCGAACACGAAGATCTGTCCGGGAGAAAATTCTCACCTGGACCGCTGCGTCGTTGTTGATGATCAAAGGAGCCATCGAGCCTATCGGTGATGACACGGAGGAACTCTCAATGAAAGCACCAATGTCGGTGTCAAAACCGGCGGATCTCGGTAGGGGTCCCGAACTGTCCGTCTAGGCGGATCGTAACAAGAGACAAGGGACACGATGTTTTACCCAGGTTCGGGCCCTCTTGATGGAGGTAAAACCCTACGTCCTGCTTGATTAATATTGATGATGTGTGTTACAAGAGTGGATCTACCACGAGATCAAAGAGGCTAAACCCTAGAAGCTAGCCTATGCTATGATTGTTGTTCGTCCTATGGACTAAAGCCATCCGGTTTATATAGACACCGGAGAGGGCTAGTGTCGGTGTCAAAACCGGCGGATCTCGGGTAGGGGGTCCCGAACTGTGCGTCTGGGCGGATGGTAACAGGAGACAAGGGACACGATGTTTTACCCAGGTTCGGGCCCTCTTGATGGAGGTAAAACCCTACGTCCTGCTCGATTGATATTGATATTGTGGATGTTTACAAGAGTGGATCTACCACGAGATCAAGGAGGCTAAACCCTAGAAGCTAGCCTATGGTATGATTGTAAGGGTTGTTGTTGTCTTGTCCTACGGACTAGAGCCATCCGGTTTATATAGACACCGGAGAGGGCTAGGGTTACATAGAGTCGGTTACAATGGTAGGAGATCTACATATCCGTATCGCCAAGCTTGCCTTCCACGCCAAGGAAAGTCCCATCCGGACACGGGGCGAAGTCTTCAATCTTGTATCTTCATAGTCTTGGAGTCCGGTCGATGATGATAGTCCGGCTGATGATAGTTCGGCTGATGATGGTAGTCCGGCTATCCAGACACCCCCTAATCTCGGACTCCCTCAGTAGCCACTGAACCAGGCTTCAATGACGATAAGTCCGGTAGCGTATATTGCTTGGCATTGCAAGGCGGGTTCCTCCTCCGAATGATAGAAGATTGTGAACATCAGGATAGTGTCCGGCTCTGCAAAATAAATTCCACATTCCACGGTAGAGAGAATAATATATACACAAGTTCAATCTGCTGACGTTTTCTGCGGCATGACGTCACGCCACTACCAAGCCATTATTTGAATCATTTTTTACTCTACCACCTCAGCGCATTTAGCGAAGCGGTTTCCTTGGCACGTCTTTTCGAAGCAGAGATTGTTTTCCCCCTTAATCCGGGATTCTCATCAATACGGACGTGGGTAACCCAACCGTGCCATTGATGGTGACGCTTGGGGGATAAGCGAGTTTTACCAGGCCGGTGGGGGACGCGTAGACTTCGCCCGCCCATATAAGGGATAAGGATTCACCTTCTCACCACGCCTTCTTCCTCCTTTGCTTATCCATCTCCGCGCACTCGAGCTCCAGCGCCCAAGCCCGCACATCCTGTCTCAACCCTCCCCAGTCATGTCTGGAGCGGGAGGCAAGTGGATGACCTCCTCCGTTACGGAGGAACACATTGAAAGACTGCGCAGCGCCGGCTAACTGTCCGGCGACATCGCGCACCGGCTGCCCGACGAGGGCAGCTCATCCCCACCCCCAGGCCCCATGAGAGGGTCGTTTTTCTTCCCCACTTCCTCCGCGGACTGGGCTTTCCACTTCACCCCTTTGTCCGGGGGCTCATGTTCTACTACGGCCTGGATTTCCATGATCTGGCGCCGAACTTCATCCTCAGCATCTCGGCGTTTATCGTCGTGTGCGAGGCCTTCCTCTGCATCCAGCCCCACTTCGGCTTGTGGCTCAAGACCTTCAATGTCAAGCCGAAGGTAGTGAAGGGCACTCAAGCGGAGTCTTGAGCGCCATGTTGGGCAAGATGCCCAACGTCCTTTGGTTGAAGGGGCCTTCGTGGAATCCGTCAAGGGGTGGCAATCGGGTTGGTTCTATATCACCGAGCACGTGACCCTACGTGGTGGCGGCCCCGAAGTTCAGATCTGGTATCCCCACGCAGCTCACCTCCGGAAAGAGAAGGGCTTGCTGTGGGGTAGTTCGGAGGAGCCGACGGGACTCCAAGCCTGTATCCGTAAGCCGTGAAGAAGCTCAGCTGGTTAACGTGGTCCAAGTCATGCTCGTCTTCACGGATTCTCCCATGCCAAGAGCGGGCATTCAATCTGTGGGAGTTCAATCCGGAACAGCACCAGGCGCTGAGCGGGCTCTTTGACACGACGTACGAAGGCGCCTGGAGGGTGCTGTTCAAGGGCGCCGAAGCCCCCGCATCCGCGACCAAAGATCGCGGGTTCCGCTCGCAGCGCCAAGCCGACGAGGTAAGTGATTCTACCCCTTTACGGGACACTTGCTTTTCATAGTTTGACTCTATGCGGGTTTTAATTTCCCCTTTTCCTTTGACAGGACTGGATGAGGAAGGCGGAGCAGATTATCTGCCCGGCTCCTATGCCGAAAAACCCGATGACGCCCGTCTAGCGAGGCTGCTAGTTCCGGCACCGCATGTGGTGCCGGAGAAGAAGGCCAAGAAGGAGGCCACGGGTGCTCGAAAGAGTTCCCGCTTTCAGGTGTCCGACGACTCCGGGGCAGACTCCTCCCCCGAAAACGAGGAGGAGAAAGAGGACTCTCTCCCAGAGGAGGGAGAGAGGAAGAGGAAGGCTTCCCCAGCAGGGAGGCCGAAGGGTCCAAGAGGGAAGGACTCTTCCCCGGACAGCTCCGCCAACATCAACGTTGGCGAGGAAGAATGGCCTTCAAGGGCCAGGCCTCCGCGAGATCGTAAGTATCCGGATTCCTGAATGATTTATAATTTCTTTTTACGCATCACATAGTGTCATTCGATGCCGCATGTTGCCTGTAGTCCGGCGGTGATGATCTCCCCGCTTCATCGAAGCGGGTCGTTGGCTCCGTCGGATGTAGACTCCATCCCGACCGCCTCCACCCCTCGCGATACCGAGGACGCCGAGGTGGGATCCCAAGAAGGGACCCATCGGGGAGGCTCGGGCGCCACAAGGCGTCCTCCGGACTTTGCGCCGACTCCATATCGTAACCCGCAGTGGTTCCGAGTCCGACCGGGCGCCCTTCGAATGAAGGGCAAGACCGTGGACGCCGGGCGGCCTTCCCAACCGGAGGCGCCGGCAATTTGTTGAGGCGCTGCAGAGCGCTTCCATCGAGGAAGAACACCGCACTATTATGAGTGCGGTGATTCAAGGTGCAGCTTGCCAAGAGCGGGCTGGCTGGCTCATGCGGTAGCCTTCTATCGAGCTTTGAGGTAAGAAGTTAAAAATATGCAATGTAATACCGCATAGACAGTAGCCCCGATGCTCGGTTCGGTGTTGGAAAGAAAAGCGGATCGAGGATCTGAAAAAAAAGAAGATATACGCAGGGTTGCTAAAAATTATGTCAATATGGGTTGCAGGTTGCGCTGACCTCTACCGCCTTGGGATCAAGGAGGTCGGTGCTTTGAAGCAGAGGCTCGAGCGGTCCGAGCAAGAGCTCGGCCGCGCCAGGAAGCAGCTCCAGGACAAAGAAGGTGAGTAACACCACTTTGAACTTGTACCTTACAGAAAAAGGATTTAGGTTGCAACAAAAATAACAAGGATAACATGGGTGCTGCAGGGGCCACGAACGAGGTGGCGACCCTGAAGGAGGCCGTGTCCGTGGCCGAACGCAATGCGCCGCTGAACGGGCAGAGCGAGAAAAGCAGGAGGCGGGTGGCGGTGGTTCAGCAAGAGCTCGTGCTCTCATGGAAAAGCATGAGAGTTTGGGCGTGACTCAAAGACTCGAGAGTCCGAGCTTGCCTTGGCTCTCGAAAGTGCCAAAACTGCCAAGGCCGATGACCATAAGTCCCTTGAGGAGATTGAGTTGATGAGGAAGATAGCGGCGGGTAAGGCATTTTTCATGCAAAGAAATCATGTGAATGTAAATTACGTGTTACTTACCCGAATTCGGAGCTCTCCAGGGGCGTTTGCAGATCTGCCTCGCAGCGTGTCTGATGCCGCCGCATTCTACCGAGCCGAGGAGGGGAGCTCAATGGAGAAGGTCTTCTGGTCTCAGTATGCTGAGGCCGGCCATCCGGTGCCCCCTAGCGACCAGCTGAAGCAGCTGGTCGAGCTCCATAAGGTGGCCGAGCAGGCCATGAAGGGCCTCATAGTCCATTTGTGGCTGGAGAGGCCATGCACAGGAGCTACTTCAGCCTTGTGCGACGGTTGGTGGATGCGTGCCCCTGGGTGGAGGTTATCAAGCGCTCACTTTGTATTGAAGGTGCTCGTCGGGCCCTTGCCCGTGCAAAAGGTGCATTGGGGCAAGCTGGATGCGGAGAAGCTAATCAGCGACGCGCCACCGGTAGGCAAGGAATATCGTCGCCCAAAATGTACTATAAGACTGTCTGAAGGGTGCCCGCAAGATTGCGGATGAGTGCCCCAGGGATGTAATTATTGAGTAAATTCGCAATGTGTTATCCTGTGCGCTGAAAACTTTGTTCATATGCGCTAAGCAACGCTTGTTAATTTGAAATATTACCTTATGTGCGGCCGTTTATGAAATCTGAGAGATGGCAAGTCGTCGGCTTCAGCCCCCATGCCACGAGTGCTGGGGTGTTCGGGATAAACTTGAGCACTCTTGTTCCCATTTTTGGGTCCATCTAGGGAGGCGCTCAACACAACGAACAAGGCAACCGGACTTATAGTGCTTGAACACTCTCACTTAGCCATAGAATTCTATAATTTTAAATTTGGCGAAGCCCCTAGTATTCGGAAGACCGAATTAGGGCGCTATCCACGCCTTCGTCGGACATTATCCGGAACTTCGCTCAAGCGGCGTAGGTCTTTAAGGACCGAAAGGACCTCTCGAATAGCGACCAGTCTCTCGCCTTATCATGACAATAGTTTTAGCTTTCTCCATCGAGGCGTTAACTCCGGTTCAACCGGGCGCAATCGCAGTGGTTCTTCCAAAGGCTACCTTAGCTGATAGAACGGAACGTAAGGTGCCAAACATGGGAGCCGGGCAAACCCAACTATTGACCCAAGACATGATTCGGAGCCGATTCATATAATGCTATAAGTTCGGGGTGCCGCACTTGTGAAAGTGTTCGGACTTTATCACACCATAATGCGGAGAACATAAGCCCCTGGTGTTTTTGGCCATACCAAAATGTACGGATGCAACATATCGTAAATGAACATATATATATAAGGTAATGCAATTATGGGCAGAAAGTGCTGCATTTTATTCGGGAAGATATGCTATGAGTGCGGAATGATACAAATAGTGCGGAAAGCAAGGGATTGGACGAATTAAAGGCGTCTCCCTCCAGGGTAGGTAGGCGGAATGTTGTATATAAAAATTTAATGCTCGTGATGGAGACCACCTGAGTGTTCGTCGCGCCTTTGTCCTTCCCCTGGTTGTTGCCTCTCATGAGTTCGGCAGGTTCGCCGCCGGACTGAGTTCTGTAAAAAAAAAGAGAGAAATAAAAGAAAAAAGAGCGACACACTTGGGAGCCCCTGGTGTGGTCGAACCGCACTCTGGGTCTGTTGTGGTTGTGCCTTTCCCCCTATGCCCATGGTATCTCCAGGGCGTAATTATGTACGCGGAGAGTTTGTCTTACAAATTTTGCTAGGGCTGGGGTTGAGGCCGCATTACTCTGGCGATGCTCGGGCGTGCCGTGGTCTTGGTTGATGTTGCTCGGGCGCGTTTGGCCGTGCCGGTCGTTTAACGGCCGGACTCAAGATTGCCTTAAAAGGCTGCTCTGTACTTTGCCGCGAGAGCTCTGTATGTTCCTCCTTTCGGAGGGAGCGTTCCGTGTTTCCATTGACCGTGATGACTCCATGAGGGCCTGGCATCTTGAGCTTAAGGTATGCATAATGCGGCACTGCGTTGAATTTTGCGAACGCGGTTCGCCCGAGCAGAGCGTGATAGCCGCCGCGGAACGGGACTATGTCGAAGATTAACTCCTCGCTTCGGAAATTATCCGGGGATCCGAAGACCACTTCGATGTAATCGAGCACAGCATAACCGCCTCGACACCAGTATGACGCCTTTGAAGGTTGTCTTTGTAGGTTTAATCCTTGAAGGGTCTATGCCCATCTTGCGACCGTATCCTCGATAAAGTAGGTTCAGGCTCGCCGCCGTCCATCGGGACTCTCGTGAGGTGAAATCCATCGCGATTGCGTCTAAAACCAATGCGGCGAATCCGCCATGGCGGATACTGGTCGGATGGTCTCTTCGATCAAAAGTGATCGGGCAAGAGGACCATGGGTTGAATTTTGGGGCGACTGGCTCCATCGCGTAAACGTCCCTTAGTGCACGCTTCCGCTCCCTCTTGGGAATATGCGTTGCGTATATCATGTTTACCGTCTGAACTTGAGGGGGGAATCCCTTTTGTCCTCTGTTGTTCGGCCGCCGGGTCTCTTCCTCGTCATCGCTGTGTAGCCCCTTGTCACTGTTTTCGGCGATTAATTTGCCTGCCTGCCAAACAATCTCTGTTTGTGTGGTTAGCTGGCTTTTCGGGGGTTCCATGTATTTGACAGGAGCGGTCGAGTATTCGGTCCAAATTGGACGGGCCCGGAGTGGTTCTTTTGAATGGCTTCTTCCGTTGACCGGGCTTGGAGCCTCGAAATCCGGCGTTGACTGCCATATCCTCATTCTTTGTCGCCGTTAATGCGGCGTTGTTTTTGTTTCGACGCAACCTGCCATTGCGGTCCTTGGTATCCGGACTGCCAGCGTTTTCTTGAGGTTGTTGCTGCGAGCCAGCCAGCTATCCTCTCCCGCACGTAAGCGGGTCATGAGTGATGTGAGGGCTGCCATGGATTTCGGCTTCTCTGTCCTAGGTGCCGGGCCAGCCACTCGTCATGGATGTTATGTTTGAAGGCAGCGAGGGCCTCTGCATCCGGACCGTCGACGATTTGATTTTTCTTTGATAAGAACCGTGTCCAGAATTGCCTGGCCGATTCGTCAGGCTGCTGGATTATGTGGCTTAGGTCATCTGCGTCCGGTGGTCGCACATACGTGCCTCGAAGTTGTCGAGGAATGCGGCTTCCGTGTCTTCCCAAAGATCCAATTGACTCTGCGGGCAGGCTGTTAAGCCAATGCCGAGCTGGTCCTTTAAGCTTGAGCGGGAGATATTTGATGGCGTGAAGATGCCGCCGCGGGCCATATGTATATGGAGGAGATAATCCTCAATCCGCACCCTGGGTCTGTTGTGCCATCGTATGATTCGGTATTAACGGGTTTAAACCCTTCAGGGATTTGATGATCCATTACTTCGTCGGTGAAGCATAGTGGGTGTCGCGCCTCAGTATTGAGCAATATCGCGGCGTAGCTCGAGAGGCGTTGTCTGCTGTGTTCGCCCGGCGGAGTAGTTGTATCCGGGCGCGACAAGATTCGTCGTGGGTCTTGTGGCGCCCACGTGATCCATAGATAGATCTGGATTGTCTTGCCTTGTCCTCCAATATATCCCGCAAGTCCGGCGCGTTCCCCCGTGGCTTCATGCTTTTTGAGCGATGCCGGGGTATGGTTTTGGTGGAGGGCTTGCACGCCTCTCTGTCGCGGCCATGAGGTGGTCGGTCTGCCGTATTATGCGCTCGTGATGCAGGTTTGTATGCTTCCTCCTCTAGTCGGGGGAGAAACTTGCGTTTTGGGTAACTTTTGGAGGGGCATTCGAGTTCATACTCTTCGGCCGCGAGGACCTCGGTCCATCTGTCGGCCAGTGGGTCTTGATCAGCTTGAAGCTGTTGCTGCTTTTTCTTTAGGCTGTTTGCCGTGGCCATTATACTGCGTCTGAAACGCTCTTGTTCAACGGGATCCTCGAGCACGACGAATTAAATGTCGTCGAGGCTTGCCTCGTCTCGGAGGGAGGTAAGTAATTGTCATCCTCGACCTCTTAAATGCGCCGCCCTCTCGTGAGGGCTTGCTTCGCCTCCTCCTTGTTGGATCGTCTTTGGAGGGGTTCTCTTCGCACTTTCCGGGGTGTTATTATCTCCTGTGCCGGAATCTTCATTCTTGCCGTGGCGGGATTTAGAGCGGCGCCGCTGACATCGGCGCTTGGGCTATTTCTTTAAGGAATCGGCCTCCGCTGCTTCTTCGCCGTCCCCATGTTTTGGGGTGTCCACCATGTATATGTCGTATGATTTAGGTGGTCTTCAGGTGTCCTGTAGGCACCGGTTCTTGGTAGTCTCCGTATCGCCGTCCATACCGTCGATGTCTTCGGAGTCGTGGTCGATCGTCGGTTAAATCGTCGGCCGGTGGCTACGAAGTGGGTGGTGGGTGGGTTACTGAATTTCTTTGTCGTCTGCGTCCCAACCATCACGGCCGTGAGTTCGCCAGGGCTCTCCGGATAGCGAGAGATGCTTGATGAATGTACGATATCGCCAAGGGTGAGTGCTGAAAGATGTCCGCAGCGGTGAATTCCATGATCGGCACCCAATCGGATTCGATGGCGGTAGCGCAGGAGGTTCGGAGTCCGGCAGAGAGTCCGGCACCTCAGAGTCATGAGCTTTATGCGGGACAAGGTAAGGGTTCGGCTCCATCGCCGTGGAAGTTGCAGCTCCCGAGGCGGTGTCCAGCCATCCGTCCTTGATCCGGGCGATCGGCTCCGGACTATGGATCGGAGCGGATTCGTGTGCGGCCTCCAAGGTGCTGTCCGTGGCGAGTTAGGTCATGCCCATCGCGACAGCGGCGGCACGCCGGCTGTGACTCAGATCCATCAAGATCAAGTCCCCGCGGATATCGGCCGTGAAGTTTAGGCTTCAAACCTGACCGACGGCGGCGGCGTAGCTTTCGATCTACTCCAGATGGCCAAGGGAGTTGGCCCGCAGTGCGAAGCCGCCGAATACGAAGATCTGTCCAGGGAGAAAAGTCTCACCCAGGACTGCATCGTTGTCGATTGAAGAGGCCATCAAGCCTATCGGTGACGACACAGAGGAACTCTCAATGAAAGCACCAATGTCGGTGTCAAAACCGGCGGATCTCGGGTAGGGGGTCCCGAACTATGCATCTAGGCGGATGGTAACAGGAGACAAGGGACACGATGTTTTACCCAGGTTCGGGCCCTCTTGATGGAAGTAAAACCCTACGTCCTGCTCGATTGATATTGATATTGTGGATGTTTACAAGAGTGGATCTACCATGAGATCAAGGAAGCTAAACCCTAGAAGCTAGCCTATGGTATGATTGTAAGGGTTGTTGTTGTCTTGTCCTACGGACTAGAGCCATCCGGTTTATATAGACACCGGAGAGGGCTAGGGTTACATAGAGTCGGTTACAATGGTAGGAGATCTACATATCCGTGTCGCCAAGCTTGCCTTCCACGCCAAGGAAAGTCCCATCCGGACACGGGCGAAGTCTTCAATCTTGTATCTTCATAGTCTTGGAGTCCGGTCGATGATGATAGTCCGGCTGATGATAGTTCGGCTGATGATGGTAGTCCGGCTATCCGGACACCCCCTAATCCAGGACTCCCTCAGCTAGGGTTACACAAAGTCGGTTACAAAGGTAGGAGATCTACATATCCGTATCGTCAAGCTTGCCTTCCACGCCAAGGAAAGTCCCATCCGGACACGGGACGAAGTCTTCAATCTTGTATCTTCATAGTCTTGGAGTCCGGCCGATAATGATAGTTCGGCTATCCGGACACCCCCTAGTCCGGAACTTCCTCATCCCCCGTCACAGTGCACCCAATGGCTTGAGTCCCTCGGTAAGGTAGGGGAGCTGGTGCCAAGTGAAAGTTGCGCACCTCGGCAACGACGCATGTAGGTGTCACGTCCCTCGGTAAGGTAAGGGAGCTGGTGCCAAGTGAAAGCTGCGCACCTCGGCAGCGACACGTGTAGGTGTCACGTCCCTCTTGTGGCACTGCCTAGGTTCTAGTGATCTAGTCCACCCTCACCATCGCCCAGGGTGAAATCCCCATGGGCGTTTTGGCGGAGTCGGTGGCGGCGATCGACGAGGGGATGCCATCATTCAGTGTGGGTTTCCTCTGGTTGAGGCGGCGTGTTGAGCTTGTTTGGAGCGCCAATTTATCCCTCCTAGACTAGCTTAGGCATTCACGTTTGCCCCTCTTGTTAACACGTACACACTCTTCATGCCTCTCAATTCTTCCTGCTCGTCGGCCGGATCAATGCTTCTCGGTCCGGAGGGCCCTCTCCGATGTTAGTTTGGTGGCATTGTTTTTTTTTTTCAAGCAACCGGCAGGAGCTCTGCCTTTTCATTAAGAAAAAAAGAATTGACCAGTTTATAAGGAAAACTGGCCGAAAACCGATACATCTGCGATACACGCACACGCCAGCCCCGAGGCTGCGCACCACTCGAGTCGGCATTTACACTGTCACCCAAGTGACCAGAGACGACACCCTACAACAGAACACTGGGCTCCGGAGCCGCCGCTCCGACATCCACACCGGCGCCGAGGCCACGCACCAGCATAGTCGATGGCTCCGCCGCCCTAGAGGCCAAAGCCAACACCCAACGCACATGAGATCTCCCGCGCCGCCGCACCGGCATCCACTCCAGCCCCGAGGCCGCGACCCCACCTAGTCGATGATCATGTCGCCCTCACGACCAAAGCCAACCACCGCACAAAGGAGATACCCGGAGCCGTCGCTCCGACTTCCATGCCGTCCCCGAGGCCGCGCACATGCCTAGCCGACGACGAAGTTGCAAAGCCACAGAGCCACCGCAGCAGATGAAGGACCGGACCTCCAAAGGCGTCGCCCCCAAGAGGGAAGCGACGAGGAACGCCGCTGCCACGCCCGCCGGCCAAGGCGAAGTTTGGGTTTTCACCCGAAGAGCCCGTGGCTGAGATGACGAGGGAGGTGAAGGGGCTCCACGACGCCGCCTCCAACAAGGGAACGCCATCCTAGGACGTCGTCGACGCCGGCATCGACCGAGGTCGAGCTAGGCTTTCACCCGGAGCTCACCAAACCCATGATCACCACAGCCAATCACCACCGGCGACGGCCGAGCACTCTACACCGATCACCACCGCCAACCACCTCTAACATGGCAAGCAAAACCACCACGGCACCACGGGCCGTCATGGCAGCCCCGCACCCACCGCCAAGAGCGGCGCCTCCGCGCCGCCATCCTCCCTCCTCGCTGTCGTAGCCAACGCGCCGGAGCACCGCCCGCAGCCCGCCGAACTCGAGGCTGACCACCACGCACCAGATCCAGGGCAGCCTCGCCCGGATCCATGTCCCGGACGCTCCCCACGACCGCCGCAGCACATCCACCTACGCGGCGCCGCCGCGCCTCCATCCAGGAGCTGCAGCACGCCGCCACCACCGCAGCTCAACCAACCGGACGTGCAGCCGCCGGAGCCACACGCCTGGGCAGCCCCACCGATGGATCCAGCCTCCTGGCGCCAGATCCGCAGCGGCTGGCCCAGCACCGCCCCTCATGACCCACGGGGAGGGAGAAGAGGAGAGAGCGGTGCCGCCACCATGCCCGGGGCCGCCGCCCCGGCGTGCCTGCGCCGGTGAGACGCTGCCGCCGCCGCCAGTCGCCTCGCGTCGTCCAGGGCCGCCGCTACGCGTCTCGCGAGGAGAAGTCCCCGCCGCCGCCGAACACCGAGCGGGCTTTGCCCGTCAGATTGACCTGGCGGCGGCGAGGGGAGCTGGGGAAAACGGGGGCGGCGGCGGCTAGCTCGGTTTCGCCCGTGCCCCGAGCGACGCGAGCGACTTCACCCAGAGATGAATTGTTTGAAATGAAGTTTGCGTAGTTTGGTGGCATTGTTGCTATAAAGGTTTGGTGGTTTCATTCAGGTACCGCATGTCCGAGTGTCAGTGGAGTGCTTGTTTGTGTCTCGTAGTGGTCAGGCCTCTCCTGTGCTTTCAGCGGTGTCGATGACATCTACTAGTGCACCATTGAAGCTTGTTAGCGGTTTCGGTCTATTAAGTCTTTTTTTCGTTAATCAGATCATTTGAAGATTTCTCATCACTCTTTTTTTTAAATGAGAGGGGTTTCCACCCCAGCCCCAACTTTATTAAGCCGAGGCTAGAACATAGCAAACAGACTGTTTAGCAGCGCTCGGTGACATAGATCAACCATCATAGGGTTCAAAGCTACCCTATTACATTTTTATCCTTACAGGACAAGAGAGAGATGCAACAGAAGACAGTTTCAGATGCAGCACACATAATAGCACTCTCCATGTCCAAATTCAGTCACTCCAGGCGATCCAAAGAAACTCCCGTCTTCGACGAGCCAAAAGCCTTAAGCACTGGAGAAAAAGAGTACCCTGTGCCTCGGTATACAGAATTTTCCACTACCTGATCATAGTCCCCACCATATCCAAGACACAACGTATACTTCGCCATCTTCGCCACTCAAAGATAAAATCGTTGCGCAAAAGTCATAAGCTCTACAAGGTAGCAGAAGTAGCAGTGTTAATTGCTTCATGAGTTTTCCTCTTCCTTCCAGAAAGAAGATATGAAAGATTTAGGAATAGGTATATCAAAAGATTCAGCAATAACGGACCAAATTTCCTTAGCATCAATACACTCAAAGAAAAGATGTTGGATGGATTCAGGCTCACTACAAAATACACATGACATGACACATCATCTACATGTCTTCTCTTGGCTAGATTATCTCTAGTTAAACTCTTGTTATTAAACATCAACCACAAGAAGACATGAATATTTGGGGAAACTTTAATTTTCCAAATAAAATATTTGATCTCAAAAGAGATCCTACCAGAATTGATCATCTTATAAATGGATTTCTCATCACTCTGTATTGTTCACACATGTGACTGCATCCGTAAGATGGGGCGAAAGCTTGTTCTCTGTTACGTGAAAAGAAAAAAGAAGAAGCCACTTTGTTGTCTCCTTTTGTTTCGTTTTCCGTGGTCAAACCATATCGAATGCGGACGCGCGCGAGGCGTGCTGCGGCAAACTCGCTGGAATTTCTGTGCTTGCTTGCAGTCTGAGGCTGCTCGTCGTCCTCGCGGCTGCTACCAATCTGTTCAGCTGGTGATGCGGACGTATAGCCTTGCCGACGGTGAGTGGAAATACTTTAACATTATACTGACGGCACACGCGGCTCAGATCCAGAGAAGAGACAGAGTTACTGTCTGCACGCCATGCAGTCCGGGGGTGGTCAACGGTCTCGTTCGTCGGATCCGGCGCCATCATCATCTGCATCGTCGAGTCAACGGGGTGATTAGCTCTCTGCTGGCTGAGGGCATCTTCAACAGTTTGTATATTAGCTTGTTGGTAAAATATGCCATGTCATCAACCAACACCTTAACATACAACATCTTTAATGGGTTGTATTTAGTTTGTCCAATAGGATGTGAGATAATAAATAAAGTGTTCTCTTATTTTACATTGAAGCTTGTGTAAAGAGTGTTGGTTCATGTATATAACCTTCCTCTCTTTCCTCATTTATTGCATGTACATAACCTTCCTCTCTTTATGATGCAAATTATTTTGGTAAGTTTGTATCATGATGCTTGTGGATCCGTACTTTATATATAAAGCAGGACGAAAGACTTTTTTGATAACCATTTTGATAAAAATAATAGACTGAAAAATCGCGCGCACCTTCTGCAAACCCGAATGGAGGGACTATTAATTACTCCTCCCGTACCTCCGTATTTGAAAGAACGGCGTGAGAAACAACACTTAAAAAAGGGCACAAGGGGAGTTACTAGCGCTACATGAACAGAGCTTACCCGTCATCCCCTTTTCCATACCTTAAAAAAGATGCAATAAATCCCCTTCTGCATAAACTCTCTCGTCACTCCGTCTTCCTCCTTTAGAAACATCACACCATCCGTGCGCGAGAAACGGAGGGAAGTGAAACGACAATCCCCCTTTTCCATCCTTAATCCTCAGGCTGAGGGATAAATATGGAGACAAAATTGTGAGTGATTTTCCTCCTTATTACCCACGCTCAACGTTTCACGTCTACTTTTCTTTCACGTAGGGAGGGAGTAGGAGGCGAGAGTATCTTTTAGCAAGAACTCATTAATTGCTTCAGTAATTCAGATGTATTACTCCCTAGCACCCCTTTTGTCTTTTTTGCTGAGAGCTGCACAGAAGTCTAAATGTTTTGAAAATTAAAGCGTACCTCACGCATCAAATTGTCTACCACCTAAATTTTTTTGGAATTTTTTGGATTTTTCTAAAAAATTTACGAATTTGTTTTTGACTAGATGCAGATGCACCCGGGCACCGAAACACCATTCTCGCCAAGGAGGGTTACTATCGCTAGAAGGATAAAACTTACCCCGAGTACCCCGTTCTTCATCCAACAAAAATGCTCGCAATAAATGTCCTTCCGGCCTAGTCCTTTCGCCCCTTTGTCTTCCTCATGTACACGCGTCATGTGAGGGGTGAAATGGCAAGCCCACTTTTCCCTTCTTATTGTGCGCGGTGTAAAAGAAGACAAAGATAAAATCTAAAATAAAAATATAAATCATAAAATAAAAAACATGTGAATCTCCACAAGAAATCAAATGGCAGTGTTAGATGAGACTTAGAAAATCCGTATAAAAGTAATACTCCCTCCATTTCATAATATAAGAGCGTTTTTGACACTACACTAGTGTAAGAAACGCTCTTATGTTATGGGACAGAGGGAGTATTTTTCAACTAAAAAAGTACGCCTAATAGGGTAAAACACTTTACTATTATTTTTAACAATATTACGGTGATATACAAATAATGTCAGGGGATCCAGGAACCAGTATTTTGTACTCCCTTCTTCCCAGATTAGTTGACTCAATTTTTTTCTAGATACAGATTATCTACAAATCTAAGAGCATTTCCAACAGGCGCCGAAAACTGATTTGGCGCGTACCCATCGCCTGGTTTGGCGCCGTGCGCAGCGTTTGCTCCAAAGCAGCTTAAAAAGCCCAGCACAAGAGCTCCAAAGAAAGCGCGGTAAAAATGCAGCGCGCGCGTTCATTCTACAACATTTCTTTAAATTAAAATTGCATAGATAAAAAAACGATACAAAGATATTTTACATCGGTGCAACTACTACGGCGTAGATAGATAGATAGTTCGACATACATATATAGATAGATACTACTACGGTATAGATAGATAGATAGAAACTACTACGGCATACAGAGACAGAAACTACTCCAAGTCGCTACCATCACCACCACACTACTAGAAAAACGGCTATAGGTAATATCACTGTTTGTGGCGCACCAGAGTTGTGGTGCCCCACTACTATATAGCAGTGGCGCACCACAAACAGGTGCTCCACTAATAGTGACATTACTAGTGGCGCACCAGGTGTGGGGTGCGCCACTACTATTTTTTTGAACAGTAACCAGCCATACCCAGGCTTACCAGTGGCGCACCAGGACAAGGTGCGCCACTACTATTTTGATAGTAGTGGCGCACCTTGCCCTGGTGCGCCACTACTATTTTTTTGAACAGTAGCCAGCCATGCCCAGGATTACCAGTGGCGGCCCAGGCCGTGGTGCGCCACTACTATTTTGATAGTAGTGGCGCACGTTGCCCTGGTGCGCCACTGGTAAACTGGGCGTGGTGGTCAAAAAAAACATAGCAGTGGCGCACCCTTCACTGGTGCGCCACTAGTATTCCTGGCTACTAGTGGCGTACTAGTGAAGGGGTGCGCCACTGGTAACCTGGGAGCAGTAGCTATAATTAGGCAGCCACACCTACCACACACTCACTTTCCCCCTCCACCAAAACAGATTTGGTCTTCTTGCTCCTCCTCCTCACCTCATTTGCACCATAGATTCACCCAAATTAAGTGGTTAAATTTCCTTTTTTGATAGGTAAGTAAGGGGAAAGCTTTCTTTATGTTCTAGATCTACTTTTCTCTCCGTCTCCAACAACGTACACACTTTTTATGGCCTAGAGATCTACGTATGTTTGTGGTGTTGCATATGTTTGTGTTTGCAGGTACCGGTATTTGAAATGCGATAGTTGCCAATATTTTGCTGGAATGTTGATTCATTTCCGTTTGCAAGAATTTGGCACTATATGCATTCTTTTGGTCCTATTTTTAGGCAAAGTCATGCCAAATTTTTTTTGTTCTAAAATATCATTTTGCTCTACCCAGCGCGACCATGGTCCGCACGATGACCCGAAGGCATCGTAAATAGGTTTTTGAGCTCCAAGGCCGAGATGCTTCAAAAGAACGAGACGGAGATAAGATGTCCGTGTCGAAGATGCAAGTGAAGAGCCTTATTGCGGACCCGGATTCCGGCAGGTGCTTGGGACCACTTGCTCTTGCGTGGTTTCATGGATGGCTATTGGTGGCAAGGTGATGAAGATGACTATGAAGTCATCCATGGGGGCGCAAGCAGAAAAAGGAAGGGCAGCAAGACAATAGCGGCGAGGCGGGCGAGAAGGCGAAGAATCTCCGGGACATGATCACGAAGTAGATGCAGGACACGGTCATCATGTAGAAGATGCGGACATGATGATGAGGAAGATCAAGGCGAAGGGCATGATCATGAAGATGAAGATGCCGGAGCGACGGCGATGGACCATCGATGGGCTGGGTGCATGACCCTCATATTCAAGAGCTGCTTCGCAGCGACGGTAACGCAAGAGCTGCCGCCGAGAGAAAGCCAAGCTGGATCAACTGGAGACAGACGCGGTTACTCCATTGTATGAAGGATGCAGGCCGAGGATACCCGCTGAAAGTAACGCTCATGGCTCGAGATGAAGGTAAAACACAAAATGACGGACGCATGCTTCGACGAGAACATGTCATTACAGCACGAGCGTCTTCGAAGGGGAACAAGTGCCCGACCAGTTTGGAGGAGGCGAAGAAAATCGTGTGTCCTCTGGATTTACCGCCGCGTGAAATACCATGTCTGCATGAACAATTGCATCATTTATCGGGCGAGCACGCGGAGTCTACCATATGTCCGGTGTGCGGCGTCACTCGATACAAGAAGAGGAAGAAAGCTCCTCGAAAAGTGGTGTGGTACTTTTCGATCACTCCTCGCCTGCAGCGGTATTTCGCGGATCCTAAGGTAGCAAAGCTCCTGTGTTGGCACGCGGATAGGGAGGAGAAGAAGCGAGAAGATGACGCAAATGATCCGGAGATAGATAAAAAAGACAAGATGCTGAGTCACCCTAAGGATGCGAGCCAATGGCAAGCGTTGAATTTTGAATACCCAGAATTTGGGAAGGATCCAAGGAACATCGTGCTCGGCGCGAGCACCGATGGAGTCAATCCGTTTGGCAGCCGAGAGAAGCACACATAGCACCTGGCCTGTGTTTGTGTGGATGTACAACCTTCCCCCACAGTTTGTGCATGAAGAGGAAGTACATTCACATGAGTATGCTAATTGAAGGGCGAAACAACCAGGAACGACATCAATCAGACTGGGGCTCTTTGAAGGAGGAGCTAGACACGCTGTGGAAAACGCCACCAATACGTGGACGCCGCAGAGAAAGAATATTTCCCTATGAGAGCCGCCTTTGCTCACGACGGTGCCACGACTATCTCGATTCTGGATATCTCGCGCAGGTAGTCCATGGATTTTACGGATGCGTCACGGTGCATGGATGACAACGTATCGCCCGACTAGATAGAGATCCGGGTCTTCGAAAACCGTGTTCATGGGACATCGAAGGTGGCTTCAGCGACGATGGCGCATGGAGAAAGCGCAAGGATCTGTTCGATGGTGAAACCGAACCCCGAAGACGCCCGCGTACGAGGAGCGGCGAGGAAATAGACGAGCTGTTGAAAAATTGGAAAGAGTGCCCACCGCTGGAAAAGAAGCGAAAGGCGCCAGAGCCGCTGCTGAAGGTATGGAAAACAAGGTCTGTTTTCTGGGACTTGCCGTACTGGAAGATCCTCCGTGTGCCTCACAGCCTTGATGTCACGCATATCACGAAGAACGTGTGCGAGAGTCTGCTTGGTACCCTGCTTAACATGCCGAGAGGACCAAAGATGGGCGAAAGCAAGGGCGGACTTGCAAAAATGGGCATCGGGGAGGAGCTCTGGCGCCCTAATGATGATGATGATGATGATGATGATGATGAGGCGAAGGACACGGAAAGTCATCGCAAAGGCAAAAGGCCAAGAAGATCGAATATGACTACCCTCCCGCGTGCTTCACTCTAAGTCGAAGGAGATCGAGCAGTTTTCACCTGCCTCGTAGGAGTAAAACTTCCTTACGGTTACGCTGGGAAGATAAGCAGATACCTAGACTCAGCCAAGCGAAGTTCGCGGGATGAAGTCTCACGGTATCACGCGTCGATGACGCAGATACTTCCAGCTGCAATCCATTGGGATCATGGACGCGCACGTCCGTGACACGCTATTTGGCCTATGCAACTTTTTCGACGCGTCATCTCTCGGAAGTCGGTTGGCGTGAGGCAACCCGAAGGCTACAGGAAGAGATCGTGGTGATACTATGCGAGCTTGAGATGTACTTCCGCCCGCATTCTTCGACGTTATGGTGCATCTGCTGGTCCATATAGTGGAGGATATCATCCAACTCGGGCCGACGTTCCTGCACGCATGATGCCGCTCGAAAGGATGAATGGTGTCATCAAAGGATACGTTCGCAACATGTCACGTCGAGGGAAGCATAGCCAGGGCTTTCAATCAAGAGTGCATCTCGTCTTGCATTTAATTATCTAGGCATCGAGAACCCGTTGGTCTGCCCGTCAGCGAGCACCTCGGCGAGGCTCGCTGGATGGGGTCACCGCGAGGGTCGCCGCGAAATGCATGTCGACTTCATGGGTCGACTCGCCGACTTTGAAAGAGCAAACCTAGTCGCGCTACAACACATAGACGTGGTCGATCCTTGGGTGGTAGAGCACAAAATCTTTATTGAGAAGGCGACAATGACCGAGGCCAACAGAGGACGGAGGGAGCTATAATCAAAGAGCATAACTCATGTTTCACGCGTTGGTTCAAGGAGAAGCTTCGTACCCTTTACATGAGGATTCTTCCGCGGAAGAAAAACTCATATTCGCCTTGTCACAGGGCGCCGAGCACAACCTGATGACCTATGAGGCGTACAACGGCTACATATTCTACACCGAGGAAAAGGACATGATGAGCGATTATCGTAACTCCGGGTAACGATGGAATCCTACACCGTAACGACAAGGACAGATACTACGGAAGGATCGAGGAGATCTGGGAGCTGAGCTACGCCGGAGAGAAGGTCCCGATGTTCCGTGTCAGATGGGCCAAGAGCGTCCTAAAAGAAGACCGGTATTTCACCACCATGGTTATACCCGAAGCCAAATCCAAGATCATGGCGCAAACGTCACCGCGAAAAATGAGCCATGGTACTGGCTTCCAAAGTGGACCAATGCTTCTTCATTACCGACCCGCCAAAGCCCGGTCGTGTTGTCGTGAGGAGAGGCAAAAGGAACATCATCGGAATGGATGGAGTCGCCAATGAGCAATACTTCGACAAGTACGGCGACCCGAAGATGGAAGACGACGACGGCGATGAAGTACCATACACCACAAGAAGAAGCAGGACCACCCTACCTAACGGACGTCCGTTCAAGAGAAGATCAATTCAAGGGGTTCCGGCTAAATTATTCAACCGCGAGGAAGAAGGGCAAGAAGATTGTGAAAAGATAGCTAAGATTGAATCACGGCGTGTCGGCCGGCGTGTGTGTGTGTGTCGCTGGCAAGCTCAATTATTACATGCAACTAAATTATTACATGTATCACTTGATTTCAACCATTATTAAAGATCTTTTAAACATTATATTACTTTACATGCAAACTCAATCTTAATTTGACGACTGTTATTTCATGTCAATCTTTGATGACTGTTATTTCATCTCACTTGATTTCAACCATGCCATAGCATTGTAAATGATTCTATATTGTGATTGAGTAAAGGAGATGCATTGTAAAAAATTATACGCCCTACTTTTTAGGAATGGAGGGAGTATTAAAATTGCCATGTGTTTATTTTAAAGTGTTTGGATGTTTATCATAAGGTTAAAATAAAATTTTAAAAATATGCAAAAGTGGGGTTGCCAGGATTCGGACCTGGGTGGTTCTACATCCATAACCAACGCGCCAACCACTAGGCCATGTGTGTGGTTCTGTCCATAACCACACACACAATTCTTATGACTTTGATATTGAGCTGTTTATGGCGCATGTCCCCTGGTGCGCCATTGATATCGATCTGTTATGGCGCATGTCCCTGGTCCGCCATTGCTAGCTGGCCCTCCCCGCTTTCTCTTCTCCCCGCGCCTCCCTCTCCTCCCCTGCTTTCTCTTCTCCCCTTTTAAATCCCCCTCCCCGCCCGCCCCCCCACCGCCGCCTCCGCCCTCTCCCCACCACCGCCCGCCTCCGCCTCGCCCTCTCTCCTTCCCAGCGTCTTTGCCGGCTGGACCGGGGTCCCCGACCTCCTCCGACGCCCTCCTCGCGACCTCATCCGCCGCTTCTTCCCATCTGGGCGCCCTCCTCCGACGACCTCCTCCGACGCCCTCTTCCGACGACCTCCTCCGACGCCTCCTCCGACGACCTCCTCCGACGCCGTCCTTCGACGACGTCCTCCGACGCCCTCCTCCGACGAGCTCCTCCCACGCCCTCCTCCGACGACCTCCTCCGACGCCCTCCTCGTGAGTTCCCTTCCTCTCCTCTCTCTTTCTCTAATCTAACTTCTCTCTGCTGCCAGCTCTCTGTCAATTCGAGGGTTCCTGTTCTAGGGTTCATACCTTTTGATGATGCTCTGGTTCAATTGGGTACTAGCTTAGGGTTCCTAGGGTGTTAATCTAGCTTCTACTTCATTCTAGGGTTCAATTTAATTACTTGTTCGAGCTAATCATCTCTGTCTCAAAATTTGTCTCGAACCTAAAGTTCAGTTTAAATCGGACATAAAGTGTTAAGTGGTTACCGCCAGTTGTTCTAATTTAATTACTACCCTGTTTCTCTTCACCTCCATTTTCGCTTTCAGCCAGACTTCCAGAGCTGGGTAGTAATCGAGGTTTCTGCAGCCGCTTCACCATCAGCTTATGGTGGAAGTTGAAACCGACAATGACAACGCATGCAATGTGCACTCGTAGTTTGGCTTTCGGGCTACCAAAGCATGACATTGCACATAGAGTGAAACAAAAAAGAGCATGACCCAAGTTATTAGTGAGTTTAGAACATAGACATATTAAAGCTTGCAGCTCACTACATGTTCGTATAAAAATCCTGGAAAGAACCAAAAGGCACAACGCCGTGCTAAGTGTTCACTTGCCGGGCTGATTGTCGAACTTGATGCAAAACCTCATCTCCATTTCCCGGTCGATTGCAAATGTAATCTTTGACCTATCATGAATTGCCTACAATCTTATGTAATACTTTTCTCTCTTGGATATTTCCATGTTGGTTATGAGTGTCCCGATCAATTGGTCCTGATTGAGATTAATACTCTTATAAACATTTGTATTGATGCCAAATTGTTGTCGTGTTTCCTTTTCTCTTAGGAACCGGAGGCGTATAGATAGGAACAAGTAAAATAAAAGCAGGTCATCATGCTACCGATGGTTTTGTTGCGATCGATTTCATGCTTCATATCGTGAACATGAACATGAATTTCCTTCAAGCCCAGATGAGAACAGCAAAGAGCCAATATTTACTACGTACATACCTCCGAAAGCGAGTACCCTAACAATAAGTATTATCTTGGTAGAATTTCCTACTGATTGTCAACTTAGTGAACTATACACATCTTGATAGTCATATTTTACGAGAAGAATTGCTACTGTTTTATCAAAATTCTAGTCAAACCAAAGTAGCTATTAGAAGGAAATATACACCGCAATACTACCGTAGGTTTATACTACTGTTGTATTTTCTTTAAATGCAGTTATGCTGTTGGTCCTGTTACACTCTTGTAGGTATATAAGCACTAGTTATATGGCTACTGCCATGTTCCTATACAGGTTCTTATACTACTTTACTTAAATTATTATCATGGTTACGAAAGTACACTTGTTCAAGATTGGACAATAGACTTGCTGCTCTGTTATTATACAGATTCAAACATAGTTTCTGTTCACCAAAAGAGTGATGGGCTTGCTGCTCTGTTGTGCCTATATGTAGGCCTTTTTGTCCATATGAAAGCAGAGGACAATATGGTCTGTGGCCTTTTCATCCATATGAAAGTAGAGGCACATTGTGGTGCTAGTTTGCTGGGTTTTGTCTCCGACCATCGTGTCGTGATGATTTTGCAGGTACCCTGAGAGGCCATTGAGTTTGCCGGAATGTCGATTAACTTCCGTTCCGGCAAATTCGTGTACTCCATATGTCCTATTTTCAGCAAAGGTCATGCTGAAATTTTCCGTGAATTTTGGCATGACTTTGCTAAAAATAGGACATATGGGGTACTTCCGTTCCGACACACGTTGCACACTCATCCTCTTAAGCCCGAAATATTCCACGGCCACGTATTTCGACTCGGACCGTCAGTCGAAGAAAGACTACACAAATATCAAGAAAGTTCTTGATGATGCTCTCCCCGCCACGCCAAATCTGGAGGCACCTTCAGAAGGAAATGTGTAGGTACGGCAAGCACGTGTTCACCCACGTAACGACGCTCCCCTGCGTTAAGCAGCCGCCTAGCAATCGGAAGGATGCCTACTACGCCCTCCATCACATGCGAGGCGATCATACGGGACCATAATCACCTTATGCTACCAAAGGGTCTCCAAGATTGGGCCGCACGCTTGTCGGCAATCCAGGACATGGACATCGACAAGAATTCTTTCGCATCCGATGGAGTTTGCGGAAATCATCATCAAGATGTCCTTCGTACCTCGGGCAGTTCCACCTCAAATATCAACCGTCCAACAGGAAATAGAAACAACGCCATTTAATGCAGTCGACAACTACCGCACATTCATGACGCCGACGGATGACGGCGGCTTCATCCACGCCCGTCCCCGAGTCGAGTCGAAGAAAGTATTGATGGTATATAGTTCTGAAATGTCGATTAGCTCGTGTTGTAATTAAACTTTAATGAACTTGTATGTCTCTTTAGTTTGGAGAGTCGTTCAACTTATATGTAATCGATGCTATTTATTAGTAGGACCATGAACCGTGCTATTAATGTGTTGCTTTTCTCTTCCGATCCTTTTGTTGCATACTTATATATTATCTGTGAATTGCTACTAACGCTTTGTTTGTCTAGTGCATAGAGATGCCGCCGTATGTCGTGGTACAAGGGTAGGGTTTCCGAGTCTATGACGATCGGGAGGAGTGTCGGAGACAGGTTCACCGCTTCAGCGGTAATAGTTACAAAGGGTACACCACTAGGGCGGAGGCGGAAGCTAGATACGGCGCTATCTAGAGGGAGAGAGGAGGAGCGGAGGAGGAACCGGATGAAGACTAGTTTCATCGCGATGATGCTCATCGTGACCGCAGCTCTCTTCTATGTGATGGTAGTTTAGATGATATCAACTTTGTAATGTGACGACAAACTCGCTACTCGGTCTCGAGACCTAAACTTGTCTAATATTTGAACTTTGTTCGCTATTTCGAATTCGGAGACTAATGTGATGATTTGTATTATGTGCTGTTTATATTCTGTGATGTATTGTATTTTGTAACCTGTGCAAATACCAGAAATGCGAGAAAAAAAAATTCCTAGAATTAATAGTAGTGGCGCACCATATTGCACATTAGTGGCGCACTCCAGTTAAATAACAAAGGCGCACCCATATGGATATCGATGGCGCATCGATCAAGAGGGACCCTGCTGCAATACCGATGGCGCACCATCTTGCACATTAGTGGCGCACGCAATTAAATAACGATGGCGCACCCAAATGAATATCGATGGCGCACCGTATGAATATCGATGGCGCACCGTATGAATATCGATGGCGCACCCATATGATTACCGATGGCGCACTATGTGGAATACCAATGGCGCACCGGTGGTGCGCCACCGTTATTTGATTAACGGTGGCGCATCGGAGGTGCGCCATTAGTATTCCTTATTAGTGGCGTGGTATTAGTGGCCCACCCATGGTGCGCCACTAATGGCAATATTGGGTGCGCCACTAATAGCCTTTTTTCTAGTAGTGCCATCATCATCCTCGTCGGTGTCGTCCGAGGTTGAGAGCCATATGTCGTCCCAACGTTCATCGTTGGCCGTGAAGAACGACCTCCCACCTGCTCCAACGATATCGCACTGCTCGTTCGCCAATGCCTTCCGCTGATGCCGGTCAGCCCGCTCCGCGCGGCGCCTTGGCGTCCTCTCTCCGCCCAGTAGGCTGTTGGAAATATGCCCTAGAGGCAATAATAAATTAGTTATTATTATATTTCCTTGTTCATGATAATCGTTTATTATCCATGCTATAATTGTATTGATAGGAAACTCAGATACATGTGTGGGTACATAGACAACACCATGTCCCTAGTAAGCCTCTAGTTGACTAGCTCGTTGATCAATAGATGGTTACAGTTTCACGACCATGGACATTGGATGTCGTTGATAACGGGATCACATCATTAGCGAGAATGATGTGATGGACAAGACCCAATCCTAAGCCTAGCACAAAGATCGTGTAGTTCGTATGCTAAAGCTTTTCTAATGTCAAGTATCTTTTCCTTAGACCATGAGATTGTGCAACTCCCGGATACCGTACGAATGCTTTGGGCGTACCAAACGTCACAACGTAACTGGGTGGCTATAAAGGTGCACTACAGGTATCTCCGAAAGTGTCTGTTGGGTTGGCACGAATCGAGACTGGGATTTGTCACTTCGTGTGACGGAGAGGTATCTCTGGGCCCACTCGGTAGGACATCATCATAATGTGCACAATGTGACCAAGGGGTTGATCACGGGATGATGTGTTACGGAACGAGTAAAGAGATTTGCCGGTAACGAGATTGAACAAGGTATCGGCATACCGACGATCGAATCTCGGGCAAGTACAATACCGCTAGACAAAGGGAATTGTATACGGGATTGATTGAGTCCTTGACATCGTGGTTCATCCGATAAGATCATCGTGGAACATGTGGGAGCCAACATGGGTATCTAGATCCCGCTGTTGGTTATTGACCGCAGAACGTCTCGGTCATGTCTGCATGGTTCCCGAACCCGTAGGGTCTACACACTTAAGGTTCGATGGCGACGCTAGGGTTATAAAGGAAGTTTGTATGTGGTTATCGAATGTTGTTGAGTCCCGGATGAGATCCCGGACGTCATGAGGAGTTTCGTAATGGTCCGGAGGTAAAGATTTATATATGGAAAGTTGTTGTTCGGGTTCCGGAAAAGTTTGGGTTTTTCCCAGGTATTGTAGGAAGTTTCCTGAAGGTTCCGGAGGATTACGGAGGGGTCCGTGAGGTCCCAAAAATGTTCCACCACGTCCAATACAGCATCATGGGCTGTAAGGGGCGCCTAGCCTTAATGGGCCAGGGGCACCAGCCCCCCAAGGCCCATGCGCATGGGAGAGGGAAACCCTAAGGGGAGGGCCTCCACTTGACTTGGGAGGCACTCCTCCCCTTGCCCCCTAGATGGGATCTAGGGCTAGCCGCCGCCCTAGGGGTGGAACCCTAGGTGGGGGCGCAGCCCCCCCTCTCCCCCTATATATAGTGGAGGCAAAGGGGCAGCCCAACACACGAAGTTCTTCTCCTGTTGGCGCAGCCCTACCTCTCTTTCTCCTCCTCTCCCTTGGTGCTTGGCGAAACCCTGCAGGATTGCCACGCTCCTCCACCACCACCACGCCGTTGTGCTGCTGCTGGACGGAGTCTTCCTCAACCTCTCCCTCTCTCCTTGATGGATCAAGGCATGGGAGACGTCACCGGGCTGCACGTGTGTTGAACGCGGAGGTGCCGTCCGTTCGGCACTAGGATCTCCGGTGATTTGGATCACGACGAGTACGACTCCTTCAACCCCGTTCACTTGAACGCTTCCTCTTAGTGATCTACAAGGGTATGTAGATGCACTCTCCTTCCCCTCGTTGCTGGTTTCTCCATAGATAGATCTTGATGACACGTAGAAAAATTTTAAATTTCTGCTACGTTCCCCAACATAGGCACGCTCGGCGTCGACGTCCTCCGGGTGGCGATGGCGCCACTCCGCCATGGCTCGCTCGTCCTCCTCGGCGACGAGGAGGCGGCGCTGCCGCCGAGCGTGGTCGGCACGGTCCATGTCGGTCATGAGACGCGGCGGAGGGGCGGCGCGCTGCGCCTGCTCGCGCGTGAAGACGTCCCAGAAGTTCATCTGCGACCGGGGCCTCTCCAAGCGCCACACCGCCGTGTCGTACACGCGGGCCGCCTCGTGCGCGCTCCGGAACGTCCCGAGGTCGAGCCGTACGTCGCCGGCCCGTATCTCGACGGAGTACCAGCCGTTGGGGTGCTCGCGGACGTCGCGAAAGCCCGAAGCACCCCGGCGGCATGGTGGCGCGGTGGTAGCGCGGAAAGCGGCGAAGCGGCAAGGCGGCGAAGCGGCGAGGCAGAGAAGCGGCAAGGTTGCGAGGAGAAGGGCGCGTGGCGTGGCTGTTCTGTGCGCATAGCGAGCGCGGGAATTTATAGGCGCGCGCGAAGCGGCGCGCCAAATCTACCACGCCGCGTGCCGCTTTCTCCCGCGCGCGCGCAAACGCTTCCCGCGCGCGGTAATTTCCCGCCACCGCTGGAACGCGCGGAACCAGCCGGCGGCGCTAAAAACAGCCTTTACCGCGCGGGCGCGCGTTTTGCCGCGCCTGTTGGGGTTGCTCTAAGACAACTAATTTTGGACGATGGTAATACTACTTGTTATAAGTAATAGCTGGTCAAATTTTATCCTGGTATTAAGTACTTCCTCAGTGTTTTTGAAAGAATAATAGCGTGAAAAAACATCCCCAGTCAAGCGCTCACGTACACACGCCGTTACATGATTACACACGCCACGGCCGTCGCCTCCACCTGGGCGTCGTCCGTCACGTCGCGCCGCGCGTACGTGTAGCACGCCCCGGACCCGGCGATAGAGGCCGTCACCGCCTCGCCCAGCGCGTCCTGGATGACCGCGATGACCACCGCGGCGCCGCGAAGAGCCGCGCCGCGGCCTCGCCGATGCCGCTCCGCCGCCCGTCACGATGGCCACCTTGCCGTCCAGCCTCGGCTTCGACATGGTGCCCGCTGCTTTTGATCTGCGCCGTCCTGCCCTGCAAAGTCACAGGCTTAACTCAGCAGATCGATGTGCCGTGCATGTGTTTATATAGGTCTTAGTAACTTGAAAATATTCCTTTGTACATTGTTTTCACGAAGCGAATGAGGTAGCAGATAGCCTAGCTAGAAATTCTCTAACTATTAGATCTTCGGGATTTTGGGATAGTTCTATCCTGGATTTTATTTCTCCTCTTTTTATAAATGACTTGTCTATTATGTGAGGAATAAAGTCTAGGACGCTGATAACGCCCACACGTATGGGCGTTAAGGGGTCTGCTCACACAGTTTGTGTGGTGTTTAAGAGGATCAGTCCATACGTCTATGTGTGGGCAAAACAAGTAATGCCCACACGCCTCTTTTTTCCTCGTGGTCCCTCTCACATGCCTGCGTGTGGGCAAAATAGATAACGCCCACACGCCCATACGTCAGGCCTCCTACCTTATGGTCCCGCACGTCCCGCGTGACAGTCACCAGCGTCCCCGCAGTTGCCATGGTTTGGACCATCTTCCATGTTCATTTAACTGAAGTTGCCATGCCGTTGAACTACAATTGTCATGTCGGACAACTACAGTTGTCATGGTTGCTCAACTGCAGTTGCCATGTATGGTCCGGGTTCATCGCAGCTGCCATGATCTCAAAACTTTAGGAGTTGCCACCTACTAACACTAGGCAGTTGAGAGAGTTGCCATGTGCTCACAAGCACGCTAGGGCAGTTGCCATGTAAAAGGAAGAGTTGCCACCTGCTTACGTGCACGCTAGGGCAGTTGTCATGTACCATGCAAAAACACATGGCAACTCGGGTAAAAGAGAGTCCATCTGCTTACATGCACACTAGGCAGTTGCCGTGTACCCTGCAAAACACATGGCAACTAACATGTTCGGATAAAAAAAAGAGTTGACAAGCACACTAGGGCAATTGTCATGTACACTGCAAAACACATAGCAACTAGTAGCTTGGGTGAGGGAGAGGAGACGGGCGTGTGGGCGAGATGGCAAATGCCCACACACCAGTCCTTGTGCGTGAGTGAAAACTGGCCTGTGGGCGAACTGCTAAACGCCCACACGCCGGCCTCTCCGTGTGGTGAAGTAGATGTGTGGGCGACCGGGTGAATGCCCACACAGCAGCCCAGTCCTACGTGGCACTACAAATACGCCAAGACTCGTGCACCCACAAATGGACGCGGATCCATGCGTGTGAGCGAGATGCAAATGCCAACACGTGTGGGCGTTAGTGTTTCCGAAAGTCTATTACTAGCTGTCAAAAAATAACTTAAAAATATTCCTGCCGCGTTACCACGTTTGCAGTTATGTAAAACTAATACTGCTAATTTGGATGAATGTTGAACGGAAAAGAGTTGAAGGAAGAATAATCTGTGGAGGCATGCGGCGTGCTACGAGAGCACGTGTTAGGAAGCATGACACCTTCATCGCCTTGTTAGGATGGGCATGCTCGCGCGGCTGCTCGCCCCTGTCAAATGCACACCCACGCGCGCCATTACAGCACTATTACACAAAATATAATCATCATGTTTGTTTGTTTCTTTGTCTGTTTATTTGTTTGATGATATAGTGTACGATCTAAACACTTTTATATTTCTTTATGGATGAAGTAATTAACATCGATGGAAGAGAACGATCATGAGTTAGTCCTGATGGTCTGTGATCCACCTTCAAGTGTACACGTTGTTTTGAAGTTGGTGGACCGGACCAGGGAGTTATTTTGGCAAACGGAACATGCCCGGGCCAAGCGTCGCTCTCTGGGCGGCCACACAGGTGGCGACCAAGCCCCATGGCAACAAGGGTCCACCCATCACTTCTTGTTCTCACTGCCGTCGGCTAGCTGGCTAGATTTGCTCATTTGTTGTGTCCCTCTTGGGGCATCACCTTTCATCTAGCCCCCCTCACAAGCGTCAAAGGTGAAAATCCATGTCCGTTCCGGTAGACTCGATGTCGGCGGCGCATTGCACAGTGACTCTCCTGGGGCCATGCTCGGTGAGTGTGGGTTTCTTTCACCCGCAACGGCGTGTTTGAGCTGGTTTGGAGCGCCAGTCGATGCCGCCTTGGCTCTGGCGTTTGACGGTCACGCTTATCCCTCTCATTTGGGTGATTGGGTCTTCAGGCCTCTCACCCCTTTCTGCTCGCCGGTAGAGTTGTTGCTACGAAGTCCGGCTGTTTCTTTCATGTGGTGTATGTTCGAGTGTCGTCGGTTGGTCGGTGGCCATGGT
The DNA here is from genome assembly GCA_021605145.1 of Aegilops bicornis. NCBI lineage: Eukaryota > Viridiplantae > Streptophyta > Magnoliopsida > Poales > Poaceae > Aegilops > Aegilops bicornis. Next base: position 770,842,618 of record CM038673.1, on the reverse strand, counting down.
TGTGTCTCGTGGTGGTCCGGCCTCTCATGTGCTTTTGCTCGATGCTTGTTAGTAGTGTTTGGTTTGTTTTATCATGTTCGGTTGGGTATCATTCAACCATGTCCTATAAAACGGGGCGAAAGTCTATTGTTTATTAGTATGTTGATAAATAAAATGGAAAAAAGGTCGGTTTGTTCTCTTCCATTTCCTACGTCTCCGTGGTCAAACCAAATCAAACGCGAACGCGAGGCGTGCTGCGGCAAGCTCGGTGGAATTTCTGTGCTTGCTTGCAGTCTGAGGCAGTTCGTCGTCCTCGCCGCTGCTTCCTATCTGTATCTGTTGGTGACACGGACAGATTGCCATGCCGGACGGCCAGTGAAGTATTTTAAGATTATTATACTAGTACTATGAATATGATACTCTACTCTAGATCGACAGACACAAACGGTTCAGATCCAGAGAAGAGACAGAGCTACTGTCTGCACGCCATGCAGTCCGGGGAGGTGGTCAACGGTCCCGTTCCGTTTCGTTGGATCCCGCGCCGTCATCATCTCCATCGTCAGGTCAACGGATGGTTAAAGCTCTATGCTGCTGGCTGATGGGCTTGATTTAATCGCTCTGACTCTGACTGACAGAAATCACGGCTGCCGGCAGGGCCGGATGGACGGCTTGCGGTCAAAGCACACGACTTTTTCCCCTTCTTCCGATCAGACCCAACACATATACAACACCTCCAAAGCAGTATAACATGTCGTGTGTTCAGCTACACTTAATACTACAAATTATATTGAAACTTTGCGCAAATTCTTCTTAAGAGCATCCGCCGGAGTGGCTAAATCCGGGCTCTGAAATGCCCACGGACACGACCGGACGCGTCCGGGTTTATAGACCCCATTGTATTTTGTGCTAAAATTTGACTTGCAAATTTAATTAATAAAATGTAAACCAATAATGCTAGACCTACGTACGTCTACGAACAGTTTTAGTAAACTACCTAACTAACCCTCTCTCCCTCCTGATTTTTAGGGGTGTGGGCCCCAGCCTCCCCCATTATCCAATCAAAACTCCCCAAATTGATGATTACGTTAGTCACGTAATAGTCATTATGTAGATGTAGCATTACTCAATGTAAACTATATGTCACAAAAATTATTGAAAAGCACTTTGAAACACAAATCCACGGTGTAATTTTTGTATCATATAATTTATATATTTTAATGATATAGATGATCAAAATCTGGCATAAAATACAAGGGGGCCTAATAAAACCGGACGAAGGTAGTACTACGTACACCACGCTAGCCTAGATTAAGGATCGTCATTGGAGATGTTCACGATGGCCATGTGGGGTGCCGAGTAGTTCAGCGCGTCAGATGGCTCCGGCTCCTCCATTTCATCCATATGCGCGAGCATCTCGTCGAAGTTCGCGGCGTCTGCCTCCTGCAGACGACGGCCTTGGCCTTCGCCGCCGATTGCGAACAGAGGGAGTCGAGGATCATCTGCTGCTCCGCCTGCAGATCCGCGGCCCCAGCATCCCCTACATCCTACTCCTCCTCCTCCAGCTCCTCCTTGGATCTACCGCATCCGGAGGTAGCCCCCTGGCGATTCGGGCTTCGCGCCTTGCCAGTATCTGCTCAAGGCGCTACTGCCGATGCTCCGGCGTTCGATACGTTACCCGGCAGCATGGGGGCATGCCAACTAGCTAGCGGAAAGTGGCGGCGGCAACGGACAGGAGGGGGGAAACGGGGATGGGTAGGGTTTCGGTGCCGGCGTTCGGATCAAATAACCGGACTATGGTGGCCTCGGGCGGCGAGCCGGAGCGGCGTCGCGCGAGATTCACACCCCCATCGGAGGAGTCGCCCATCGGGCCCTTGAGTTTCCTGGCAATTTCGTGTGGGCCCAGGCCGTCACTTCGACGTGGCGGACGCACCCGGGCACCCCCGGGCGCCCCATATCTGCCCCAGATTTGGGCTGGATATGATGGGTGACGGTCAGCCCGGACATTTGAGGTCCGTTTGAGGCGCTCATCTGGACCGCCTTTTTGTAATCGATCAGTGCCGGGCTGTCCGCCCAGACGTTTGAGACGGGTTTGAGGCACTCGGTTGTAGATGTAACCTTGGTAGAGAAAGAGAGCGGTGTAGCTTATAAACACACATGAACTCCAAAGATCCTATTGCAACTGGGTCGTTTCCCATGGATACGACTCATACGAGTTACACTTACACGTCACGAAAAGAAATAGTTTGTTTACTTCAAATCCAATAATATGCTTTTAGAGGCACATAACGTATTGCCACAGAGAGTTGTTTGCCACAACGAGAGAGAAAGAGAGTTCAAGCGCCCAAATTTCTTGAAGTACTCCCGTTTGAAGAGATGTGGGCCCTCGAGGCTGCCACATGACATCATCTGTGTTGGATGTAAATTTTGTATGTTATAGGCTGAGCTGATGTGGTACTTGAGACCACTACTAGGTGATGCCTCCATTATACATGTCCTGAGGAAATAATTGCTTTGGACGACCTCGGGGCGACCCTCCCGCTGAAGCTTCCAGAGTATCAAGATGGCCCCTTCGGGATGCTTCTCCGTTGGGTCGGCATATTGCACCTTATGTAGTGTGCCAACTTTTGCATGGGCCCGTTTTCTTGGTGCAAATGAGAGGCTATGGACGAGGACTAGATGCCTCTTTTGGTTAGTATTCATGGTAATGACTTGGACCATTTTGACGACATGAACAAAATGGTTATCAAGCGGGTCCATTTGCGCGCGGGGTACTAATCCCATTTTCAAATTCCTGTCCTTTTACAGCATTGGCACCTGCTCTCTAGGCCATGGGACCAGGACTGCCTTGGCAACATGTCTTGCTTCTCCAGCTGGCCACTAAGAGCATCTTCAGCCGCGCCACCAGCAGTCCCTCCAGGGCGACTTTTTTCGCGCCGGCGCCGGAAAAAAAACCCAATCGTGCTCCCAAGACACCGAAATCCGCCGGCTCGGTCCGTTTTTGGGCCCGGCGATCCTAGGCCGAACGCAGCGCGCTCGGGGGCTCCGGCGGAAGGGAAAAACACGCCTGGGCCACACTTTCAGGCAAAAAGTTAAGGCAATCGTCCAGATTCATGCCCCCACCCCCGCGCTCCGGCCGCGCAGGGCGTTATACCGGCGGCTGTGCGCCCACCACTCCCGCCAGGTGTTCGGCAATTTATCTGCTCGGCGACGGACTCGGACGACGAGGAGGCGCTCGCGGCGTTGCTGGAGGAGGAAGCCGATGCCGACGTCCAGGACGAGGAGCATCTCATGGTCCTCGCCGCCCTTGCCGGCCTGCTCGCGAGCAATGAAAAGCCACGGCAAGGTGGCTCGGCGCCGGGGCGGCTGAAAGCAAAGAACCGGCATCGTCTAGAAGGCTATTGCATGCTCTACTCCGACTACTTCGCCGGCGCTCCATTGCACGACGACAAAGTATTTTGGCACCATTATTGGATGAGCCAAAAGCTTTTCCTCAGGATTGTGAATTCCATCCGGGAGTTCGACAGCTACTTCAAGTGCAAGAAGGATTGCACCGGCACACTTGGATTCACCTCAATCTAGAAGTGCACTACAGCTGTGAGGATGCTTGCATACGGAGCTCCCGGTGATTCGCTCGACGACTATGGGCGCATGGCCGAGTCCACAACCATTGAGTGTTTCTACAAGTTCTGCAAGGCAGTGGTGGCAGTGTTTGGACAACAATATTTGCGATCACCCAATGCTGAAGACAGTGCTCGGATCCTAGCACATAATGCAGCAAAATGATTTCCTGAGATGCTTGGAATCATCGACTGCATGCATTGGAAATGGAAGAATTGTCCATTTGCTTGGCAGGGGATGTACAAAGGCGCCAAAGGCGGTTGCAGTGTGGTACTTGAGGCAGTGTCCACACAGGACCTCTGAATTTGGCACTCCTTCTTGGGTATGTCAGGAACTCACAATGACATCAACGTGTTGCAGTGCTCCCTTGTCTTTGCCAAGCTTATTGAAGGTCATTCTCCTCCGGTGAACTTCGAGGTCAATGGACGGCACTACAATAAGGGTTACTACCTAGCTGATGACATCTATCCGAGATGGTCTACATTTGTGAAGACCATCTCAAACCCTGTGCCAGGAGGCAAGAACTCCCACTTTGCGAAGGTTCAGGAGGCTTGCAGGAAGGATGTCGAGCGGGCATTTGGTGTGCTTCAATCTTGATTTGTTGTTATCCAGTACCCTGCTCAGACCTGGTCGAATGATCAAATGTGGGAGATCATGACTTACTGTGTCATCTTGCACAACATGATCATTAAGAGCGAGCAGGAAGAGCCAGTGTTTGACATTGAACCATATTACAGGCAGGGTCCTCTTGCGCAAGTTGATCACTAGCTACCAGCAACCTGGACTGCCTTCCTCAATATGTGTCGGGAGATCCGAGACCCTCAAGTGCATCAACAACTGCAGCAGGATCTAGTGGAGCACCTATGGAGGCTAAAGGGCAACGCCTAGCTCGACGTGTGATGAAATGTAAGTTTTTATTTGTTGAACTATATAATTTGTATTGAATTATTTGTTGTTGAACTATTTGATTTATATTGATTTTCTGTGATGAACTATGTGATAAAAAAATTTACTTTTGTTAAATTTGCGCCGAACCACGGCGAATACAGGCTGATTTGCGCCGATATCGGACCGATTTTTCACTGAAACTGGGCCGAAAAGCGGGCACATTTGCGAAGAAAATGGGCCGATATCGGCACTTAGGGGCGACCTGGGGGTGGCGGCTGGGAACCCAATCGCCCCTAGCGCCTATTTTAGCGCCAACTCGCCCCCAAGCGGCGATTTTCAAGCCTCCTGGGGGGCCAACGGCTGGAGATGCTCTAATCTACCAGACCTTTTTGTCTGTTTTCCCTTTTTATTTGGGAATGTTTGTGATGTTCCTCCAACATACTTATATTTTACCTTCATGTACTTGTACTTAATGTATGTACATACTGGTTGCTTTATCTATAAAGCGGGGCAAAAGCCTGTTTTGGGAAAAGAAAGAATGTGTTTAATACAGATCCAATAATATGCTTTTGGTGGCATATAATGCATGTCTCAACGAACTTATTTTTTAGGATTTGCTAGAGAGGAGGCGATAGCTTTCGCCTGACTTGTCGGCACCGCGCGGGTTAACCTGACCTCCGCCATTCACGGCGTCCGCGGGAGTTATTCGGGAACCCCAATCTAGGTGTCACGGTTCCTATCTTCCATAAGTTTTTCTTCAAAATTTTCATGACTTTTATAGTGAGATTTTTTATATTTGGAAGTACCAAGAGCATGTCACATGTGCGATTATAGGATGTGTTTTCCGATCAAATCTTTTTTCTTTCCTCTTCCGTTGCATGAGGTGCTATCCAATTGCATCTGACTAGAAAAATGTTGTTCAATCATTCAACAAGAAGATAAGTTGGGTATTAGACGGCATTTGTAAAGGTAATATTCGTTTTTTGTCTACTTAATCTATATGTGTTGATAAAGTGATCACGCATATGTTTTCTCTTTTGATCTAAATTTGCAGGAAGAGGTAACATTATATAAAAGATGCTATCTTGGGCTCTAGAGGCCCCCTCCCCCTCTTTTGTTGTTTCATGATGGAACATCTTAATGTAGATGTTCTACATGTGTGATTTTTAATACTTTGTTGTCTAGAATGATTACTACCCCTTAAACCTTGTACAGAAAGAGAGTGGTATAGATTATAGATTGATATAAGAACATAAAGCACATGAACTCTGAGGATCATAATGAAACTAAGTCGATTCCTATAAAACTCGCATGCCTCTATATTCCAAGTTGGGTTTACTAGACATGAACAACTGGTTTTTGATGGGGTACTACACCCGGATGAATTGTTGGAGGTGGATGTGTCACATTCACATTCTAATTACTTGTGCACTCAGTTATTTGCTTCCTAGCTTGCTTTTGAATGTTGGTGCCATATACTTTGCATAACCATAAACAACAATGTGTGATAGTTAGAATGGATCATTGAGGGTATTTTTGATTAGTATGATTCCTAACACATGGATAGAAAACATACATGATTTAGCATCAAAGAGTTTTATGCATGCCCTAGGAAGAGCAAAGGATTTGTGGGAAAATATTTTAGTGGATAAATTTTTCCTTGAAAAGTGCGAAAGAATACCTTACCAAAAATGACTTAAGATTTCCTAAGTGCGAATCAAAATGGTCTGGACATGAATAATCCCTTAGGTAACATCTCAATGGAAATGTTATCTTATGTGTACAACACTTCCTTCGTTAGAAATCCATTGTGCATTAGATTTCATTAGGACAACCATTAGACCAACAACTACACAACTACTGCCTCCGTCCCAAATTTGTTCACTTAGATGTGTCTAGATATGGATGTATCTAACCCTAAAATATGTCTCGATACATCTGTATCTACACAAATCTAAGACAACTAATTTGGGGCAAAGGTAATAGAATATAACTTTTGTGTTATAATCTAATGACATTAATTTTATAAGTATAATATAATGACATTTCTGTTAATAGTAATAGTTGGTTAACATTTATCCTACTATTAAAAGAATTTCATTATTAATTGTTATTATATTATACTTATAAAAGTAATATCCTTTTATAAGTATAATGTAATGACATTTTTTCATTAGAATATTATAGTTATAAAGGTAATAGTTGGTTAACGTTTATCCTACTATTAACTATTCCCTTTGCATTTGGAAGAAAGGCATGAAAAAGCATCCCCTTTTGAGCAAATAAGGGCGCACGGAAGATTACTAACGTAGTAACGCTGGACTGACATACTAACCCTGTTTATTCCATTCTCCATCCTAAAGATCCCGCTCGGCATTAGGCCCCCTTCCACACAAATCCCTTGATCCTGTTGTCTTCATCCTTTAGAAGCATCCACACCATCAGCGCATGAGAATTAGGGCGAAGTGAAATGACAAGCCCACTTTTCCATCCTTAATCTTCACGCTCGAGGGTAAATATGGGGAAACAATGCCAGTGATTTCCCTCCTTATTCCTCGTGCTCAAGATTTCACGCCTTTCTTTCATTCACATACGAATGGAGTGGTAGGTGAGGATATCTTTTAGAAAGAACAGATTAATTATGAGTAATTCAAATGTAGTGTTGCACAATAGCAACTCTTTTGCAAGTAAGACATTCTCTTCTATAAGGCTATTTTGGGAACTCCTTGTTGGGTCTTCTCCCCATCGGCCACACTAACCACTACGACAACAAGGCCCCTCATGCGCACGTACGTCGATTGGACTCAAGTCGAGTGTAGAGCACTCTAGTGGAGACTACCAGAGTAGCTATGGAGCAAGCCCCCGTGGCCGCAACCTTGTTATCTCGTCCACATGGGCAGCGCTGCCATAGCAACCCGACACATGCTCCAACTAATCCTCCATGAAATTTGTTTTGTGACATGATTGATGCGTATTGTGTCTATGTCGTATTTACTTCTTTTGGATTTGGAAGTACCGGAAGCATCTCACATGTGCAATTATATGATGCGTTTCCTGGTCAAATCATTTTTTTGCCTGCTCAGTTGCATGTGGTTTGATCCAACTGCATCCGACTGGTTTTTTGTGAAACTATCGTTCGAGAAGAAGATAAATTTGGTATTTGAGGTCATTTGGAGGGGCGGTTGTTGTCTATTGTGTGTGTGTGTGCGTGCGCGCGCGCGTGCCATGTAGAGCCAATAATAAAGTTATCATGCATGAATTTGTGGGAAGAGGTAGCATCACTAAAGAGACCCCCCTTTGCAGTCTGATGATGGAACATATTTGTAGATGTTCTCTAGTGTGTGGCTTTTTGGTAAAGATTGTTGTTGCCTTGAATGGTTACAACTCCTTAACACTAATTCAAAAAGAGAGTGGTATACCTTATAGGTTCAAACCCCTAAATGGAGATGTTCTCTAGTGTGTACTATAGTTCGTCCTTTAGATTTTACCAGGGCAAACCTTTGATCAATGATTACACTAGTACATTATAACTTTCTCAATATAATCTAATGACACCGATTTTAGGTTGCTTAAAATTTTACTTTATAGGTAGTAATTTGTTAAAGTTTTCATGGCATTTGTAAGAAAGGCGTGAAAAATGCCTTCTTTTGCACAAAAGAAGGGCATAAGGGGACGTGGAGTTTCTACACCCAGGAGCAAATGCTCCTGGTGTGAACAGTAGAATAAAAAAAATAAAAAAATGTCAAAAAATTCTGAATATTTTTTGTGGCATACTTATACAAATGTTTGTTGTGCACGTAAAATTTCGTCGGGAAATCACATTGGTGGAAGGTGTGGTAAAAAAAAACAAAATCGATGCTCTGAAAATGTTACTTACAAAAGCATTTTGCGTCTCTGATTTTGTTTTTTTGGCACGACTTCTACGGATGTGATTTCGTGATGAAAATTTTTATGCACAAGAAACACTTGTGAAAGTATGTCACCAAAAAAATTCAGAATTTTTTGATTTTTTTTCTATTTTTTTGATTTTACTGTTCACACCAGGAGCATTTGCTCCTGGGTGTAGAATGGTACTTTCGGGCATAAGGAGGGTTACTAGCGGTACATGGACAAATATAACTCCAGGTATCCCATTCTCCATCTCAAAAAGTCTTGCATTAAATAATTAGCCTTGGGCTCGGGGGTAAACATGGAAAATAATTAATTCCCACGCCCAAGATTTCAAACCTTCTTTTGGGGTAGTTTTTACTCCTTTCGTTCCGTACGGAGGGAGTAGCAGGGGCATCGTTTAGCAGAAAAAATAAGTTACTTCCTAAAATATAGTCTAGTGTCCACTATACTTCATGAAATTTGAAAATATGTTGTTTATTAGGTTTTGCTAGGATAAACCTTTGATCAACGACTACACTAATAGACTATAACATCCATGATATAATCTAATGAGTAAGGACATCAATTTTGTGCTTCTTACAACACTACTTTAAAAGTACACACACACACACATAAAGTAATCATTCATCAAAGTTTGTCCTACTATTAGGTACCCATCCATACTAAAATTGTGAACATTGTTTACATACCAAATATTTTTTAGATCTGTGAATTTTTTTAGAAAACATAAGCATTTTTCCAAATTTCAAAACAAAATTTGGAAACGCGACCAATTTTTAAAATCCACAAACTTCATTTTTTAATATACAAACATTTCTTGAAATCCATAGACTTTTTTTAAATACACAAACTTTTTTGAACCTGTGAACAATATTTAAAAATTAGAATTTTCTTTTTGAAAACACAATAATCTTGAAAATTTTGAACACATTTCCATATTCTTAACACATTTAAAAAATGAGAACAAAAATCAAAGTAAAAAACAGAAAAATTGTTCACACGAGCATATTTTGAAACTCTTTTTTTAAAAACACTAACAAAATTTAAAATTTTGAACTTTTTTTTAAAATTACCGAGCAATTTTTAAAAGCGTGAAGAAAATTTTGAAACTGCAAACATTTTTTGGAAAATGTGAACAAATTTAGAACTTTTGAACATTTTGTTAAACACGAACTATTCTTGAAAATATTGTTTGGAAAATTAACAATTTTTCAATATGTTGAACATTTTATGAAATTTATGATTTTTCTTCAAAGAAACAGAAAAACGAAAAATAGAAACCCAACTAAAAGTGAAACAATCAGAAAAATCTGTTTAAGACCCTTGTAGAAGGTTTCAAATACCAGACAGGAACCTTTCAGAAGATTCACAATATCAGTGGCTCGAACGCTCAGATGGGCCAGCCCATTATATGATCATGTGTGTGATTGCCTTACTATTTGCCACAAAATGCAGCAAATAGGAAACCCTGTGCGTTCGGCAAGTAGCGTCAAACAGATGGCGCCACACACAGGAGGCTGCCCGACTGGGCCGACATATTGTCGTGCGCGGAAACGGGGAAATATTCGCCCAATAAAGAATGGCAGTGCAGATCGAACCTTATAACTGCTGCTGCTCACCGCTCGTCACTAGCCACATGAGTAGATATGTTTCAGTGTCTAACAAGAAAACCTGGACTATAAGAACTATCCATCAACATCTGGTTCACTGTAACGAATCCATTGTTTTCCCACTATTTCTTTTTCTTTTTCTGTTCAATTTTTGTTTCCTCTAAACTTTTTTGTTTTTCCTTTTTCAAAAAGCTATCGCTCTTTTATGATTTTTTTTTCGTTCAAAATTTCAAAAAATATTCTCTTTTCCAAATTTTATTCATAAAATACAATTATTCGCATTTTAAAAAAATCAAAAATTTCAAAAAAAAAAGATCAGGTCTTTGAAAATTGCTAAAGATATGAAAACACGAATATTTGATAAAAAAGAGTTAACAAAATTTTGAAAGCATATTGAAAGACTAGAAGGCTCCGTTCAAAAGCATGTTGTTTCTCAACATCCCTCAAATGACTCAAATTTTTTTCAATGGCATGTATGACCAAATTAAGGTACCATGCCAAGTTGTTTGGATTTTCGACAAGTTCTAAATTTTATGAAGTTTTCTCAGTGAAAAAGGGCGATAAATTCCCGGACACGTCGCAACTTGCATGCAGTGTTTGAAAGTCATTCAACACATGGCATGTATGCCTACCATGGGCTTCCCACCTACTTGCAGAAGTTGAGGTCATTTCAAGAATGTCCAAAACTAGATAATGTTCAATGAAGAGTGTTCGGGTAGGCCAGAAGGCACCGTATGAGAGCACATTGTTTCCCGACATCCTTGAAATTTTTTATGGCCTTGTATCACCAATTGAATGCAACATGCCAAATTGTTTGGGTTTTCGACAAGTTTTGAATTTTATGGAATTTTCTAGGTGAAAAAGGCAGATAAATGACCGGACGTGACACAACATGCCTACGGTGTCGGAATTCGTTAAACCTGGCATGTATGCTTACCATGGGCAAGCCCACCCGGTGAAAAAAGTTGGGGTTATTTTAAGGATGTGTAGCAAAACACCATGTTCAACGTTGGATATCCTTGTAGGCCAGAAGGCTCCATTCTAGAGCACGTTTTCTTTATATCCGTCAAATGATCCCAATTTTTTTCATGAGCTTATATGGTCAATTCAAGGCACCATCCCAAGTTTCTAACAAATTTTTCATTTTGTGCAGTTTTCTTGGTCAAAAAAGGCTGATAAATTGTTGGATGTGTCGTGACTTGCATACGGTGTTGGAAATCGTTCAAACCTGGCATGGGTGCCTACCATGGACATGTCCACCTGCTTGCAAAAGTTGGGTTCATTTTAAAAATGACTAAAAGTAGATCATATTCAACGAAGAGTGTCGCAACATGCAAACAATGTCGGAAGTCGTTCAAACCTAGCATGGATACCTCATACGTTCATGCTAGGATACCGCAAGAAGTAGGGGTCATTTATCCATACTAAAAAAATCACGAGTTGCGAGGAGTGTGCTAGACTGGCCAGATGGGTGCATCCATCAACATGTAATTTTTCCTAATTTGAATGCGTCTATTATTTGCAATTTCCGTCTTTATCAATCAATAGGAACATTTCAAATTGTGTATAAAATTTTCATAAACTTGAACAGTTTTTCCAAAGTTGTTAACAAATTCCTGACAAATTGATGTCATATACAAATTGCAAAACCACTTATTTTTCTAAAATAATATCATTTTTTTGAAATACAAATATTTCTTTAATTTATTAAAAAAATTCAAAATGGGAATAATTTTTAAAATTATAAATAATTATTTGAAACTAAGAATATGTTTTGGTATTCCAAACATTATTTTAAATTTATGAAAGGTTTTTAAATAATAACGAAGTTCGAAAATTAGACAAATAAATTAAAAAGGAAGAAAAAACAGAATATTAGAAAAGAAAAAAGAAGCGCTTAGGCCTTCTCCCAACTAGGAGACAACATCGCTCAATTATGAGATAAAGCATGCACTGTAATATCTTGTTTTGGGAACCATCTAGAAGGTTCCTAAACCGGTTATCACTGGTTTAGGTTTTCTTTTTTCAGTTTTTCCATTTTACCTTTTTATTTTCTTTGTCTTCCGTTTTTTATGTTCCTTTAATATATTTTTTGCAATTACTTTTTTTGCATTTTTCAAATATCCACCTTTTCATAAAATGTTTAAAATTTCATAAAAATTCAGATTTTAAAAAAAATCAGGATCCCATAAGTTTTTTAGTGTTTTGAACAAAATGTTCGGAATTTTAAATTTATGTTTTCATTCTGAAAACAATTCAAAATTAAAAAATCCCGTTTTTTCATAAAATTTTTGTGATTAAAAAATTGCTTTATTTTTAAAAAATGGTAAAGAATCAAGAAAGTGTTTGATTTTACGAAAGTTTGCTATAGTACCTAGCAATTACCAAATAATTTTCATGTTTTCAAAAAATGATCGTCTTTTCAAAAAATGTTCAAAGTTCAAAAAATGTTTGTGTTTTAAATAAATGTTCGCCACAGTACCTCCTATTGCTGAACATTTGTTCGTGTTTTCAAAAAGCGTTCGCATGTTATCAGCTTCTATGACCAGCTTCTACGACAAAATTGTTTGCTACAGTACCTCATATCCTTAGCTATTTGGCGCTACCTAAGTAAGCACAAACGCTTGTTAGTTATAGAGGTTATCAGCTCACTCTATGCAACAGGAGCTCGCGTGTTCGAATCCTCGTCTTCTATTCTTTTTGCCACATATTTCACTGGCGCGAACTGGTCGTACAATGAACAACATCCGCCAATGGGCCGGCCCATCACGGCTCCGTGCAGGCGAGACGATGGGCGGTACGTACACAGGCCGCATGTTGCGAACGACGTATTTTGTAAAACACTATCTGACCCTTTATTATGAAGGGGTATGGAAAAACTTCATCCGTTAATGTGTTTAGGGGGTTGTACAGAAGCAAAAGTGGTAAGATAATGGTAGGTCTTGTAACGTCCCCAGTGGCAGCCTCTTGTTCACTTGCTTGCATTATTGGTCTTGTGGTTCGTTGCACAAGCGCTTGTTAGTTACCGTGGTTACCAGCTCACTATATGCTACGGGAGCTCGCGTGTTCGAATCCTCGCCCTCTATTCTTTTTGCCACATACTTCACAGGTGCGAACTGCTCGTACAACGAACAACATCCACCAATGGGCCGGCCCATCACGGCTCAGTGCAGGCGAAACGATGTGTGGTACGTACACAGGCCGCATATTACGAACGACGTATTTTCTAAAAAGACTATCTCACCCTTTATTATAAAGGGGTATGGAAAAATCTCATCCGTTAATGTGTTTAAGGGGTTGTACAAAAGCAGAAGTGGTAAAATGATGGTAGGTCTTGTAACATCCCCAGTGGCAGCCTCTTATTCACTTACTTGCATTATTGGTCCTGTGGTTGTTGCACAAGCGCTTGTTAGTTATAGTAGTTATCAGCTCACTCTATGCAACAGGAGCTCGCGTGTTTGAATCCTCGCCCTCTATTCTTTTTGCTACATATTTCACTGGCGCGAACTGGTCGTACAACAAACAACATCCGCCAATGGGCCGGCCCATCACGGCTCCGTGTAGGCGAGACGATGGGTGGTACGTACACAGGCCGCATGTTGCGAACGACGTATTTTGTAAAAGACTATCTCACCCTTTATTATGAAGGGGTATGGAAAAATCCCATCCGTTAATGTGTTTAGGGGTTGTACAGAAGCAGAAATGGTAAGATGATGGTAGGTCTTGTAACGTCCCCAGTGGCAGCCTCTTGTTCACTTGCTTGCATTATTGGTCATGTGGTCGTTGCACAAGCGCTTCTTAGTCATAGTGGTTATCAGCTCACTCTATGCAACGGGAGCTCGCGTGTTCGAATCCTCGCCTTCTATTCTTTTTGCCACATATTTCACTGGCGCGAACTAATCGTACAATGAACATCCGCCAATGGGCCGGCCCATCACGGCTCCGTGCAGGCGAAACGATGGTTGGTACATACACAGGTCGCATGTTGTGAACAACGTATTTTTGAAAAAGACTATCTCACTCTTTATTATGAAGGGGTATGGAAAAATCTCATCTGTTAATGTGTTTAGGGGGTTGTACAGAAGCAGAAGTGATAAGATGATGGTAGGTCTTGTAACGTCCCCAGTGGCAGCCTCTTATTCACTTGCTTGCATTATCGGTCCCGTGGTCGTTGCACAAGCGCTTGTTAGTTATAGTGGTTATCAGCTCACTCTATGCAACAGGAGCTCGCGTGTTCGAATCCTCGCCCTCTATTCTTTTTGCCACATATTTCACTGACGCGAACTGGTCGTACAATGAACAACATCCACCAATGGACCGGCCCATCACGGCTCCGTGCAGGCGAAACAATAGGCGGTATGTACACAGGCCGCATGTTGCGAACGGCGTATTTTCTAAAAAGACCATCTCACCCTTTTTAATGAAAGGGTATGGAAAAATCTCATCTGTTAATGTGTTTAGGGGGCTGTGCAGAAGCATAAGTGGTAGGATGATGGTAGGTCTTGTAACGTCCTGAGTGGGAGGCTCTTGATCACTTGCTTGCATTATTGGTCCTGTGGTCAACATCAAGAGGTTGAGACCGAGGAACGCCATCATCACCTCTTAGCTATATACGAGGTTCGTCACCTCTTAGCTATGTATGAGGTGGATGGACTTTCCGTACAAGAAAAAGACTCAAATCCCGTCTAAAACAACAAAATCTAACCTAACTCAGACAACTAGGGCCGAAACGTGTGGTCTGGCCCGGAACTTTCGGGCTCAATATGTATGAAATAACACTTGTTACTGATCATGGACGTCACATATGACCTCAGATGGAGATGGTCCAAAAAAGCAAACTTGTGTCGTCTTGATGAGGCGAATAACTTTCATGGTGATCACATTTCCATCTGAAGTCATCTTTGGGGCGCATTTTGCACCACCTTTTATCCTTTGTTTTTGCATATCAGTCATATGATTTTTACAATTTTACCACGCTCACATGCCCTTTTTGCATGGTTTTGACAGATTCCTAAAGGAGAAGTACATTTTGACCATTGGTTGGAGAACGCCTATTTCTTAGTGAAAATCATGCTAATTGACATCATGAATAACCTACCTTACAAAGAGAAGATCATGTGGCATAAAAACCAACCTCACACATTCTAGAGCGGAGGAAGGCATGCGCTACGACCATAGAGGCTTGTAATGTAAGCTGTCCGCTGCCCCCAGTCGACTACTTCATCGCCATGTGATCGGATCTCACAATCGGCGAGAAGAGAGATGCTAGAATCATGAACCAGACCTAGAAAACTTCACCTCCAAAACGGATCCAAAGAGGGAATTGGCAGAATGGCGCCCCCACACCGTCACCTCAATCAAAGAGACCATGACATCGATCTTCAGCATCATCATCATCCACATCCTTGACAACAATCCCTTCACCCATCTCTTTGAAATAACGAACCTTAGTGTGGATTCATACGTGTGTTATATCAATCATTCATCATGTATTGCCATGAACATCTTGATTATGCTTGTTGTCCCTATGTCCGAGTAAACCCCTTAGTTCTCGGTGTAATGGAGGAACCTTGGTATGTTTATGATATGGACACTAATAAGATACATTATTCTCTTTATATGTTGTGTTAATTCTTTTCATGATGTTTTGTGGAGCCGACTGCACAACATTTTCCTATATGGACTTGAAGGATTTTACTATTCGGGTGAAGCGAAGATGAGGAGGTAACACGGTGACATAAGCTACCACCCTCTTTCCTCAAACTTAGGTAGGATAATAACGAAGACCGCCTTAAGTCGTGTCCATGATGAGACCGTTAATCATTGTTGACTATAGCCTGTAGGGGAGGAAGAACGGTGGCGTGTAGGTATCCATCTATATGTACTTGGATTCGCTCACACATAAAGACATGCGAAGTGGATTAGTTTCCGAACCCAGAATTTTAGATTTTCAAAATTTAGTAACATACATACTACTGGTGAATCCGGACTCCCTGAGATCGCCTTAGCCCAACAACAAATGTCATCACTTTCATTACTCTACTCTTCTATAGTTTCATTCTTGTGCACTTAAATTCTCATCACAACACGCTTGCAATATCTTCACCTTCACATCATTTTCTCTTTGGATCACAATTAACTTGATGGCACATTCCGATAAACCTCTGTAAGAGAGACAAAAACAATTTCCTAAGCCCCATGTGGGATCCATACTCTTACTCTGATGAGGCTACAACTAAACATAATTTGTGCACTTGTAGGACATAAGACGGCTTGTTTCCTTGTCATGCATCCACTGGTCCCACGTGACATTCTTCCTAGCCCCTGCCACATTCCTTTTTCTCCATGTTCTTGTCACCATCGATAGTCGCAAAACTTCAGGGCTATCCATCGTGTTATATGTAAGATCGAGTCTGACACAAAAACCCCATCCCATGATGCATCTTTCTTTTTTCTATTGGAACCTCCTCTTCCTGCTTGGTTTCCCGCCATAGCGGGACATTTCTCGCTGGAGCCACCTCCTATAAAATCAGATGACGTCCACCTCATCGTCGTCATGCATTGCAACAGGGATGACAATTTTCATGTTTACAATATAATAGAGTGGGTTAAACTAAGTTATACTATTGACACAAACAACAAATAATTATAGAGAACATTCTCAAAGGTCCATTCAACTTTGCAAATGCACATTGACGTTGAAGGCGAGTGGCAACATGAACGTATTCCTAGTCACCAATACGCTCCACCTCCAGCACACATATGCTAGAAAGGATAATTGTCATTCTTCTCTTCCTCGTCCTCCCCCACATCTTCTACTCTTAGCCTCTTCGCCAAAACGTTTCATTAGCGCCATCCAACACCAGGTCAACATTAGTGTGTTATTGACACCTTATCTTCTTCTTTGTCATTGCTCGCCAATTTTACTTTTCGTTTCTACTTATTTTTTAGAATACTCTTTCTTTCTTTTTTCGTCTTATTTTTTGGAACAATCTTCCTTTGTCCAACACCATGGACCACTCTTGGAACACTCTTCCTTTCTACTATAGGATAAACCAACTAGTCAATGTTGTGTCATGTTGTCCTCACTCGCGAAAGTCTTGCCAACGGTCAGCGTGTGGACATCCTGTAGAGCATAGTCGTTATTCATCTTGGTGAACACTAGGTCGCCCATGTTGCGAGCGCATGGTGGCTATTAAAGTTTTTAATTTTGGATCATTTCGGACCTAACCGAAATATGCAATATTTTGGAAATTTTGCATATTTCGGAAATTGTATCGGATTTTGAGATTTCGAATACCACTTAATTTTAATGACTTCTAACACAATTTAATTTAACATTGAAATCTGTTTGAATGTACCTCAAAATTTCAGGGTTAAAAATATTTCGGACACCACTTAAATATGTGAAATTTTGAAAATTTCACTGAAATATGCCGCTCCATGTTGGCAAGCGGTTCTCGGTCATGTTGTTGAGAGCCTATTTATCGTCCTTGCACACAAGGGCTTTCAAGACGATTCAGCGCGGTTAGCTGTTTGCTGAATTAATTAAGTACACAAATAATTAATGGCCTACCTAATTCTTCACATGCCTAATTAACTGTCAACCAAATCAATTATCTATCTGACTAATTGAAAAAAAATTCCCATTTCTAATTATCTTTAGGCATAAATAATTGTCTACCTAATTAATTAATTGCATTAATGATTCGGTTTCCAAATTGATTCAGCGTGAATAATTTCCTATTTAAACAAACCTAATGAATTGCATACGTAATTAAATGTCTAGCTAACTATTGTGTTAATAGTTTGATTTCCAAATTGATACAGTGCTCGATTTTCAAAATATTTTCGCATGAATGACTGCTACGAATGACGACGACTTCTACCGAGTATTGTAGGACACATTTCCTTAATGAATTTCTTGACATTTGAATAGACACATTTGGTTTGAGAATATAGTGTGTCTGGGTCCACAAACGTTTGTACGTGTCGGGTCCGGCGACCCACCTTCCGCTACGGCCGTCCTCGACGCCATGATCCATGCCCTGGCATTCTCGAGCATCGCACCAACGTCAGGCCCGGCCACGCCGTCTGTCGCGCATGGCGTCCCTCCGCTAGGGCACGCGGATGCGTACGTCCATAAGGAAAAAGATAAATTATTTTTGTTGTATTAGGAAACTTGTGATTGTAAATTAATAGTTTAGATAATGATAATAATAAATGCATTGCGCGCGTGATTAGCGATTTGTTATAGAGGAATATCTGATTTGTTTTGGTAGGTTATCGAGAAAAATCTTATGTGTGTCTTTTATGAAGTTGATATCAAGTATATGATGCGATTTCTGACTTTTTAATTACTTATTATTTACATGATTAAATTGAATCAGCACCTGCCAAAAAAAGCATGAAATAAGATCCCATGAATGGGATTTGGGTTTTTTAATGGGAGAGAGAAAAAACCGATGGGCTGCGACACAGAAAAATATCGGACGAAAACAAAACGTAAGGCTAACAACAGAGATACACACATACGTAAGCTTCCCGTTTCACCATCTTCTTCGTCCAACCTGTATATACGTTCTCCCCTTCCCTTCTCATGTTTGATTTTTCCTTGCATCTCTGTTTTTTCTGCCACCGGCTTTTCTTAAAATAGACTCAATCGTCCTACGGTTTTATTATAACTTACCAAAATAAAAATAATATTTTATTGGGTAAGTCACTAAAATAATATTTTATTGGGTAAGTCACTAAATTCATATCAAATAAGTGATTAATAATAAGATGGCATGTAAATCACGATGATTCCATATAAAATATTTTAAAGATTTTAGCGCACTAATATACTAATAGACGTGCAATCATAGGCTAATCTAGCAGAATGTTTAAACCCCGTCGCAACTCATGGGCAATTATCTTGTTCAATTGAAACAACCGGCCACAAGCGGGGCAATCCGAGGGCTGGCCGTACGACCGATCCATGAACCTGACCGGCCAGCCGACGCCCAGCTCTTGGCATCAGAAGGGTATTCTGGGAACTCCATTTCCTTTTCCCCGTGTCTTCTCCCCACCCCACCCCACCGGCCCACGCCGACCACCACAGCGACGCGACCCCCGCACCCGCACCCGCACCCGCTGCTGCGACTGGACTGGACTGGAGTGGAGCGCACTCCAGTGGAGGCGACCCGAGCAGCTGCGGACCAGGCCCTCCGATCCGCCCGCGCCCGCCGCAGCCCTATGGTCCGGCCGCCCACCGGAGCGCCTCGCCGCCGCATCAACCCGGTACGTACGCGCCCCGAACCAGGCCTCTCTGCCGCTGGAATCCGCGACGGGCGGCCAGATCCGCGGGGGATCGGCGCTCGAATTTCGCCTGGGGTCGGTCCGTCGGTGGGGGAGAGGCGCGATCGCTGCGGCGGAGCGGCATTGGGTTCCCGGGCCGCGCCGTGGGGACGGAAGGAGCGTGTTCCCGAGCGCTCAACTAAAGCTCCGATTTTTACCGCCCAAACCTGTTGCGAACGCACATATTACTCGCGCACACCACCGCATCTCCAGTTCTCTGCACTCGTTTCGGTTTCCCAGTTCGATAGGAAAACGTCTCTTCTCCCCTCTCCTCCCCTGCACTTTTGGTAACGGGGGAGCTAATTCTGAAATTAGAGGAGGGCGTAGTTAATAACCAGGAGTTACCATGAGTCATGGTTAGCATATACAATGCCGATCTTGCTTTGCTGCGTTTATATACATGAGGGGAAAAACCAGGTTTTTCCATCAGTTATCACCATCCTCTGTTGCTCCTTGAGTTTCTTGATTTGGGGAAACTCACTAGGCGAACGCATCAGGTGCTGTTTGTTCACACGGAAATTGATGTGAATCTTTTTAACTAAAGGGTCTCTACCGATTTAAATCCTAGCAGCTAGGTCTCTTGAGCTGTGGAACCTGGGAGCTGGTCCTAGTAATCTTTGCGCGAGTGCTGTGCATTCAGATGTTGTCGATGAACCCTTAGTGTTCATTCGGATTCTTCTGTCTACGCCGTGGACTATTTTTCTCCATTATGTCAAGCAACTTTGTTTTGTTTGTTGCGATCCAGTAATTTTGTTGTTGTTCACCATTCAGCCCAGCGTTTCGTTGCATTATTTTTATTTTATTTGTGGCACATGTACGATTTCAGCTGAAATCTGTAATTTTTCTTGGACATATTCATGTTGTAGTGCGGCCAGATTGTTTATTGTGTTACTTTGCTCTTAATTGTTTGTATGCAGAAGTAGCTGTGTGTGTTTATCCCACTCCACATGAAGTTTTCTTGGTCCATGAATTACCCTGGCTAGTGTCAAAAAACGTCTTACATTATGGGACGGAGGGAGTAGTATCTACATGTCATTATATAACCATTCACTGAAGTGTGTTTGTTGCGCATCTGCAACCTTGCTTTCCTTCTGCTGCTAGTTAGTTTGCACTCCTCGTGGTTGGAGATCTATTAATTTTCATGCAGATATGCGCACCACTGATTCATGGGCCTTCCGCTGACAGATTTGCAATACCGACTTAAGTTCCTTACTTCTGCTTCTTTGATTTTGCAGGTAATAACATGTTCAGTGCTCTGAAGGTTTCAGAGTCATAATTCCGAATCAGCTCAATGACCTCATTTGGTGTTGCACCGGTGTCTGGGCTGAGAGATGCTGGTGGTAGTAGTGAAGTGGATAAATTGCCAGATGAAATTAGTAATATGAGAATAAGTGACGAAAAGGTATGATCATATGTTGTTATAATCTTTCTGTTTACAATGTTAAGTCAGATTTGCTGGGAATTTACACTCGTTCTAATTTGTTCATTGTCGCAGGAAGTAGAGGCAACAATCATCAATGGGAATGGAACAGAAGCTGGTCATATTATAGTCACAACTATCGGAGGCAGAGATGGCCAAAGGAAGCAGGTAGAGATGCAGCTTAATTATTGCTTACTTGACTTAGGTGTCTAAAGCTTCTGACACTTGCATTCAATTCTTGTGAATGGCAGACCATAAGCTACATGGCCGAACGTGTCATTGGTCAAGGATCATTTGGTGTTGTGTTCCAGGTATGTTTGCAAGGGCATTTAAAACTACTTCTTCTTGACTTATTTGTAGAACACATGACTTAAGCATAACCGCACGACTTTACTTCTGGCTTGGCAGGCAAAATGTTTGGAGACAAGTGAGACAGTAGCTATCAAGAAGGTCCTTCAGGATAAGAGATACAAGAACCGTGAGTTGCAAATGATGCGTCTACTTGACCATCCAAATGTCGTATCTCTGAAACACTGCTTCTTCTCGACCACTGAAAAGGATGAACTCTTTCTGAATCTTGTGCTTGAGTACGTTCCTGAGACAGTCCACCGTGTCATCAGACACTACAACAAAATGAACCAACGCATGCCACTGATATATGTGAAGCTATATACTTATCAGGTAACCATTAACTTCAGTGCTAGATTTCCTTTAGATGTGTGGTGCTGCCTTACTGATGCAACTCGACAAGCAAATAACTACTTTATTAAATTGCACATACTGTTTGCAAGCAAATAGCTTCTGTATTAAATTGGTTTTGATACACTCCGTTCCTTCATACCCAGCGTGTTACTTTTTCTCATTTTTCCCATATTACCCAGCGTATTAGAATTTGAACCTATGCATGCGCCACATGTATTCTTTGATTGGAGAGCAAAGCGGCCCAAACCAACGCATGCACTGTAATTATTTTCCTTGGTATGTATGCTGAATCTTAGACGCTGAGTAATAAGGAATCATGGGAGTAGTTTATTGTCTCAGATTATGGATCCTATTTCGCATTTTTTGGCTTGCCTGATGAATTTGACAAAAAAAAAGGGTGGGATACTGCCTACTGCTTTCGTACGCAGATTTTTTATCCATTCTGATTGATTAGTTCCCATTCTACAGTCTGAATTGTGCTTCCAATGTGTCAAAATCTGTACATAGTTCAAGTGGACCTGGCTTTACTTCTCTACAAACATACTACCTCCGTCCCAAAAATGTAAGACGTATTTTGGGACGGAGGTAGTATATGAATACCCTTATTTAAATATTAGCTCTCCAGACTCCAGCCCAGTTACTTTGGATAATTTCCTCATATCTGTTTACTTTGACAGATTTGTAGGGCACTGGCCTATATCCATCGCACCGTTGGTGTTTGCCACAGGGACATAAAACCACAGAATCTTCTGGTAAGTTGAAGACATCATTTTACTGTGAACTTCTTTTTGAGTGGTTCCATACAGGATATAAATTATTCCATCTTCTGCAAAAAGGTAGCTGGTGTCTGGTACATCTGGTTTGTCCTATATTGACTAATCCCACACTACTCTTAACAGTAGTTAACTAGTCACTGTGATTTCATTTATGATGCTACTTACCGTTCATTTGAAAGTTCAGGATTAGGTCTAATAAAGCACAAAAAAAATCTTACCATCTTAATTTCGTAAGTATGCAACCATTCAACGATATATGCTCCAGATGTGCTGACTGTGCTTCTGGTCAAAGCTAACATTCAATCGCAGTCCACAATCTTACTTCGAAGATCATGTCGAGCGTCTTAGGCACCTGGATGTATCTTAGGCGTTATTTGCAATGTACATCATCAGCTTCTCATGCCTCCCTTTGGATTCACTGTTTTGCTTCTATTTACTAGGTTAACCCACACACTCATCAGCTGAAGATCTGTGATTTTGGAAGTGCAAAAGTTCTGGTATTTACCTTGACCATCCTTGATACTGTTGCATTGAGCCTTCTTGATATTGTTGTATATGAGCTTAGGATATGCTGTTTAGCATTTTATACATTCTTCTACAGGTGAAAGGCGAACCCAATATATCATACATCTGCTCTAGGTACTATAGGGCACCAGAGCTTATTTTTGGTGCTACTGAGTACACAACAGCAATTGACATCTGGTCTGCTGGATGTGTTCTTGCTGAACTTCTGACAGGACAGGTGAACTTGAAAAATCAGCAGTCCTAATTATTCTCTTTCTCTTATGAAAAACACTGAATAGAAATAATCTTGGTCAAGGAGAAATCATGAAGCTCACATTTTTGTCTGGTCTGATTAACAGCCTCTGTTTCCTGGTGAAAGTGGAGTTGATCAGCTTGTTGAAATTATCAAGGTGATTCTACTTCTTAATCTTGCCATCTATTCATACTGGTGTAAGCCATCCATTTACAAGTTTGTGATGGTTATTTGTTGTAGATTCTGGGCACACCTACAAGGGAAGAAATCAAATGTATGAACCCGAACTACACAGAATTCAAGTTTCCCCAAATCAAGGCCCATCCATGGCATAAGGTACGGCTCTCTCGATGGAACCTCGGTGCTTCCAAGTTTGCGTGTTAAATTTTTTGTTGCTGATATATGACAGTTTTCGCCTAACTGCAGGTGTTCCACAAGCGAATGCCACCTGAAGCCGTCGATCTGGTCTCCAGGCTTCTTCAGTACTCACCGCACCTTCGGTCCTCAGCTGTGAGCGCATACATAGCCTGCAGTTTTCATACATATGGAACATAGTTTTGCATTTCCGAATCTCTAACACCACACTTCGATGTTCATGCAGCTGGATGCTCTGATCCATCCGTTCTTCGACGAGCTCCGGGACCCAAACACCCGCCTTCCCAACGGCCGGTTCCTACCTCCCCTCTTCAACTTCAAGCCTCACGGTAAGCACACTGACGCACATCGGTCAGCCACATTACACCAACATCGATCAATCACCAAGTTTCTTACCGTTTCATCTGTTGCGCTCGGCAGAGCTGAAGGGGCTTCCGATGGAGATCGCGGCGAAGCTGGTCCCGGAGCACGCGAGGAGCCAGTGCCCCTTCCTAGGGCTGTAGGATCCGGCCTGCTGGCTACATGTGCGAAAAGGTGCTGTCTGCCATGCTAGCGAATAGCGCTCCTGCCTAGAGGAGGACTAGGCGTCGGAACAAGTGAACATGATCCATGTGGGTGGTGTCTGTACTGTTGCTTTGGACGGTTTGCGTGTGGTCTTGAACTGCCGGGACGAACGACTAAGTGAGGATTGCAGTGACAGAAGTGGCTGTGTACGCTTTGATTGATGAATTCCGTTGTACGTACTAGATGGTGGTGGCGCCATCGACTCTTGTCCGAGTTACGTATGAGATAACATGAAAAAATTCTACAAAACCGAGAAGTAATTGCATCTTATCATATCGCCAAATTTAATCGGCGTGCGTACAAGGAAAAATATTCCTGTAGATGAGGTTGTCATATACTCCCTTCGTCCCGAATTACTTGTTACAGAAATGGATAAAAGTTAATGTATCTAGAACTAAAATACGACCAGATATATCAACATCCATTTCTGTGACAAGTAATAATTCTGAAAGAAGGGAGAGGGAGTACATTTTTCTTGGCGACAAGAATTGCTTGTTGCAGAAATGGATAAAAATGGATGTATCTAAAACTAAAATATGACTAGATACATCTATTTTTGCTACAAGTAATTCTGAAAGAACTAAACTATGATTAGATACATTCATTTCTGTGTCAAGTAATTCTGAAGGAAAGGAAAGAGAGTACATTTTGCTTAGCCTGAAGTGAGGGAGAGGGAGTACATTTTTCTTTTTCTTGGAACATACGCCGTAGGCCCTAGCAACAGGCTACTCATGTGCGCAGATAACAACACACGGAGGGTGCCACCGTGTATCTGGCTGGTTGATTGCCTAGTCAAGAGCGATTGCCCAGTAAAAAGCTCTTCTGGCGCCAATAATAGACCTCAATGTTACCAATTGCTAATGATTTTGTCAAAAAAAAAAAAAATGGTACAGTTGGGTGACGCCTAGCTGCAAAAGATGGCTGAATGTCAGACCCTCCTGTTGAAGATTGAAGCGGCAGGTGTTTGAAGTTCAGTTATCCTACGGCCACGACTTGCTCGCTTCCACGGCTGAGATCTTCCGACACCGTTTCATCTCATACTGTCACTAGCCGTCAATTACTGTTACTGTTCACTCGTTGCAATGACACGTAAGATGCTCGCCTCCCCCGCTGTGTCGGCTACTCCCCTTTGTCAAATCATCAAAACCCTAGTATACTCATACATACACTCGATGATACTCGACGTTCCTCTGATCAATACAAATATCTGTGAGTGAGTTGGGAGATAATCTCCATCTGTTGTTCCTCTGTGAGTGATTAATCACGTCGATGACATTGAGTAACTTCAAGAGCTTCACCGCAAAGTATGTCCAGGAACCTGAAGCTACTTGTTATCATCATAATTAATCGACTGATGCGGGGATTGACATAGAGAAGGTGAACTCAATCCACCATTAACAAGTGCATATTTCAACCATGAATTCTAGGGTCAGTTTAGTTTACAACCCGAACAATGGAACTGGTTAGGACACAACCTCGAACCATCAACACCAGCTAAATTAACCCCCGTCCCCTCCCCTCCCCCTCCCCCCGAGACGATTGGATGATGGTTTTGCATGACGTGGCATCCACATTGACTTGTCAAAGCTCATGTAGCATCCTGGACAACAACTTCTTAAGAGCATACTCCCATTCCGTGAAATTCATTCATTTTGCTTCGTCTGTAGTTACTTATTGAAATCTCTAGAAAGACAAATATTTAAAAACGGAGAGAGAATGTCACTTACAAGTGGGTCCCATCCCGTGAAAACATGAAAAAGGATAATACCTCTCCGACTTTGTCTCCTGCAGCCACGTGCACAACCACCGTCAAGCCGCGTCCGGTCGCACGCCGCCGCTCCCTGGCGAGTCCCGCGTCCCACCTGACCAAGTGGTCGGACAGCATGTCCGCTTTCATCCGTCTTCTTATCCCTTCATAAGCTCCCTACTGTTGATCTGTGCTACATAGAAAGCGAGCTCCGACCACCAGCCGCCTCTAGCTTCGGTCCAATCCCGCGTTTCTAGGAGCCAAGCCGGTGATCCCTATGTTTGTGAGGGTGAGAAGGAAGATGCGGGAGGGAGAGGCGAATAGTGGCTCCCATTACCGATGTCTGCCTAGGGCGGAGATAAGCAAGCGGCGAAGCCTAGTAGGCGGCAGTGCTTGTGTATGAAAGGGGAGGAAGATGATGGTTGTATGACATGTGCGACCAACAATAATGTTTCTTTTTCCTGACCTAGATGCTACGTAAACGTTGACTAGTTCAGCACGATGGCACATCATGCAAAACTATCATCCAATTGTCTAAGGGGCAATTTAACCGGTAATGATAGTTCGAGGTTTTGTGTCCTAACCGGTTTCATAGTTCTCTCTTGAAAATTTGAATTGCAAGTTTGCAACCCACAGAAAGAACAGCCAGTGATGCCACTGAAAAACAATCAGTGATGCCATTGAAAAAGGTTAGTTTGGTAAACCTCAGGTCTTAGCAATACTTCAATAGCGGCTTCCCAGCCTGTTTGAACAAGGGTGAAATCACTGCTGTCTGAGATGACATGAAGAGATCAAAAGTTTGCATCAAATCAAAACTAACTACATTTCATTCGGAAAAAAAACTGACTACATTTCAGTTGTGACTTCAGAAGCTCCGTCGTTGCTTGTTTGGTGTTGACCAAACGAAAAAAGACAACATGATTGTAGAATAACTCAAAGAGATGCAGCCATGGCTAGTTTGGATGAATAAGTAGATCATGAAACTACTCAGCAGCATCAAAAAGTAAACATCGGGGAATTGAGATAGGGAAGGCGAACTCAATATGCAAATTAGTACCAACAACGAGGCTTCCACCATTCAGATTACAGGAGCGCCATTGATTCTTCAGTATATACAAGGCATCCACCACTAATATGATAATATCAATCAGCATAGATAAAGTTTCCAACTTGAAACCCCAATTTTCGCTTCATCTTCCTCCATCCTACTCGTCGTCGTCGGTGACCCAGCCCATGACGTAGCCCTTGGTGCGGAGATCCTCGCGGATGTCGTCCTGGACCTTGTGGATCTTGGCGACGCGGGCCTGGCGCAGCTTCATGGAGGCGAGGACCGCCGGCGGGAGGTCTCTCTCCGGAGACGGGATGACGACTGGCTTGTGATCGATGGCGAGCACGCGGCGCACCTTCTTCATCGGCAGCCTCTTCCTCACCATCCTCTTGCCGTTCACCACCCTACGCTCCGGCTCCGGCTCCCCATTGGTCTTCGTCGCCGTCTCCTCCGCCGCCGCCTCAGCGACGGCAAGATTCGGCTCCTGCCCCTCCGTCTTCCTCATCTTTCTGGTCCTCATCTTTCTCATCCTCGGCCGCCGGGTCTGATGATCTGAGACCTCCCGCGCCGCCCCAACCAAATTTATGGCGGCTGCTAAACCTAGCGGTTGGGCTCGGGATCGGTCTCCGTCTCTCCGAACCCGACATGAACCCAAGTCAGTGTCAAAGTTGGCACAAGTCACCCGCATAGCCCGCTCCACAAAAAAAATGGACATCTCGTGTAACGAAAAACCCAAATTAATCAATCAGCTCAAAAAAAAAAATGTCAATCAGTTTTCAGGACATTCATCGTCGAGTCTGGTTTTTTTGGAGCTTATACAACTACTATGCAATGGTGAAGCCGGAGTCTCGAGCCTTTACTTCACAATCATGACCGAGTGCTTTGTGAATTGTGAGATCTCAAAGAATTGGGAAGATCTCCTTCTAACGTTGTCCAAAGAATGCAAACAAGGTGGCTCATTCTATTGCTAGGCATGCTTATGATTCTATTGAATAATGTTTCAACCAACTCATTTAAAAATCCAAACTGATGTAGAAAGATGGTCAAGACCTTTTGGCTCAGATCCCATATTAAATTCATGCTCCAGCCAACTCATCCAAAAGTCTGAACTGATGTAGAGAGATGGTCGAGACCTCTTGGCTCAGATACCGTACTGAATTCATGCTCCAGCAAACTCATCCAAAAGTCCGAACTGATGGAGAGAGAAGACAATATATTTCAACAGATTCTAATGTATTGCTTTATTTTGGGACGGTGATCCACCCAGGTTTATCATGCCCCTCATAATAAACATTGTAACTATCTCATTTTGTAATAAACGAGATACGAGGCATTCCCATAATAAAAACAAGGTTACCTTGAACCTATGTAATTTCAGCCCGCATGCTTCTTAAAGCAGCCCTGGGTCTGGATGAGGAGGAACGTCTGAATTTGTTGTTGGCTCAGAGCCAGGCTCCTGCGGGCGCAGTGTGGAACGGGGCTACATACGTTGGGAAGCACGGGAGATGGAACGGTCCGGCCTTAATTCCCCACTCCATTCCCCTCACCGACCAAACCCCATTCCACGGCGCTAGGTTCTCCCTACCTAGCCCCCGTCCCGGTGATGTGTCTAGCATCGTCGGTGGGTGTGTGGAGCTGTGTCTCCGGCGGATCTGTCCTTGGTGGATTTGGTCGGATCTGGTCGTAGTTCGTCTACGTTCATGTGTCTTCAGGTTGGATCCTTCCGATCTACGCTACTCTTCAACATCGGCGGTTGTTGTTCTGGTGCGCTGGTCCTATGAGGCCTTAGCATAATGACTTCCCGACTGTCTACTACAACAAGTTTTGCCCGGCTCCAGTGAAGGAAGGGCGATAACGGCGGTATGGCTTCAGCTCGCTTCAGTGCTTGTAGTCGTCGCTATGTAGTCTACGAATTCGGATTTAGTTTTTATTATTTCTAAAGTTCGTTATACTATCATAATTGAATATGAATAAATCGAAAGTTTTTCCGTAAAAAAAACCTCAATTCGATCACCTGATATGGGATCATGTAAAGGGCTGAGGGCACATATGGTGAGGGTGAGAGTTTTTTCATTTTTTTGTAGGGATGAAGGGGCCCACGTGTAAGTGACATATGCAGCGAGGGTAAAAATGTCCAGGAAACGTCCCACTAATGGTCAAAGGCCTTTGACCGGGCGAAAACGTCATGGAAGGGTATTTTCATAAGGGCACCAAACGGAAGAGGGGTATAGTTGAGCACTGTTTTTTTAGGGGTAAAGATGAGGTCGGGACAAAGTTAGGGGAGAAAATGGGTCTCTTTATCTCACTTACATGTGGACCTAGCAAGAAAAAAAAGAAAACTCTCTCTCTCTCTCTCACCTCTGTCTCTCCCAACTCCGGCGAACCCGATGCCTCGACCTGCGCTGCTGCAGTCGTGAGCTCCGCACCCGTCTCCACGCTCTCCCCCTCCGCTCTCACTCTCTCTCGCCCTTATTATCTCTCCAATCTCTAGCCCGCTCTCGCAAGAACGCCGAGAGCCCAAGTCTTCTTCCCCACCTCCGACCTCAGATCACCGTCGTCGATTTGATGTCGTGGAAGTGCCCCGCCCGATATCTGCCGCTCCTCGAGGATCCCGAGGTGCTGCCGAAGACGTAGGCGTCCTCCACAGCAAGCCAGTGACCTAGGGCTTCTTCCCTGCGAGCTCCAAGCGATGTCATGGCCGCCGCCACCGTGGGATTCGTCTTTGCCATTGACTCCGGCGACTTATGGCCCTAATCCACCACCTCTCGATGCACAGAGCCAGGGCTATTGCCGGGTGCCCTCGGTCGGCCTACCCGCGGCTTCGCGGCGTGCCTCCGCCGAAGGATTTGGTCACCGCCGGCAATCCTCGGCCCAAACCGTCTGTTTTCTTTTTTTCTTTTTTCTGTTTGGCCCACATGTAAGTCAGACAAAGAGAGGTGGGAGAGAGAGAGAGAGAGTTTTTTCTTTTTTCTTTTTTCTTTTTTCTTTTTTTGTGTGGGTCCCACATGTATGTGACATAGGCAGCGAGGGGTACAAATGTCCACATAACAGCTCACTAACGGTCAAAGGCCTTTGACCAGACGAAAACGTCATGAAAGGGTATTTTCATAAGGGCACCAAACGGAAGAGGGATATAGTTGAGCACTCATTTTTTTTGGGGTAAAGATGAGGTCGGGACAAAGTTAGGGGGGAAAATGGAATTGGCCCTTCATATTGTTGAAATATATTGCCCACCTCTCTCCATCATATCTGGTATTTTGGTTGCATTGGCTGGAGCATGCACTTCTACATGGTATCGGAGCCAAGAGGTCTTGATTTCAAGACCCGGCTGGAGCAATTAAATTGCAGCCCACTTTTGGTCCATGTTTAGGCCTGAGGGAGGCACACGTGAGGGGGAGTGTTGACGTATAATGTGCTGCATAGTCTCTTCTATTAGATCGGTCTTTTGGTTGCATTGGCTAGAGCATGCACTTCTATATGGTATCAGAGCCAAGAGGTCTTGAGTTCAAGACCCTGCCAACACAGTATTAAAATAAAATGATTCTGCGGCCTACTTCGATCCCATGCCTAAGGACTTAAATAGCCTAGACGTGAGGGGGAGTGTTGAAATATATTGCCCGCCTCTCTCCATCAGTTCGGACTTTTGGATGAGTTGGCTGGAGCATGAATTCAATACATATGACGCTTTGGTAAATTACACAGTAAACACACTAAGTTAAAAGTAAAAATTATCTGCAGATGTGGTATTTTGTTTAGCATAACATCTATAGTAGTATTAATATCTAGTATTGCATAACCGGAAGATCATTGTAATCTACCTTTGGATTTTGGAGGTCGCATGTTTGCCAAACACGTGTTTTTTTTATCGGAGCTCACTGCACATGGAGTGGAGCTCAGTTGGAGTGGAGCACGCGCAAAGTCTTTTTGCGCGTTAACGCCTGGTACGGGTAGATCTGGCACCGCATGCTAGTTTTGAGATTTGTGCTAACCTATGACCCACCTGCATGTATAGTCCTTGTATCGATTTCTTAGTTGTTGGTATTTTAATAGTCAAATCATCATCTGGCCCTACCACAAGAAGCGCCTCCAGATCGGATGGTGTTTGACGTACGCTGGCAGTCTCCTTCGCGTCGGACCTCGCGGCTGCACGCACCCTCCACTTCACCGACAGCGAGATCTTCCTCCGCTGCGGTGCGCTTCGGATCATGCTGATCGATGACAAGGGGGTGACGGTGGACGCGCGCTACCTGCGCGAGGGGGAGTTCATCGACGTTGGTCAGGTCGTATCTTTCCCCTGCCACATTGCTAGGGTTCGGGACCGAATCCCGGCGAGCGACACGGCTGCGGGTACACGCTGGGAGCGACCGACGAGCAGTGGCGCGTGCGATACACCGAGTCACGTTCCGGGCGGGAGATGGCGGGGCCCAGGGATTCTCGGGCCACATCCAGCCACGGTTGGGGCGGCCGCCATTGATGCCCGACATGTGGACGGTGATCCGCGCGGTCATGGGGCGCAGCAGGAAGATGCGGATACAAAAGCCCCCTCCACCCCGGTCTGTGAGCTAGACGCCGCTCTCTCTCACTTCTGGGAGACACCGAGAAACCCTAGATCGTTATTCCCCTCCTCCTTCCTCTGGTGGGAGGGAAAGGTTGGAAGCGACAACAGATCCTACGCTGCGGTGGTAGCCTCCACGCCAAGCAAGCCGCCGGAGATGGAAGACCGCGGCGGCCAAGCCTTCCGCGGGAATCGACGGGAGGGCTTTGGATCTGGGCGGATGGGGCGCGGAGCCGGTCGATTTGATCGGGGACGCGGCCGTGGCCGCTTCTTGTGGTCCAGGGATGTCGATGGCGACGACCTCTCCACCAACAAGAAGGCGGCGTCGGCATCGCACGACACCGAGCGGTGGGATGAAGCAGCGGAACGAGCCAAGAGGGCGAGATCAGGGGGGCCTGGGTGGAGAAGAACCCTAATCCCCCTGGTTTCAATGCAGTGAACTCCCACAAGAAGAAGCAGATCTACGACAACGTCCCGCGTGCTGAGCCCTCCTCCCAGGTGCCCCCACCCAAAGCTTATGATCCCTTTTTTATCTGCAAATCTACTAGCCATACTCTTGCTAGTTGTCCACAAGCATTCTGTGAGATGTAGTAAGATGGGGCATTTGGCATCGGTCTGTACTACCTTTCTTCCTTGGGAATGTGTGGCACCGATGTGTGCTTTCCAGGCCAAGGGGCAGGGATTTTTCTACAACCCAGACTCATGCACTGCTAAGCATCTTAAAGAGAGGGCTACTAATGTAGTGATTACTGTGATAGAGGGGGAAGCTAGTGTGAAAGAGTTAGAAGATGCTTTTTCTGACTATATTGGGACTAAATGGCACTGTACTGCTCGCTCAGTAGGCCCCAATACTTATGTCATGCGCTTTCCTAACCAGAGAGATGTTAAAAAAGCATGCTACAATGATAGAATGATCCTGAAATCTTGTGGAGTGGTGGCAAAAGGTGTGATGGAAATTGCTTAGGTTAAAGTAGCAAATGTTCCTCTGGAAAGGAGAAATGAAAGAAATCTGGCTTATGTCTCGTCTTTGTTAGGTGTACCACTTGAAATCGACATGGCCACCCTGCATAAACCTGAATTTGTACGGGTCCGGCTAGGATGTCGTAATGTGGATGAGCTACCTGGAGTTGCAGAAGCATTTTTGGCACACACTTCTTTGATTTCTTCTATGAAATCGGTCAGAGACCCAGAGAGGGAAAGTAAGAGTGCCCAAGCTGATAATGCTAAAAAAACTCACCATATGATAAGCAGTTTTCTCGGGCACACCCCAAGTCCAATGAAAAAGAGAAGCATGATGGGCCCAGTAGATGTATGGAGGTGAAAACAAAATGCTCCTAATGACACTTTGGAAGATGGGTAAGAAGAATCTGAGGAAACTGAGGATAATACATTGCTGATCGAGGCAATTGCTGACGAGACATGTAAAAAATAGGACATGTTTAAGTCCATCACAATTTCTGGTACAAAGAACATTGAGCAGTATGTTGATGAGATTCAGGTAGAAAAAAAGTTCCCTGGTGCTTTCTAAAGATATATCTACTTTGCATATATCTCATTTGGAAAATAAAAATAATGAACAGGTCGAAGAACTTGAGGGAGATGAGCATGAGAAGGAAGGGGGACAAACTGAATATATGGTATAGTTTCCCACCTCTTCTGATGATATGGGGGAGGTGATTCATACTCCCCCCTTGTCCCTGAGGCTAGATTGAGAGTCATGTGTGAGGAACATGTAGAATATGGAGGAAAAAATGCAGGATAAGTGTTGGGGATGTAACTACTGAATATAAACCGCCCTGAAGGGGCCGGTTTACCCTCGGCCATAATTGGGGCCCATGAAGACTCGAAGGTGACGCTTCTTTGTAGAGCTTAGAGGCCGGAGCCTGAGGCGAATTAGGGCCCATAATGGTAAAACCGCCATAACCATGTAACTTGTGTTGTAAGATAAGAGAAAGGAGAGATCGAGCTGGACACTTGTATGAGCCGGCCTCGGGACTCAGAGACCGGCCGGATGCCAACCCGTGTATATAAGGGGCGACCAGTGGCGGTTTAGGGACAGACAACAACAATTCGAGGCTTAGGCGAAGCTATTGCTCCCTAGTCGCCGAAATCACATCAATCCCATCACAAACTAGACGTAGGCTTTTACCTTCATCGAAGGGGCCGAACTAGTATAAACTCTTGTGTCTTTGCGTCCGCTTAACCCCTCTAAGTTAACCCATACGATGGCCCCGCGACTAAGTCCTTTCATGAGGACATCTGCCGCGACAATTCCAGACAGTTGGCGCCCACCGTGGGGCTATCGCACGATGGTTTGATGATCTTAGAGGGCAAGTTCGAAGGACTCGAAGGCTATGCTGTAGGCCGGATGACCAAGAGTCGTCGCGGCAAGCTCTACATCGACGATGCAGGCTGGGGCCCCGAGGCCGGCTCGATTGAGTACGGGTACAGGGTCCCCTTTGGTGGCATACACGTGTTCATCGGCAAGATCGGTGAGCCAGGGCCTGGGCCGGACATTTGCACCGACCTCGTCGAGACGACTCAGCGGGCGAAGAAGAATCCTGCCCTGGCTAAACCGGCTGTCAAGCGTGCTTTCGTGGGAGTCATCCACGGAGGAGACTATGAGGGCGGATCAGCATCTGGTGGCGAAACCGTTGTCTACTCTGATGACAAGTCGTCGACCGGAGAAACTGAGTCTCTGTACCAGCTGCTAGATGGCTAGATCGGAGGCTGTTCCGACGGTGAGAGTATTCCGGACCCCTTTGATCTGCCCAACCGGGTTGGAATATTCATGGCCGGTACACAAGCGACGCTTCATTCTTTGACCGTGGCGCCGATGGTCGCCGGTTCAACAGCGGCAATGGTAGCCGGGGCAGGAGGCCCTGTGCGCCCGCCGGCTCAAGTTTTATCAGAACTATTTGACGCATTGGCTGTGCTCATGGCAGAGGCTAACCCGGCAGATCAAGACCTGCATAATGCGGAGATTGCAAAGGTGAAGGAACAAATCACTCAGGCTAAAGCGGATCCGGGCGTCATGACGTTAGGATGGCGGCGAACGGGCCGCTTTAGATGCGCAGCTTATAGGCTCATCTTTGGATCGTAACGCGTCGCATGAAGTCATGAAAAGAAAGTACAAATCTCGTTTGCCTTCGGTTTTCGAGAGAGACCTCTTCAACACCCTGTAAGGCGGACCAGTAATCCGCCGCCGGTGGTGAACCAGCCGGAAGCACCTGGGACGGGCGCGCCGGTTCAGCCCCGTGTGATAGATCTGCCTCGCCATCATGCCAGCGCACCTCAGGCTGTGCAAACACCTCCAGGTCACTACTCCAACCCGATGGATAACCTTGTTGCGGCTGCAGCGCGGTTGGAGGCGATTCCAATCGAAGGCGATTCACCACAGGCGGTAGAAACACGCCGGGTTAAAGAGCTCCTTAGGACGGCTCTGGTCCAACAGGAAGCATATTCATATAGCCGGGATCGGATCCACTCCACCCCCCACCCAAGCCGGAGCTATAGCAGGCACGCAGATGAACCGGCCGTGTCAAGTAATGCGCAGCGGTGCACCTCAAGGCAACAACCCGGCGGGTGGTTTCAAAACGCTCAAGAGGTGGTGGACCGGCCAGGCATGTAGGGAGGCCGAGTTAGCAGCCAAATGAGAGGATCATCAGCTCGCCCGGTTCGACCGACCATCTTCGAGCCTGGGGTCACATCTGGCTCTTTTGGGGTGCCTTGCCTCGCACTCCGCTTTTACGCAATGTACGCTTTCCCAAGGACTTCAAGGGGCCACGCAAGGTGCCCAATTATACCGCCGATCTGGCTCCGGAAGCATGGATAGAAATTTATGAGATGGCCATGGAGATGCTGGATGTGGATGAAGCTACATGTGCAAAGTATTTCACCATGATGCTTGAGGGCATGGCCCGTACTTGGTTGAAAACTTGCCACCCAATTCCATCAGTTCATGGACCCAGTTGCGGACCCGGTTCATTCAAAATTTTAAAGACACCTGTAAGCAGCCCATGTCTGTGGTGGACTTGGCGGCTTGTGTCCAGGCTGAGGGGGAATCCACAACCCATTGGGTACGCCGCGTTTCGGAAGTCTTACATTCATCAGACCGGATCAACGCTGATTCTGCAATCTTAACCCTAGAGGGCAACTGCCGGTTCAAACCTTTAAAATTGAAGCTGGGTCGCATGAAGCGTTTTTGCAATGACATGGGCACTCTCATGGGCGTTTTAGTGAAGTATGCTGATTCTGATAGTACCAAGGATCCCGAGTCCGAGGAGGATGATGAAACAGGGAAGGGAAAACAGAACAGCAACTCCAGAGGCCAGCAGCATCAGTCGGCGGGTAATGGAGGAAACAAGCGTAAGGCGAATGGTAACATGGGCTTCGTAGCCAACACCAACGCGCAGGACAAGGGTCAACGGCGCAAGGGTAAACATCCAAACCGGGGTGGTGCGCCTAATCACAATCCGGACCGGTTGAACTATCTGTTGAATCAACCCTGTCCGAAGCGTGGGACGAAGGAGGTGCCAGCAAACCACCTCTGGAAGGATTGTTATATTATGCAGGAGTTCAAAAGTTCTAATGCTTTCCGGTATGATCAAGGGCCCGGCGGCGGTTCAGGGTCCGGCCCGGGTTACGGTGGAGGAAATTCCGGTCCAGGGTTTAATGGTAATCCGGGCGGGCAGAACAGTCAGAACAATCAGAACAATCAGAGCAACCAGGGTGGTTACAATCAGCAACAGCAGCAGTCGGGCTATCAAAGCAATCCGAAGCAGTTGAATGGTGGACAGTATCACGTCTTCACCACTAGCTTGGACAAGCGAGACCGGAAACTTCAGAAGCGGGCAGTCAACGTTGTTGAACCGGCCGTGCCGCATTACCTACGCTGGTCAGAGCAGCCTATTGTGTGGAGTAGGGAGGATCATCCTCCTCGGGTTGACAATCCGGGTCAGCTAGCCCTAGTAGTGGCGCCTCAGGTAGGAGGATACAAGTTTACCAAGGTGCTGATGGACGGAGGAAGCAGCATCAACATCCTGTATTATGAGACCTTCCGTCGTATGGGATTAACAGATAAACATCTCAAGCCGT
Source organism: Aegilops bicornis (assembly GCA_021605145.1). Taxonomy (NCBI): domain Eukaryota; kingdom Viridiplantae; phylum Streptophyta; class Magnoliopsida; order Poales; family Poaceae; genus Aegilops; species Aegilops bicornis. The sequence goes on along the minus strand of CM038673.1, from coordinate 770,806,252 downwards.
CCAATACAGTGTTTCATGGTGTGGTGCACAGCAAGTCAGCATATCCGGTTGGTAAAATAGCTCGAGGTGGCCTTTGGGGATGAACATGACTCCGGATCGGAAACATTGACATTTGAAGTGGTGAAAATTCAAAGCCCTTACCACGCCTGTTTGGGCGGCCGGCTTATGCCAAGTTCATGGCGCGCCTTGTTATGTCTATTTGTAGTTGAAGATGCCGGGTCACAAAGGGACGATAACGGTTCATGGGAGCCGCAAGATCGCTTTAGAGTGTGAGGAAGGTGATGCGGCTTACGCAGAGTCGGTTTGTGCCGCCGAAGAGCTAAAGTATTATAAAGATAATGTTGATCCGGCGGATATGACCCCGTTGAAGAAGCCAACTACAGAGCACGATTCGGATCTGAAGTTTAAATCGGCGGCTGAGACTAAGCTTGTTGACTTTGTGCCCGGTGATTCGTCCAAGCAGTTCAGCATCAGTGCTAACTTGGATCCTAAATAGGAAAGCGCGCTCATCGAGTTCATCCGTGAGAATCGGGACATTTTTGCATGGAAGCCTTCTGACATGCCAGGTGTACCGAGGGAACTCGCTGAGCACACTCTTAATGTTGATCCCAAGTACAAACCGGTAAAGCAGTTTCTTCGTCGGTTTAACGAGGAAAGGCGCAAGGCCATTGGAGAAGAGGTTGCTGTGCTCTTAGCGGCGGGTTTTATCGTTGAAGTTTTCCATCCAGTGGCTTGCTAATCCGGTGTTGGTCCTTAAGAAAACGGCACTTGGCGCATGTGTGGATTACACGGATCTTAACAAGGCTTGTCCGGCAGATCCTTTCGCCCTCCCCCGCATTGACCAGATTATTGATGCTACGGCGGGTTGTGAGCATTTGAGCTTTTTGGATGCGTATTCTGGATATCATCAGATTAAAATGGCGGTTAATGACCAGGAGAAGACAACGTTTATCACTCCCTTTGGAGCCTTCTGCTATGTGTCTATGCCTTTTGGGCTCAAGAGCGCCCGAGCGACTTATCAGCGTTAACGTCTGAATTGCTTGCACGAACAGATCGGCCGTAACGTGCATGCTTATGTGGATGATATTGTGGTTAAATCAAGGAAGAAGGAAACACCGATTGAGGATCTGAAAGAAACCTTTGACAATTTGCGGGTGTACAAGATGATGCTTAACCCGGCCAAATGTGTTTTCGGTGTTCCGGCAGGAAAGTTATTGGGTTTTCTTGTGTCCAACAGGGGGATTGAAGCTAATCCGGAGAAAATTACGGCTATCACCTCTTTGGCTAAACCAAAGTGCATTAATAATGTCCAGCGTCTGGCGGGTCGGAGTGCCGCGCTAAGCCGGTTTATCAGCCGCCTAGGAGAGAAGGCCATTCCTTTGTACCAGATGCTGAAGAAGACGGATCAGTTTGTCTGGAGTTCAGCCGCCGATGAAGCATTGGAGGATTTAAAGCGGCAATTGGCCAACCCGCCTGTTCTCGCCGCTCCCATTGACAAGGAGCCGCTTCGCTATATGTTGCTGCTAATGCCGGGCGATTAAGCGTAGCCATTGTGGTAGAGCGAAAGGAGGCAGGGAAGGAGTATCCGGTTCAACGTCCGGTTTATTACATCAGCGAGGTGCTCATTGAGTCCAAGCAGAGATATCGGCATTGGCAGAAGCTGGTGTATGGAGTTTTTATGGCAAGCCGGAAGCTGAAGCAGTATTTTCAAGGGCATCCCATCACGGTGGTCGATTCAGCTCCCTTGGGCGATATCATACGTAACCGGAAGCGATCGGCGGATTGCTAAGTGGGCTATAGAGCTTGGGCCGCCACGGTTTAAAGTATGTGCCTCGGACGGCAAGAAAATCCCGAGCACTTGTGGATTTCATTAATGATTGGACGGAGTTACAAGCGCTTTGAAGAAAAGCCGGATCATACCCTTTGGACCATCCACTTTGACGGGTCCAGCAGTTGAGGGCTCGGGGCTGGAGTCGTGTTAACTTCCCCACGAGGTGAAAAGTTTTGTTACGTCCTCCGCTTAATGTTCCCTTGTACTAACAATGCATCTGAGTATGAAGCCTTGCTCCATGGTCTTCGGATGGCTAAGGAGATGAATCTAAGACGGGTGAAGTGCTTCGGTGACTCGGACTTGGTGGCCCAACAAGTGTCAGGCACTTGGGATTCCAAAGACCCACTCATGGCTGCATATCGTCGGGAGGTGGATGTTGTTGCGGGTCATTTTAAAGGCTATCAGGTGGACCATGTGGATCATCGCAAGAACGAAGCGGCGGACGCTTTAAGCCGGTTGGGCTCTCAACGCAAACCGGTCCCACCCAATGTATTCCTTGATGTACTGCACAACCCGTCAGTCAAGCTTCCTGATGAAGTAGATTTGGCTATTCCTGATCCGGAGGCTCAGTTGGTGGCAGCCCTGCATGTCATTCCGGATTGGACGCTCCCTTATTTGGCGTACATGAGCCGGGGCGAGTTACCAGAAGATGAGACATTGGCCCGGCAGATAGTTTGGCGGTCTAAGTCTATGACCATTATTAATGGCGAGCTGCATCATTGCAGTGTGTCAGGGGCGTTTCAGCGCTGTGTGTCCGCTGAGGAAGGCTGTGAAATATTGCGTGAGATCCACGAAGGGGACTGTGGTCACCACGCCGGTTCAAAATCCTTGGTGGCTAAGGCGTTCCGCCATGGTTTTTATTGGTTGACTGCCCATGCTGATGCGGAAGATCTGGTCAGGTGATGTGATGGTTGCCAGAAGTTTTCTAGACGTGCTCATATACCGGCACAAGAATTGAGGATGATTCCAATTACTTGGCCGTTTGCGACTTGGGGGCTAGACATGGTGGGACCTTTTAAAAGATCCAAGGACAAGAAGACACACTTGCTGGTAGCAGTCGACAAATTTACAAAGTGGGTCAAGGCAGAGCCTGTTAGCAAGTGTGATGCGGCCACGTCGGTTCAGTTCATCAAAAGGGTGATCTTCCGGTTTGGGTTTCCACACAGTATCATCACAGATAATGGTACCAATTTGTCTAAAGGTGCCATGAAGGAGTTCTGTGAACGTGAGCACATCCGCTTGACAGCGTTTCCTCGATAGCTCACCCACAGTCCAATGGTCAAGGTAACGAGCTAATCAGAGATCCCGAGAGGTATTAAGCCCGACTTATGGTCCCTTCTGAGAGGGCCTTGGGTTGTTGGGTAGAAGAGCTACCATCTGTGTTATGGAGTATAAATACTACCCCTAACAGATCCACTGGATACACACCGTTCTTTATGGTCTATGGAGCGGAGGCGGTCCTCCCCAGCGATATCCGTCATGACTCACCTCGTGTGGCAGCCTATGTTGAGGCAGATAACGAAGCAGCACGGCAGGACGCTTTGGATCGACTGGATGAAGAACGGGATATGGCGGCTGCTCGTTCGGCGATTTACCAGCAGGATCTTCGTCGGTATCACAGTCGACGGGTCAGAACTAGAACCTTTCAAGAAGGAGACTTGGTACTTCGGCTCATTCAAGACCAGACGGATATGCACAAGCTATCCCCACCTTAGGAAGGGCCTTTTGTGGTCAGCAAGAATCTGCACAACGGGTCATACTATCTGATTGATGTTCGAGAGCATAAAGACTCACGCACGTCAGAAGAGGAGACCAACGAGCCGTGGAACATAGCTCATCTTCGCCTTATTATACCCGAGCCATCGGCTCTCCTTATGTACATATTATGACAATGTATATATTATGAATAAAAGCAATAAACCGGAGCCTCGGCTAAAGCGGGGTATCCATTCTGTAAAAATCCGGCTTGGGTACATGGAGTTGTTATCTTAAAACGGCCTCCGGTTTATCCCTTGAGCTTGCTTTTCAAAAGCTTTTAGATGTCATCTGGGGGCTTGGTCGTGTCCGAACCAATGCAACACCTTTTGATAGGCGAAAGCCACCAGATCACTTGGGGACATGGTCAAGTCTGAACCGATCCACGCCTCTTGGTCGGCCTAAGGTCACAGAGTCACTTGGGGGCTTGGTCGAACCCGAACCATTGCCACGCCACTTGATCGGCATAATGCCACGGTTTCAGTTGGGGACCTGGCTAACTTGAACCATAGCTACACCTTATTGGGAGCTTGGTCGTGTCCGACTGTGTTAACGCCATCTGATCGGCTCAGTAAAGCCTCTTTTTGCAAATGGTTTTATCATTGCCTTTGCTTCCGTATTTTTTCATAACTATTATTAAAAATCGGTTTCAACCAGTCCATTGACGGAATTTGGTTTATTTTAATCCGGAGACAACTTTCCCGGTTTGATTTTTCCTGTTGAACATCCCATTATGGAGTAACAGGGGGCTTAACGTGACCCGGCATGGTTTACCTGTTAAACCGGCATTCTAAACACAGGAGCTGTTGTCTCCTTTGACGGTAATGGTTTATACAACCTCCGCTTCAAGGTTGGCTCAGCCAACTGCATGCCCGACGCTGGCAGGTATTTTGTGTCACAAATTTTTTGATCATATACCCCAATATTTTCCTTACATATACATATGAGCATCATAAACCGGCTGGCGACACAAGCCGCCGTGGCAATTTAAGAATTTGTGATTGCAGGCAAAATAGATTGAAGGTTTCGATTATTCAAATCAAAAGTATCAGCACCTCTACGCGAAGGTTGCAGACTGAAGGCATAAAGGCACATTCAATACAAAAGTGCTGGCTATTCTATTACAAGGTCTTCTGAGGCCCAATGTTTCGAATGGCCGTATGACTAGCAGCTTATGATGCATCACCCGGCTTGACGGATTAAGCTTCCTCGCCGGGTTGACGTGAAGAAGATGGGTCGTCTGGCGTCGGTTCAGCTTCTTCCTCTTCCTCACCCAATGGCCGGAAGTCATTGGTAGACCAGTCAATCCGGTTTAAAGCCCGAAGACAGCCTCTTCACTTATAAGCTCAGCGGATCAACGTCGAGGCATAAGTGTGCTTACGGATTGGAGGAACAAGGTTACGCACTTCTGGAATGACAAATTCCACCCGCCTGTTGTTTGCATCATAGAAAGAGCGATAAACCGCCAGGTTGGCTTCTGCTGCCAGTTGACTCGCCAGAGGACGCATCTCCTTTATTATTCGTTTGAGGGTGGCATTATCAAAGGCTTCACCGTTTTCTTGAGCGCTGGGGAAGCCCTTGGCTATGTCAGCCGGATCAAGGTCCGCTATCCACGCCTTGGCACGAGTTAGAGCCAATAAAGTGCCAGCCCGGGCCGCGGATCATTTCAACTCTTCAAGTTGTGCCGGAATCATCGATAGCCGGCCCAGCGTATCTTTGATTAAGGACGGAGCTGCGTTATCATACGACGTAGCGCATATGACTCGCTGGGTGCCGGTGTACAGTTGCTCAATCAACGTATATGCAGCCTGGAGTTTCTTCCGCATATCAGAGCCCAGATGAGCAATACGCTTCCCTATACCGGTTTAAGACAGCTCAGGTTAAGCTGGCGAAAATATTAAAACGGAATAGTAATCAGAGAAAAATCTCTTACCAAAGATCGCAGAGGTCATGGCATTAATTTGGCGCTTTAGTCCGGTGAGCTCTTACATCACCGGTTTAAGAGCCGCTTGACATCTTCCGCCCGTTTTAGCAAACCAGCCTTCTTGGTGTCCCAGTTGGCCTGCTCGGATTTATACCATTCCTTGAGCTGCTCCATAGTGGTCAAGGTGGTTTTCAATTCATCCTTGGCCTTGGTGGCTTCTGTTTGTTGAGTCTTCAGATTGGCACGAAGGTCCTGGAGTTGTACGGTTTGCTGGTATATCTCACTCGATAAAAATGGATCACGTTAGTTGTTTCATTATGAAGTCCCAAGCTTAATACAGGTATTCAACTTGGCACTTGGGGCTAATGGCTAATTGATCTCATCTTGCTATGGTGATACAAGTTAAGTCCCGGTTTAACTATGCTAAGTTGAACCGGCCCTTGGGGGCTACAGCACTGAAGTTTGAGGCGTATGAGTTTTATATTAAGTCCCGGTTTAACTATGCTAAGTTGAACCGGCCCTTGGGAGATACTACACAACAAAAGTACAAGAGAGGCATAACTCATTACCTCATAGCGTTCCTTCATACGATTCACCAGACCGGCTTCGAAGTCACGACTTGTGTAGAGTCGGTTCAGGAAGCCGGAGTGAAGTTCTTGGGCAGAGAAGTTGTCATAAGCTGACAGATCAGTTTTTCCCTTCTCTTTACTCATGGCAGTAGACTCTTCCTTGGCGCTGTGTTTTGATAAAGCGACCGGATTGCCAGGGGCGGTGTAGGCAGTGCCCGTCACTACGACATCATCATTTTTGGCCGGGCTGGCCGGATTGGCATTCTTCCTTGGGCTCGGTGTTTTCATACCCAGGCTCGGCGGTTCAGCAATTACGACCCGTTCCACTGCAGGACTCGGTGGAGCAGGATGTGAGGTTTCCACTTGGGCATCCGGTTCAAATTCTGACGGATTAGCATTGTCATCTTGGTTCAACCCGGCAAAACTGTTTTTAGCAACTTCAGGCTTTTCGCCATGATGCTCTGGAGTCTTCTCCGGTTCAACATCCACAGTAGGGTCAAGGGTTTTCGCCTTCTTGCTTAAGCGAGCCTTGGTGCTGCAATGTTCAGAGTTAGAGTATGATAAGCCGACCAATGCAAAGAAAAAAAAAGAGTGTTATGCTTACCCCGCAGCAACTTTAAGAGGAGGCAGTTGAGTGGTTGATGAACCGCCAGATGAGTTGGAAGAGGCCTGATAATTCGGATCAGATGGATTGAGAGGACATCGGAAGAAACCTTTCAAAGGATAACGCTTTTCAGGAGAACAAATCACCTCTGGACGACGCTTCCGGGTTGGGGTGTCAGGTAAATCGGACGATGTGATTTGTTGACCGCTGTGCCGGGTCGTACGACGCTCTTTAGCCTGCTGTGTCTTCAAAGAAATGTTCGGATTCAAATGAACATGGGAGTGAGATTTTTTCACTTTCCGGACTGTGCGGCGAATTCTTTTAACCGGCACAAGATCATATTCGGAAGAAAGAAGGATTACCTCAACAGGATCGGCATGACTGACTTCAGCATCATCCTGGGAATTGTAACTGTCAATAGGATGAAGGATAAAAAGGGACAAAGTAAATCAAGCTTTACCTCAGCTTCTGAATCTTCTTCCTCCGGCGGATCAGAAGACTCGGCGGTTTTCCTCTTACCAACCTTCTTGGTAGTCTTGGACTTTACACGAGGAACCCGGGCCGGTTTGGTTCGTTTCTAGAAGGAGCTCTTAGCCTGAGAAGTAACAAGGATTAATATATATCAATAAAGCATTAATATCAGCAGAGTGATGAGCGGAGCCTTACCGCAGGCGGTTTGTTGGAAACACAGAACGGGGCCAACCCGGTTTGGCTGCAGACGGAGATCGGTTCATCGAGCATTTTCTTCACTGTCTCAGTGACTTCAAGCTCAGTTATTGGTAGTTCATGACGTCTTTGAGGGTCTTTGACGCTACCAGTGTATTCGTGCATCAATCCGGGGCAGCGGCTTAATGGCAAGATGCCCCAAGAAACCCAACATCGAACAAGGTCAATACCAGTTAAGCCATTGGCCATGAGAGCCCGGAGTTTGATAATTTGAGGCGCAAAATTTTTCCGTTCTGCGGCGGTCAAGCGTAAAGGCAATGGGTGATGGTTGCTAAGCCGGTGAGGGCGGTAGCCCGGCAAGGGGTTCTCGCTGTTAGGAGCGGTATTCCGGCAATAGAACCAGGTTTGGTTCCAATCTTTCGGATGGCTATGGTGTTTGCGTGAGGAAAGTCTACTTCCTTCCTCTTACGGATTGAAATGCCACCCGGTTCCGTGTTAGGACCATCCGAAAACTCCGTCTGGCGGTTCGGATGAAAGAATTCCGGAACAGCTCCACAGATGGTTCTTCTTGAAGATAGACTTCACAGAAAACTTGGAAATTGCATATATTGGACACAGAGTTCGGACCAATATCTTGTGGATGGAGTTGGAAACTTGCGAGGACATCCCGGAAGAATTTTGATCCGGGCGGGCTGAACCCCCGGTCTAAGTGTTGCATGAATACGATTACTTCTCCTTCTTGAGGTTCAGGAGGGCATTCGGCATCCGGAACACGCCAATGGAGGACATTTTTGGAGGCTAAAGCGCCGGTGGTGACATATCCATTGAGTTGCGTCTCAGTGATCTTGGACCGGACCCAATTGCAAGCTGAGAATTGTTTGGCCATTCCGGAAGAAGAAACTGCGAAAGGGAAAGTAAAAAACGGTTCACCGTTAACGGTTCAGACACATTATACAATGCTAAACCGGCAATTTGGCAGTCAGTTCCAATTTCCGGTTTAACTGAGGACTAATGGAGTGTGGCGGGTTAGCTATCAGAAAATTAAACCGCCCTTAGGAGGAAGAGACAGAACTGGAAAATCTGCTAAGTGTGGACAGAAACAGGTTTCACATATGAATGGAGTTAATTTGGATCTACCGAAGATTCAGTAAGAAAAAATTTCTGCGACCCATGCAAGCTTTATACAGGGCAGAGAAGTTCGTGCGTTCTAACAAGAGGGTCTGAACAAAAAGAAAGATGTGCAGAGTAGTAAACTGAAGGCGGAGCAGTGACTACACAGGATATATGCTACGGTTGGATTAAAAAGCCATGGCAGAGCAGGTATGAAAAGTCTAGGGATGAACACCTATGAACGACGATATGAACAGGAGTCTCAAGATGCAGATCTAGGGTATGAGGAGGAGCCTTACCCGATGCACAGAACAGCGGAGGAGCGCCGAGAGTCTCTGGTACAACCAGGTTGATGCAGCGGCCTTGCACTGACGCGGCGTTCGGAGGTCGGAGGCGACGGCGGAGCTTCAGAGCTGGAGCGTCGCGAGGAAGAAGAAGCGCGGAAGGAGGAAGAGGAGAAAGGGCCTTCCGGTCTATTTATAATGAGACGGAGTAATTAACAGGCGCGAGAATTAAGGAGTTGAAAGCGGCGGACGGCGCAGCGGTCGCCTCGATTTCCGGGATAATATTAAATGAAGGGAATCTTACTGTTTGGGCTTCTTTAATAAAGATGACGTCAGGATGCTCCGTTCTTTGTGGTCGGAGGATGACGTCCACGGCGTTTTAAGAAGATTGCGGTTTAAGAACTATGAATGAAGATATTCAGAGTTTCCTAAGATGTTGAAGATTAACATGAAGAGGTTCAAGTCAATCTGGGGCCTAATGTTGGGGATGTAACTACTGAATATAAACCGCCTCAAGGGGCGGTTTACCCTCGGCCATAATTGGGGCCCATGAAGACTCGAAGGTGGCGCTTGTCAGAGAGCTTAGAGGCCCGGAGCCCAGGCTAATTAGGGCCCATAATGGTAAAACCGCCATAACCATGTAACTTGTGTTGTAAGATAAGAGAAAGGAGAGACCGAGCCGGACACTTGTATGAGCCGGCCTCGGGACTCTGTAGACCGGCCGGATGCCAACCCGTGTATATAAGGGGACGACCCGGCGGCGGTTTAGGGACAGACAACAACAATTCGAGGCTTAGGAGAAGCTATTGCTCCCTAGTCGCCGAAATCACATCAATCCCATCACAAACTAGACGTAGGCTTTTACCTTCATCGAAGGGGCCGAACTAGTATAAAATCTTGTGTCTTTGCGTCCGCTTAACCCCTCTAAGTTAACCCGTACGATGGCCCCGCGACTAAGTCCTTTCATGAGGACATCTGCCGTGACAATTCCACGACAATAAGGCTGCAGCTATCTCCAAGAAAATAAATCTGGAAGGTAATGAGCCAACCCATAATTCATTTGAAGTGCTTTCTAATCATGAGTTGATGCTTAGAGCAACAAAAATGGGGGTGTTAATTCCTGATAGTAATTTTTCTAGCATTGACATTTTAAGGGAGCTAGAAAAAGTGAGAAATAATGGGGAAAAATGAAACTATACCCCAGAAGGTTATTGGGGAAAAAATGTTGCATATCACTAATGGCAAAGGGGATATAACTCCCATTAGTGCTGATTGGGCAGATGAAGAGGAGGAGTTAGAAGAGGAATTTACTTTAGTCAGGTCTAGGAAAAAAAAGGAGCCCAAAAGTCCATGTGGCTATTTCTAGACCTGTGATCAGGAGTCAAAACCTTGATAGGGGTGGAAAAAAGAAAACTGGCAGCCCTGTCCATTATTCCAGGGCCACCAAGGGAGGGAAAAAGAAGAATGGTGTTAAATGATAGGTCTATTTTGGAAATGTAGGGGGGCGGGAAAGAAAGGAATGAGTTCCTGTCTCTCTCATATTATTAAAGATCATTCCCTTGACTTTATTGGTTTACAAGAGACCCATAAAAGAAGTTTCATGGGCAGTTTCTTTAGGAAAATTGATCCATTCCAAACATATAAATGGAATTTTGTTCCATCTATAGGAAGATCTGGGGGGATTCTCTGTGGAGTAAAAAAAGAAAGATTTGAAGGGGTGACATGGAAGAAGGGCAAATTTATTCTGCAAGCCTCTTTCTATGATAACAAAGAAAAAAAGAACTGGACATTATGCATTGTTTATGGTGCTGCCCATGACAGGGATAAAGAAGATTTCTTAACTGAACTTTCTGACTTCTGTAGTCATATATCAACTCCATTGCTGATTGGAGGAGATTTTAATATTCTTAGACATGCAGGAGAAAAAACAAAAAGTGGCAACATTCCCCTTATTCTTATCTGTTTAACTCTATGATTAATGCTATGTGTTTGAATGAGATCCATATGAGTGGAGGGATGTACACTTGGACTAATGGTCAATCTCATCCAACTCTTGAGAAATTAGATCGTGTCCTTATGAGTAGTGATTGGGAAGATATATTTCCTCAAATTAACATTAGAAAACTTGTTAGAGACGTATCAGACCACAATGCTCTCTTGATGTCCTCTGACAATTATGTTGTCAGAATTCCACATACAAGAGAATTTAGGTTTGAACTTAGGTGGCCGAAGTCAGATGAATTTCTCCCTCTAGTGGAGAAAATTTGGAACCAATATGTGAAGGCTACGGACCCTATTGATATTTTAAATATCAAATTGAAACGTTTTAAAAAGTTTTTCAAGGGATTGGGCTTGAATAAATTTGGTCATGAAAATATCAGGAAGATGAACATCAGAGAGGAGTTGAGGTGGATTGAGGAGGAGGAAGAGAAGGGGGAGCTAGACCGTGATATCTTTTGTAGGAAAACTGAATTGTTAGCGGAGTTGAACGAAATTCTAGTTAATGAGGAATTATTTTTGTTACAACAATCTAAAGAACGTTGGTTGCTTAAAGGAGATAGCAACACTGCTTATTATCAAAGGATTGGGAATGGAAATAAAAGGAAAAACGCCATATACTCACTGAGTGTTGGTGATGTTACTATTGAAGGAACTGATAATCTTTTAAGGCATGCCACTGACTTTTACAAATCCCTATTTGGGCCAGCTCCTGGGAACTTGTTCCAACTTGATCCTGGGGTTTGGGGGGATAATGAGAAATTAGTGAGGTCGATAACTTGATCTTGACTAGACCTTTCTTTGAGGAGGAAGTCAAAGCAGGCCTATTCTCAATGAACAGTAACAGAGCCCCTGGACCTGATAATATACCTGCTGAATTTTATCAGCATTGTTGGGAGATTGTTAAAAAGATATAATGAATTTATTTCTGGCATTTTATGAGGGGAGATTGGATGTGCATAGACTGAACTATGGCATTATCACTTTGCTTCCCAAGATCAATGGAGCTAATAAGATACAACAATTTAGACCAATTTGCTTACTTTGATGCCCCTATAAACTGATCACCAAGGTGCTTGACAATAGAGTGGCCCCTATATATGCTTATGTGCTATTCAGTAAACATCAGAATGCTTTCATTAAAAACAGACATATTATGGATGGGATTATGTCCCTCCATGAGATCCTACATTTTACTCATATTAGGAAGAAGGTGGGGATTGTAATTAAGCTAGATTTCGAGAAGGCTTATGACAAGGTGAATTGGGAATTTTTGATACAATGCTTAGAAAACAGAGGTATTGGTAGTACTTTATATGGGTGGATGAAAAAAGTTATCCAAAATGGAACGGTCAGTGTTAAATTGAATAACACTTTGGGACCATATTTCCAAAGCTTCAAAGGAGTGAGACAAGGGGATTCTATCTCCACATTCATGTTCAATATCGCAGCTGAATGCTTATGTAAAATGGTGCTTCAAGCACAAAAACATGGGCTGATCACTGGCTTGGCACCTGAACTAGTGGAAAATGGTGTGGCTATCCTGCAGTATGCAGATGACACGGTGTTATGCATCGAACATGACCCCGAGAAAGCCCTGAATATGAAAATATTGTTCTATATGTTTGAGCTAATGTCGGGTTTAAAAATTAACTTCCAGAAAAGTGAGATTTTGTGTGTTGGGGGAGATGAAAATATTTTGACAACATATGTAGATATGTTCAATTGCCAGATTGGGCATTTCTTCATTAAATATTTAGGTGTTCCAGTAAGTTACTCTTCTTTGAGAGGAGTGGACTGGGAATTTCTGGAAGAAAGGTATATAAAAAGATGTGAATCTGGTTTAGGGAGCAATGCCTCTTCAGGAGGTAGATTGACACTACTTAATGCTAACATCTCGAGGATTGCTTTCTATTACCTGTCCATGTTTTTGCTTTCAAAAACCTTGATAGCAAGACTGGATAAGCATACACTACTGGAATCAGCAGATTTGCCGTCTGCCGTCTCTTTGCCGTCTGCTAGCGGACGACAACGAAAGGCTTTGTGAAAGTGCAACTATCCCTGGGTGGTTTTGGTAATTCATAACAATATATAGCTCATTGAGCTAATGCTATTCCAAGATGAATATTTCAGGAAAGCTCAATGGTTGGCATGGAATGGATTAGAAAGTGGACCCTTCAAAATGCTAACGACAAAAGATTGGCTCAAGCTCAAAGCACAAGACTCTACATTTTCTATTTTAGTGATCCAAGATCACATTGAGTCTATAGGAAAAGCCAATACTATTAAGAAGGGATGAGGTGTTGCTCTCACATCCACATATGTCCCAAACCAAAAAGTCCAACTCGGCCCCACCGAAATTTCATATCCAGAGCCACCGAGTTCAGTTGACATAGCCACTGCCAGAAACCCTAGTCTTTTCGGTCTCACCGATAGGGATCTCGGTCTCACCGAGATGGGATTGTAATCTCTTTGTTTCCCTTCGTAACGTTTTGGCCAAACTGAGATGAGCGATCGGTCCCACCGAGATTGCAATGCAAACACTATGTTTCCTTTTCGTAACGTTTTGGTCGAACCGAGATGAGCGAATCGCTCCCAACGAGTTTTCCTGACCAAATCTCTGTTAGTCTATTACCAAAATTGGTCTCATCGAGTTTGTGTAATCGGTCTCACCGAGATTACATTATGCCCTAACCCTAATGATATCGGTCCCACCGAGTTGACATGTCAGTCCCAGCGAAATGCCTAACGGTCACATTATGAACCAAATCGGTCTGGCCGAGTTCTTTGAATCGGTCCCACCGAGTTTGGTGATTTGTGTGTAACGGTTAGATTTTGTGTGGAGGCTATATACACCCCTCCACCCACTCTTCATTCGTGGAGAGAGCCATCAGAACATGCCTACACTTCCAACAAATATTTTCCGAGAGAGAACCACCTACACTTGTGTTGAGGTCAAGATATTCCATTCCAACCACATAAATCTTGATCTCTAGCCTTCCCAAGTTGCTTTCCACTCAAATCTTCTTTCCACCAAATCCAACTCCTGAGAGAGAGAGAGAGAGAGAGAGAGAGAGAGAGAGAGAGAGAGTTGAGTGTTGGGGAGACTATCATTTGAAGCACAAGAGCAAGGAGTTCATCATCAACACACCATTTGTTACTTCTTGGAGAGTGGTGTCTCCTAGATTGGGTAGGTGTCACTTGGGAGCCTCCGTCAAGATTGTGGAGTTGAACCAAGGAGTTTGTAAGGGCAAGGAAATCGCCTACTTCGTGAAGATCTACCCTAGTGAGGCAAGTCCTTCGTGGGCGATGCCCATGGTGGGATAGACAAGGTTGCTTCTTCATGGACCCTTCGTGGGTGGAGCCCTCCGTGGACTCGCGCAACCATTACCCTTCGTGGGTTGAAGTCTCGATCAAGATGGATATACGATAGCACCACCTATCGGAACCACGGATAAAAAATCTCCGTTTCAACATTGCGTTTTCTCCCTCAAACTCATCCCTTTACCTTCATATGCAATTGTTTTACATTCCGTTGCTATACTCTTAGAATTGCATGTGTAGGTTGATTGTTTGACTTGTGCTAAGTTGCTAAAATCTGCCAAGAAGTAAAATTGGGAAAAGGCTAGATTTTTATTTGGTCAAGTAGTCCAATCACCCCCTAGACATACTTTCGATCCTACAAGTGGTATCAGATCTTTGGTCTCCATTTGCTTTGATTTCCATAGCTTTTGGTTGTCATAGTCTTGGTTTCACAACCTAGGAGAGTATGGCGTCTAGCGAGGGAAATTACCACCGTAGAGGTCCTTACTTTGATGGTACAAATTTTGCTAGTTGGAAGCATAAGATGAAAATGCATATTCTTGGACATAACCCCGCCGTCTGGGCTATTGTGTGTATTGGCTTGCAAGGTGAATTCTTTGATGGGAGAGAACCAAACTGTGAAGCTACAACGGAAGAGTTGAAGATGCTACAATACAATGCTCAAGCTTGTGATATTCTCTTCAACGAATTTTGCCCCGAAGAATTCAACAATATCAGCCGTCTTGAGAATGCAAAGGAAATTTGGGATACTTTGATTGATATGCACGAAAGTACTGACTCCGTCAAGGAATCCAAATTGGATGTGCTTCAAAGTCAACTTGACAAGTTCAAAATGAAGGATGGTGAAGGTGCCGCTGAAATGTACTCTAGGCTTGCTCTCATCACAAATGAGATTGCCGGCTTAGGAAGTGAAGAGATGACCTACAAATTCATCATCAAGAAGATCCTAAGAGACTTGGATGGAAAATAAGATA
The DNA here is from genome assembly GCA_021605145.1 of Aegilops bicornis. NCBI lineage: Eukaryota > Viridiplantae > Streptophyta > Magnoliopsida > Poales > Poaceae > Aegilops > Aegilops bicornis. The sequence goes on along the minus strand of CM038673.1, from coordinate 770,791,213 downwards.
CCATGTGCACATTGATACAAATGATGCCCAATTACAAAGATCTCAAGCCAACGGAAGTCATTGGAAGAATTGTTGCTCATGAGATGTCACTCAAGGATAAGGAAGAGCTCCACAACAAGTCAAGTGGTGCTTACAAAGCCTCGTGTGATGCTCCCGCATCATCAAGTGAGAAACAAACCTTCAATGAAGAATTGAGCCTAATGGTGAAGAACGTCAACAAGTTCTACAAGAGTAGAAGCAGAGAAAGAAGTTCCAAGTCAAGGTCCTACAATGACAAAAGATCTTCTAGTCGTGAGCGTAATTGCTACAATTGTGGAAGATCCGGACACTACTCCAATGAGTGTATGGCCCCTACAAAAGAAGAGAATATTCTCCCAAAAGAAGAAGTAGAAGAGAGGAATCACCACCAAGAGAACGGAGGAGTAGAGATGATCGTTATGAACGAAAACCCTCTCGGAGAAGCAAGGACTCGGTAAGGAAGGAAAAGTCATCAAGGAGCTACACAAAAAGAAGACATCAAGCTCATGTTGGTGAATGGGTATCCGGCTTCGACTGCGACAATCACTCCGAAAGAAGTTATCACTCCGACTCCGAATATACTCAAGATGAAGGTGTTGCCAGTCTAGCACTTGTGTCAACCAACTCCTATGACATATTTGACTTACCAAATGAAGGAATTGGAAGATGCTTCATGGCCAAAGGTCCAAAGGTAACACATCCCGAGTATGTTGATTTCAATAGTGATGAAGATGATTTGCTAGGTGATGATGATTTACTTGTTGACAACTCTAGTGATGAAAACTATGATGAAACGTCAATTAATCATGCTAATCAAGATAAAATGAATGACGATGATAAGAAGGAGATTGAGCATCTAACTAAAGAACTAAACACTCTTAAGTTAGCTCATGAAACTACCTTGGAAGATCATCGAGAACTTTTAAAGATTCATGACAAGCTACGCTTTGAAAAGCTCAACCTTGAGCAAGAGCATGAGTTTTTAAAGGCAATCAATGATGATCTTCGCAAGAAAAGTTCTTCTTACATTGCCAAGTGTTTACTCTTGTCTACTTACAGGCCACAAGTTAAATCTAGCAACAAGAAAAAGAAAGATTCTTCATCTAGTAGTAACAATAATCATGCTAAATCCAATGTTGTTGCTTCTAGTAGTTCTATTGATTCCACTAATGATCCTCTTAGCCAAGTTACACTTGAGCAAGAAAATAGCTTATTGAAGGGAATTATAGAGAAAGGTGTTTACAAGAGCCTTTAGGAAGTAAGCAATTTGAGGAAATTATGCATAATCAAGGAAGACCTTTGGAAGAATTAAGGTGTTGGTTTTGAACGAAAGTTCAATGCCAATGGAGTTGAGTGGGAAGAAGATCAATACCCCAAGACGAGGTTTGTTCCTCAACAAGAGAAGTATGATCCTACTTCTTTCAAAGGGACACAAGCTCAAGATGATCTTCCACCACAAGACCACAAGCAAAAAGGCAAGGACAAGCTTCAAGAGGAAATTGATGCATTTGAAGAAGCACCTAAGGCCTTGGTCAAGTGGGTTCCCAAGACTACATCAAGTTCTACTTCATCAAGTACGACTACAACTCCAAGGATTCCCATCAAGATGGTGTGGATCCCGAAGAAGAAGAACTAGAAAGTTCTTGAGGGTGACTCCGCCAACATACTTCACTCTTATCATTTTGGCGATAACAAGTGCAAACAACTTCCATATCTTGCACTAGTTCAAGGAGTCACAAACCCTCTTCTTGGTAAGACAAGGGACAAGGTAACCTAATGCTTTCATGGACATCATCTTGTGTATGCATCACTCTATGTATATGGATATCCTTGTTTGTTCCTTGTAGGACTAACCCGTGTAGGTATTGAAAGTGCAACTCACTCCAAAGGATTGCTCCGAATGATCTACATCAACATTGAGCATCTACATCTTTAACACCTAAATGAAGTCATCATCGACAAAACCCAAGGTTAGTTCATCCCTCTTAGGGGGGATATCACATCTAGGGGGAGCTTTACTCTAATCAATTGAGCTAAAGCAACTCTAATGGTGTGAACACAACAATGCTTTATGTAAAAGTGGTAAGCCCACTTGTGCTTGAACGATGAGTATGACCTATGATAAAATGTTCTCATTTGACTCCTAAGTCAATATACTCATATATAGATGACCTAGTCATCGCCAAATTGCTTGATAGATGCTAGAGTGGTTGTGCATGCTTTGTCACATATTTCATTTGCCATTTTATTGCGTGAGCATGTTGGTTGCATATTTTACTCATTCGAGGACATCCATTTGTTGCTTTGATTGTTTGTCTTTTTCTCTTTTGCCAAATGGATGGACAAGAATGCCTAAGAACTCCCTCTAGCTATCTATGCTGTCCTCGTCTCAAACACTATTCATGCTATATCACAAAGTTTGATCAAGTCAGATTCGAACCACTCTGTGTGAGGAGCACTCGGAGATCCTGATTCGTCATAGACTTAAACTTCCAAAACCTCTTTGTGCATCTCGGTCTGACCGATTCATCCTTTTCGGTCCTACCAAGATCACTAAGTAGATCTAGGGTTTTCAATCTCGGTGCAACCGATTAGAACCTTTCGGTCACACCGAGTTGCGATGCTTGCTTGCGTTTTGCATCAAGGTGCCACCGAGTCGTTCCACTCGGTCACACCGACAGGGTAGGTTATATATACCGACGGGCCAAAATTTGTAAATTTTTCTGAACCTCCTCGCCCGCGCATAACCTGCTCTGCCTCTTTGAGGTCTCCGGATCACCCTCTCGCCACCAGTGACCTCCCGCCGCTGGTCTCCGCCACCGTCAACGGCAATCTGCCCCGCTGTTGCCACCGTAGCAAGTTCGCCCCCGAACTAGGGTACGAACTTGAACTTTGTGCTAATCCTTAACTCTGATTCTTAGCACATTGCTTTGACATGATTCTTGCCACGATTGAAATCATCCTGTCCAGCGAAAACATCCCGTAGATTAGTGTTGATTTGAAAATTTAGGGTTCGGTCTCCGCCAAATTCATCTCGGACCGACCGAGTTGTAGAAATCGGTCTCACCGATTTGGCTTAGGCCAGGCACATGCGTTTTCGGTCTGACCGAAAATTGCAAATCGGTGTGACCGAGTTCGATTCTCTGTGAAACCCTAGCAGTCTCGGTACCATCGAACTGTGACTCGGTCTGACCGAGTTCACTAGTTTAGGTTCCAAAACCTGCTTCGGTATCACCGAGTTTACAAATCGGTAGATCCGAAATGCTTTGTGCGAAGAACTAAAACTAAGTTTTTAAGTCATCTGTTTTGCAAAAACTTATGTACTTTGTGATGCTCATCTTCTCTACCTCATCTATAATCTATTCACAGGGTCTGCTGTCAGAGTGTTTGCCAAGATGTCTGACCAGAGTGACAACCAGAACAAGTCTGAACAGCAAGTGGAGATGAGTGAGGGCTCAGATCCCTCCAGCAGTTATGATGATGGCAGCAGGAGCATTCCCAGCAATTTGCCAAAGGCTGCCACCAGGACAAGGAAGAAGAGGAATTCTGACTCCGAGGATGAAGAATATGTAGCAGTTGAAGATGAAGCCACTTCAAAGAAAAAGGTGCTGAAGAAAGAGTATGGCACATGTAGCGACCCGACCTCAGACGGTCAAGCCTCTGTGTATCTGTGCCATCCACGGATCGATATCTTTGGCACACACAGTACATCAATGTATATATCAAAGTGCAATCACATGTATAAATAACGTAAAATGATATATACCTCATAATACTCAGCGGAAACAATCAAGCGGGTGTGGAGTCCCATCAACGCCATCGGCAGGGTGAGTGTAGACCATAACCCTGTATCGTAACTCTTACTCGTCGAAGAAAATCCTGCAACATGATACGTTGCAGCCGGGTAGGTCAGTACATTGAATGTACCGGCAAGATCACAACATGAGAAAACAGATGATAAAACTATACTATATGCAATATGGCTTTGTGGCTCTGTGTCTGAGTTTTGTTTGCGTAAAAGCTGATTTATTTTCCCTACACCAAAGGAATAAATGAAGTCTGTACTATGGAGTTTTCTATCATGACATGGTTCCGCCAACCGATGTCTCATAGCCCAAAATCATCATAAGTTGCCCACACTTAAATTTTCATTCCGGTGTTGAGAGTTCGAGATAGATCCAAGTCCAGATGCTCAAATTGTCCGTAATGGGGACACGGCTAATCGATTAGGTTATAACCCTCTGCAGAGGTTTGTACACTTTACCCGCAAGTTTCGATCCCTCTTTTACGTTCTCGCACTTGAGTGTTTGAGACCAAGATGACGAAACATGGTCTTCGAAGAGTTCCTCGACCACTGTCCGGTGCTCATCCAATCCTACCGTAGTTCTACATCTGCTAGCACCGTCCCAGCCAGAGTCACAACTAAGGTCAACCAAGCCAGAGCCCATAGTGACTTGCGGTTTGCAGGTAAGCTTCGGGCATGAAGTATTCTTCCGTCTCTTTGAGTCTGGGTGAAGCTTTCCGCAAGATGTCATGGCGCTTCTCCATGCATCCCGGCCAACCACTGGATTCTCCAGGGTGCCCGTCAACCATCCTTCACCCAGTAGTGTGTATTGAATTCTTGTCTTGAGTCTTGAAGTCTTGAGGCCTTGAAAATGCAGTCCTTGCAGATGCCACCATGGAGTTGTCGTCATTGACGTAGAGTCCTCCTTCTTCACATCATTCTCGAGCACTCATACCAACCCCGTCTACTATAGCGTAGCATTAAAATAAATGACGTCCCGGGCTTGGTAACAGGGTGATGGGTTCCTACCTCATGCATACTACTCAACTACAAGGATTCAATATCACTACTGGAGGGATTGTTGAGAAGATGATACTAGATGCAATAAAATACATAGGTATGAAAAACATGGTCAAAGTGAACTTGCCTGGTAAGTTGATGAAGATAACAACACTCTCGAATAATGACTTGGTAGAACTATTCGTCACTCCGTTAAAAATCTATATAGTCATAGCATTCATATAAGCAAACATCCTAGCAAACAATTCTAACACTCATAATAAAACCAACAAATAAAAATGCAAATCAAGGGACACCAAATAAAAATAAAGGAAAACTACACAACAAAACTACTAAAGAAAACTCTAAGACATAACACAAAAATAGTTTTATCCTAAGTAAAATTTAACAACAAAGAAAATACCAACATAATAAATAATCTGAAAAGAAAATAGAAAACAGCTAATTTTAACAGAAAGTATTTTTCATAAACTTTTATTTGCAAAAAGAAACAAATAAAAAGCTTTTATGAAACACTAACTATGACCTAAACAAGTTTTCATACAAAACTAAATAAAATAAATTTTTAAAATAAAAACAAAATTTTCTTTGGTTTACTAACAGAAACAAAACTAAATTTGTCAAAAGTGACAAAAATAAATAATTTAAAACTAATAAAAACAATAAAGAAAAAGCTAAAACAGAACTAATAATAAAACAGTACTGTTTTGCTAAAAACCTAATTTAAATTAACCTAGAAATAAAATACTAAATACTACTGGATAAACAAAGGTCCTAGAGACCAGGAGCAAAAAGAATCGGTCAAAAATAATATTCCTAACTCAAAATAGCTCAAATCTAGTGATTTGAGAAAATTCATACAAACACAAATTTAAACTGCTCAAATGTGAAATAAAATTGAACTAACAGAAACTTCAGCAAATTTGTGACACATAGCAATTGGAATCACTCAAAAATACTAAAAACTCTAAAAGATATGAATTTTCTAGGATTGCTATTTTCTGAAAAAAATGAATTACGGGATTTCGTGGATCTCACCGGAGTAGTCGTCGGAGTTGGGGAAGAAGATCGGATCCGATGTTGCGGTTGCTCCTAGAGGAAAGGAGATCACGGGACGGTGGAGAGGAGATTATATAAACCTCAGGAGAGGTCGAGGGCGCGGCGGCGGCACTTGGCGGCGGCGGTGGTGCTGCATTGCTGCTGTTGCAGAGAGGAGAGGAGAGGTGTTGGTTTGATGTGTTGGAGGGGGGGGGGGTGCTTGGGTATTTATATTGGGGAGGGAGGGCTTTGCTTGGGGTAGGGGACAAGAAATAGACTAGGATTAGGAAACAAAGAGGGAAAAGATCTAGAAACAAATCAGAATAAACGGAATAACGAAACGGGATCAAATCCTACTAGGATTTGTAAAAGAATAGGAAACCTGGGCTCCCTGGCCCCCATAGGTGTGTGCGTGCGATGGCCTTGGCCTTGGCCTTGGCCGGTGGCTGGTCGGCGGCTTGGGCCTTTGGCCCAAGGCGCTTCATATATTTTTTTTAACAAAATTTCACAGAACAAAAACAAAAACAAAATAATTAAAACTTTTATATAGACATATAATATATCAAAATTTGCAGAAAAATATTTCCTACAAGATGAATGTTATTCTAATGTCAAATAAAATCCACAAAATTTTTAATAATTCACACAGTGCTACTGGTCCAATAAAATCATCATTTTAAAATACCAAAATGACTTCAAATTAATTTCTCTCCAATTTTCTGATGTAGGGATTCATGTTACCCTATTTTCCATATATTTTGTTTTTGGAGAAAAATATTTTGAATAAAACTCAAATAACTTCAAATTGGAAATAAATTCAAAAGAACTTTGAATTGAATTCTTTTAAAACTCCCAACTCATATTTCATATGTTTTGAAGAAGTCATTTTATCTTCGCTCGTGAAAATCATTGAGTTGCATAAAGTTTCAGAGTTGGAAAATATTTTCAACACCCCTTGTCATTTAAATAAATGGAAGAAGTCATGTCATCTTCTCTCCAGGGTTTTGTGATGAAAGGAATTTGAATTCCCGGAGATCATAAAAGAAAAACAAAAGTTTGGGAAAGTCCTTTAATTCCCTCTCATTTAACCTTCAAAAAGTTTCGAAATTCACTCAATTTCACTCAATCATTCAGACAACAATCAAACAAACAATCAAAACTATTTATTTAATATAACATTCCAAAATTTAGAATTTTGGGATGTTACAAATCTACCGCACTTAAAATGAATCTCGTCCCGAGATTCAAGAGGCTAACAAGAAATAGGTTAGGGTTTGGGGTCTTCTCAAAATCCATCGATCGTCTCCGGGTCTCGGGTGCTACCACCCTTAGAAGCATTGTTACGGTTCCATCAAAACTCAGATACTCCATCCTTATTGTCGACAAGGTTATCGGTCTTCTCGGATATTAAGGATAATTCCTTCTCTGGGCTCTTCCGGTAGTGGCATAACCTTTTCCTCAATTCTTTTGTCTTTTACTCTTGGTAAGGTTATTCCGAGACTGGGTCTTCATAGTGACGGTGCAGGCGCCAATTCTAAACAAATATCGGTACCTCATGGTGGTCAACGATTTATGGTTTCCCTGCAGAAAATGGGTCCAGGTTGAACCTCACCGTATAACCTACGGTTGACAACAACTGCCGTGTACAAGGGAAAAATACCTATACCTTTCTAAGGTTTAAACAAGGTTTTGATCGTCGTCTCTCTACTATAGGTAAGTCACTCAGATTTTACCATCCCATATAGCAAAGCGAATAATAAGAGTAAGTCGGTATGGTGATCAATCCATCCCGCACCCAAATCATTACCTTGTACATGGTTTTGCGAATCTCGCATTCTAACACTCGGCCATCCTCACAAGCATTGCAGAATTTCTCTTGTCGACGAACCAAGTTCGGAAAATCCATTGATTCTGCAGGCCAAACAAACATCTATCGTTCCTTAACAACTCTCAGGTTTTGCGTAAACTCCTATAGAATCGCCGGTTGATCAAATCGTAGTCTATTCCCAAAATTCCTCCAAAGTGGTACTTGACCCTTATTAATTCCTGGGCCTGTGGGTTATGAGCCCACTTCAACACTTGTACCAATTTCACTCATCCTTGGAGTTACAATTGCTCCATTTTCCAACATTACACCACTTTAAATCCAATAACATCTCATTTCTTAATACCATCATATCAAAGATAAAACTTCAACTCATTTTTTTTCCAAACTCCAACGTGTGGGACACATTTCCATTTCCATTGGTCTAGTGTTCTTCATAGGGTACTTTCACCCTTAAAATGAAATTCACAAATCCATCCATAGACCATATTTCTCATATCCTCGAAACTGGTCAAAATCTTTGTTCACAGAGTAACAACTCATACAATTAAACATATGAAAACACGTCACCTTAACTTTATTGATTCATGAATCCATTACAAACTCTGAGCACCCATTACATAACTCAACTCATTGAACTCATGAAAATGAAATTGCTTTCTACTACTCTTGTTTCCAATATTAAAATTCCAACTACTCAACTCCAGCTTTCATCTTGTTGTGACATTTAGTAGCATAATGTCCTGCTTCCTTGCAGCGAAAACAAATGACTTCCGACATGTCTCGGGCTTCTTTGTGATTATGTAGGCTCCTTGGATTCTTGGCTTCTTTTCTGGACATTTACTAGCGTAATGACCTAAATCCTTGCACCTGTAACAAGTGATATGACTCAGGTCCTTCTCTGCGAAAATTGTGTTGTTCTGGGGTTGCCTTCTTTTTCTCTTCCTGGATTTCTCTGTAATGATCAGAGCTTCTATTTCTCGAGGGTCAAACTTCACTTCTGCTGTGGGAAATATCCCGGATACTCATTTCTTTCCTTGGTGCAATCTTGCGAAAAATGTCCTTCTTCTTCACATGAATAGCGTGCATTGGAGTAAAATCTGTTGAGGCCTTCTCCATCGTGGTCTTCAACACATTCCTTCATCACAGGTTCTTTCATAACTTCTCGGAGGGCTTCTTTCATTCCTTCTTCCTGCTCCTGAATAGTTTGTTGCACCATGGGGTAAATGTGACACTTTGGGTCGGGTAGTGGGTGGTTCCTTCACACAAGAAACAAGTCACACGACTAGTTGGGCATTCCTCACTGGGTGTTTCTCCTCACAATGAGGGCATCCATCCTTGTGTTCCTCCCAGGTGTGTCCTATTTCTCCATAAATCTTGCAGGCACAAGGTTTATTTCTTGGTGTATCATGGTGCTTCCGGGTAAGACGGGACCTCAAGAGAGTCTTCTTGAATTCTTCCCAAGTCTTTGCTCCATTCCATCCCTGTATAGCTTGATGCATCTGCCACCATGTTGCAGCACTTCCTTCAAAGTACTGAAGAGCGTACGATACTTCATTCTTCCTTGAAACCAAATTGCTCCCGAAGTGATTCTCCATGTTCCGAATCCATAGCTCTGCCTCCGGTGAAGTCTTGATCCAGAGAATATCAGTCCAACTTCATTCATCATCTATGGGGTCCAAAAGTTTTGGGATGAGATATGAGAGAGGTGGGGAGGGATACACACAATACAAACGATAGTTTTTGAAGAAACAAGTTTTACTTTGTGGCTGTCGGAAAACATCAAACAAATGACAGCTCACAAATCGTCGCATCTAACGTAGGTGTATAACAGGGTTTGGTCTCTAAAGGTCAAATAATTCTTCAGATTCTTCAAATTCTTCAAGTCTTGAGTCTTCAATTGTTGCAGCTGCAATTCTTCCAACGCATGGTGAAATCCTCTTTACTCTGAAATGGCCATCGGTTGTCCGATATCTTTATTTCTTGGAGCGAATTCAGTTGATCTTCGGTGTGGTCTTTATGGTAAGGTGTTTATTCTAACTATTTGTGGTTAGATTGTCTATTTGATAAAATCAGAAAATTTGTGGAGTAAGCGTCTTTTTGATAATAAAGTTTTGAGATATCCTGTCCAAGGGGCTTTCCGATTTCTAGGGTCACGTCCTACAGTCAACATGTGCTCGATACCATATACATGGCGACCCGACCTCGACGGTCAAGCCTCGTGTATCTGTGCCATCCACGGATCGGTATCTTTGGCACACACAGTACATCAATGTATATATCAAAGTGCAATCACATGTATAAATAACGTAAAATGATATATACCTCATAATACTCAGCGGAAACAATCAAACGGGTGTGAGTCCCATCAATGCCATCGGCAGGTTGAGTGTAGACCGTAATCCTGTATCGTAACTCTTACTCGTCGAAGAAAATCCTGCAACATGCTACATTGCAGCCATGTAGGTCAGTACATTGAATGTACCAGCAAGATCACAACATGAGAAAACAGATGATAAAACTATACTATATGCAATATGGCTTTGTGGCTCTGTGTCTGAGTTTTGTTTGCGTAAAAGCTGATTTATTTTCCCTACATCAAAGGAATAAATGAAGTCTGTACTATGGAGTTTTCTATCATGACATGGTTCCGCCAACCGATGTCTCATAGCCCAAAATCATCATAAGTTGCCCACAATTAAGTTATCAATCCGGTGTTGAGAGTTCCGAGATAGATCCAAGTCCGGATGCTCAAATTGTCCGTAATCGGGACACGGCTAATCGATTAGGTTATAACCCTCTGCAGAGGTTTGTACACTTTACCCGCAAGATTCGATCCCTCTTTTTACGTTCTCGCACTTCACGGTGTTTGAGAACAAGATGACCGAAACATGGTCTTCCGAAGAGTTCCTCTGACCACTGTTCGGTGCTCATCCAATCCTACCGTAGTTCTACATCTGCTAGCACCGTCCCAGCCAGAGTCACAACTAAGGTCAACCAAGCGAGCCCATAGTGACTTGCGGTTTGCAGGTAAGCTTCCGGGCATGAAGTATTCTTCCGTCTCTTTGAGTCTGGGTGAAGCTTTCGCAAGATGTCATGGCGCTTCTCCATGCATCCCGGCCAACCACTGGATTCTCCAGGTGCCCGTCAACCATCCTTCACCCAAAGAGTGTGTATTGAATTCTTGTCTTGAGTCTTGAAGTCTTGAGGCCTTGAAAATGCAGTCCTTGCAGATGCCACCATGGAGTTGTCGTCATTGACGTAGAGTCCTCCTTCTTCACATCATTCTCGAGCACTCATACCAACCCCGTCTACTATAGCGTAGCATTAAAATAAATGACGTCCCGGGCTTGGTAACAGGGTGATGGGTTCCTACCTCATGCATACTACTCAACTACAAGGATTCAATGTCACTACTGGAGGGATTGTTGAGAAGATGATACTAGATGCAATAAAATACATAGGTATGAAAAACATGGTCAAAGTGAACTTGCCTGGTAAGTTGATGAAGATAACAACACTCTCGAATAATGACTTGGTAGAACTATTCGTCACTCCGTTGAAAATCTATATAGTCATAGCATTCATATAAGCAAACATCCTAGCAAACAATTCTAACACTCATAATAAAACCAACAAATAAAAATGCAAATCAAGGGACACCAAATAAAAATAAAGGAAAACTACACAACAAAACTACTAAAGAAAACTCTAAGACATAACACAAAAATAGTTTTATCCTAAGTAAAATTTAACAACAAAGAAAATACCAACATAATAAATAATCTGAAAAGAAAATATAAAACAGCTAATTTTAACAGAAAGTATTTTTCATAAACTTTTATTTGCAAAAAGAAACAAATAAAAAGCTTTTAGGAAACACTAACTATGACCTAAACAAGTTTTCATACAAAACTAAATAAAATAAATTTTTAAAATAAAACAAAATTTTCTTTGGTTTACTAACAGAAACAAAACTAAATTTGTCAAAAGTGACAAAAATAAATAATTTAAAACTAATAAAAACAATAAAGAAAAGCTAAAACAGAACTAATAATAAAACAGTACTGTTTTGCTAAAAACCTAATTTAAATTAACCTAGAAATAAAATACTAAATACTACTGGATAAACAAAGGTCCTAGAGACCAGGAGCAAAAAGAATCGGTCAAAAATAATATTCCTAACTCAAAATAGCTCAAATCTAGTGATTTGATAAAATTCATACAAACACAAATTTAAACTGCTCAAATGTGAAATAAAATTGAACTAACAGAAACTTCAGCAAATTTGTGACACATAGAAATTGGAATCACTCAAAATACTAAAAACTCTAAAAGATATGAATTTTCTAAGATTGCTATTTTCTGAAAAAATGAATTACAGGATTTCGTGGATCTCACCGGAGTAGTCGTCGGAGTTGGGGAAGAAGATCGGATCCGATGTTGCGGTTGCTCCTAGAGGAAAGGAGATCACGGGACGGTGGAGAGGAGATTATATAAACCTCAGGAGAGAGGTCGAGGCGTGGCGGCACTTGGCGGCGGCGGTGGTGCTGCCTGCTAACTGCTGCGGAGAGGAGAGGAGAGGTGTTGGTTTGTGGGGTTGGCGGGGGGGTGGGTGCTTGGGTTTTTTTTTTGGGGTGGGGAGGGCTTTGCTTGGGGTAGGGGACAAGAAATAGACTAGGATTAGGAAACAAAGATCTAAAAACAAATCGGAATAAACGGAATAACGAAACGGGGTCAAATCCTACTAGGATTTGTAAAAGAATAGGAAACCTGGGCTCCCTGGCCCCCCTAGGTGTGTGCGTGCGACGGCCTTGGCCTTGGCCTTGGCCGGTGGCTGGTCGGCAGCTTGGGCCTTTGGCCCAAGGCGCTTCATATATTTTTCTAACAAAATTTCACAGAACTAAAACAAAAACAAAATAATTAAAAGTTTTATATAGGCATATAATATATCAAAATTTGCAGAAAAATATTTCCTACAAGATGAACATTATTCTAATGTCAAATAAAATCCACACAAATTTTAATAATTCACACAGTGCTACTGGTCCAATAAAATCATTTTTAAAATACCAAAATGACTTCAAATTAATTTCTCTCCAATTTTCTGATGTAGGGATTCATGTTACCCTATTTTCCATGTATTTTGTTTTTGGAGAAAAATAATTTGAATAAAACTCAAATAACTCCAAATTGGAAATAAATTCAAAAGAACTTTGAATTTAATTCTTTTAAAACTCCCAACTCATATTTCATATGTTTTCAAGAAGTCATTTTATCTTCGCTCGTGAAAATCATTGAGTTGCATAAAGTTTCAGAATTTGGAAAATATTTTCAACACCCCTTGTCATTTAAATAAATGGAAGAAGTCATGTCATCTTCTCTCCAGGGTTTTGTGATGAAAGGAATTTGAATTCCCGGAGATCATAAAAGAAAAATGAAAGTTTGGCAAAGTCCTTTAATTCCCTCTCATTTAACCTTCAAAAGTTTCAATTTCACTCAATTTCACTCAATCATTCAGACAACAATCAAACAAACAATCAAAACTATTTATTTAATATAACATTCCAAAATTTAGAATTTTGGGATGTTACAGCACAATTGCTGCTACAAAGCCTGGTCTGAAAACAAAGGCTCCAGCAAGAAGACAACCCATGTCTAAGCCAAGAAAAGTTGCCACCGGTGAAACCATGCAGTTCACCATTGAATCTGAAGAAGAAGCAGCTGGTGAGGGTAAGAAGAAGAAGAGGGTCAGAACCACTACTGCCAGAGTTCTTGGCAAGCCGTCTATGAGGATTGATTCTGAAGCAGAAGAGCAAGAGGATGCTGCACCAGCACCCAAAGCTCAAAAGCTTATGGGGGATGCAATCAAATCAGGGGCTGCTCCATCTAAGCCCAAACCTGCTCCCAAGGCTGCTGCTCCAGCTCCAAAGCCTAAACCCAAGAGGAGCACTAGGAACATCCCTGCTAAAGAGAAGAACAAGGCCCCAGTGCCTGAAGCTGCTGCTGAAGAAGAAGATGACTCTGTTGTATTGAGGAAGCTGAAACCCAAGATCCCTGACCACACTGATGCACACCCAGTTGTAGAGAACTTGAAAATCAGGAAGGATGCAGGATTGAGACTATGGAGACAGTCTGATCCATATGCCGTCAGAAGAAGGACTGTTGTGGACTATAGGTTTCACACTAAGGAACAACAGGACTTCTATGAGACAGTTTTGCTTGATAAGAAGCCCATTGGGTGTGACATGAGATGGGTTGACTGGGAGTTCATCAAGGAGAATGAAGATCACTTCCCTGGTGTGCTTGATAGCTTCAAGGCATGTGAGTTGACACTTTTGTTGCCCAGAAGCTCACCAAGTGGAATGATGAGCTCATCATGTAGTTCTACTCCACTGCTCACTTCTATCCAGATGGAAGATTAGTATGGATGTCTAAAGGTACTAGGTACCAGTCTACAGTTGAGGAATGGGCCAAGCTTATCAATGCTCTTGAGGAACATGAGGATGACTTGGATATCTATGCAGAGAAGAAGAAAGACCACAACACTATGGCCAACATGTACAAAGAGATCCCAGATGCTGCTTTGGACACACACAAGTTTGGATCTGTTCACTACTTGTTGTCTGGTCTGCCAACTACCAACTGGATCTTAAGGCACACACTGCTACCCAAGTCAGGTGATCACAAGATGATCAGAGGACATGCCATCAACTTGCTGCATTTATTTGATGTCCCACAGAAGTTCAAGGTCATGAGCCTGATTGTTGAGACAATCAAGAGGATTGCTGCTGACCAGAAGAGAAGCTGTGAGTATGCCCCACAAATTCAGGAGCTCATCAACTCAAAGATGGGCAAAGGCAAGTACATTTTGGATAAGGAGCACCTGCCCATCTATCCTGAATTTGAAGATAACCCAGTGGTGATGAATGAGAATGAACCATCTTCAGCTCAAGCACATGAGAAGAGAGAGAAGGCTGCAAAGATGCCAACAGTAGAGGAGGCATCTCAGATATTCTTGAGGAGCAAGCAAGACCACCTTGGATATCTGATCCAATCCACCCTGAGGATTTAGAAGGGCTTGGCCACCCTGACCAAGAACCAGGAGAGTCTGGAGAGGATTATTGAGACAAAATTCTATGACCTTGATGTCAAGGTGACAAAGATCAAACTGCAGTTGAGCAGCTCCAGGAGGAAGCTGAGGAGAAGAAGGGCAAGTCTACCACAGATGCTTTTGCCAGAGTGCCCAGAAGACAGAGATCTACTGCAGTGCCAGTGACAGACACTAGAGCTACAGCATCAGCACCAACAACAACAGCTCCAGTTCCACCTCCAGCAGCTACTCCACCAGCTCCAGCTACTTCATCTGAAGCCTTCGTCCTTGGAGTTCTCTCAACACCTCCTACCAAAGATCAAGCCTGAGTTGTTTAGCACTATGCATTTTTGAACTTTTTGGTAACTTGTCGCCAAAGGGGGAGAACAATGTATAGATCATAGGTTCAAGAGAGAGTGTTGCCTTTTTATTCTCTTGCTATTTTTGGTTGAAACTTTATTGTGTGCTTGTGTGAGATACAACTTTGTGTCCTTGTGAGATACTGTTTGATCATGTGTTTGACCAATGCTTGTTGGATGATATTATCTTTATATCCTCTTATGATCATTCACTTTTCTCGGTGATGAGTGCATGTTTTAATTTCTATCATTTTGAGCGCTCCACCAATATGTATGTGACATGGAAGAGTAACCCATGATCCTAATCGATTGTGCATTTGCATTCAAAAGCAAATTCAAATAATGCACAAATTTAGGGGGAGCTCTTGCTTATCACATACTTCTCAAAGCGACGATGTTTTTCAATCTTATTTATCATTTGTCAAAGCTTTGATCTATATGTTGTCATCAATTACCAAAAAGGGGGAGATTGAAAGTGCAACTATCCCTGGATGGTTTTGGTAATTCCTAATAACATATAGCTCATTGAGCTAATGCTATTCCAAGATGAATATTTCAGGAAAGTTCAATGGTTGGCATGGCATGGATTAGAAAGTGGACCCTTCAAAATGCTAAGGACAAAAGATTGGCTCAAGCTCAAAGCACAAGACTCTACATTTTCTATTTTAGTGATCCAAGATCACATTGAGTCTATAGGAAAAGCAAATACTATTAAGAAGGGATGAGGTGTTGCTTAATGAGGTTCTTGCTCAAAGTGCTTAGTGATATGCTCCAAAACCCTCCACTACTTTCTCACATCCACATATGTCCCAAACCAAAAATTCCAACTCGGCCCCACCAAAATTTCATATCCGGAGCCACCGAGTTCAATTGACATAGCCACTACCAGAAACCCTAGTCTTTTTGGTCTCAACGATAGAGATCTCGGTCTCACCGAGATGGGATTGTAATCTCTCCGTTTCCCTTCGTAGCGTTTCAGTCAAACCGAGATGAGCGATCGGTCCCACTGATATTGCAATGCAAACACTCTGTTTCCTTTTTGTAACGTTTCGGTCCAACCGAGATGAGCGAATCGGTCCCACCGAGTTTGCCTGACCAACTCTCTGTTAGTCTATTACCAAAATCGGTCTCACCGAGATTACGTTATGCTCTAACCCTAATGATATCGGTCCCACTGAGTTGACATGCCAGTCCCACCGAAATGCCTAACGGTCACATTATGAACCAAATCGGTCTGACCGAGTTCTTTGAATCGGTCCCACCGAGTTTGGTGATTTGTGTGTAACGGTTACTTTTGTGTGGAGGCTATATATACCCCTCCACCCACTCTTCATTCGTGGAGAGAGCCATCAAAACATGCCTATACTTCCAACACATATTTTTTGAGAGAGAACCACCTACACTTGTGTTGAGGTCAAGATATTCCATTCCAACCACATAAACCTTGATCTCTAGCCTTCCCAAGTTGCTTTCCACTCAAATCTTCTTTCCACCAAATCCAAATCCTGAGAGAGAGAGAGAGAGTTGAGTGTTGGGGAGACTATCATTTGAAGCACAAGAGCAAGGAGTTCATCATCAACACACCATTTGTTACTTCTTGGAGAGTGGTGTCTCCTAGATTGGCTAGGTGTCACTTGGGAGCCTCCGTCAAGATTGTGGAGTTGAACCAAGGAGTTTGTAAGGGCAAGGAGATCACCTACTTCGTGAAGATCTACCCTAGTGAGGCAAGTCCTTCGTGGGAGACGGCCATGGTGGGATAGACAAGGTTGCTTCTTCGTGGACCCTTCGTGGGTGGAGCCCTTCGTGGACTCGCGCAACCGTTACCCTTCGTGGGTTGAAGTCCCCATCAACTTGGATGTACGATAGCACCACCTACCGGAACCACGGATAAATAATCTCCGTGTCAACATTGCGTTTGCTCCCTCAAACTCATCCTTTTACCTTCATATGCAATTGTTTTACATTCCACTACTATACTATTAGAATTGGATGTGTAGGTTGATTGCTAGACTTGTGCTATGTTGCTAAAATCTGCCAAGAACTAAAATTGGGAAAAGGCTAGAATTTTATTTGGTAAATTAGTCTAATCACCCCCTCTAGACATACTTTCGATCCTACACTTTTCCATCAGCCTATCTTTGCCGTCCGCTAGCGGACGGCAGAGAAGCTTTGTCGTCTGCTAGCCGATGGCAAAGAGGGTGGGTGGCGACCTACGAGGACGACCTAACAGTCGTTTTCTTTGCCGTCTGCTGGCGGACGGCAACAATTCTTTGTCGTCTGCCAGCGGACGGCAAAGCAAACGACCGTTTTAATAGACGTTTCCCCATGGCCCCACCCCACTAGGTACGCTCTTTGCCGTCTGCTAGCAGACGGCAAAGAGCTGTGACCTACTAGCAGAAAAGGGGCCGTGCCCGCACCCCCACCCCTCTCTCTAGATCTCCTTCACCACCCGCGCCGCCGCCCTCGACCGCCGCTCCGTCTCGCCACCACGCCCCGCCGCCACGCCGCCCAGTCCCATTGCCCCACCGCCCTGTAACGCCCCGGATTCGATGCGCCAGGTGTCTGCCAGTTATTCTCCGTCATTGCCATGTCATGTGCTTGCGTGTTGCATTTTGCCATGTCATCATCTGCATTTTATATCATGTCCTCATGTGCATTTCATTTTGCATACGTGTTCGTCTCATGCATCCGAGCATTTTCCCCGTTGTCCGTTTTGCAATCCGGCACTCCTATGTCCCCCGGCGCCCCCTTTTACCTCTTTTCGTGTGCGGGTGTTAAACGGTCTCGGAATGGACCGAGGTTTGCCAAGCGGCCTTGGTATAGCACCGGTGGGCCATTTGGAGGTCGTTTGATACTCCAACGGTTAACTGGGTAACCACAAAAGCCTCTTTTGTGTGCAGCCCAACACCCCTCCAAAGTGGCCCAACAACCCATCCAAACCCCCTCCATGCTCTCGGTCGTTCGATCACGATCGTGTGGGCGAAAACCGTGCTCCATTTGGACTCTCCTAGCTCCCTCTACCTATAAATAGGTCCTCCCCCCTCCATTTTCGCGGATGAAGCCCCCTAACCCTAGTCTCCACCTCCCTCTCGCCCGGCGGACATGTCCGCGCCCGCCGGACGAAACTGCCGCCGCCGCCCGCGCCAATCGGGGCGCGCCACGTGGCACCGCCGCCCAGCGCCCGCCGTCCAGCCCGCTCGGGCCCGTGCGAGCCTCCGAGGCCCGAGCTGTGCCGCCCACTGGCTCCCGCCGCCTCACGCCCGCGCCTCCCCGCGGTGCACGCCCGCCTGCTCGAGGAGGAGCTCCCTACCGCGCCTCCAGGTGATCCCGAATGCCCGACCACCGGTGCCTCGCGCCTCCCGCCAGCGACCCCGGCAGCCGCGCCGGCGAGCGCCAACGCTAGGTCGGAGCCCCGCCTCCTCCTCTCTACCTTCTCCTCCTCCTCTTCTCCTGCTCACCCCGCCGACCCCTTCCTCCAGCAGGTAGCCACCGCTGCCATGGAGATCTCCGTCGCCGGCCACGTCTTCACCCGAACCCGGCCGGGATCCACCGGATCCGGTTGCCCCCGGCCGGATGTGCCCTTTCCGCCGTCCCATGGCCTCCTCCAGCCTTGCCGGCCCTCCTGGACCTCGCCGTCCCCGCCATGTCCGCCGCTTCCCCCTGTTCGTGCGGGAGAATGACGGGGATGCCGAGCGGCCTCCGCTCGCTCGGGTGGGCCGCCTCCCGTCGGCCTGCCTCCTCCCCGCGGCCCAGCTTCTCCAGGCCCAGCCCAAGCTGGCCTGCCTCCTCCTCCTTCCTCTGGGCTGAGCCCATGTGGTGAGCAACCCGCAGATCCCCGCCCGTGCGTTATTTATTATATCACGCTCTCTCCGTTTTTTTCCTGAAAACTGCCAAGTCCCGAAATAGTTACATTCTGGTGCTAACTTTGACCTGCTGTGACTTGCTGCATACTGCTCTGTTTCGTGCGTGTAATATGTCAAATTGTTTGTATCAACGAGTACTTCACTTCATTCCATTGCATCATGTTCATTTGAGTCCATATTGATGCCTGAATCATCGTTGCAAGAGTGCTATATGATGTTAATCTGCTGAAACTGTTATAACTTGATGATTTGTCTTTTTCGTTGCATTTTGTGTGTGCATCCTATGAGGTTGATGTCTACATGTGTTCTGAGATATGTCATGCCATTTTCACAGAGCTGCAATCCATGTACTTCTGTGAGTCTTGTACTGAGTGCATCAAGCTTGTTAAGTAGGGTACTTGCTGTTGCTGTTTTGCATGTCTGAATCTGCTATATCATGATGCTATGTTAACCCGCTTCTACAAGTCATTCTATGCATAATCTGGAGATGTTCAATAAGGATGTTTTATTATACATGTCATGCCCTATCCATCCATTCCCCTGGTTGTATTTATAGCTTGTTGTAGCTTGTTGTTATCTTGCTCCAAAGTTGCTAAATAATGTTGCTGTCAGCCTGTTAAAATTAAGTTCAATGTTGCCATGTTTGTTATTATTGATCCATGCACCCTATGAACTTGATCTTGCCACGTTTAGCTTCATATATATGCCATATTACTGTTGGTTGCCTTGCCATGCCATGTATTGCTCTGTGGTGAGTGGTTCAAGCTCACCAACATGCCTACTTATTGTTGTCCTGCCATGTTTGAATCTGTCATATAACTTACTATGTTTACTTGGGTGCAATCATATCTTCTGTTCCTTTTTGGCTCATGGTCAGTAAGGGACATTTGTTCTATGAATCTAGTAGATTCATACCATGCCTTTGTTTGCCTTGATAAGTTTCCTGTAGCATATTGATTCATAGCTCTAAACATTGCAACCTGATGTTATTTCTGCAAAGTCTGAAACTGTTATTATTTGCAATCTTGCCATGTCTTTTTGAGCATGTTCTAGTTGTTTCTGAAGATATCTCAGTGTTCATGTTTTGTCATGCTTTACCTTTAAATCATTCCCATGCCTCTTGTTTTCACGTTGAGATGCTGTAGCTTGTTGGTTTGATGCTTGCAAGATGCCTAGTTGCTGTTTTAGACAGCTTGTCCTTTAGACTTGTATGGAGTGTATGTGTTGCACCGTTGCTCCGTTTTGAGTGTGCTCTATATGAAACTTGTTTGATTTTGCATGTAGTTTCATATTATCATGTTGCATCCTTGATTTGAGGTGTTTGCTTGATGTTTGTATGCATTTTGCATCAATGCCATGCTTAACTTGTTTTGCTCATATCTTCTAGGCCGTAGCTCCGAATTAAATGAACTTTATATGTAACTTGACTAGAATCTCGTGTAGATCATCTCGGGGCATATTAACTTGCTGTTTAACAACTTGAACATAAGGTTTATTCAGTTCTGGACCAATTTCGAAATTTGCATATGAGGACTTACCGGAATTGTTATATGTCGTTTCCGGCCTCATTTAAACTTGCTTTGATGTGCTGCTCTTGTTTGCATCATCTCTTGCCATGAGTAGTTTCATGTAGTCTTGTCATGCATCATGCTTGGTTGTGCATCATGTCTCGTTTATGTGTGGTGCGTTTACCTTGTTGTGTGCTTCTTCTCAATAGTTCCCGTTCCGTTGCGATCGTGAGGATTCGTTCGTCTACGCTTGGTTCGACTTCGTGGATTCATCTTCTTCATGGACTCGTTCTTCTTCCTTGCGGGATTTCAGGCAAGATGACCGCTACCCTGGATCTCACTACTATCATTGCTATGCTAGTTGCTTCGTTCTTTCGCTATGCTGCGCTACCTATCACTTGCTGCTCAAGCCTCCCAAATTGCCATGAACCTCTAACCTTTTGTCACCCTTCCTAGCAAACCGTTGTTTGGCTATGTTACCGCTTTTGCTCAGCCCCTCTTATAGCGTTGCTAGTTGCAGGTGAAGATGAAGATTGCTCCATGTTGGATTATGTTTATGTTGGGATATCACAATATCTCATTTAATTAATGCATCTATATACTTGGTAAAGGGTGGAAGGCTCGGCCTTATGCCTGGTGTTTTGTTCCACTCTTGCCGCCCTAGTTTCCGTCATATCGCTATTATGTTCCCGGATTTTGCGTCCCTAACGCGGTTGGGTGATTTTTGGGACCCCCTTGACATTTTCCTTTGAATAAGACTCCTCCAGCAAGGCCCAACCTTGGTTTTACCGTTTGCCTCACCACCACCTACCTTTCCCTTGGGAGTAATTAACCCAAGGGTCATCTTTATTTAGCCCCCCCGGGCCAATGCTTGTCTAAGTGTTGGCCCGAACCGAAATGACTACAGGGGCCCCTCGAGGAAACTCGGGGTCTGGTTTTACTCGTAGGATGTCTCATCCGGTGTTGCCCTGAGAACGAGATATGTGCAGCTCCTATCGGGATTGTCGGCGCATCGGGCGGTCTTGCTGGTCTTGTTTTACCATTGTCGAAATGTCTTGTAGCCGGGATTCCGAGACTGATCGGGTCTTCCCGGGGAGAAGGAATATCCTTCGTTGATCGCGAGAGCTTATCATGGGCTAAGTTGGGACACCCCTGCAGGTATAAACTTTCGAGAGCCGTGCCCGCGGTTATGTGGCAGATGGGAATTTGTTAATATCCGGTTGTAGTAAACTTGAAGTAAACTCTTCTAAAATACACCAACCGTGTGCGTAACCGTGAGTGTCTCTTTTCGGGGTGGATCGAGAGGAGAACACGGTTTCTGGGTTATGTTTGACGTAAGTAGGAGTTCAGGATCACTTCTTGATCATTGCTAGCTTCACGACCGTTCCGCTTGCTCTCTTCTCGCTCTTATTTGCGTTGGTTAGCCACCATATATGCTTAGTCGCTGCTGCAACCTCACCACTTTACCCCTTCCGTTCCCATTAAGCTTTGCTAGTCTTGATACCCATGGTAATGGGATTGCTGAGTCCTCGTGGCTCACAGATTACTACACCACCAGTTGTAGGTACAGGTTTGCGATGATCATGACGTGAGAGTGATGTTTGCTTGTATTGGAGTTCTTCTTCTGCTTCTTCTTCGATCAGGGGATAGGTTCCAGGTCGGCAGCCTGGGCTAGCAGGGTGGATATTGTTTGAGTTTCGCTATGATTCATCTGTAGTCGGATGTTGATCTTGTATGTTGTATTGTTGTATTCATGTGACATTGTATGTCTTGGTTGTATCCCTATGTATTATGTAATGTTGATGTAATGATATCCACCTTGCAAAAGCGTTTCAATATGCGGGTCTATCCTTGGTGGGACCTTCGAGTTCCTTTTGAATAGGGTCGCATATTGGGCGTGACAGCCCCGCCGCCACGCCGCCCCACCATCCCGTCCCATCGCCCCGCCGTGCCCCCGGCGCCTCGGCCCGCGCCGCCCCGGCCTCCCCCGCCGCCCGGCCCCCGCCCGCCCCGCCGCCCGCCCGCCGCCGCCTCCTCCACCACCGCCGGAGCCAAGGTTTTTTTTCTACTGTTATTTGTGTTTAGGTTAAGGTTAGAGTGGTAGGATTAGGTTTCTGCCAGATTTAGGTTTAGATAATTAGAAGAAGAAAAAATTGGAAAAAATAAGAATAAGTAGAAGAAGAGGAAAAAGGGAAAAAGGAAGAGGGTTTCCGAGGGGATATATGGTGGAGCCAGTGGGTCCCGCCGGTCCCGACGCCCATGCCGAGAACCCCCTGGTCTGAGTGCTGACCCGTCGACCGTGTGTCGGCATACCTGAGGGCGCCCGGGGATGAGCGGGTTAGGGGGTTCCTCGGTGTCGATGGAACCCTAAATAACAAGTATCGTCGGTGTGAGATACATGTGGTCATCGGTGTCGAGCACTACATCCACGTCCCATAAGTGACGCTGACATCTGTTGTCCCAAAGCAACTGTTCATGGCGTTGATGGCGGTCGAACAACCTAAATTCGCAAGGTGTTCGACCGTCATCGGCCACCAGAACTATTGTTGCGGGACGCCGGGCGCCGGCTTCACTTGTGGGATCTGGATCTAGTGTTCAACGCCGACCGCCTCATGTAACTTGCACCGATGGTAGTTGCTATTTAGTTTACCTGGGGACGAGCGGGTTAGGGGGTTCCTCGGTGTCGATGGTACCCTAAATAGCATGTATCGTCAGTGCGAGGTACATGTGGCCGTCGGTGTCGAATACTACATACACGTCCCACAAGTGACACAAGGGTCCTGCGTCCAGCAGCAACAGTTCTCGGCGTCGATGGCGGTCGAACACCATTGAGAATTTGTCTGGCAGCCTCAGAGATGATGATTGAAAGCTAAGTGTTGAAACTTGAAACACCCAAACTAACTCAAGTCGGTTTGGTTGTTTGAAATTTCAAAACTTGGCTTTAATCCTCATCGCAGAGGCTGCCAGACAAATTCGCCAAGGTGTTCGACCATCATTGGCCACCAGAACTATTGTTGCGGGACACCGGGCGCCAGCTTCACTTGTGTGATGTGGATCTAGTGTTCAACGCCGACCGCCTCATGTAACTTGCACCGATGGTAGTTGCTATTTAGTTTACCCGGGGACGAGCGGGTTAGGGGTTCGCTATGTTACTCATCTTTCGATTTAAATGTGCAGTTATTTCGTCGCTGCAAGGGTCTAGTTTTCGACGAGCTCCGCCCCTATGTTCGTTGGTGAGCACAAATGACATCTCCTCCTCCCCCCTTCATTTGCTCTGTTCCGGTCTTCGTGCCGATGAAACTTGCTAGCTATAGGTGTCAATCATCAGTATGCGTAACCACTATGCGTCTCCCGTTCGAAAGGGTTACATCTATAAATATGCATGCATTTGCATATTTATAATCGTGATTGTTTGGAATTGTCCAACGTTATCCCTGGACAGCTCGAGTATGTGTAGATTGGGTTTGTTTTCCCATATGCTCTGCTCCGTATCCGATGCAGAATTTCGTCAGTGCCTCCCTGATAACCCACAAGTGTAGGGGATCGCAACAACTTTCGAGGGTAAAGTATTCAACCCAAATTTATTGATTCGACACAAGGGGAGCGAAAGAATATTCTTGAGTATTAGCAGTTGAGTTGTCAATTCAACCACACCTGGATAACTTAGTATCTGCAGCAAAGTATTTAGTAGCAAAAGTGGTATGATAATAAAGGTAACGGTAGCAAAAGTAAAGATAAATGTTTTTGGGTTTTTGTAGTAGTTATAATGATAGCAATGGAAAAGTAAATAAGCGAAGAACAATATATGAAAAGCTCGTAGGCAATGGATCAGTGATGGATAATTATGCCGGATACGATTCCCCATGTAATAGCTATAACATAGGGTGACACAGAACTAGCTCCAATTCATCAATGTAATGTAGGCATGTATTCCATAAATAGTCATACGTGCTTATGGAAAAGAACTTGCATGACATCTTTTGTCCTACCCTCCCGTGGCAGCGGGGTCCTAGCGGAAACTAAGGGATATTAAGGCCTCCTTTTAATAGATAACCGGAACAAAGCATTAGCACATAGTGAATACATGAACTCCTCAAACTACGAACATCACCGAGAAGTATCCCGATTATTGTCACTTCGGGGTTGTCGGATCATAACACATAATAGGTGACTATAGACTTGCAAGATAGGATCAAGAACACATATATATTCATGAAACATAATAGGTCCTCATCTAAAATCATGGCACTCGGGCCCTAGTGACAAGCATTAAGCATAGCAAAGTCATAGCAACATCAATCTCAGAACATAGTGGATACTAGGGATCAAACCCGAACAAAACTAACTTAATTACATGGTAAATCTCATCCAACCCATCACCGTCCAGCAAGCCTACGATGGAATTACTCACGCACGACGGTGAGCATCATGAAATTGGTGATGGAGGATGGTTGATGATGACGATGGCGACAAACCCCCCTCTCGGAGCCCCGAACGGACTCCAGATCAGCCCTCCCGAGAGAGATTAGGGCTTGGCGGCGGCTCCGTGTCGTAAAACGCGATGAAACTTCCTCTCCGATTTTTTCTCCTCGAACATGAATATATGGAGTTGCAGTTGAGGTCGGTGGAGGTCCAGGGGGCCCACGAGATAGGGGGCGCGCCCTACAGGGGGGGCGCGCCCCCCTGTCTCGTGGACATGCCCTAGGCCCCATGGTGTATTTCTTTCGCCCACTAATTCTTATGAATTCCAAAAAGTGCCTCCGTGGATTTTCAGGACATCGAGAACTTTTCTTTTCTACACATAAGACAACATCATGGCAGTTCTGCTGAAAACATCATCAGTCCGGGTTAGTTTCATTCAAATCATGCAAGTTAGAGTCCAAAACAAGGGCAAAAGTGTTTGGAAAAGTAGATACGTTGGAGACGTATCAACTCCCCCAAGCTTAAACCTTTGCTTGTCCTCAAGCAATTCAGTTGATAAACTGAAAGTGATAAAGAAAAACTTTTACAAACTCTATTTGCTCTTGTTGTTGTAAACATGAAAAGCCAGCATTCAAGTTTCAGCAAATATTATGAACTAACCATACTCACAATAACACTTAGGTCTCACAATTACTCATATCAATAATATAATCAGCTAGCGAGCCATAATAATAAAACTCGGATGACAACACTTTCTCAAAATAATCATAACAATAACAAAATGGTATCTCGCTAGCCCTTTCTGAGACCGCAAAACATAAATGCAGAGCACCTTTAAAGATCAAGGACTGACTAAACATTGTAATTCATGGTAAAAGAGATCCAGTCAAGTCATACCCAATATAAACCAATAGTAATGAATGCAAATGACAGTGTGCTCTCCAGCGGGTGCTTTTTAATAAGAAGGGTGATGACTCAACATAAAAGTAAATAGATAGGCCCTTCGCAGAGGGAATAAGAGATTTGTAGAGGTGCCAGAGCTCGATAAAATAGAGATTGAATAACATTTTGAGCGGCATACTTTCACTGTCAACGTAACAACTATGAGATGGCTGTATCTGCCATACTACATGCATTATAGGCAGTTCTCAAACAGAATGGTAAAGGTTTATACTCCCCCGACCACCAACAAGCATCAATCCATGGCTTGCTCGAAACAACGAGTGCCTCCAACTAACAACAGCCCTGGGGGAGTTTTGTTTAATTATTTTGATTTACTTTGATCTTTTTGGATCATGGGACTGGGCATCCCGGTTACCGGCCCTTTCTCGTGAATGAGGAGAGGAGTCCACTCCTCTTGAGAATAACCCACCTAGCATGGAAGATATAGGCAGCCCTAGTTGTAACATGAGCTGCTCGAGCATACAAAACAGAATTTCATTTGAAGGTTTGGAGTTTGGCACATACAAATTTACTTGGAACGGCAGGTAAATACCACATATAGGAAGGTATAGTGGACTCATATGGAACAACTTTGGGGTTTAAGGAGTTTGGATGCACAAGCAGTATTCCCGCTTAGTACAGGTGAAGGCTAGCAAAAGACTGGGAAGCGACCAACTGAGAGAGCGAAAACAGTCGTAAAAATGCATTAAAATTAATTCATACCGAGTACAAGCATGAGTAGGATATAATCCACCATGAACATAAATATCGTGAAGGCTATGTTGATTTGATTCAACTACATGCGTGAACATGTGCCAAGTCGAGTCACTTAATTCATTCAAAGGAGGATACCATCCCATCATACCACATCATAATCATTCTAATAGCATGTTGGCACATAAGGTAAACCATTATAACTCATAGCTAATCAAGCATGGCACAAGCAACTATAATCTCTAAATGTCATTGCAAATATGTTTACTTCATAATAAGTCGACTCGAAACGATGAACTCATCATATTTACAAAAACAAGAGAGATCGAGTTCATACCAGCTTTTCTCATCCCAATAAGTCCATCATATATCATCATTATTGCCTTTCACTCGCACGACCGAACGATGTGTATAATAATAAGATTGCACGTGCATTGGACTAAGCTGGAATCTGCAAGCATTCAACTCAAGAGAGAAGACAGGGTAATATGGGCTCTAAGTTAAATAAACAATCATGCATATAAGAGCCACTAAGCATTTTCAATATGGTCTTCTCAACCCCCAAAAGAAAGAAAAGAAAATGAAACTATTTACACGGGAAAGCTCCCAACAAGTAAGAAGAAGAACTAGAAATCTTTTTGGGTTTTCAATTTAAACTTCTACTACAAGCATGGAAACTAAACTAACTAATTTTTTTGGTTTTTCTTAAGGTTTATCAAACACACAAGAAGAAAACTAGAAAAAGAAATTTAAACTAGCATGGATAATACAATGAAAGAGTATGAGCACCGACGACTAATGTGTGAACATGAATGTAAAGTCGGTGAGAAATACGTACTCCCCCAAGCTTAGGCTTTTGGCCTAAGTTGGTCTAGTACCAAGGACCGCCTGGCTGATATCCATAAGTGAAACCAGGATTGTACTGAGATGCAGCGGCAACCGCCTCCTGAGCTGCCGCGTGTTGGCGAGCTGCCTCCACTCCCCTCTCGTATTAAGCTGCTTCCTCCCTGGTGACAACATATCTTCCTTTTGCTTGATAATCAAAAAGGTAGGGAGCAGGAAGAGTAATGTGAGGGACGACGTTAAATACATCATAGATTAGTTGATAATGGAGGAATTGTGCATTCCTCTCAAGAAAATGATGATTGAACATAGCTTATTTATCGAAATAATCAAGAGGTAAAATCATATCCCCCTCTCGTGGGGCTATATTAAGATAATTAGCCACACGGGTTGCATAAATTCCTCCAAATAAATCTCCCTTTCTACTATTATTCTGCAACCTACGTGCAACTATTGCCCCCAAGTTATAACCTTGATAACCTGAAACAGCACTCTTGAGGACACACAGATTAGGGACACACATGTGACAAGCTTCGTCTTTACCGTTAATGCATCTACCAATAAAGAGAGCAAAATAATGTATAGCAGGAAAATGAATGCTCCCTATGGTAGCTTGTGCTATGTCCCTAGATTCTCCCACAGTAATACTAGCAAGAAAATCTCTAAATTCAGATTTGCGAGGATCATTAATATTACCCCACTGCGGGAGTTTGCAAGCAGTTGTGAAATCCTCTAAATCCATGGTATAAGATGTATCATAAATATCAAACATGACACTAGGAGAATTACGCACACAGTTATATTGGAACCTCCGCACAAAGGAATCAGTCAATTGATAGTACTGAGGACACTTATCTTGTAAGAATTCCTCCAGCTTGGCATTACACACATACGGGTCAAATTCCTCCTTGAAGCCTGCTTCGGCCATAAAATCATCGGATGGCCACTCACAAGCCTATACATTTGCGTCCCTCGGTAATTCAACATCTTGCTCACGTATAGCAATCCTTGGCCCTTTCTTTGCCGAGGAACCACCTTGGTACATTCTTCTAAGCATAATTCTTTTTTCAAGCAACAATCTCCCAAAGCAGTTTTGTGAATGGAGCTTTGAGCTAAGAGATTGAAAATCGCAGCAAAACGAGCTAGAACTCGTGCTTGAGCTGGATGGGGATTTTTTGGGTAGAAGATGAAGTGTGTGGATGCTGGCATAAGTGGAGGGGGGCCACCAGCGGCCCACGAGACAGGGGGCCGCACCCTATAGGGTGGGGGGGGGGGCGCCCTCCACTCTCGTGACCTGGTGCTTGCCCCTCCTGCAGTGTTTTCAGTGCCTAAAATCCTCAAATATTCCAGAAAAAATCATACTAAATCTGCAGGGCATTTGGAGCACCTTTATTTTTGGACTATTTTTTAATGCACGAATAATTCATAAACAGACAGATAATACTATTTTTGCTTTATTTATTCTAAATAACAGAAAGTAAAAAGAGGATACAAAAGGTTGTGCCTTCTAGTTTCATCCATCTCGTGATCATCAAAATGAATCCACTAACAAGGTTGATCAAGTCTTGTTAACAAACTCATTCCGAATAGCACGGAACCAGAGAGATTTCGAATAACATTAAGTTACCTCAACAGGGATATGAAAATCCCCAACAATAAGAATATCATACTTTTTCTTGATAGTAGGGAGAGGAAATTCAAAACCTCCAATAATAATAGTTGGAGCTTTTCCAATAGAATTGATGCTATGAACCTGAGATTGTTTCCTCGGAAGGTGTACCGTATACTCATTACCATTAACACGAAAAGTGACATTGCCTTTGTTGCAATCAATAACAGCCCCTGCAGTATTAAGAAAAGTTCTACCAAGAATAATAGACATACTATCGTCCTCGGGAATATCAAGAATAACAAAGTCCGTTAAGGTAGTGACATTTGCAACCACAACAGGCACATCCTCACAAATACCGACAGGTATAGCAGTTGATTTATCAGCCATTTGCAAAGATATTTCAGTAGGTGTCAACTTATTCAATTCAAGTCTACAATATAAAGAGAGAGGCATAACACTAACACCGGCTCCAAGATCACATAAAGCAGTTCTAACATAATTTCTTTTAATAGAGCATGGTATAGTTGGGACACTCGGATCTCCAAGTTTCTTTGGTATTCCACCCTAAAAAGTGTAATTAGCAAGCATGGTGGAAATCTCAGCTTCCGGTATCTTTCTTTTATTTGTAATGATATCCTTCATATACTTAGCATAAGGATTTACTTTAAGCATATCAGTTAAGCGCATACGTAAGAAAATATGTCTAATCATTTCAGCAAAAGCGCTCAAAATCCTCATCATCCTTTGACTTGGATGGTTTAGGAGGAAAGGGCATGGGTTTCTGAACCCGTGGTTCTCTTTCTTTACCGTGCTTCCTAGCAACAAAATCTCTCTTATCGTAACGTTGATTCTTTGATTGTGGGTTATCAAGATCAACATCAGGTTCAATTTCTACATCATTGTTGAGGGAGTCCTGGATTAGGGGGTGTCCGGATAGCCGGACTAGGACCTTTGGCCGGACTCATGGACTATGAAGATACAAGATTGAAGACTTCGTCCCGTGTCCGGATGGGACTTTCGTTGGCGTGGAAGGCAAGCTTGGCGATGCGGATATGTAGATCTCCTACCATTGTAACCGACTCTGTGTAACCCTAACCCTCTTCGGTGCCTATATAAACCGAAGGGTTTTTAGTCCGTAGGACGAACAACAACCATACCATAGGCTAGCTTCTAGGGTTTAGCCTCTCTGATCTCGTGGTAGATCTACTCTTGTACTACCCATATCATCAATATTAATCAAGCAGGAGTAGGGTTTTACCTCCATCGAGAGGGCCCGAACATGGGTAAAAACATCATGTCCCTTGTCTCCTGTTACCATCCGTCTAGACGCACAGTTCGGGACCCCCTACCCGAGATCCGCCGGTTTTGACACCGACAATTGTTTTTGCTAGGTTGAGCATCAACATGAACATTATCATTAACATTAACACTAGGTTCATGTTCATCACCTGATTGAGTTTCAGCATCAGGAATAGAAATATCGTTGGGATTCTCATGTGTGTCTACAGTAGGTTCAGTAGATGCATGCAAAGTCCTATCATTTTTCTTTTTCTTCTTTTTAGAAGAACTAGGTGCCTCTAAATTATTTCTCTCAGAATCTTGCTCGATTCTCTTAGGGTGGCCTTCAGGATACAAAGGTTCCTGAGTCATTCTACTAATTCTAGTAGCCACTCTAACAAAAAAGTCATTTTTATTATTTAATTCATCAAGCAAATCATTTTGAGCTTTAACTACTTGCTCATCTTGAGTAGCAACCATAGAAGCATATTTGCTAACGAGTTTGAGTTCATCTTTAACCCTAGCCAGATTATCGCTTACGCGTCCTATCTCGAAAGCATTATTCTTTAACTCTCTACCAACATAAGCATTAAAACTAATTTCTTGTCTAGCCATAAAGTCATCAAATTCATCTAAGCATGGGCTATGCAATTTAGTTGAGGGGATTTCAACTTTATCATATCTATAGAGAGAATCTACCTTTACTACCTGTGTCGGGTTATCAAGACAATGTGGTTCTTCAACAAGCGGTATATTAAGACCATGTATTTCTTCAATAGGTGGTTAATTCTTAACATCTTCAGCTTTAATACCTTTTTCTTTCATTGATTTCTTTGCCTCTTGCATATCTTCAGGACTGAGGAATAAAACACCTCTCTTCTTTGGAGTGGGTTTAGGAATAGGCTCAGGAGTTGGCTCAATTGGTTCAGGAATTACCTCAGAATTGGCTCGTGAAGAGTCCAATTATTTTCATTAGTCAACATATTATTCAATAATATTTCAGCTTTGTCGACTGTTCTTTCCCTGAAAACAAAAGCAGCACAACTATCCAAGTAGTCCTTGAAAGCATCGGTTAGTCCATTATAAAAGATATGAAGTATTTTATTTTTCTTGAGAGGATGATCCGGCAAAGCATTAAGTAATCGGAGAAGCCTCTCCCAAGCTTGTGGGAGACTCTTTTCTTTGATTTTCACAAAATTATATATTTCCCGCAAGGCAGCTTTTTCTTATGAGCAGGGAAATATTTAGCAGAGAAGTAATAAATCATATCCTGGGGACTACGCACACAACCAGTAGCAAGAGAATTATACCAAGTCTTAGCATCACCCTTTAATGAGAACGAAAATATCTTAAGGATATAAAAATAGCGAGACTTCTCATCATTTGTACACAGGGTGGCTATATCATTCAACTTGTTAAGATGTGCCACAATAGTTTCAGATTTAAGGCCATAAAAAGGATCAGATTCAACTAAAGTAATAATTTAAGGATCAACAGAGAATTCATAATCCTTATCAGTAACACAGATAGGTGAAGTAGCAAAAGCAGGGTCAGGTTTCATTCTAGCATTAAGAGACTGCTGCTTCCATTTAGCTAATAATTTCTTGAGATCATATCTATCATTGCAAGCAAAGATTTCCCTAGCAGCTTCTTCATTCATAACATAACCCTTAGGAACAACAGGCAATACATAATCATTGGGAGAACCTTCATCATCACTATCATCAATAATAGGATCTTCAGTAATTTCATTCCCCCTAACTCTAGCAATTTGTTCATCAAGAAATTCACCTAATGGCAAAGTAGTATCTCCCACAAAAGTAGTTTCATCATGCATAGCAGAAGTGGCATCATCAATAACATGTGACATATCAGAATTCATAGCAGTAGCAGGTTTAGGTGTCGCAAGCTTACTAATAACGGAAGGAGAATCTAGTGCGAGCTAGATGGCAGTTCCTTACCTCCCTCGTAGTTGAGGGCAGAATCTTGGTTTTAGCGTCTTTCAAGTTCTTCATAGTGATCAATGAGATATAAATCCCAAGTGACTCGTAGAATAGAGCTATGCTCCCGCAACGGCGCCTTAAATTAGTCTTGATAAACCACAAGTGTAGGGGATCGCAACAGCTTTCGAGGGTAAAGTATTCAACCCAAATTTATTGATTCGACACAAGGGGATCCAAAGAATATTCTTGAGTATTAGCAGTTGAGTTGTCAATTCAACCACACCTGGATAACTTAGTATCTGCAGGAAAGTATTTAGTAGCAAAAGTGGTATGATAATAAAGGTAACGGTAGCAAAAGTAAAGATAAATGTTTTTGGGTTTTTGTAGTAGTTGTAATAAAGAGGAACGGAAAAGTAAATAAGCGAAGAACAATATATAAAAAGCTCGTAGGCAATGGATCAGTGATGGATAATTATGCCGGATGCGATTCCTCTTGTAATAGCTATAACATAGGGTGACACAGAACTAGCTCCAATTCATCAATATAATG
The DNA here is from genome assembly GCA_021605145.1 of Aegilops bicornis. Lineage (NCBI taxonomy): Eukaryota > Viridiplantae > Streptophyta > Magnoliopsida > Poales > Poaceae > Aegilops > Aegilops bicornis. The sequence goes on along the minus strand of CM038673.1, from coordinate 770,758,401 downwards.
TAGGCATGTATTCCGTAAATAGTCATACGTGCTTATGGAAAAGAACTTGCATGACATCTTTTGTCCTACCCTCCCGTGGCAGCGGGGTCCTAGCGGAAACTAAGGGATATTAAGGCCTCCTTTTAATAAAGAAGCGGAACAAAGCATTAGCACATAGTGAATACATGAACTCCTCAAACTAAGGTCATCACCGAGAAGTATCCCGACTATTGTCACGTCGGGGTTGTCGGATCATAACACATAATAGGTGACTACAGAATTGCAAGATAGGATCAAGAACACATATATATTCATGAAAACATAATAGGTTCAGATCTGAAATCATGGCACTCGGGCCCTAGTGACAAGCATTTAGCATAGCAAAGTCATAGCAACATCAATCTCAGAACATAGTGGATACTAGGGATCAAACCCTAACAAAACTAACTTGATTACACGGTAAATCTCATCCAACCCATCACCGTCCAGCAAGCCTACGATGGAATTACACACGCACGGCGGTGAGCATCATGAAATTGGTGATGGAGGATGGTTGATGAAGACGACGGCGACGAATCCCCCTCTCCGGAGCCCCGAACGGACTCCAGATCAGCCCTCCCGCGAGAGATTAGGGCTTGGCGGCGGCTCCGTGTCGTAAAACGTGATGAAACTTTCTCTCTGATTTTTTTCTCCCCGAACGTGAATATATGGAGTTGGAGTTGAGGTCGGTGGAGATCCAGGGGGCCCACGAGATAGGGGGGCACGCCCTACAGGGGGGTGCCCCCTGTCTCGTGGACAGGCCCTGGGCCCCCTGGTGTATTTCTTTCGCCCAATAATTCTTATAAATTCCAAAAACTGCCTCCGTGGATTTTCAGGACATTCCGAGAACTTTTCTTTTCTACACATAAAACAACATCATGGCAGTTTTGCTAAAAACAACGTCAGTCCGGTTTAGTTTTATTCAAATCATGCAAGTTAGAGTCCAAAACAAGGGCAAAAGTGTTTGGAAAAGTAGATACGTTGGAGACGTATCACTCCCTGTTGTTCTCCGGGTACACATCCTCTCTGCTTATTGCCGAGACGTGTATGAGGAGAACAACAGGGAGGTGCTGCCGAAATTTTGCGTCGGGTCCGGAGCAGAGCATGGGAAAACGAACCTAATCTACACATACTCGGGTGGGATTAGGACATATCTTTACCTATTAGCGTGTAGGTTGCATGGACGTAATAAAACTGACAAACTCCATTAACTAATGGATATGGTTTGCTTAATTATGTATATATTTCTTGTGTGTCCAGTAGGAAGTCAATATGAGTGATCGTGCATGGATGTACACCGGTTACACTAGTCAGAAAGTTTGGACCAAGGAATGGTTAACAAAAACCAAGGGGTTTGTTAGAGCCGCATTTGCAAATGGCCAGGAATTAAGCTGGTGCCCCTGTGCCCGGTGCGACAACTATAAAAAGAGGGACGAGCTTGAAATGAGTAAAGACCTGCAGAAGTTTGGTTTCATGCCTGATTACACGGTCTGGACATTACATGGTGAGTCTGCCCAACGTGCCAGAGCCGAGGTGGTTCGTCGTCGCACTGACGAGCATGGCACCGGGACCGCAGACATGGTGCAAGACTTTGACGATGCTCGGGATTCAGACGAGGAGATGGAGGAATCTACAAAGGCCTTCACTGAAATGTTGGAGTCCTCAAAACGTCCTCTCAACGAGCACACCGAGCTTTGTCAGTTGGATGCCATCTCACAAATAATGGCTTTGAAGGCTCAATTCAACTTGGGCAGAGAATGCTACGACGCGACAATGACTGTATTCAGACGATTTCTATCCAAAGGCCATATGCTACCTCCAAACCTGTACCAGTCCGACAAAATCCTCCATGCTCTTAAGATGCCCTATGAGAAGATACATGCCTGTGAGAAAGGATGTGTCTTATTTAGGCTTCAGTATGAGGACTTGAACTATTGTCCCATTTGCAATTCTTCCAGGTATGTTCTGGTAGACAAAGGTATGGGTTAGAAGACGCAGACTAAAGTACCTGTTAATGTTCTTCGGTATATGCCAATCATACCAAGACTTCAACGTCTTTTCATGGTCGAAGAGACGGCCAGACAAATGACATGGCACAAAACGGGCAAAAGAACCAAACTAGATGCAGATGGGAATGTGATGATGGTGCACACATCAGATGGTGAAGCGTGGAAGCGCTTCGATGCATTACATAAGGAAAAACGGCAGATCCAAGGCATCCTCGAGTCGCCGTCAGCACAGATGGGTTCAGTGTGTTTGGTCAGATGGCAACCCCATACAGCTGTTGGCCCGTGTTTGTCATTCCACTCAATCTCCCCCCGGGCAGATTATGCAAAGAAAGAACATTTTCCTGACGTTGATAATTCCAGGGCCCAACTATCCGGGGAAGAATATGAATGTGTACATGCAGCCGCTTAAGGACGAATTGCAAGAAGCTTGGGATAATGGGTTCAAGACATATGACGCCTTTAGCAAAGAGAACTTCATAATACGTGCCTGGTACATGTACTCGACGCATGACTTGCCGGCGTATGCACTATTCGTTGGCCGGTGTGTGAATGGAAGGTTCCCGTGCCCCACATGCAAGGGAGCTCTTGAGTTTCGTTGGCTGATGGCAGGGCACAAGTATAGTTGCTTCGACTTTCATTGACCGTTTCTACATCCTCCCCATAAGTTCAGGTAAGACAAGAAGAACACACTACTACAAAAAGGGCTATAGATGGAATGGCCACTAATGGCGCACCTGTCATGTGGTGCGCCATTACTATATTCTAATGGCGCACCATGTCTCGGTGCGCCATTAGTAGTTTTGAAAAAAAACATGAAACAAATTTTTGTTACTAATGGCGCACCATTGTATAGTGCGCCATTACTAGTTGACATAGTAATGGCGCACCACATCCGCCGTGCGCCATTAGTAGTTTAAAAAAAGTACAAAAAATAAATAAAAATATTTGTTACTAATGGCGCACCATGTCTCGGTGCGCCATTACTAGTTAAACTGTCCACTGGTGCGCCAGTACTAAGTTTTTTTCAAAAAAAATTCAAAAAAAATATCAATTTTTTTAATTTTTTTCAAAACTAGTAATGGCGCACCGTGGGTGTGGTGCGCCATTACTAGTTTAACTAGTAATGGCGCACCACCCCACGGTGCGTCATTACTAACTTGCTCCAACACCGAATGCACCCCCCTCCCGTGGATCGCCTTTTCAGTTTTAAAAAAATAAAAGAAAATGATGGAAATGTCAAAAAAATAAAAGAAAATAAGTTTCCCATGTGATATGTGGTCTAGTTGTTGGGAAAGTTTACAAATATGAATTTCGACTTTATTTGCAAAATCTCTCTGGAAATGTGTAAAATGGGCATAACTTTGCATACGAACTCGGATGAAAAAGTTTTTATATGAAAAATAATCTACTCGAAAATTGGAATTGGAATTACTCACGCACGACGGTGAGCATCATGAAATTGGTGATGCAGGATGGTTGATGATGACGATGGCGACGAACCCCCCCTCTCCGGAGCCCCGAACAGACTCCAGATCAGCCCTCCCGAGAGAGATTCGGGCTTGGCGGCTCTCCGTCGTGAAACGCGATGAAACTTTCTCTCCGATTTTTTCTCCCGAACGTGAATATATGGAGTTGGAGTTGAGGTCGGTGGAGGTCCAGGGGCCCACGAGATAGGGGCGCACCCTACTGGGGCGCCTGTCTCGTGGACAGGCCCTGGGCCCCCTGGTGTATTTCTTTCGCCCAATAATTCTTATGAATTCCAAAAAGTGCCTCCGCGGATTTTGAAAAACCCCAAAAAACCTCGTAGCCACTGTCGATGATTTAACCGACATGCTCGACTTCGACTCCGAAGACATCAACGGTATGGACGACGATGCAGGAGACGACCAAGAATCAGCGCCTACAGGGCACTGGAGGCCACCTCGTCATACGACATATACATGGTGGACATCCCAAAAGATGGGAATGGCGATGGAACAGCGGAGGATGACCCCTCCAAGAAACAGCCTAAGCGCCGGCGTCAGCGGCGCTGCTCTAAATCCCGCCACAGCAGAAACGGTGATTCCGACATGGGAGACAATAACACCCCGGACAGTGCCGAAGACAACCCCCTCCAGCAGGATTCAACGCAGGAGGATGGAGAAGCCAACCCTCATGAGAGAGCGGCAGAAAGAGAGGTAGAGGACGATAATTACATGCCTCCCTCCGAAGATGAGGCAAGCCTCGACGAAGACGAATTTGTTGTGCCCGAGGATCCCGTCGAACAAGAGCGTTTCAAACGCAGGCTTATGGCCACGGCAAGCAGCCTCAAGAAAAAGCAACAACAACTTAGAGCTGACCAAGACTTGCTAGGCAGCGGATGGACTGAAGTCCTTGCGGTGAAAGAGTATGAACTCGAGCGCCCCTCAAGAGCTACCCAAACGCAGGCTGCTACCCGATTAGAGGAGGAAGCATCCAAACCTACATCACCAGCGCGCATGATCTGGTGACCGGCCACCTCGTGGTCGCGACAGAGAGGCCTCTCGGCCCTCAACTCAAGCCGCACCCCGGCGCCGCTCAAAAAATACCAAGGCGCGGGGAAATGCGCCAGACCTGCGAGATATATTGGAGGACAAGGCAAGGCAAACAAGATCGGTCTACGGATCGCGTGGGCGCCCCACGACACGTGACGATAACCGTCACGCCGGATATGGCGACTCCGGCCGGGCCGAACACAGTAGACAAAGCTCATCTGAGCTGCGTCGTGATATAGCCCAATACAGAGGCCCCGCACACCCATTATGCTTCACAGCTGAAGTGATGGATCATCAAATCCCTGATGGTTTCAAACCCGTAAACATTGAATCATACGATGGCACAACAGATCCTACGGTTTGGATCGAGGACTATATCCTTCACATCCACATGGCCCGCGGTGATGATCTACACGCCATCAAATACCTCCCACTCAAGCTTAAAGGACCAGCCTGTCATTGGCTTAACAGCTTGCCAGCAGAGTCAATTGGTTGTTGGGAAGACCTGGAAGCCGCATTCCTCGACAATTTCCAGGGCACATATGTGCGACCACCAGACGCCGATGACCTAAGCCACATAATTCAGCAGCCAGAGGAATCGACCAGACAATTTTGGACATGGTTCCTAACCAAGAAAAATCAAATCATCGACTGTCCGGATGCAGAGGCCCTTGCAGTCTTCAAACACAACTTCCGCGACGAGTGGCTTGCCCAGCACCTAGGACAGGAAAAGCCGAAATCCATGGCAGCCCTCACAACATTCATGACCCGCTTTTGCGCGGGAGAGGACAGCTGGCTAGCTCGTAGTAACAACATGACCAAAAGCCCTGGTAATTCGGATACCAAGGACAGCAATGGCAGGTCGCGTCGCAACAAGCACAAAGCGCCGCGTTAACGCATTTATAATGCCGAGGATACGGTAGTCAATGCCGGATTCAGAGGCTCTAAACCGGTCAGCGGAAAAAGCCATTTAAAAGAAATACTCCGGGCCGTCCAATTTGGAGCAAATACTCGATCGCTTGTGCGGATACACGGCACCCCGAAAAACCAACCACACCAACATGGATTGTTGGGTGTTCAAGCAGGCAGGCAAGTTAAATGCCGAAAACAATGACAAGGGTCTGCATAGCGATGACGAGGAGGAGCCCCGACCGCCGAACAATAGAGCACAGAATGGCTTCCCCCCACAAGTGCGGACGGTGAACATGATATACGCAACCCACATACCCAAAAGGGAGCAGAAGCGTGCACTAAGGGACGTATATGCGATGGAGCCAGTCGCCCCAAAGTTCAACCCATGGTCTTCCTACCCGATCACTTTTGATCGAAGGGACCACCCCACTAGCATCCGCCATGGCGGATTCGCCGCATTGGTTCTAGACCCAATCATTGACGGATTTCACCTCACTAGAGTCCTAATGCACGGCGGCAGCAGCCTGAACATGCTTTATCAGGACACAATGTGCAAAATGGGCATAGACCCATCAAGGATTAAACCCACGAAGACGACCTTTAAAGGCGTCATACCAGGTGTAGAGGCCAACTGCTATGCGAGCTCGGTTACACTTGAAGTGGTCTTGGATCCCGGATAACTTCGAGCGAGGAGTTAATCTTCGACATAGTCCCGTTCACGCAGCGGCTATCACGCCTTTGCTTTCGGACGAGTCGCATTTACGGTAAAGTTCAATGCGGTGCCACACTATGCATATCTCTAGCTCAAGATGCCGGGGCCTCGAGGAGTCATTACGGTCAATGGAAACACGGACGCTCTCTCCGAGCGGAGGAGCATCACGGCCCTCAGGCGGAAGTACAAAGCAGCCTCTTAAGGCAATTCTCGAGTCCGGCTATTAAACGTCCGGACACCATCAAGCCCGCCCGGAGTAACCTACAACAAGACCGCCTGGCACGTTCCAAGCATGCAAAGCAATGCGGCCCAAACCCCAGACCTCGCGAAATTGTGAAACCAGTACTATGCGTACATAATTACGCTCTGGAAATACCATGGTCATAGGGGGAGGGGCACGACCACGGCATGCCCAGAATGCGTCTCAACCACACCAGGGGCTCCCGATTGTGTCATTCTTTTCTTCTTTCTTTTTTACTTTCAGGACTCCGTTCTCACGAAGCCCTGTCCGTGATGAATCGCCCGAACACACGATGCAACAGCCGGGGAAGAAGAAAGCTACGTCAGTGTCCATGTGGTCTCTATTACCAAAGCAGTATACCTGTTTTACATACCATCCCGCAGCTTACCCTCGGAGGGGACATGTTAAAAAGTCCCGTCCCTTGCTTATCGCACTATTTGTATCGTTCTGCTCTTACTGCAGCCCTTTTGAATAAACAATACATAGCTTCTGCCTATTATTGAATTCCTTTTTTCTATATATATATATGTTCAGTTATGAACATTGTGCAACCATACACTTTGGTACGGGTAATACACCAGGGGCTTAAGTACCCCACAATATGGTGTGATAAGTCCGAACACTTTCACAAGTGCGGCACCCCGAACTTATAGCATTATATGCATCGGCTCCGAATCATGTCTTGGGCCAATAGTTGGGTTTGCCCGGTTCCCATGTTTTGGTACCTTATGTTCCGTTATATCGGCTAAGGTAGCGCTGGGAGAACCACTGCGATTGTGCCCCGGTTGAGCTGGGTTAAGCACCTCAGTGGAGAAAGCTAAAACTGACCGTCATGATAGGGCGAGAGCCGGTCGCTGTTCGAGAGGTTTTCGAGTCCCTAAAGACTTATGCCGCTTAGAGTGAGGAGTCGGCATTGTTCGGCCTAGGCGTGGATAGCGCCCCGAACTCGGTCTTCCGAATACCACGGGCTTCGCCGAAATTTAAAATTATAGAATTCTATGGCTAAGTGAGAGTGTTCAAGCATTATAGTCCGGTTGCCTTGTTCGTTGCGTTGAGCGCCTCCCTCAAATGACCCAAGAATGGGAACAAGAGCGCTCAAGTTTATCCGAACACCCGGCACTTTCGTGGCATGGGGGCTGAAGCCGACGACTCGCCATCTCTCGAGATTTAATAAGCGGCCGCCCGAGAAGGTAATATTTTAAATTCAAAAGTGTTGCTTAAGCGCATATGAACAACTTTTCAGCGTCTGAGGATAACAAATGCGAGTCTACTAAAAAATTACATCTTTGGAGCATTCACCCGCTGTAAGGCGGGCACCCTTCAGGACGCCCTCATAATACATTTCAGGCTTGCGATGCTCCTTGCCCGGTGGTGGTCCGTCCGTCACAAGCTTCTCAACGTCCATCTTGCCCAGTGCACCTTAGCACGGGCAAGGGCACTACGGGCACCTTCGATGCAGACGGAGCGCTTGACGACTTCAACCCATGGATAGGCGTCCACCAGCCGCCTCACCAGCCCGAAGTAGCTCCCAGGCATGGCTTCCTTAGGCCACAGCCGAACTATGAGGCCTTTCATGGCCTGTTCGGCCACCTTATGGAGCTCGACCAGCTGCTTCAACTGGTCGCTTAAGGGCACCGGTGTCCGACCTCGATATCTTGAGACCGGAGAACACCTTCGACGTCGAGCTCCCTCCTCGGCTCGGTAGAATGCGGCGCATCGGACACATCAAGGCAGATCTGCGAATGCTCTGGAGAGCTCGAATTCGGGTAAGTAATAGATAATTCACTTTCACATGCTTGCTTTGCATAAAGAATGCCTTACCCGCCGCTATCTTCTTCATCGCCTCAATTTCCTGGAGGGCTTTTTGGGCTTTGGCCTTAGCGGCTTGGCGCTCTCAAGGGCCGAGGCGTGCTCGGACTCTCGAGTCTTTGAGTCACGCTCCAAACTCCCGTGTTTTTCCACGAGATCCTGGAGCTCTTGTCGCACCTCCGCCACCCGTGCCTCCTGCTTCTCTCGCTCGGTACGCTCCGCGGCCGCATTGCTTTCGGCCTTGGACACCGCTTCCTTCAGGGTCGCCACCTCGTTCGTGGCCCCTGCAATATTCACGTTATTCCTGTCATTTTTTGCAACCACATCTTTTAAATACTCCCATAAGGTATTACTTACTTTCCTTGTCCTCGAGCTGCTTTTTGGCAAGGCCGAGCTCGTTCTCGGACCGCCGAGGCTCTGCTTCAATGCATCAACCTCCATGATTAGTGCGGCAGAGGTCGGCAAGCGCAGCCTGCATTCCCATATTGACATACTTATGTTAGACTCCTGCGTATATCTTTTAGATCCTCGGTTCGGCTTTTTCTTTCCGAACACCAAACCGAGCATCGAGGCTACCTGTCTATGCGGTAATATTTTTACATATCTTAAATACATACCTCAAAGGCTGTTAGAAGGCTGGCAGTCTTGATCGATCCGCTCTTGGCGGACTGAACTTTCTGGATCACCACACTCATAATAGTGTGGTGCTCCTCGTCGATGGAAGCGCCGTTAAGCGCCTCCATCAAATTATCCGGTGCCTCCGGTTGGACGGAGGTCATCGGCGTCGCAGTCTTGCCCTTCTTACGAAGGGGCCGCCTGGCGGACTCCGGAACCACTGAAGGTTCCGGTGCGGAGTCCGGCCCAAGGCCGGACTTAGAGCCCTCTGGGTTTTATCCCCTTTACGCCCGGAGTCCGGGAGGTCGCCTTGCGGTGCCTCCAGGGCCACCTCCTCCTGGCTGGGCCCCTTTTGGGACTCCACCTCGGTGTCATCCACGGCGGGAGGAGACGAGGCGGTCAGAAGTGAGGTGCTATTCACATCCGACGAATCCAGGGAGCCGCTCGTCGAAGCGTTGAGCCCATCCTTGGACGGGCTGCATGGTTATATTCGGTGTTAGAAGATGCTGTGCGACAAATGGAACGCCATGAGTTATTCTGTTGTCCGGACATTTACGATTTCGCTAGGGGCTTGGCCCTCGGTGGCCACTCCTCTTCGCCGTCGTTGGCGTTGGTGGCGTAGTCCAGAGGAAGGGTCCTTCCCTTCTTGGACCCCACGGCCTCACCAATTGGGGCGGCCTTCCTTTTCTTCTCTCCCCCCGCTGGGGGAGAAGCCTCTTTTTCCTCCTCCTCGTCTTCGCGGGAGGAGTCCGCCTCGGAGTCATCGGACGATAAGTCCGACAACACCTGGCGCCGGGAACTCCTTCGAGTTCCCGTGGCCTTCTTCTTCGGCACCATGTAAGGTGCCGGAACCAGCAGCCCCGTTAATCGGGCGTCCGCTGGGTCTTCTGGCAAGGGAGCCGGACAGTCAACCTGTCCGGACGTCTTCTGCCAGTCCTGTCAAAGGTGAGGGAATTTTAGATTCCGCATAGAGTCAAACTATGAAAAAAGAGCCCCGTAAAGGCTAAAATAGCTTACCTCGCTGGCTTGATGCCGCGAGCTGAATCCGTGATCTTGATGGCGGATGCGGAGCCTCGGCGCCCTTGAACAACACCTTCCGGGCATCTTAAATGCGTGGTGTGTCAAGAGCGGCTCAAAATTGGTGCTGTGCCGGATCAAACTCCCTCAAGTTGAAGGCCCGTTGCTGGCATGGGAGGATCCGGCGGATAAGCATAACCTGGACTACGTTGACAAGCTTGAGCTTCTTGTCCACCAGGTTTCGGACGCAGGTTTGGAGTCCGGTTAGCTCTTCTGAATTACCCCACGTCAGGCCCGTCTCTTTCCATGAGGTGAGCCGTGTAGGGAAGCCAGATCGGAATTCGGGGGCCGCTGCCCACTTAGAGTCGCGCGGCTCGGTGATGTAGAACCACCCCGATTGCCACCCCTTTATGGTCTCCACGAAGGAACCCTCAAGCCATAGGACGTTGGCCATCTTGCCCACCATGGCACCTCGCACTCCGCTTTGCGGCCGCCCACTACCTTCGGCTTGACATTTAAGGTCTTCAGCCATAAGCCAAAGTGGGGCTGGATGCAGAGGAAGGCCTCGCACACGACGATGAACGCCGAGATGTTGAGGATGAAGTTCGGGGCCAGATCGTGGAAATCTAGGCCGTAGTAGAACATGAGCCCCCGGACAAATGGGTGAAGTGGAAAACCTATTCCGCGGAGGAAGTGGGGGAGAAACACCACCCTCTCATGGGGCCTGGGGGTGGGGATGAGCTGCCCCTTGTCGGGGAGCCGATGCACGATGTCGTTGGACAAGTATCCGGCCTTTCACAGCTTTTTGATGTGCCCCTCCGTGACGGAGGAGGCCATCCACTTGCCTCCCGCTCCGGACATAGTTGGAGAAGGTTGAGGTGGGATGTGCGGACTTGGGCGCTAGAGCTCAAGTCTTGTGAAATGGATGAGCAAAGGAGGAAGAACGCGTGTGTGAAAAAGTGGATCCTTATCCCCTTATATGGACGGACAAAGCTATGCGTCCCCACCGGCCTGATAGAACTCGCTTATCTCCCAAGCGCCGTAATCAATGGCGCGGTTGGGTTACCCACGCCCGTATTGATGAGAATCCCGGAATAAGGGGACACGATCTCTGCTTTGACAAGACGTGCCAAGGAAACCGCCACGCTAAACGCGCTGAGGTGGGACAGTGAAAATGATTCGAATAAAGGCTTGGCCGTGGTGCGATGTCACGCTGCGGAATACGTCAGCAGATTGAGTTTGTGTAAATAGTTTTCTCTCTATGGTGGTATGTGGAACTTATTTTGCAAAGCCGGACACTATCCTTGTGTTCAAAATCTTCTATGAAGAATTCGGAGGAGGAACCCGCCTTGCAATGCCGAAGACAATATGCGCGACGGACTCGTCGTGATTGAAGCCTAGTTCAGGGGCTACTGAGGGAGTCCTGGAATAGGGGGTGTCCGGATAGCCGGACTAGGACCTTTGGCCGGACTCCTGGACTATGAAGATACAAGATTGAAGACTTCGTCCCGTGTCCGGATGGGACTTTCCTTGGCGTGGAAGGCAAGCTTGGCGATACGGATATGTAGATCTCCTACCATTGTAACAGACTCTGTGTAACCTAACCCTCTTCGGTGCCTATATAAACCGGAGGGTTTTTAGTCCGTAGGACGAACAACAACCATACCATAGGCTAGCTTCTAGGGTTTAGCCTCTCTGATCTCGTGGTAGATCTACTCTTGTACTACCCATATCATCAATATTAATCAAGCAGGAGTAGGGTTTTACCTCCATCGAGAGGGCCCGAACATGGGTAAAAACATCGTGTCCCTTGTCTCCTGTTACCATCCGCCTAGACGCACAGTTCGGGACCCCCTACCCGAGATCCGCCGGTTTTGACACCGACAATTGTTTTTGCTAGGTTGAGCATCAACATGAACATTATCATTAACATTATCACTAGGTTCATGTTCATCACCTGATTGAGTTTTAGCATCAGGAATAGAAATATCGTTGGGATTCTCATGTGTGTCTACGGTAGGTTCAGTAGAAGTATGCAAAGTCCTATCATTTTTCTTTTTCTTCTTTTTAGAAGAACTAGGTGCCTCTAATTTATTTCTCTAAGAATCTTGCTCAATTCTCTTAGGGTGGCCTTTAGGATACAAAGGTTCCTGAGTCATTCTACCAGTTCTAGTAGCCACTCTAACAACAAAGTCATTTTTATTATTTACTTCATCAAGCAAATCATTTTGAGCTTTAACTACTTGCTCATCTTGAGTAGAAACCATAGAAGCATATTTGCTAACGAGTTTGAGTTCATCTTTAACCCTAGCCAGATTATCGCTTACGCGTCCTATCTCGAAAGCATTATTCTTTAACTCTCTACCAACATAAGCATTAAAACTTTCTTGTCTAGCCATAAAGTCATCAAATTCATCTAAGAATGGGCTATGCAATTTAGTAGAGGGGATTTCAACTTTATCATATCTATAGAGAGAATTTACCTTTACTACCTGTGTCGGGTTATCAAGACAATGTGGTTCTTCAACAGGCGGTATATTAAGACCATGTATTTCTTCAATAGGTGGTAAATTCTTAACATCTTCAGCTTTAATACATTTTTCTTTCATTGATTTCTTTGCCTCTTGCATATCTTCAGGACTGAGGAATAAAACACCTCTCTTCTTTGGAGTGGGTTTAGGAATAGGCTCAGGAGTTGGCTCAATTGGTTCAGGAATTACCTCAGGAATTGGCTCAGGAAGAGTCCAATTATTTTCATTAGTCAACATATTATTCAATAATATTTCAGCTTTGTCGACTGTTCTTTCCCTGAAAACACAAGCAACACAACTATCCAAGTAGTCCTTGAAAGCATCGGTTAGTCCATTATAAAAGATATCAAGTATTTCATTTTTCTTGAGAGGATGATCAGGCAAAGCATTAAGTAATTGGAGAAGCCTCCCCCAAGCTTGTGGGAGACTCTCTTCTTTGATTTTCACAAAATTATATATTTCCCGCAAGGCAGCTTGTTTCTTATGAGCAGGGAAATATTTAGCAGAGAAGTAATAAATCATATCCTGGGGACTATGCACACATCCAGGATCAAGAGAATTATACCAAGTCTTAGCATCACCCTTTAATGAGAACGGAAATATCTTAAGGATATAAAAATAGCGAGACTTCTCATCATTAGTACACAGGGTGGCTATATCATTCAACTTGGTAAGATGTGCCACAACAGTTTCAGATTCAAGGCCATAAAAAGGATCAGATTCAACTAAAGTAATAATTTCAGGATCAACAGAGAATTCATAATACTTATCAGTAACATAGATAGGTGAAGTAGAAAAAGCAGGGTCAGGTTTCATTCTAGCATTAAGAGACTACTGCTTCCATTTAGCTAATAATTTCTTGAGATCATATCTATCATTGCAAGCAAAGATTTCCCTAGCAACTTCTTCATTCATAACATAACCCTTAGGAACAACAGGCAATACATAATCATTGGGAGAACCTTCATCATCACTATCATCAATAATAGGATCTTCAGTAATTTCATTCCCCCTAACTCTAGCAAGTTGTTCATCAAGAAATTCACCTAATGGCAAAGCAGTATCGCGCACAGAAGTAGTTTCATCATGCATAGCAGAAGTGGCATCATCGATAACATCTGACATACCAGAATTCATAGCAGTAGCAGGTTTAGGTGTCGCAAGCTTACTAACAACGGAAGGAGAATCTAGTGCAGAGCTAGATGGCAGTTCCTTACCTCCCCTCGTAGTTGAGGGCAAAATCTTGGTTTTAGCGTCTTTCAAGTTCTTCATAGTGATCAACAGATAAATCCCAAGTGACTCAGAGAATAGAGCTATGCTCCCCGGCAACGGCGCAAGAAATTAGTCTTGATAACCCACAAGTGTAGGGGATCGCAACAGCTTTCGAGGGTAAAGTATTTAACCCAAATTTATTGATTCGACACAAGGGGAGCCAAAGAATATTCTTGAGTATTAGCAGTTGAGTTGTCAATTCAACCACACCTGGATAACTTAGTATCTGCAGCAAAGTATTTAGTAGCAAAATTGGTATGATAATAAAGGTAACGGTAGCAAAAGTAAAGATAAATATTTTTGGGTTTTTGTAGTAGTTGTAACAGTAGGAACGGAAAAGTAAATAAGCGAAGAACAATATATGAAAATCTCGTAGGCAATGGATCAGTGATGGATAATTATGCCGGATGCGATTCCTCTTGTAATAGCTATAACATAGGGTGACACAGAACTAGCTCCAATTCATCAATGTAATGTAGGCATGTATTCCGTAAATAGTCATACGTGCTTATGGAAAAGAACTTGCATGACATATTTTGTCCTACCCTCCCGTGGCAGCGGGGTCCTAGCAGAAACTAAGGGATATTAAGGCCTCCTTTTAATAAATAACCGGAACAAAGCATTAGCACATAGTGAATACATGAACTCCTCAAACTACGGTCATCACCGAGAAGTATCCCGATTATTGTCACTTCGGGGTTGTCGGATCATAACACATAATAGGTGATTATAGACTTGCAAGATAGGATCAAGAACACATATATATTCATGAAAACATAATAGGTTCAGGTATGAAATCATGGCACCCGGGCCCTAGTGACAAGCATTAAGCATAGCAAAGTCATAGCAACATCAATCTCAGAGCCGAGGTGCCAGAGCAGAGTTTGGTTTCATGCCTGATTACACAGTCTGGACATTACATGGTGAGTCTGCCCAACGTGCCAGAGCCGAGGTGGTTCGTCGTCGCACTGACGAGCATGGTACCGGGACCGCAGACATGGTGCAAGACTTTGACGATGCTCGGGACTTGGACGAGGAGATGGAGGAATCTGCAAAGGCCTTCACTGAAATGTTGGAGTCCTCAAAACGTCCTCTCCACGAGCACACTGAGCTTTGTCAGTAGGATGTCATCTCACAAATAATGGCTTTGAAGGCTCAATTCAACTTGGGCAGAGAATGCTACGACGCGATGATGACAGTATTCGGACGATTTCTACCCAAAGGCCATATGCTACCTCCAAACCTGTACCAGTCAGACAAAATCCTCCATGCTCTTAAGATTCCCTATGAGAAGATACATGCCTGTGAGAAAGGACGTGTCTTATTTAGGCTTCAGTATGAGGACTTGAACTATTGTCCCATTTGCAATTCTTCCAGGTATGTTCTGGTAGACAACGGTATGGGTGAGAAGACGCAGACTAAAATACCCGTTAATGTTCTTCGGTATATGCCAATCATACCAAGACTTCAACGTATTTTCATGGTCGAAGAGACGGCCAGACAAATGACATGGCACAAAACGGGCAAAAGAACCAAACTAGATGCAGATGGGAATGTGATGATGGTGCACACATCGGTTGGTGAAGCGTGGAAGCGCTTCGATGCATTACATAAGGAAAAAAGGCAGATCCAAGGCATCCTCGAGTCGCCGTCAGCACAGATGGGTTCAGTGTGTTTGGTCAGATGGCAACCCGATACAGCTATTGGCCCGTGTTTGTCCTTCCACTCAATCTCCCCACCGGGCAGATTATGCAAAGAAAGAACATTTTCCTGACGTTGATAATTCCAGGGCCCAACTATCCGGAGAAGAATATGAATGTGTACATGCAGCCGCTTATGGACGAATTGCAAGAAGCATGGGATAATGGGTTCAAGACATACGACGCCTTTAGCAAAGAGAACTTCATAATACGTGCCTGGTACATGTACTCGACGCATGACTTGCCGGCGTATGCGCTATTCGTTGGCTGGTGTGTGCATGGAAGGTTCCCGTGCCCCACATGCAAGGGAGCTCTTGAGTTTCGTTGGCTGATGGCAGGGCACAAGTATAGTTGCTTCGACTTGCATAGACCGTTTCTACATCCTCGCCATAAGTTCAGGAAAGACAGGAAGAACACACTACTACAAAAAGGGCTATAGATGGAATGGCCACTAATGGCGCACCTGTCATGTGGTGCGCCATTACTATATTCTAATGGCACACCATGTCTCGGTGCGCCATTAGTAGTTTTGGAAAAAAACATAAAAAAAATTGTGTTACTAATGGCGCACCGTTGTATAGTGCGCCATTACTAGTTGACATAGTAATGGCGCACCACATCCGCCGTGCGCCATTAGTAGTTTTGAAAAAAAGTAAAAAAATATAAAAAAATATTTGTTACTAATGGCGCACCATGTCTTGGTGCGCCATTGCTAGTTTTAACTAGTAATGGCGCACTGTCCACTAGTGCCAGTACTAAGTTTTTTTCAAAAAAAAATTCAAAAAAATATCAATTTTTTTTATTTTTTTTCAAAACTGGTAATGGTGCACCGTGGGTGTGGTGCGCCATTACTAGTTTAACTAGTAATGGCGCACCACCCCACGGTGCGCCATTACTAACTTGCCCCAACACCGAATGCACCCCCCCCCTTGTGTATCTCCTTTTCAGTTTAAAAAAAATAAAAGAAAATGACGGAAATGTCAAAAAAATAAAAGAAAATAATTTTCCCATGTGGTATGTGGTCTAGTTGTTGGGAAAATTTACAAATATGAATTTCGACTTTATTTGCAAAATCTCTCTAGAAATTTGTAAAATGTGTTGGGGAACGTTGCAGAAAATTAAAATTTTTCCTACGGTTTCACCAAGATCCATCTATGAGTTCATCTAAGCAACGAGTCAAGTGAGAGAGTTTGCATCTACATACCACTTGTAGATCGAGTGCGGAAGCGTTCAAGGGGATGGTGATGACGGAGTCGTACTCGCCGTGATTCGGATCACCGATGACCAAGTGCTGAACGGACAACACCTCCGCGTTCAACACACGTACGGTACAGACGACGTCTCCTCCGTCTTGATCCAGCAAGGAGGAAGGAGAGGTTGAGGAAGATGGCTCCAGCAGCAGCACGGCGGCGTGGTGATGGTGGAGTGACAGTTCTCCGGCAGGGCTTCACCAAGCACACGCGGAGGAGGAGAGGTGTTGGGGAGGGGAGGGGCTGCGCCTTGGCTTGGGGTGTGCAGCCCTTCCCTCACCTCTCTATTTATAGGGGAAAGGGAGAGGGGCGGCCTCTAGATGCATCTAGAGGGGCGGCCAAGGGAGGGGCTTGCCCCCAAGCAAGGCGCCCCTCTAGGGTTCCCCCTCAACCCTAGGTGCAAGGGCCCAAGGGAGGGGTGCGCCCAGCCACCACGAGGCTGGCCCCTTCCCACGCAGCCCAAGTGGCCCCTTGGGAGGGGTGGCCCCTCCCGGTGGACCCCCGGAACCCTTCCGGTGTTCCCGGTACAATACCGGTATGCCCCCGAAACTTTCCGGTGTCCGTTTGTCAACTTCCCATATATAAATCTTTACCTCCAGACTATTAGGAACTCCTCGTGGCGTCCGGGATCTCATACGGGACTCGGAACAACATTCGGTAATCACATACAAGTCTTCCTAATAACCCTAGCGTCACCGAACCTTAAGTGTGTAGACCCTACGGGTTCGGGAGACATGCAGACATGACCGAAACGCTCTCAGGTCAATAACCAACAGCGGGATCTGGATACCCATGTTGGCTCCCACATGCTCCTCGATGATGTCATCGGATGAACCACGATGTCGAGGATTCAAGCAACCCCGTATACTATTCCCTTTGTCAGACGGTATGTTACTTGCCCGAGACTCGATCGTCGGTATCCCAGTACCTGTTCAGTCTCGTTACCGGCAAGTCACTTTACTCGCACCGTAATGCATGATCCCGTGACCAAACACTTGGTCACTTTGAGCTCATTATGACGACGCACTACCGAGTAGGCCCAGTGATACCTCTCCGTGTCTGGAGTGACAAATCCTGTCTCGATCCGTGTCAACCCAACAAACACTTTCGGAGATACCTGTAATGCACCTTTATAGTCACCCGATTCGTTGTGACGTTTGGTACACCCAAAGCACCCCTACGGTATCCGGGAGTTACACGATCTCATGGTCTAAGGAATAGATACTTCACATTGAGAAAGCTCTAGCAAAACGAACTACACGATCTTGTGCTATGCTTAGGATTGGGTCTTGTCCATCACGTCATTCTCCTAATGACGTGATCCCGTTGTCAATGACAAATGATGTCCATTGTCAGGAAACCATGACTATCTGTTGACCAACGAGCTAGTCAACTAGAGGCTTACTAGGAACGTATTGCGGTCTATGTATTCACACATGTATTACGATTTCTGGATAATACAATTATAGCATGAATAAAAGACAATTATCATGAACAAGGAAATATAATAATAATGCTTTTATTATTGCCTCTAGGGCATATTTCCAACAAAATGGGCATAACTTTTGCATACGAACTCGGATGATAAAAGTTTTTTATATGAAAAATCATCTACTCGAAAAATGGAATTGGAATTACTCACGCACGACGGTGAGCATCATGAAATTGGTGATGGAGGATAGTTGATGATGACGATGGCGACGAACCCCCCTCTCCGGAGCCCCGAACGGACTCCAGATCAGCCCTCCTGAGAGAGATTAGGCTTGGCGGTGGCTCCGTGTCGTAAAACGCGATGAAACTTTCTCTCCGATTTTTTCTCCCCGAACGTGAATATATGGAGTTGGAGTTGAGGTCGTTGGAGGTCCAGGGGGCCCACGAGATAGAGGCGCGCCCTCTGAGGCGCGCCCCTGTCTCGTGGACAGGCCCTGGGCCCCCTGGTGTATTTCTTTCGCCCAATAATTCTTATGAATTCCAAAAGTGCCTCCGCGGATTTTCAAAATCCCCAAAAAACCTAACAGAAAAAAAGTTACGGGGCTTTCAAGATCTAGAGGCAAAAAATTCAAAAAATTTCTAACTTACTAGTAGCGCACCGTGGATGTGGTGCGCCACTAGTAACAGAAAAAAAATTGGTTTTGAATTTTTTGTTTGATTTTTTTTCAAAAAATGATACGTAATATGACTGGGAAGTTTGAAATATTTTTCAAAATTTCATCATAGTCATGAACATGAACAAAGTCCTTGATATCAACAAGGTATAATAGGATTGATATGCTAGATATATCAACAAGTGCACGTGAAGTGAAATTTATTCTTTGGGGTTGGATAGAACTCTGAAGTTAAGCGTGCTTGGGCTGGAGTAGTGTGAGGATGGGTGACATTTCGGGAAGTTTGACCACGGAGTGCGATTTGACCCGAGATTAAGCATATTGACCCGAGATTAAGCCATAGTGAACTAAGATTAAGAAAAAAATGAAAAAAATTGATACTAGTGGCGTGGTACTAATGGCGCACCGGTAGTGCGCCATTAGTAGGCAAACCCGGTGCGCCATTAGTAGGCCTTTTCCTAGTAGTGACATCATCAAAGGTAGAGTTGTCAAACACTCTGCACCACTTGCGTTAATAGGCCAACAGACCCTAGATCAGTTAAATGCTCTCGAGCGGATCCGGGCGTCGAGGTATTTCAAGGGGTATAATAAGGAACACGCCTGGACTCACAAGACATGCTTCTGGGATCTGCCTTACTTCAAGGACCTCCTTTGCCCACACTACATCGACGTGATGCACACTGAAAAGAATATCACCGAAGCCATTTTTGGTACATTGTTCGACATAGAGGGGAAATCAAAGGATAATACTAAGGCTAGAGTCAATGAAGAGGAGCTATGTGATAGACTGTTACAAAACATGAAAGAACCGAAAGGAAAGGGGAACTGGACGAAGCGAAAGGCATGGTTCAACCTTGGAAGGCCAGCTATGAAGGAAATTATTTTGTGGGTGAAAATGCAGTTGATGTTCCCCGATGGGTATGCAACAAATCTAAAGAGGGGAGCGAGTCTTCAAAAATTGAAAATATCTGTTCTAAAAAGTCATGATTGGCACATATGGATTGAGCGGATAATGCCGGTGATGTTGCGTGGCTTCATCCCTGAGGATGAATGGCTAGTACTGGCAGAGCTGAGCTATTTATTCCGTGTTATTTGTGTGAAAGAACTATCGCCTGGCCTCCTAGAAGAAATGGAACAGTTGGCGCCGGAGTTGATCTGCAAGTTAGAGATGATCTTTCCGCCAAGCTTCTTTAATCCAATGCAACACTTGATTTTGCATCTCCCGACCGAGGCACGATTGGGGGGGCATGCAAAATCGTTGGTGCTACTCAACTGAGAGGATGAAGAAGACGCTTCGAGCAAAATGTAAAAATAAACGTAGAATAGAAGCATCGATGGCCGAGGCATTCATCACTGAGGAGGCGCCAAACTTCGTGACAACACACTACGAAGCCAAAAATCATCATTTGCATAATCCGAAGCCTCGGTACAATGCTGAAGACCCTAAAAAGGGTCAATCCAACCTCAGCCTATTCAAAGAGAATCTCGCACCAGCCAGTGGTTGGAAACCAAGATGTCGTTGGATGTTGAAGAATGGCGAGACCATTTATTTGTATCTCTTCAACAACCCTAATGTAAATCTTGACCGTACATCGAGTAAGATCTAGGTACATTGTTTCGCAACTTCTAATTCCTTTGAACTGCTCTTATTCCTGGATATTTGATGCAGTCGATACGTCGCCATATTCTCGTATTGAGCGGTGATCCAAAAGGATTCCGTCGAAGAGTATGAGCTTCTGGCAAAGCAAGGAGCCGAATATCCCGGTTTCATCTCTTGGTTCAAAAAAACGGTAATTACCATTAGACCCTTTCATTTCTTTGGATAATTTGCGACTAATGCAACAATCCTTCCGTATTAAACTTGTAGGCTAATTCAGAGATTATGGATGCCAAATTGAGATAACTAGCTAATGGTTTTGACTATAAGGTCCGTTCATTTGACAAATAAGACATCAAAGGGTATCGCTTTTGTACCTATGGCAAAGAGCTATCTATGGCCGACATACAGTCTACAAATTGTTGTGTCTCTGCTATCGGCAAAGGAGGTATCGAGTATTATGGAAGAGTTGAAGCAATTTATGAACTTCAATTCTATGGTGAAAACCCACCAAACGTCATAGTCTTCAGATGTTATTGGTTCCAGCCGAGGGAGACTAGAAGGACTCATGAACATATAGGGCTAGTCGAAATCAAACAAAGCACCCATTTGGATGTTCCCGGTGTCTATATTACGGCTCAACAGGCAACCCAAGTTTTCTATCTACCGTGGGCCTGTCAAAGTGATCCAAATCTCAGTGGTTGGGATGTCGTTTATGAAGTGCCGCCACGTGTTAGACCACCTCCCCCCAATGAAAAGGATTATGAACCTCACATTAACCAAGACGCATATGAAGAAGGAGACATCTTCCAAGAAACACGTCTTTCCAAAAAAAACGTTTCAAGAACCGCTCTACTCCACCCCAGAACATTAAAGTAGACAACGATAGTGAATCCGACTTTGGTACGTCTCCAACGTATCTATAATTTTTGATTGCTCCATGCTACTTTATCTACTGTTTATATTGGGCTTTATTTTCCACTTTTATATTATGTTTGGGACTAACCTATTAACCGGAGGTCCAGCCCAGAATTGCTGTTTTTTTGCCTATTTCAGTGTTTCAAATAAACGGAATATCAAACGGAGTCCAAACGGAATGAAACCTTCGGGAACGTGATTTTCTCACCGAACGTGATCCAGGAGACTTGGACCCTACTCCAAGAAGTAACAGAGGCGGTCACGAGGGTGGGGGGCGTGCCGGTGCGCCCCCTGCCTCGTGGGCCCCCTGTTGCTCCACCAACGTACTCCTTCCTCCTATGTATACCTACGTACCCCCAAACAATCAGAACAGGAGCCAAAAACCTAATTCCATCGCTGCAACTTCTTGTATCCACGAGATCCCATCTTGGGGCCTGTTCCGGAGCTCCGCCGAAGGGGGCATCCACCACGGATGGCTTCTACATCATCACCATAGCCCCTCCGATGAAGTGTGAGTAGTTTACTTCAGACCTTCGGGTCCATAGCTAGTAGCTAGATGGCTTCTTCTCTCTTTTTGTATCTCAATACAATGTTCTCCCCCTCTCGTGGAGATCTATTCGATGTAATCTTCTTTTTGCGGTGTGTTTGTTGAGGCCGATGAATTGTGGGTTTATGATCAAGATTATCTATGAACAATATTTGAATCTTCTCTGAATTCTTTTATGTATGATTGGTTATATTTGCAAGTCTCTTCGAATTATCCGTTTGGTTTGGCCAACTAGATTGGTAGTTCTTGCAATGGGAGAAGTGCTTAGCTTTGGGTTCAATCTTGCGGTGTCCTTTCCCAGTGACTGTAGGGGCAGCAAGGCACGTATTGTATTGTTGCCATCGAGGATAACAAGATGGGTTTTTTATCATATTGCATGAATTTATCCCTCTACATCATGTCATCTTGCTTAAGGCGTTACTCTGTTTTTAACTTAATACTCTAGATGCATGTCAGTATAGCAGTCGATGAGTGGAGTAATAGTAGTAGATGCAGGCAGGAGTCGGTCTACTTGTCTCGGACGTGATGCCTATATACATGATCATACCTAGATATTCTCATAACTATGATCAATTCTGTCAATTGCTCAACAGTAATTTGTTCACCCACCGTAGAATACTTATGCTCTTGAGAGAAGCCACTAGTGAAACCTATGGCCCCCGGGTCTATTCTCGTCATATCAATCTCCATTACTTTAATACTTGCTTTGTTTTTACTTTGCCTTTTACTTTTCACTTTGCATCTCTATATCAAAAATACCAAAAATATTATTTATCATCACTATCAGATCTCACTCTCGTAAGTGACCGTGAAGGGATTGACAACCCCTAATCGCGTTGGTTGCGAGGAACTATTGTTTTGTGCAGGTACGAGGGACTTGTGCGTAGCCTCCTACTGGATTGATACCTTTGTTCTCAAAACTGAGGGAAATACTTACGCTACTTTGATGCATCATCCTTTCCTCTTCAGGGAAATCCAACGCAGTGCTCAAGAGGTAGCAGACTTCACCCCTGAGCCGGAACAAGAAGAGCCCGAAGAAGAAGAAGTTACTGCTGCAGATGACCTGTCAATGCTTTAACGATTACGT
Organism: Aegilops bicornis; assembly: GCA_021605145.1. Taxonomy (NCBI): domain Eukaryota; kingdom Viridiplantae; phylum Streptophyta; class Magnoliopsida; order Poales; family Poaceae; genus Aegilops; species Aegilops bicornis. The sequence continues at coordinate 770,735,548 of CM038673.1, read as the reverse complement.
AAAGGTGGCCTTCCACATGATGATGCATTTATTAATGATGATGATGAGCACGTTGTCGGTGTCAAAACCGGCGGATCTCGGGTAGGGGGTCCCAATCTGTGCGTCTAGGCTGATGGTAGCAGGAAGCAAGGGACACAATGTTTACCCAGGTTCGGGCCCTCTCGATGGAGGTAAAACCCTACTTCCTGCTTGATTAATATTGATGATATGAGTAGTACAAGAGTAGATCTACCACGAGATCGTAGAGGCTAAACCCTAAGAGCTAGCCTGTGATGGTATGATTGTAATTGTGATCGGCCTTCTAAGGACCAACCTCTCCGGTTTATATAGACAATCAAGAGGGCTAGGGTTTACATGGAGTTGGTTACAAGGAAGGAAATATAATATCCGGATCGCCAAGCTTGCCTTCCACGCCAAGGAGAGTCCCATCCGGACACGGGACGGAGTCTTGAGTCTTGTATCTTCACGCTTCAATAGTCCGGACGATGTATACAGTCCGGCTATCTGGAAACCCCCTAATCCAGGACTCCCTCAGTAGCCCCTGAACCAGGCTTCACTGACGACAAGTCCGGCGCGCAGTCTTGTCTTCGGCATTGCAGGGCGGGTTCCATCTCCGAATACTCCAAAGTAATTATCAAACACTTACACCGTGTCCGGATCTGCAAAATGATCTTCATATACCACCGTAGAGAGAATGATATTTCACAAATGCAATCTGCTGACAACTTTTTAGACAATGTGACATGTCATTACGGTCGGGTGATTATTTGAACCGTTTTCCCACAACCGGCCACAGCGCATATCGCGAGGCGGTTTCCTTGACATGTCTTGTCAAAGCAGAGATCGTGTCCCCTTATCACGGGATTCTCATCAATACGGGTATGGGTAATCCCACCGCGCCATCAATCGTGGCGCTTGGGAAGCAAGCGATCCTCAACGGGTAAGTGGGGAGGCGCACCTCTTTTGTCGCCTCTATAAAGGGATAAGAGTTTCCCATTTTTACCCACGCCTTCTTCCTCCCTTGCTCACCCCTGCCCCCTCGAGCTCCAGCGCCCTAGCCCAAGTTTTCTCGCACAGCTAAACATGTCGGGAGCAGGAGGCAAGTGGGTGGCTTCCACTGTGAAGGAGAAGCATACCGCGAATCTTCGGGTGGACGGATACTTGGCCGCAGACATAGCGCACCGGCTACCGGACAACGGGCAGGTCATTCCAACTCCGCTACCCGACGAGAGGGTCGTGTTTGTCGCCCACTTCGTCCGTGGGCTGGGATTTCCACTTCACCCCTTCGTCCGCGGGCTCATGTTCTACTATGGGCTAGATTTCCATGATCTAGCCCCAAATTTTGTCCTCAACATCTCGGCGTTCATCGTCGTATGCGAGGCCTTCCTCCGCATCAAGCCTCACTTTGGCTTGTGGCTACAAATCTTCTGCGTGAAGCCGAAGATCGTGAGCGGCCAGCAAGCGGAGTGCGGCGGGGCCATGGTGAGCAAGATGCCTAACGTCACCTGGCTTGACGGCTCCTTTACGGAGACCTTGAAAGGGTGGCAATCGGGGTGGTTTTACATCACCGAGCCGCGCGGTGCCAACTGGGTGCCGGCCCCCGAGTTCCGATCAGGAACCCCCATGCGGCTCACCTCCTGGGAAAAGAAGGGCCTGGCCTGGGGCGAACCTGCAGAGCTGACCGGACTCCAAAACTGCGTTAAGAGCATGAAGGACAAGAACATCAAGGTTGTCAACGTGATCCAGGTCATGCTCGTTCGTCGGATTCTTCCGTGCCAAAGACGGGCATTCAATCTGTGGGAGTTCGTCCCGGCCGAACACCAGACGCTTCGGAAGCTCTACGACATGACTCACACAGGCGCATGGAAGGTGTTGTGCAAGGCCTGCGAAGTACCTCCTCCCACATCCGAGGACCGCGTACTTCATGCCGCGCGGCCTCCTAGTCCGGTGAGTTTTCTGACTACCACCAGATTCAGCTCTTCCTAGTATATTCGTGGGGAAGTCTTAAGTAATTGTGCATATTTAACCAGGATTATGTGAAGACAGTGGAGCGGATTGACTATCAGGCTCCGCTGCCAGAAGTTCCAGCTGATGCTCTCCTGACAGAGATGCTGGTCCCGGCGCCCTACAAGGCACCGGAGAAGAAGGCCGAAAAGAAGGCCCCGGGGACCAGGAAGGGTCTCCGGCGTAAGGTTGTACTGGAAGCCTCGTCCGAAGACGATGAGGCAAACTCCTCCCCCGAAGGGAAGGAATAAGAAGAAGGGGCCGCCCCATCCGGAGAGGATGGGGGGCCTGAGAAGGCAGACCAGGGGGCACGAAAGGCTCCCGGCGCAAGGCCGTCATACCCACGTCGTCCGAAGACGACGAGACAGATTCCTCCCGCAGAGGCGGGGGGGAAACATGAAGAAGTTCTCCCTCCCCACACTGGGGAGGAGAAGAAGAGGAAAGCCGCCCCGGAGGAGGGGGCTGGGACATCCAAGAAGGGAAGGTGTCCCTTCCGGACTACTCCGCCACGGCCGCCCATAGCGAGGAGGGGTGGCTGCCCAGGGGGAAGCCCCTAGCGCGATCGTAAGTATCCGCACTCTATCGTAATTTTACTTCATAATCTTTTTAAAATGTCGAACATATATACAGTCCGTCCAGGGCTCATCCCGAGGTATCCTCGTCGGATGGGTCCCTGAACGATTCAGCGATGAACTCGCTCCCGATGGCCACTACTCCTCAGCCCGCAGATGACACGGAGGTGTTGTCCCGAAGGCTCCCAGAGCGGGGGGAGGTGACTCTGGAGACACCTCAAGGCGGAATTCCAGATGTCGGACACGTGGGGTTCAAGATTCCCGCGGATCGTGTCGATGAGAGCTGCAGTAGGCCGGGCTCTCAGCCGAACACTATTCCGGAACCTCCAACGGTTCCGGACTCAGGTGGGCAGCCCCTCGCTAGGGAGGGCGAGCCGTCCGTGCCGAGGACTTCCGTCATGCCAGAGGCATCAGATAGTTTGGTGGAAGCGCTTCGAGGTGCTTCCATGGATGACGAGCACTGTATTCTTATGAGTGCGGTGATTCAAAAGGTTCTGTCCGCCAGGAGCGGACTAACCGAAGCCTGCACAAGCCTCCTGACGGGCTTCGAGGTAAGTAGGGAATATGTAAAATTACCACCCGATAGGTAGTAGCCCCTGATGCTCTGTTCGGTGTTCGGAAGGAAAATCCGAACAGAGGGTCAATTATAATCCGCATGAGTCTAATAGTAAGTATGTATTTTGAATAAGCAGGTTGTCTTTGCTTGCCGCTGTCCGCTGGCCGAGGTCGCCGGACTAAAGCGGGACCTGGAGCAGGCGCAGGGGGAGCTCGACCTCACGAAGAGGCAGCTCGAAGAGAACAAAGGTGAGTGATTCCCCGCTCTCATGTAATGAAGGATAGATAAAATTGGTTATTCTAACGACGAAGCGTCGTGACTGTGTAACAGGGACCACCACCGAAGTGGTGTCTCTGAAGAAAGCGCTGTCCGAGGCCGAGAACAAGGCGGCCTTGGAACGTAAGGAGTGTGAAAAGCAAGATTCTTGAGTGGGCGAGGTACAGCAAGAGCTCCAGGAGCTCGGCAAGAAGTTCGAGTCCGTGGAGCATGAGCTTAAGATGAAAGAGGCCGAGCTTGCGAAGGCCCTTGCAGGTATGAAAGACGCCAAGGACAAAGCCGACAAGGCACGGCGAGAAATCCAGACAGCCAAGAAGATAGCCGCGGGTAAGACATTCTTTATGCAAAGCAAACATGTGGAGGAGGCGTTTCTTTTACTTACCCGAATTCGGAGCTCTCCAGGGGCATTCGCAGATCTGCCACGCAGCGTCTCAGACGTCGCGGAGTTATACCGTGCCGAGGAGGGGAGCTCCATGGAGAAGCTGTTCTGGTCCCAGTATGTCAGTCGAACACCCAATGCCTCAAGTGACCAATCAAGCGGTTGGTCGAACTCCTGAAGCGGCCGAAGTGGCTATGAAAGATTTCATAGTCCGGATGTGGCCTGGTGAGCCCCTGCCCACTAGCTACTTCGGCCTGATCAAGCGGATGGTGAATGCCTGTCCGTGGCTTGAGGTTATCAAGCGATCCGTTTGCATTGAGGGTGCCCACCGGGCCTTTGCCCGTGCGAAGGTGCATTGGGGCAAGCTGGATGCGGAGAAGCTGGTGAAGGACGGGCCACCAGAGGGCAAGGCGCATCGCTATCCCGAGAAGTATTACGATAGCGTTATGAAGGGCACGCGTCTCGTGGCCGATGAATGTACCAAGGACAAGATCTTTGAATAAATGTACCTCTGTCACTATTGTAATATAAAGACGAAGTTACTTGTGCTATGTAGTACTGTTTGATTTAAAATATTACCTTCTGTGTGGTTGTTTATAGAATTATGAAAGTAGGCCAGTCGTCGGCTTCCGCCCCCACGTAACTAGTACCGGGGTGTTCCTGGAAAAACCCGGATACTCTTTATCCAAATTTTTGGTCCCTTAAGGAGGTATCCAGCGCAGCGAACAAGGCAATCGGACTATGCAGCTTTATAACTTTCACTTAGCCATAGAAGTCTACAATTTTAAATTTCGGCGAAGCCCCTAGAATTCAGAGGGCCGAATTGGGGCGCTATATACGCCTAAATCGGACGAGGCTGATTCATCGCCTAAAGCGGAAAAAATCTTTAAGGATTTTAAGACCTCTCGAACAGCGACCAGCTCTCGCCGCATCATGCCGGTCAGTTTTCGGCTTTCTCTACTGAGGTGCTCGTCCGGAAGAACCGGGACACGATCGCAGTAGTTCTCCCTGCGCTACCATAGCCGATATAACGGAACGTAAGGTACCAAACCAAGGGAGCCGGGCAAACCCAACTATTGACCCAAGACGTGATTCAGAGCTGATGCATATAGTGCTATAAGTTTGGGGTGCCGCACTGTTGAAAGTGTTCGGACTTGTTATGTTGTATTATGAGGTGTCATAAGAAGCCCATGGCAAACTAACCATACCAAGGTGTACGGATGCAATATTAAATAAACATTTGCAAGAAATATGCGCAAATAGGAATAATAAGCTGACGCTATATATTGTTTCCCATTGATGAATAATACGTTTAAGTGTATCTTTACAACGGTAGCATTAAGCAGAAGTAAATAGGACTATTTAACATGTCCTATCCAAGGGCAGGCTGCATGTAGGTATGTAAAACAGGTATAACGATCGTGAATAGATTCCACCTGGGTATTTCCTTTTGTGCGCAAAGCCTGTTGCCTCCTTGGTTTTCTCTCCTATGTAAGTCCGACAATCCGGCTCTTCTGAAGAGGCTGCTCTAAAGCAATGTCCTGAAAAATAAGAAGGATGGGTTATGAAGGTATGTAGCGGTTATACCGCACTGTTGACTGAGTCATTGTTGCGCCTCCGCCTACGCCCATGGTATTTTGAGTGCGTAATTGTGTACGCGTGGCACGAATGCTGCTTTGATGGGGCTTGAGCGGAGGCCGGACTACTAGTCGCGCTCTTGGCGTGCCTGATGATCCTGTGGCGGGGTGCTCCGGACTGGCTTGACGGTGCTCGAAGTTGTTGTCGCCGGATTGGTTTGTCGGAGGAGGCCGCATTGTACTTCCGCCGCAAGGGTTGCAGTATGCCCTTCTGTTCGGAGAGAGCGGTCCATGTTTCCTTTGACTGTTATGACCCCGCGTGGTCCGGCATCTTGAGCTTGAGGTATGCGTAGTGTGGTACCGCATTGAATCTAGCGAATGCGGTTCGTCCGACAGTGCGTGGTAACCACTGCGAAAAGGGACGATATCGAAGATTAACTCTTCGCTTCGGAAGTTATCCGGAGATCCGAAGACCACTTCCAATGTTATAGAGCCTGCGTAACGGCCTCTACTCTAGGAATCACACCTTTAAAGGTGGTTTTGGTGGGCTTGATCCTTGAAGGATCAATGCCCATTTTGCGCACTGTGTCCTGATAAATCAGGTTCAGGCTGCTGCTGCCATCCATAAGGACTCGCGTGAGGTGGAATCCGTCAATGATTGGGTCTAGGACCAATGCGGCTGAGCCGCCGTGACGGATGCTAGTAGGGTGATCCCTACGATCAAAGGTGATCGCACAAGCTGACCATGGGTTGAATTTGGGGCGACTGGCTCCATCGCATAGACGTCCCATAGTGCTCGCTTCCGTTCCCGCTTGGGAATGTGAGTGGCGTAGATCATGTTGACCGTTTTCACCTGGGGGGGGGGGGATTTCTTCTGTCCCCCCGTGTTCGGACGCCGGGGCTCTTCGTCATCGTCGCTGTGCAGCCCCTTGTCCTTGTTTTCAGCGTTTATTTTGCTGGCCTATTTGAACACCCACCAGTCTCTATTGGTGTGGTTGGCTGGCTTGGCCGGGGTGCCATGAATTTGGCACGAGCGCTCCAGTATACGGTCCAGACTGGATGGTCCCTGATTGTTTCTTTTGACCGGCTTCTTCCGCTGACCGGACTTGGATCCGCTGAATCCGGCGTTGACTGTCGTGTCTTCAGTGTTGTCGCCGTTGTTCCATCGCTTATGTCTGTTACGCCGTGGCTTGCCGTTATTGTCGTGGCCATCCGATGTGCCAGAATGTGGTGTAGTGCTGCTGCAAGCCAACCAGCTGTCCTCGCCCGCGCAAAAGCGGGTCATTAGTGTTGTGAGAGCTGCCATGGACTTTGGTTTTTCCTGGCCGAGGTGTCGGGCGAGCCACTCGTCATGGATATTATGCTTAAAAGCCGCCAGGGCTTCGGCGTCCGGACAGTCGACTATTTGGTTCTTTTTAGTTAGGAACCGAGTCCAGAATTTCCTGGCTGACTCTCCGGCCTGTTGAGTAATGTGGCTCAAGTCATTGGCGTCCGGTGGTCGCACATATGTGCCCTGGAAGTTGTCGAGGAATGCGTCTTCCAGGTTTTCCCAGCTGCCAATGGAATTTGCTGGCAGGCTGTTTAGCCAGTGCCGGGCGGGTCCTTTGAGCTTAAGGGGAAGATACTTGATGGCATGTAGATCGTCTCCGCGGGCCATGTGAATGTGGAGAAGGAAATCTTCAATCCATACTGCGGGGTCTGTTGTGCCATTGTATGATTCGATGTTTACGGGTTTGAACCCTTCTGGGAATTCATGATCCATCACTTCGTCAGTGAAGCAGAGGGGGTGTGCGGCGCCTCTATGCCGGGCTATGTGGCTACACAGTTCCAATTGCTCTGGGTGGCTGTGTTCGGCCCGGCCGGACTTGTTGATAGTGTGTCCGGCGTGACGGTCGTCGTCGCGCGTTTGGGCGCGCCCCCGTGATCCGTAGATCGATCTTGGCTGTTCTGCTTTGTTTTCCAGTATATCTTGCAGGTCCTGCCTATTGCCCCGGGCCGTAGTGTATTGGCGTGGGGGTGCGGGCTGGTATTCGGGCTGATACGCCGTTTTATCCCGGCCACGAGGTGGCCGGTCAGCCATGTGGCGCTCGAGTCCATATTCCTCGGCTGCCAGGACTTCAGTCCATCTATCTATGAGCAGGTCTTGATCAGCTTGAAGTTGCTGCTGCTTCTTTTTCAGGCTCCTTGCAGTGGCCATAAGCCGGCGCTTGAAGCGCTCCTACTCTACGGGATCCTCAGGCACGCCGAACTCGTCATCGCCGAGGCTAATCTCATCTTTGGAGGGGGGCATGTAGTTGTCCTCCTCCGGATATCCGTCCATCGCCTGTTCGTCTGGGCTGACCTGCTCATCTTCCTGCTCGACCTGCTCGAAGGCAGGCTGATCAGGGTTGTATTACTATTCGGCACCATCCGAATTGTTTTTAAATCTCTGGGCGGTGTTCTTGTGGCGGGGGCTTGGCGGCGTCGGCAGCGCCCATGCTTTGTTTTTCTCCCTGAGGGGTTATCCTCCGTTGCCTCATCGCCATTGGTTTCCTTCGGAGTGTCCACCATATATATATCATAGGAAGCGGTGGCTATCCACCGCCCCGTGAGCGGTGGTTCATGTTCTTCTCCTGAATCGTCGTCCATACCATCGATGTTTCGGAGTCGAAGTCAAGCACGTCGGTTAAATCATCGACCGTGGCAATGAAGTGGGTGGTGGGTGGGCAACGAATTCCTTCGTCGCCCGCTTCCCACTCGAGCCGGACATAGTTCGGCCAAGAGCCTCCTGACAAAGAGAGAGACTTTAATGAGTTCATCATGTCGCCAAAGGGCGAGTGCTGGAAGATATCCGCAGCGGTAAACTCCATTACCAGAGCCCAACCAGGCTCGGCGGGCTCGGGAGCGCGTGGACTGGATCCTACAACCGGATACGAGTCCGGGGGTCCGGAGTCACAGGCTTCTACAGAGGTGAGACCTGTGTTCGGCTCCAACGCCGATGAGTGTGCGGCCTGTGGGGTGGGGTCCATCCCTCCGTCCTTAGGCAACACAGCCTGCTCCGGATTTAGGTCCGGGGCTACTGCAGGGGTGATATCCCGAGCATTGTCCGACAGCAGGTCTAAGCCATGCTCATCGTGACTGTCCGGTGCTCCTGGCACAGGCCCGAATCCGTGGAAGATCAAGTCTCCGTGAATTTCGACTGTGTAGTTCAAGTTTCGGAACCTGACCTGGTGGCCAGGGCGTAGCTGTTGACCTGCTCTAGATGGCCAAGCGAATTGGCCCGCAGTGTGAAGCCGCCGAACACGAAGATTTGTCCGGGGAGAAAAGCCTCGCCCTGGACCGTGTTGTTGATGATTGAAGGCGCCATCAAGCCCCGCAGCAATGACATAGAGGAACTCTCAATGAAAGCACCAATGTCGGTGTCAAAACCGGTGGATCTCAGGTAGGGGGTCCCGATCTGTGCGTCTAGGCTGATGGTAACAGGAAGCAAGGGACACAATGTTTACCCAGGTTCGGGCCCTCTCGATGGAGGTAAAATCCTACTTCCTGCTTGATTAATATTGACGATATGAGTAGTACAAGATTAGATCTACCACGGGATCGTAGAGGCTAAACCCTAAGAGCTAGCCTATGATGGTATGATTGTAATTGTGATCAGCCTTCTAAGGACCAACCTCTCCGGTTTATATAGACACCGGAGAGGACTAGGGTTTACATGGAGTCGGTTACAAGGAAGGAAATATAATATCCGGATCGCCACGGAGTCTTGAGTCTTGTATCTTCACGCTTCAATACTCCGGATGATGTATACAGTCCGGCTGTCTGGATACCGCCTAATCCAGGACTACCTCACACGTCATTACCGATAGTGATGATGATGATGCATTTATTAATGATGATGATGATGAGCATGTCATTACCGATAGTGATTATTAGGTATTAAAACTTTTATGTTGTACTTGATTTATATAGTTATTTGTATGATTGTATGATTTATATAGTTGGTATGTATAATTTTCTTACTTTGTATGATTTTTTCTTATACATAGTGCCATGGTCTTGATATCCGTCCCCGTTGGCCCTCGCCCCTTTATGATTCAGATGTGGTAAATTCTCTTTCATAACTATTTGTTGCATTTCACATTTATGACAATTATGGCCATCAAGTTGACATAGAGATATTTTAATTTCGGAGGTATGTGAACCGGAATTTGAAACCGACCCTCTTGTCGAGAAGTTAAATTTAGTTGAAAAAGAAAATGAGTATTTGAAAGAAAAAATTAAAAGAATTGAAGAAGAGAAGATAACATTGGAGTTGTATGTTGCCGATGTCATCGATGATCACAAGATGAAGATGAATGCAATGCGCTTGAAGATGGATGCAATGCGCCTGAAGCTTAAGAAGATTAGAAAATATGCCATTGATAATGAGGCTTGGTTTAATTATGTCGTTGGATCAATTGTTACCTTAGTTGCGATCTTCATCACATTTGTTGTGATGAGGGTAAGTTTTCTCTACTGTTTTGCTTTACAAATAGATACTTAGCTTATTTTCCTCCTAAATGGCATAATTACCTAAGTTAGATAAAAAGAAGAGCTATACTTAGCTTATTCAGTTCATTTATGACATACTTAGCATACTTAGGTCAAAATGGCATAATAATCTTTGTTACCTCCAAAATGATATAGACTTAGCTTATTTTCCTCAAAAATGACATAATAACCTTACTAAGCTCCAAAATGACCTATTTACCTAGCTTAGCTCTAAAATGACCTACACTTAGCATTTTTACCTAGCTTAGCAATAAAATGGCATTTTTACCTACCTTAGTTAGAAGAAGAAGAAGATAAAGAAGGGGAGAGGAGAAAAAGAAAGAGAAGAAAAATCTTCTTCTTCTTCTTCTTCTTCTTCTAACTAGTCTTCTTCTTCTTCTTCTTCTTCTTCTTCTTCTTCTTCTTCTAACTTTCATCATTCCAAATTTGCAGATTTGCTTTACATGAGGAAGCTTGGATTATTGGAGCGTACTATTCTTCTAGTGCTTCCTTTTTGTTTATGAAAACTTGTTTGATATGTATGTCTATATGGATATGTTGTTGGAAACTTGTTTCTAGTTATGTATATATGGATATGTTGGACTTTGTTGAACTATGTTGTTGGATATATATGTTGGATTTGATGAAATATGTTGTTGGACATGTTGTTGGATATGTATGCATGTATATCTGTGTTTGAAACCATGTCTAATTAATTGGATTTAAATAAAAATAGGGGATATATAGGGTCTTTGCGGTCCGCTAGCAGACGGCAAAGAGGACACATGGCAGTCACCTGTACAAACTGGGCACACTGGCTGCCTATTTGGTCATTTTGCCATTTGCTAGCAGACGGCAAAGTGACCAATAGGCCTGGTAAACAGGGCCATCTATGCCGTCTGCTGGCAGACGGTATAGCTGGCCACGTGGCAGCTTCCCTGTGCTGGCCTAGCTAAGATCTTTGTCGTCCATCAGCTGATGGCAAAGAGGCTTCCCCTGGCGGACGACAAAGAGCGCCATTAACTCCCTAACGGCTCTCACCCCACACCAGTGCCATCCATTCTCTTTTCCGTCTGCTGGCCACGGATGGCAGACGGCACAATCATTTGCCATCCATTTCTATAAAGCGGACGACAAAGAAAGCCTTTGCTGGCACGTGTTCAGACGGACAGTTTGCCGTTCGCTGGCTGACGGCAAAGGAGTTTGCCTTCCGGGATCTGTGCCTTTGCCTTCCGCCATGGCGGACGGCAAAGAAGCTGATTCCAATAGTGATAGGAGAAGGTTCTTCTGACAAGTCACTAAGAACAAAAAAATATATTACCTGGTCAAATGGACTAGGATTTGTCGATCCAAAAAAAAGGGTTTTGGGAGTTAAGGACCTCCATAAGCAGAACTTGAGTTTACTTACTAAATGGTGGTGGAAACTGGAGACAAAAAGTGGCTTATGGCAAGATATTGTTAAGGCCAAATATTTTCGTAGAGATACTATTGCTTCAGTTTAGGGGAAAATCAGTGACTCCCCATGCTGGAAAGCAATAATGAAAGTTATGGATTTATATATGGCTGGTAGGCAGGTATTGATCCAATCTGGCAATATTGCCAGGCTTTGGATGGACCCTGTTGGGGATCAATTGCCGTTCGGTGAACAATTCCCCAGATTATTCTCTATTTGTAACTATCCCGACTGCGCTGTTAATTCTTGCCTGGTGGCTGACCCCTTATCTTTCTTTCCAAGAAGGTTAAACCAGGAACTAGGGGAGCAGTGGCAGCAGATGGTTGATACAATTAGGAAAGCATGTATTTCTGATGAAAGTGATAAAATCAAATGGGCTTTGGCCTCTAAATCTTACTTTACCACCCGATCAGTTTATTCTTTTCTGGAAAAGAACATCTCAGGATGTGACTATCGTTGGATATGGAAGGCATGTATGCCTTTGAAAATATAAATTTCCATGTGGCAATTGTCACAGAACGCGATTCTGACCAGAGATGTGATGAAACACAGGGGATGAAAAAAAGATCCTAAATGTTCCTTCTGTGCAGAGAAAGAAACATCTCAGCATTTATTCTTTACTTGTCCAGTAGCCAGGGTAACTTGGAGGGTTGTGGCCTGTATGTTTGGGACTGATCTATGCCCAAACAACATATGGCAAGCATACTCGTGGTGTCATTCCTTCTTCCCAGAGGGGGAGGTGTTCTATACTGTGAGCATTGTAGCCATATGTTGGGCTACTTGGACATGCCGCAATAGAGCTACATTTGAATTTATCCCTCTTAAAAACCCGTTTGAATGTACATTTTCCACTTGTGATCTTTTATGATACTGGGCAGGGCTGATGAAGCAACAAAGGGATGCGGACGACCTGAGGACTGGAGCAGCCATGCTGAAGAACAGTGCTTCAAGGCTGATGCAGAGCTGCGCCATGGCGTACCAGGAAGAGGGAACTCGCTGAAGCAATATGGCAAGTAAAAAAAGATCCAGTTCAAGCCAGGGAGTGATGTCTGCTGTCAAACGGAGGGGGTGATGTTTTGCTGATCGTGTGCGGGCATTTTGCCTATGTCTTTGGTCTTTGGTCTCGTAAACTAGATAGTCTTGCAGTTTCTATGGCTGATGATTTGATGTAATGGTGTCGTCGGGTTTTCGCCCCACAGTGAGTAATCTCGATGGCGAGTGCTCACAGTGGGTTTCCAGGCGATGCTTGAACCCGCTTTCCTCTTTCCCGTCTCATTTCCTGGACAAATGATGTATTTCCATTATGTCGAAGTAATGGAAAGGGGCAATGCCCGGTTAAAAAAAACCAAGAAGCGCCTTAATGCATCTTTGTCTCTCTGTCTCTCACTCTCCTACACAATAAATCCACTATTTTATTTTACCTTGCCAAAGCCAAATCATTTGTCTCTTTTAAACTATAGTTTCATTTTTGAATTCTTTTATATATTTGAAATCCTGACACCGAGACCTTTAGAACAAGATCAATCTTGGATAGATTTCAAACACGTTTAAATTTCAACATTTCATATTCCACATGTGAAAAAATATATTTGCATATGTGAAATAGATGTGATTTTGTGAAACAAGCCAGTGGAAAGTGAAATTTGGCTTCTGAAAATGAAAACAATATGAAATTGAAATTTTAACTTGTGGAACTGTTTTTTGGAAATGTGTGAAATATGTTATTTCAAAATTGTGGAACTGAAATATGTGCGATTTTTGTGAAATACGGGTTTTGAAAATAACAATAATATGAAACTGAAATGTCAACTTGTGAAACTGATTATTTGGAAATGTGTAACAATTTTTTTATAGAGTGAAATATGTTATTTTAAAATTGTGGAACTGAAATATATGTGATTTTTGTGAAATGCGGGTTTTGAAAAGGATAATAATATGAAACTAAAATGTCAACTTGTGAAACTGATTATTTAGAAATGTGTAACTGTTTATTTCAAATGAGTGAAACATGTTATTTTCAAAATGTGAAATTGAGATAGATGTGATTTTTGTGAAACAAGGCAGTGAAAAGTGAAATGTGGGTTCTGAAAATGAAATATGTAACTGAAATGTCAGCTTATGAAAATGATAATTTAAAAATATGTAATAGTTTATTTCAAAAGAGAGTAATATGTTATTCCAAAAATGTGAAATTGAAATAGATATGAGTTTTATGAAACAAGAGTATGAACTGAAATGTGGGTTCTGAAAACTAAAACAATATGAAACCAAAATGTCATCTTATGAAACTGATTATTTTCGAAATGTGTAACAATTTATTTCGGAAGAGTGAAATATTCTTTTTCAAAAATGTGATATTGAAATAGATATGATTTATGTGAAATATGTTTCGTGAATTTAACCCGATTTAAAATGTATCATAAATCGGTCTTGTTTTAAAGGTCTTTGCGGCAGTAGTTCAAATATATAAAATGTTTTCGAATCGGAATTTTGGTTTATGAGATATGAATTATTTAAGTTACTAAAGGTGAAATAAATTAATGAATTAGTTTGGAAGAGAGAAGAGAGAGAATGGCAGCACATGCATGCTAACTCTGTACAGCTGAAACTAGTGAGACCTAGCATACATCGACAGGTTTGATAGCTGTGTATTCTGAAAACAAAATGACTACTTTTTTATATTGCACAGTGTTACACTAATCTTTAGACAGGACGAGCGGCTAGCGAGTGACCGCGCAATTTTCCATTTTGGTGGAGCACGGGGTATAGCAACACGGCCAGCACCTCTTTGGCCCCTGTCTCCACGCTTGCGCGCAGCAGCTTGACGAAACGCTCGCTCTCTATCATGGCACGCCAGCTCCCGCAGACGAGCTTGAGATGCATGAGCTCCCGTGGCGGTGGAGCACGGCCTGCTAGGCCACGCATAGGGCCTGTTAAGTATGTTATTTATGCATATATATTGACTAGGCCCATTTCTTTAGTTTGTTTTATAGATTAAGGGAGAGGCTTCACTTTGTACTTATATATATCGTGCACATTGCACCGAATCAATATATCGTGCAATTCATACATCTTCATAATATCAGTTTTTAGGTTCTAAAACCCTAGCTTCCACCGCCGCCACCGCCACCGCGCCTCCTCCCGCGCCGCCACCGCCGCCTTCCCTTCGCCGCCGTCCACGCACCCCTGCGCCGGCCGCGTCGCTACCTCTCCAAACCCCGCGCCGCGCCACATCGTTCGTTCCTAGCCGCTGCCCGCGTCGCTAACCCCGGCCGCCCGCGATACGATCGCGCTCCGAGCCGCTGCCCAACACGCTAGCTGCCAACATCCATCAAGCGCTCCCGTGATTGCTAGCCACCAACACCAGATCGCCAGCCACCAGATCGCTAATTCACATCGCCGCAGCACCACGCCGCTCGCGATCGCTGACTCCGAGCCCGCTTACGTCGTCCGCTGCTGCCGTGCTACTGCTACTGCCTGCCTGCCGTATCACTAAAGCCGCCGCAAATCTCACCCGAGCCATCCGCGCCACCCGCTCCGTCCCGTCCTCGCTATGTAATCCGTCACCTCCTTCGCGTCAACTCCAACCGTTCGCTGATGCCAACCCTCCCTACGTCAATGACATCCGCAAGCTCAATATCTTCGAGCGCGTGTCGGTTCGTCTTTCCCAGGCGGACTCCTCCTACCACTCCCTCGTGTTTCGGGAGTATCATCGCATGGACCACATGGATGGCACCGTCCACTCTAGCCTCGTTCCCGAGTTTCATGACTGGTCCACCATCGACATCACGATCATCCGCTGATTTTCCCTCACCATCACGCCCGACCTCTTCCAGACGGTCGTGACGGACGGTGATGATGCATGCGCCGTGTGGACCAAGCTGAACGGGCTCTTCACCAACAACAAGCTCCAGCGTCACGTTTTTCTGCAGCAAGAGTTCTTTGGGTGTCATCAGGACAACACCTCCATCGACGACTATTGTCGCCGCCTTAAGACTCTCGTCGACGAGCTTCGCGATATCGGCGCCAAGGTCGATGATGACCTCCACCTCAGCATGCTCACTGCCGGGCTCAACGAGGATTTGGGCAACGCCGCAGGGAACACTACAAAAAAATACACTTCCATGATGATACGTGTTTGTCACAGTAGGTCGCGTTTTTTGTCATGCATGTACATCCATGACAAATTTATGACAGAATCAAGATAGTCATACCTGTGCTGTCGTAGAAGTGTTCGATGACATTACCAAAATTATCATCACGGAAGTGTCCACTTCCATGACGATAAATCGCGCGTCACCGAACTGCTTTCGTCAAGGATGACCGACAAGTGGCATCCACCGTAACGGAACGCCGTTAAGCTATCGGGTCAGGTTTTGGATCCGATAACCCGTTAACAGCCCCGGCCAATGGGGCTTTTCCGCGTGTAAAATCATCATTGGCTGGAGGAAACACGTGTCGGCTCACCGTTGGGACAGATGTCATCCACTCATTGGACGAAGGCGCCTATGATACGTTGATACGTGGCACGGCCCAACAGAGGCCCATTCCTCTGAAAAGGTTGGCCCGTTTGACTTGGTCAAAAGGTGGCGGGCCGGCCCATGGAAAGCCGGTTAACAGCATGTTCGCATATTGATGAAGTCATGTACCTAGGGTAGGGTCATGGACCTGTCCAAGATACCCTCCCCAAGGACATCCTTAGAATAAACTACATTACAGTCGACCTGGTAGGATATCACTCGACAGACGTAAAGACACTCGACTATGAAGACTCACTCGACCACCAGGAGCTCAAGAACCACCCAGTGTCCAAACGGTCTGTAATTAAGTAGTCTTTATGGTCATGATGACACTTTATGTAAGGCATTACCAGTAACGCCTGACCTTAATGTACTTTTAACCCTCCGCTACTTGGGCTCGCTGGGGTCCTGGCGTACTCTATATAAGCCACCCCCCTCCACTGGTAGAAGGGTTCGCACCCCTGTAATTCATACACATATAATTCAGTCGACCGCCTCCGGGCTCCGAGACGTAGGGCTGTTACTTCCTCCGAGAAGGGCCTGAACTCGTAAACTCGTGCGTACCAACTACTCCATAGCTAGTACCTTGCCTCTCCATACCTACCCCCCATTCTACTGTCAGACTTAAAACCACGACAGTTGGCGCCCACCGTGGGGCAGGTGTTCTAGCGATTTGTTGGAGAAGTTGGGATTCTTTCGATCTCCTACACCATGGTTTCAGGTGGAGTTTTGGTCGAGGGCCGCGAGATCCGTCTCGGTGCGCTCACGTTCATCGCCAACGACTCCGCGTGGCTTCAGGAGGCTCCTCTCGACGTCGACGCACTCCCCGTCCGCGGGGCAACGCACTTTCGCGCGTGCGTCCGCCGCGTCCTCCTGCGGCAACCGTCGACCCATTATGGGTCGGTTCTTGTGTCGTCCTCACTCCCAGTCTCCCGCCGGCGCAAGCACTCCGGTCGGTCGAGACTTTAGCGGTGGGTGAGGCATGCGGTGGCTCGCTAGTCGGCCACTTCCCAAGTTGCGGCAATCGAGCCCGACGAATCTCTCTACGGCCTGTTCGATCTGTCGACTGGCTTCGCAGAGACTGCATCCGAGTGCGATAGCAGCGATCCGACAGTGGAGGTTCTGATGGTTGACGGACCACGCAATCCTCCTGGATTCCCCCGCATCGACGGAGTCGACGGTGGAGGCGATCCGGCGCAAGATCACGAAGAGTACCAGCCCGAGCCCCTCACCTCGCTGCAGAGGGAGGAACTCCGCCGCTGGAACATGGATGCGCTTCACACTCCTACCATTGGAGAAACCCCGAGGCTCGTGCCTTGGAGGATGCGCGTTTGGCCAACCTGGTCGAATGCACTCGATTGGAGAACCTCCAGCGAGTTCTCGACGAGCGCACGCGACCACGGGTTCCAGAATCCAGTCGACGTCAGCTCTTTCCACAACCGACTCAGGTATATCGAACTCCGATTCAGAATTTAGCAGCTGCAGCCCGTATAGCAGAATCGATTCAGCCTTCCCAGTCGGAGGCGGGTAGAGGTTTGCAACAGATCAGAGATTTACTCCGGGCGGCAGGAGATCAAAATTCAGTCGTATCAAAATCACGGAACAGGATTCACAGCAGATCCGTCGCTGCGAATCCGGTCCAGTCGGCCCATAGTCCAAGATCTCCCCCGAGGCGTGAGGAACATGGAGGCCTGCGTTCAGTACAAGAACCGCGAGCCGTATGAGCACCGATTCGATCGCAATGATCGACGTCGAGTGCCCACCCCTCCCCCAAGGGGTGGATCATACGCTCCTCGACAACAAGATGACAGACGCCAGCACAATGTTTGGCGAAGGATTCCAGTCGACCCCAGAGAGCTAGGCTTTGATGCGAGATCCATTATCGTTCAAGGCTTGGTCGACAGGAACAGGGCTCACCGAGAAGGCCATGACAGAGATGTTCCCTCCAGTAGTAGAGTTCATGTCTCAGGGCCAGAGTGCTTTAGCAGGGCCATCAGAGTCGCAGTGATTCCTCCCAACTTCAGGTTGGTGACCGGAGTCAGTAAGTTCACCGGTGAGTCCAAGCCTGACACTTGGCTTGAGGACTACCGAGTGGCTGTCCAGATTGGCGGCGGCAACGATGAGGTAGCTATGAAGCATTTGCCCCTTATGTTGGAGGGTTCGGCCAGAGCGTGGTTGAATCAGTTGGTACCCAGCAGTATTTACACTTGGGAAGATCTTGCCCGAGTGTTTGTCAGGACATTTGAAGGGACTTGCAAGCGACCAGCAGGGTTGACAGAGTTGCAGTCATGTGTACAGAAGTCGAATGGAACTTTGAGAGATTACATCCAGAGATGGATTACCTTGCACCACACAGTTGAGAATGTGTCTGATCACCAGGCAGTCTGTGCCTTCAAGGAGGGTGTCAAGAACAGAGAGTTGAGTCTGAAATTCGGTCGGACAGGAGATATGACCCTGAGTCGAATGATGGAGATTGCCACCAAGTATGCTAATGGTGAAGAAGAGGATCGGCTCCGGAGTGGTAAGTACAAGTCAGCCGCTAATGAAGCCGGAGGAGGAAATTCCAGTCGGAAGCAGAAGCGCAAAGCCGAGCCAGCCTCTCCCGGAGAAGCCTTGGCTGTGACCCCAGGAAAGTTTAAGGGGAAACCCAAGGGTCGGTGGAACCCCAAGAAGGTGAAAGACCAAGATGGGAATGATGTGTTGGACTTGCCATGTCACATTCACATGAAGAAAGATGAAGAGGGTAAACTCATTTACCCGAAGCATACCACTCGACAGTGTCGGCTCTTAATTCAGCAGTGCCAAGGGAAGCATCCCAAGGATAAGGAAAAGGGGTCAGACAAAGTTGAGGACAAGGAAGATAGTGATGGTGGATACCCCGTGTCAATTCCACCTCGATGATTTTGGCCGATGTTGAAAGAAAAAGTTGATTGAAAGTTATCAACCGAGAAGTGAACATGGTCGCTCCGGCGACGCCAAATTATCTGAAATGGTCCCAGACCGCCATCACATTCGACCAGTCTGATCACCCGACACACATTGCCACCCCTGGGAGGCAAGCGTTGGTGGTCGATCCAGTGGTCGAAGGCACTCGACTGACCAAAGTTTTGATGGATGGTGGCAGTGGTTTGAACATTTTGTATGTCGAGACGTTGAAGGGGATGGGCATTCCGATGTCCAGACTCAGCACCAGCAACATGAGCTTCCATGGAGTCATTCCTGGAAAGAAAGCTGAGTCACTCGGCCAAATTGCTCTCGATGTGGTTTTTGGAGACTACAAGAATTTTCATAAGGAAAAGTTGACCTTTGAGGTCGTGGATTTCCAGAGTGCTTATCACGCTATTCTGGGAAGGCCGGCGTATGCCCATTTCATGGCTCGACCATGTTATGTGTACCTTAAGCTGAAGATGCCCGGCCCCAAGGGTGTGATCACTGTCACTAGCAATCGGAAGAAAGCGGAAGAGTGTTTCCAGAAAGGCTCTAAGATTGATGATGCTCAGATGGCAGTGGTAGAATTGCAAGAATATCAGAAGACTGCAGATCCGAGTGATTTGTTGCGAGCCAAGAAGCCCGCTACGGAGTCGGCATTTCAGTCGTCCGGTGAGACGAAGCAGGTTCACATTCATCCGACTGATCCCAATGCTGCTCCGACTCACATCTCAACAACACTCGACTCCAAATAGGAAGAAGCGCTCATCCAGTTCCTCCGTGAGAACTGGGACATCTTTGCATGGAAGCTTGCTGACATGCCAGGTGTTCCTAGGGGACTGGCTGAGCATCGTCTGCGAGTCGACGCAAAACTCAAACATGTCAAAGAATATCTTCGACGGTCCGCCGTCCAGAAGAGAAAGGCCATAGGCGAGGAGGTGGCTCGGATCTTAGCGGCGGAGTTTATCCGAGAAATTTACCACTCCGAGTGGCTCGCCAATGTTGTCATGGTCCCTAAGAAGGACAATTCACTGCACATGTGCATCGACTTCAAACATATCAATCGGGCCTGCCCGAAAGATCATTTTCCTCTCCCCCGCATCGATCAAATAGTCGACTCGACTGCGGGATGTGAGCGGTTGTATTTTTTAGACCCATATTCCGGGTACCATCAGATCCGTCTGTATGGATCCGACGAGATCAAAACAGCTTTCATCACTCCATTCGGGTGCTTCTGTTATGTCACCATGCCATTCGGCCTCAAGAATGCCGGAGCCACGTTCATGAGGATGATTCAAGTGTTTACTCACTCAAATCAGTCGAATGTGGAGGCATACATGGATGACATTGTGGTCAAGTCACGGAAAGGTTCCGACCTGTTGGTGACCTTGCTGAAACATTTGCCAATCTCGTGGAGGTATGATATCAAGCTTAATCCATCAAAGTGCACATTCAGAGTTCCTAGCGGAAAGTTACTCGGTTTTCGTTTCTAAACGAGGAATCGATGCTAACCCGTAAAAGTTGGCACTATACTCGAATGAAACGCCTGCGTGCGTGTGCACGATGTCCGTAAGCTTCTTTGGATGCTTGGCCGCTTTAAGTCGATTCATCTCGCCTCGGTGAAAAGGCATTGCCTCTTTACCGATCGATGAAGAAGTCGGACAAGTTCGAGTGGACTCTGAAGGCTGATGCAGCGTTTGCACAGCTAAAACCTCTGCTCTCCACTCCAGCCGATTGCTTGCTGCCCCAATCAAGAAGGAGCCGTTGCTGCTTTACATTGCAGCCACAGGACAAGTCGTCAAGACAAGACTTATGGTCGAGTGAAGAGGAAGGAAAGGCCTTCAAAGTTCAGCGCCCAAGATATTATCTTTTCCAAGTATTAACCCCGTCAAAGCAAAGATACCCTCATTATCACAAGCTTGTGTATGGGATATATATGACCGCGAAGAAGGTTGCTCATTACTTCTCTGATCATTCCATTACGATTAAATCAATGACGCCCCATTATCAAAGATTCTACACAACAGAGACGCAACTGCTCGAGTGGCGAAATGGGCGATTGAACTTCTTCCCCTTGATATCAAGTTTGAGGCAAAGAAAGCCATAAAGTCCCAAGCAATAGCAGATTTCATCGCCGAGTGGATTGAACAACAGTTACTAACTCAAGTTCACTCGAACCTTTGGACTATGTTCTTTGATGGTTCCAAGATGTTGAATGGTTCCGTGTCAGTAGTATTGGTTTCCCCGAGGAGATAAGCTCAGATATGTGCTCCAGATTCACTTTGATTCTTCCAACAATGAAGCGTAATCTGAAGCAATCGCTTGTATGGGTTGCGTATGGCCATTTCACTCGGTGTCCGTCGCCTCATGGTCTATGGCGACTCAGATCCGTGGTTAATCAGGTGATGAAGGCGTGGGATGTCGTAAGTCCAGCCATGATCGGCTACTGTAATGCAAAGTGAGGAAGCTAGAGAAGAAGTTTGAGGGTTAGAGCTCCATCATATACCCCGATCGAAAAATCAAGTCAGCCGATGATTTGGCGAAAATAGGGTCCAAGAGGGAAGCCATTCCCAATGATGTGTTTTTGGAGCACATCCGCACAACGTCGATTCAAGAGGATCCCTTCACCGAAGAAGCTCCACAGCCAAAAAGTGCCACTGATCCGACTGAAGTTGAGGTCCCAGCGGTGGTCGACCTGGTCATGGAAGTCGTGGTCGCTACTCCCGATCGACAAGATCAGACATCGCGCGTATATCCCGAGGAAAGAGCTCCCGGAGAATGAAGAAGAGGCTAGACAGATCGTCCGCCGATCCAAGGCCTTTCCTGTGATCAAGGGACTGTTATTCAGAGAAATCGTGACTGGAGTCAGCCAGAAGTGCATGACGCCAGAAGAAGGTCAGATAATCCTTGAGGATATCCATTCGGGGACCTGGGGTCACCATGCGTCCTCTCGGACCATCGTGGCTAAAGCATACCGAGCGGGATTTTACTGGCCAAAGGCAAACGAAATGGCAAAGGAAATAGTCGACAAGTGTGAAGGATGTCAGTTCTACTCCAATATGTCACACAAACCCGCCTCAGCATTGAAGACCATTCCACCCATCTGGCCTTTCGCTGTTAGGGGGTTGGATATGATTGGACCACTGAGAACTGGCAGGAGTGGTTTCACTCATTTTCTTGTGGCAGTCGACAAGTTCACGAAGTGGATCGAAGCTAAACCTATCAAGAACCTTGATGTGTGCACTGTTGTCAGTTTCGTCAGAGAATTGATATTCAGATATGGAGTTCCGCACAACATCATCATGGACAATGGGTCAAATTTCGATTCCGATAAGTTCAAAGCCTTTTGCGCCTCTCAGGGCACGCGAGTCGACTATGCTTCAGTCGCTCACCCCCAGTCGAATGGACAAGCGGAACGAGCGAATGGTCTAATTCTCAAAGGACTGAAACCTCGACTGATGCGTGATCTATGCAGCAGGAGCGTGGGTTGATGAACTTTCGTCGGTTCTTTGGGGATTGAGGACCACTCCTAATCGGTCGACTGGGAGAACTCCATTCTTTATGGTCTATGGAGCTGAAGCAGTTCTGCTGAGCGACCTGCTTCACAATGCGCCCCGAGTCGAACTCTACTCTGAAGCTGAAGCGGAGCAAGCCCGACAAGATGCAATCGACCTCCTTGAAGAGGAGAGAGAGATGGCCCTGGTCCGCTCGACCATCTATCCGCATGACTTGCGTCGATTCCACGCTAGAAATGTGAAGAGCCGAGCCTTTCAAGAAGGGGATCTGGTCCTCCGAGTGGATCAACAGAAACCACACAAGCTCGCTCCCACTTGGGAAGGTCCATTCATCGTCACCAGAGTTCTCCACAATGGAGCTTACCATCTTTACAACGTCGAACGCCAGATCGATGAGCCTCGAGCCTGGAATGCGGAGCTGCTCCGCCCCTTTTACACTTAAGTACTCACTCGGGTGAGATGTAATAAAAGTACCTCTGTAGTTTGTTTATCTAAATCAAGAAGATTATAATTTTCCCAGTGATTGTTATTTCTTTTTGTTAAAACTCTCCCCCCACTGGACCACATGGACATCAATGACATCCGCAAGCTCAATATCTTCGAGCGGGTGTCGGTTCGTCTTTCCCAGGCGGACTCCTCCTACCACTCGTGGAAGACGTATTTCTCCCTCGTGTTCCGGGAGTATCATCGCATGGACCACATGGACGGCACCGTCCACTCTAGCCTCGTTCCCGAGTTTCATGACTGGTCCACCATCAACATCACGATCATCCGCTGGTTTTCCCTCACCATCACGCCCGACCTCTTCCAGATGGTCGTGACGGACGGTGATGATGCATGCGCCGTGTGGACCAAGCTGAACGGGCTCTTCACCGACAACAAGCTCCGGCGTCGCGTTTTTTCTGCAGCAAGAGTTCTTTGGGTGTCATCAGGACAACACCTCCATCGACGACTATTGTCACCGCCTTAAGACTCTCGCTGAGGAGCTTCACGATATCGGCGCCAAGGTCGATGATGACCTCCTCCTCAGCACGCTCACCGCCGGGCTCAACGAGGATTTGGGCAACGCCGCGGGGAACACTACAAAAAAATACACTTCCGTGATGATACGTGTTTGTCACAGTAGGTCGCGTTTTTTGTCATGCATGTACATCCACGACAAATTTATGACAGAATCAAGATAGTCATACCGTGGTCGTAGAAGTGTTCGATGACATTACCAAAATTATCATCACGGAAGTGTCCACTTCCATGACGATAAATCACGCGTCACAGAACTGCTTTCGTCAAGGGTGACCGACACGTGGCATCCACCGTAACGGCACACCGTTAAGCTATTGGGTCAGGTTTTGGATCCGATAACCCGTTAACAGCCCCGACCAATGGGGCTTTTCCGCGTGTAAAATCATCATTGGCTGGAGGAAACACGTGTCGGCTCACCGTTGGGACAGATGTCATCCACTCATTGGACAGAAGACGCCTATGATACGTCGACACGTGGCACGGCCCAACAGAGGCCCATTCCTGTGAAAAGGCCGGCCCGTTTGACTTGGTCAAAAGGTGGCGGGCCGGCCCATGGAAATCCTGTTAATGGCATGTTCGCATATAGCCCTTTTACAGCCGTCTAATCCAAGGCCCGTTACGCCCTATCCGAATTAGGCCCAGTAGCGTCATCTGGGCCATCCAATATGATTCCAGACCGTTTTCACTTCTGGCCCATGTATGGCCCATGACGTCTTTCGACCCATATGAGGCCCTATGTAACTCTTGGCCTATTAATGGCCTGTGGTGAAACTAGCCCGCAATGAACAGTGTATCACTTTACACCCACTAACGGCCCGTGGTGAACTGGGCTCAGAATGAACAAGATATCACTTTATACCCATTAAGGGCCCGTTATTTAGTTGCGCCGCTTCCAGCAAATGTTATCTTTCGCCTTCTCGTGAGCACATTTATTCTTGGGCTCATTTCCAAAGATTCGTTTACTTACGGCATGTTACTGTCATTTTCTGCTTGTGGGCCAAATTCAGCCCGTGGTTACATCGGCCCGTTTGTGTTCCGTTAATGCGTTGGGCCGTTTTCATAGCATCATCAAATACGGCCTATTAACAATGGCCCGTTATGGTCATACGGCCCGTACAAGGCCCATTGATGATACGGCCCATAGAAGGCCCATTGTTTCTACGGCCCGTAGAAGGCCCATTGATGATACGGCCCGTAGAAGGCCCATTGTTTCTACGGCCCGTAGAAGGCCCATTGTTTCTACGGCCCGTAGAAGGTCTACTGTTTCTACGGCCCGTTGAAGGCCCACTGTTTCTATGGCCCGTAGGAGGCCCAAAGGTCACTACAAGAAATATTAGCCCATGGTTATTGTGGCCTAGTTTTAAAAAGAACTGCACTGACTACAAGCAAACAAATAAACAAGACAACAAGGAAATAAATAAGCAAGCAACTTATGCTAGGCTATCACGGCTGTTACACATATTACATCCACTTGGCATCAAAGTTCGCCACCAAAGGCAAATATAGGGAACAAAGCAGCATATCATATACACCGGTTGTCAAAGTTGGCGACCAGCGCAAATAAACGCCAAGAAGAAACAAATTCGTAATCAAACCACTTCGAAGATCTCAAGAAACAATATCCCGGGTACCCATAATGCTGGCAAGATGCTTAGCAAGCTTATTAACTTTCTCTTGTTTGGCACTTAAATCCTCCAAAGGTTTGCAATTGCACCGTAAAATATGCATCTGAATTCTGCAGGACTTCCTCGCCCTTCACCTTCTGTCGCAAAGACATTTGATCGATGTCTTTCAACTTGAAGTTGAGACTCAAGAAGACGAACCGATTCAGCAGCTAGTTCAAGAGCTTGTGCCAAGAGTAGTGGCCAAGAACTCGAACACTACATCAAGACATGACTTTTGGGTTCCCTCACCGTCGCCAAGATAGTTTTATCGCCTTTCTTGGAGACCAACAGGATGTCTCACTATCTTGAACCTTATATGCATTACTTCCTTTACCATTGGATAACGCGGCATCGTTTCTCCAATATTTTGTCTGCATTCTATAAGAGAAACAAGCAGACACATCACATGTTTACCATGTTGTATATGAAACTCATTTTGGTAAATGAGTTCACTAGTAAAGTGGACAGGATAACAGCATGAAACAAACATATATCTATGTGCCATGGTCACTTTATGGTCTATATCATTCTAGTTTTTGTTGCCAAATCAAGTTAGAGACACAATTCAAATAATATGTGTTCAAGACAAAGCAGAATAGACAGAATATAAGTGTGGGTAACGATAGAGCAATAACAACACTTGTAATGTGCATGACATGAGAACATAACTGTTTATTCAATTGAAACTGAAATCAACATAGAGCAGGTTACAACAGCAAACCAGTTAAAGAAACAGGTTTAAAACATACATTGCTATGCCCATTGGAGTTTCAATTCCATCCTTCAAATTTGAAAATAGTTGGTATGAGTAAATATAGTAATGCAAGAGCAAAGGAGTATGAACCATAGCTACGTAACTCGACACGAGAACAAATCTTCTTCTCCTTTAAGCGTTGAGTTGGGATTCGAGTGGTGGTCCTCGTGCTTTGGGCACGGCAGTTCCCTTACTAACCGCCGTGTTTGGGTGCTCTGTGGTGGAGACGGTGCGTGTCAACTGAACTGGGTTACTATCTGCCGTGGTTGGGGTTAAAAGGGGTGTAGCTGGTTCTTCGTCCAACTGGGTAGGGGTACAACTCGCGAGAGTCCGGGTTATGTGTGGTGGATCTGGTCCTTGGGCAAGTACAACCGTGGTTCTATCTGCATCAATCGGTAGCACTATCTTTTCAAGACCGTGTTGTTACTCCCTTAGATACTGCCATCACGCTCTCCAATTCCAATGGCTGATAAATAAGAAAAGTTATTGAAAGTATAGACATTGTATGATAGACAGGTGCAATGGATAGTGCGGAATAAAAGAGGGCATGAAATAATTCATATTTATGTTGTCTACATGACACAATTTCACATATATGATGGCTAACTAAACAGGATAGCATGACAGAATTTCACATTATGATGGCTAACTAAAAAAGATGGAAAGACATAGTTCAAAATATGAGACTATGTAAACAGGATGACATGACATAACTATATAATGTGTTTATTAAATAGGTTGGCATGCCATAATTCACATACATTCATGGATAGAATGACATAATTCTAAATATGATGACTATAAACACTAAACAGGATGAGATGATATAACTATATGATGTCTTTATTAAATGGGTTGCCATGCCATAATTCAGATAGATGATGTGTATGTACTATGTAAACATGATGGCATGATATAATTCAAATATATGATTTATATAGTAAGCAAGTAAGCGGATGGCAATCTATATATGATGTAAAAACTAAGCAATGCAAGACAACATGCATGACATGGGTAATATAACCCTACCAAGTTTGAGCATAGACCTGTGGGGAAATAGGACTGGTCATCGGTCCTCAGATCTTCCTCCGAGGAGCTCTCAGTAGCCAAGAAGATGTCTGCTTGAAGGTAGCATTGTCTGCTCAATACCTTGTTTTCACTCCAGATACTTCCATCACCGCTTCAAATGGCTGATGCACAGGAAGAGTAGTTGAATATACAAACATTGTCGACAAATGGAACACGTAATACAAAAAAATGATAGCATGATATAAAATTCACATACATGATGATTGTCTAAACAGCGCGGCATTGCATAATTCACATATATAATGCCTTTGCAACAAGATAGCATTGTATAATTCACATATATAATGTCTTGCAACAAGATGGCAATGCATAATTCACATATATGGTAATTAGACACCAACAATTGGCCTTCACACAAAGCATGTCTAAACTAATCAAATGGCATAGCAATGCGAGACACCATACGCACGATATGAGCAACATAACCCTGCCAAGTTAGAGCATACACCTCGGGGGGGGGGGGATAGGACTGGTCATCTGTCTCTGAATCCTCCTCTGAGGAGCTATCCGTAACCAGCGAGATATGCGCTTCGTCAGATAGCATAGTCTGCTCGGAAGACCTTGTTTTCACTCCAGAATTTGCCATCACTGAGTCAAATGGCTGATGCACACGAAGAGCAATTGAATGTACTAACATTGTTGACAAATGTAATATGTAACGGAAAAAAGATGGCCTGATATAATTTACATATAAGATGACTGGCTAAGTAGGATGGCATTGCAGAATTCACATATATGATGCCTGGCTAAACAAGGTGGCGTTGCATAATTCACATAAATGATGAATAAACTAAACAGATGGCATTCGCACAAAGGATGTCTAAACTAAGCAGATGACATATTTGATGTATAAAGTAAGCAATGCAAGACACCATATGCATGATATAACCAACATCAACATGCCAAGTTAGAGCGAAGACCTCGGGGTAAATAGGAATTACCTTCTCCTTCCGAATCCCCTCGTAATGTATATCTTCCTCTTGATTACAATCCGAAATGCATGGAGGGGGGCTGCCTTTGCGCCTACCATGGAGCGACGTCTGCATGAAATTATATTGCCACGCAAGGCTCGTCTCTTTTGCTCTACATGTTCAGTTCAATTGTCTACAATAACTATCATGCATAGGAATAAAACATAGTGAGATTATGTAAGGAGTGCATGCAGAAATCCAGAGTGATGGTAGCAACCTGTGGATAGACCCAAAACCAATAATAGAAGGCAGATAATGGCTTCAGTTAAAAAATACAGATAATGGCTTCTTTACTGTTTGTTTCCCACCCAACATGAAACTCATAGTAGACACCGGAGATTAACCGGATAGTAGATAGATACTATTGATTGCGGCCCCGATATGTACCCCACAACCATTTAAAAACTCAAGTTTGACCATTAGTTTGGAGCTGACTCAGAGTCTAATCGGTGAACAGGACAATAAAGTAGCATGTAATATTAAGCGATGCATAACGTAAGCAGACACGAAAGAGTGCGACCTCTCTTGCGGACCCGTGTAGTCCTCGAGGTCATCTGCTCGGTTGATGATGGTAATGCAGTTTTCACGGCTGCCAGCGACGGGGAAGAAGATCTGAGGCGGCGAAAGACAATCTGGAGGCCGGATCCCTGCTCTGCTGGACCCTTCTGTCGTTGGAGCGGCTGAGCTGGGTTGGACGACGGCGTAGCAGGACCGGGACAAACCACGCAAGGTTTTCTTTGACAACTATCTGTAAGAGAAGTAATTCTATAAGGGCTCGTTTGAATTGGAGGATTCCAACAATGCAGGGATAGGAAATAGGAATAGGATAGGAATGCATGTGCAAAACAGAGAATTTAAAAACACAGGATTTCTGCCAATCTGGGTGTTTGATTCACAACAATTAGAAGATCACATGATGCAAAGAAGCATGGTGAGATTAATTCAAACCACAAGGAAATGTACGGTTATAAAGCTATTATGCTACTATCTCTTAGTCTTGTGCTTCATGAATAGGAATTTGAAAAGGAGGACAAGTGAAAATTAAAATTCCTACGTTTTTTCTTTCAAGGAGACACTAAAGGAACAAATCCGTGTGCTCAGTGGTCAATATATATAACATGTAAAGTAAAAAAGAGATGCAACAAGTGTACAACCTCTTTGGCGAAGCCATGTCGATCTCAGCGTGATTGGGTTGGCCGGTGAGGATGCTCCAGTTGACTTCATTGTCGGAGGAGGGAAGAAGATCTTAGGCGTCTGGAGATGGAGCCCGAGGTATCGCTCATTTGTGATGGAGGGTTTCGTCGTTGGAGCAGCTCCGGTGAGTTGTACGACGCCGAGGCTGAAGCAGGACAAGAGAGACAATGAAGAATGGTAACCTGAGTGGAATTCTAATAGCATCTCCGATACATGACATAAAATACATAACCACAAAGTGCTAGATGTAAAATACAGCAGCCGCTCATCTCTGAACTTAACTGTCCAAACTGAACTTAACCGTCAAATCGAACCTAATCGTCAAACTGAATTTTGTCTTTAAACTGAACGCACTAGCAAGGTGAGGCTACACGTCGGTCGATCGACTTTTTCATCTCTGGTCGGTCGATTTTGCAGCCGTTGCATACGAAATCAAGGGCCTGCGGTTCATCTTCAACCTCCACCCTGAGCCGCCAGCCACCGCCGCCAAACAGCAGCTCCTCGCGCCATGGGCGGTGTGCACCGCCCGCCCGAAAACACTCCCCACCGCCGGTCCGCCGCCTGCCATCCTCTAGCCCCCGTGCCGAGCTTTTCTCCGGCGATCCCCAAGCCACCGCCCGCCACCGCCAGCGACCACCGCCCCCATCCTGAACCCTAAGATAGATAGTGGGGTACCTCTCCGGCGAGCCCCCCTCCCCGCTGCGGCTGGTTCTTTCTTCACCCCGGTGAGCCCACCCCTGATCAGTCGACTGAAGTGTAGCCAAATCGGAGAAGCATCGCAAGCAAGAGCAAGAGCGAGAGCAGCAGCGCGAGCAAGAGCAATAGCAAGAGCAGACCAGGCAGGGGACCGAGAGCAAGAGCAGAGCAGCATCGCGAGCGAGAGCTAAAGCAGCAGCAGCTCCTACTGATGTGGACGTTGCCACCGAGGGAGCGATGCCACCGTGGATGGAGCCGCGCCATGTCGGCTCAGGACCGAGCGCCGGGAGCACCGTGAGATTGAATCAAGAAGAAAATGCGGCGATTAGTGTACAACCTCTTTGGTGGCGCCGATTAGGCCGCAACTTCATCCGAGGAAACGGTGATGATGATGCTCTTCCGGTGGTGCAGGCGAAGACGGCGGTGTGGGAATGGAGGTGGCGCGAAAGACGAGGGGAACATCGGGGCAGCTCCTTGGAGGTAGAGGACGGGGTGGCTGAACCGGCGGGACGATGAGAGCGACGACGGATCCTCATCCGTGCGGTGGATGAGGGACGCCGAGGTGTTCTTGTGGACGACGTCGTCGGGGAAGAAGCTCCGGCCGGTGGCGGACGGAGCAGGTGTGGGGTTTCGTCGCGGGTTTTCACGGCCTCGGTGTCTGAATGGGTGGGCGGATGGGATGGCGGTGGGGAACCATGGCTTAGAGACGCTCTTGTCCGAAATGTGGGGTAAGTTAAGAAAGTACCCCCCACCGATTTGAGGCGGTTCTTTCGGTTCGAGGTACCACGGGCATTTCACGTGTCGGGATTTCACAGAGGTGGGAGTTTTCGCGCGTTGTAATTTCAGAATAGCAAAGGCGCGGGTTGAGACAGAGGGAGTTGTCCGAACAACGAGACAAAGATATATCTTAAATATTTCGGGTTAACAAGGCGCGGGTTGAAATTTCCGGACAAGCCTAACGTGTACTGTACCAAATCAATGCGCACTACAAATGTCATTCAAAAATTTGAATTCATGTTATGTTCAATTAAAATATTTCGCTACATGTATAATGCATGCAACCTACTGCTCAAATGAACATTTTAGTGCATTCCAAACGTATATACTACCGCTTCAATATGAACTAAATTTGAATAAGATCTACAGTAATGATTGTTGTGAAGTGAAAGCATTTGAATTCGTTTCTCTGTTTTAATAAGATCTACAATCATCATTATTGTCAAGTTAAACCATCGTTTGTGTATTATCTTCACAGCACACCACATGATCAAGACGAGTTACATATGAACTATGTGTACTATATGAACTCGAACTAGATTTTTTAATCCACTTTATTTTGATTTCAAATCGCATTACATTTCTAGCTCTAGCTAGATCTTCATAATCTAAACCATGTCTCATATGTATAATGTGTTTATCACATTATGTATGGTGCCCCGCCCCCTACGCCTACAAGTATTTAGATGTGAGTTGCAAACACCACACATTACCACAAATTCAAATAAAATGTGAGAATGTTCGATATATAGTATTGTTTAGATTGCTCGATATTTAGTTGTAAGCTGCAAACGCAGACGTGATCACAAATTCAAATAAAATGTGAGATTGTTTGATGTATAGTATGGTTTAGATTGTTCGGCATTTAGCTGTGAGTTGCAAACGCCATGCATTATCACATTATGGTATAACATGTGCACAACACGTGTATAACCGCTATATTCATGCATGCAATGTTTAAAACACTATGATCTCCTATTCAAATATATGAATCCGCTTTCATATCAAATTATGATCTTTGTTAGTCTCTTACACCCACACAGTCCTCTAAGCTTTGTAGCTACCACTAACTTTCTCTCGTGCATGCACACGCCCTCCTCGCCCTCCCCCTCCCTCGGCATTCTATACACCAGGCACATTCATTTTTTCCTTTAGGTCGTTCTCCCAGAGTCTCCACAACTCCTTTCCGACACACACCGATCGATAAACCTCTCCAAATGATGCCTGCCACAAAGCATACACACACAACTTCAATCTCCTCCTTTATGTGTCCTTGCCTCGTGTCTCTCATATGGTCAGACACACGTGTAAACTCTCGCCCCTATTTTAATCGATCTCACAACCGCACACTCCTCCCCCTATCCAGGTAGTAGTTGGGCCTCTCGCACCACCTCCTAGCTCCATTCTCTCTGTTTATCCGTCTCGCTGGGCCTTATTTGCCTCTAACAAATGGACGTACACCGACCGATATCTCGCTATACATATAGCTAGCTAGGTCCTTATAACTTGTTTTTACCCACACATCGATCGATCTACCTCATTAGTTGTGTCTCTCCCTTCCTCCGACAAACAACAATTGATCTACCGATCTAGTTAGGTTTGCTTACCAAACACATGGTTCCCCTTCATCATCCATGGATGCGTCCCGACAGATCTATCACGCACAGGCACACACAGAAACACATCCCCACTCTTATTGATAACATTGCAGTTCCACCCTCAGTTTGTCTAGTAGGCCTCTCCCAACATATCCGAGAAGCAACTCCATCACCCATCCAGCACTCTACCCCTCTCCCTCCCTCTCCCTCCCTCTCTCTCTCCTCTCTCTCTCTCTCTCTGTCCCGTCATATTTCCCGTCCTTCAGTTATGTATGGATGTCGACCGACCTCCCTCATGACATAGCTGGGTCTCTCCTTCTCAACACATATACGAGTCGTTCTACCTCTATAGTTAGGCCTCTGCCCACCCCCCCCCCACACACACCCACACACCAAGACATCAAGCGCTCTAGTCATGTCTCCCTGCCACACACAAACTTGACATGTGCCCTCTAACGTTCCGGTGAGGCGGTCGCCCTATATCTTTGACTTGCACACACACACGCAATTTCGATGGCTCTCTTCATCGATCTCGCACTCCACTGCATTTGATCCTCTCTTTGACTCTATCGATAGCTATGACCCTCCCTCTCTTCTCGTGGATTGCCCGACCCTCTATGTATGATATGGATAGGCCTCCATTTCACACACATTGCATGCAAAATTTTGTTTGAGATGTCATCGACACATATTACCACAAATAATTCACGAAATCGACCCCCCACCCCCACCACAAAACAAAAAACACTCACGAATGCGGTTTGTATCTCTCACACACACCCACAAAGGGGGGGGACGTGCAAGAAGAGAAGAGGTGCATGCACGGGCGACGTACTCCGTCTCTTTCCCAACCACACCCGCTGGTACACGGTGGAGCTCATTTCCGTCTGAAAAAGGCAGCCCACGTGGTAATTTGTACGATGTCTTGGTTGTCCACTTGGTGGAGGAAGGATCATCTACCACGGGTGAACAAACCAATTGTGACTTGACGCGTTATGTTAAATTAAAAAAAGAGGCAAACCATGTGGGGCCTACCTTAGAGGCAAGGCTCTATACACTGGAGTACTTTTGATGTGTCCCATCAACTCGCAGAACAAGGAGAAGCTTGCTTAGTACGTCGTCTCCCCCGCCCACGGGCGCGGTGGCTCGCAGGATGAGGTGAAGCTTGCTCCTCCCTCGCCCATGCATGCGGTGGCTCACAGGACAAGGAGAGAAATTTACTACTCCCGCCGTTTACTCCTCGTCCCTACTACCTTGGTTATAGAGATTATATCATATTGTTTGGAATATATATGTCCTTAGTAGATTTCAATATGAACTACTAGTACATACTCCAAACACTGATGTATATAGACGTATTTTAGAGTGTACATTCACTCATTTTGCTCCGTATGTAGTAGCACTCTCCCTCGCCCCTCGACCCTCGCCCACGTGGTGGACGTGCAGCAATTCATTCGGTCTCATATAGCCAGAACGATATATACTGCACTACCATTATTGCTCGACTTCCCGAAGAGGCGAAGAGCCAATTGCAAGGTTAATAGTTTGGACATGTCAAGCGCAAGGTTGGGCTGGTCATAGTGGGGAGTAACTTAAACTAGTAACATGCATATGTTATTAGTCTATGTTACTACCTTCATAGTGGGTAGTAACATATGAATGGTAACATGCAAGCCTTCATTAATTCAGATATAGACTCATTTTGCCTCGGGGTGTGTTATGTTACAGTAACATATTATGTTACCACAAGCATCTCTTTCCTCATTAACTCCATACCACATAAGCAATTGATTCTTGGGATGTGTTATGTTACTACCTAATTAACTCCCACTATGGCTAGCCTTATAGGAGAACGAGTAGTAGGTGCCGCGTCATTTATAAATAATTTTTTTTCTTCAGTGGCACGTACGCAATATGATAGGTTCATATGGAGAGAAAAGGAAACCGCTCCACTATATACATAGTAAGGACGGGCCAGCCTACACGGTTGCTTGCTGGGGTTGCTCTGTTCACACTCTATCGCACAAAACGACTGTGGCCACATCTCTAACATCCCGGCGGATCACGTTCGCTTGGGGAAGGGGTGGATGCTTAGTGTAGATGCGGTATCCGTCGCCGACGGCGAAACCCACCGCTTGCACGTCCCGATCAGGGTCCCTCCCAGCCGTTCTCTCTCACAAAGCCGGTGAGGTTGCCTTCGTCCCTTGCTCACTGCCGCGACGTGGGCAGTTGCCGCCTCCCGCCGCCCTCCTCAAGGTCGAGCTACGTCCCTCAGGTACAACTCCCTTTACAGCCGGCTTGCACCACTGCTCCAGCTGCCCACATCACTCCCTGTGGATATTTCTCTACTTCTTTGCCCCGCACATACCTGATACCTCTACTGGCTTCTACGTACTGTATTTGTGATGAGTTTATGTCTCATCAACTAGTCCTAGTAATCTTATTCTAATCACGCTTCTTCAATTTCTTTGCCATAGAGATGCTCATCTCGATTTTGGTGAAACTGCACAAAATGATCTGATGGTCAAAAGGTTGCAAACTTCATTTATTAGGAAGCTCGAACGTTGCCAGCAAATTGAAGCCTGGTCAGGGTTCACGGTTCAAGGGCTAGGGCCTGCATGGATCATTTTTTTTCTTTAGCTGCCTTTGTTCCAAAATAAGTGTCAACTTTAGTAGTAGTACAACTTTGTACTAAAGTTTGCACAAAGTTGAGACACTTATTTTGGAACGGAGGGAGTACATATTTGCTATGATCTGTCAATCATTGAGATGCAATAGCATGCATGTTAGTCTCCTTTGTATTTGATGAAATGTTGCAACGGGCAACCTTGGACGCAAGATACATGTAACAGGAGCTGGAAGCTTCATAGCACTGTACAAATTTATCTCACTGATAAATTACAAGATGCATACTAGTACTATACTAGTACTTCCTCCGTTCCTAAATATAAGTCTTTGTAGAGATTTCACCATTAACCACATGCGGATGTATATAGATGCATTTTAAGTGTAGATTTATTCATTTTATTCCATATGTAGTTCACCTAGTGGAATCTCTACAAAGACTTATCTACTAGTAATAGCAAGCCCCCACTACTAGGAATTCTCTATCCTCTCCTTGAGCCACATCATCAAAATTGACATAGCCGTTAGATGAAGTAAATCAGTCATAATAGCCGTCTGATCTAGACGTTGAGAGGCTCAGCACTATGCCACATGCAAGCATGCAGAAATACCGTGGCACATGCATGTGAGTGGGTTTTAAATCACATCAACATGTCTGCATGCAAGCATGCACTGGTAGCATGCATGTAAGTGAGCTTTCAAGTCCCATTAACATGTCAAAAAGAAAAATATAATCCCATTATGTAGTAGGAGTTGGCTGATCTTTTTTCCTTATGTGGGATGATCTTAATGATGATGGGAGTTTATTTAGTTTGGCTACCACATTTTTCATGCGGTTATAGATTTTTTTTAGTTCTATGAAATCGATAATTTTGCGCAGAGAGATATACCACTGTTCCGCGACAACGAGCGGGGACTCATCTAGTAATATTTAGGAACGGAGGGAGTACTATGTAAAGAGTTAGGTGTCGCACTGTGATACTGTGAGGTGGGCCATGTAATCACTGAGCCTGCGTGTTTTCCCTGCTCTTGCACTCCTCCGTTGTAAGAATGGAGAAAATTGTAATCTACTATGTCACGCCCAATATGCGACCCTATCCTAAAGGAACTCGACGGTCCCACCAAGGATAGACCCGCATATTGAAACGCTTTTGCAAGGTGGATATCATTACATCAACATTACATAATAGATGGGGATACAAACATAAGGCACAAATGCCACAAGAATACATCAACATCATATACAAGATCAACATCTGACTACAGATGAAACATAAACAGAAGCTCACACGACATCCACCCTGCTAGCCCAGGCTGCCGACCTGGAACCTATCCCCTGATCGACGAAGAAGAAGAAGAACTCCAAAACAAGCAAACATCGCTCTTGCTTCATGATCATCGCAAACCTGTACCTGCAACTGGTGGTGTAGTACTCTGTGAGCCACGAGGACTCAGCAATCCCATTACCATGGGTATCAGGACTAGCAAAGCTTAAAGGGAATGGAAGGGGGTAAAATGGTGAGGTTACAGCAGCGACTAAGCATATATGGTGGCTAACATACGCAAATGAGAGCGAGAAGAGAATTAAAGGAACGGTCGTCAACTAGTAATGATCAAGAAGTGATCCTGAACTCCTACTTACGCCGACATAACCCGTAAACCGTGTTCTCCTCTCGATCAACCCCGAAAAGAGACACTCACTACGCATTACCGGTTGGTGTATTTTAGAAGAGTTTGCTTCAAGTTTACTACAACCGGATATTAACAAATTCCCATCTGCCACATAACCGCGGGCACGGCTTTCGAAAGTTCAAACCTGCGGGGTGTCCCAACTTAGCCCATGATAAGCTCTCGCGATCAATGAAGGATATTCCTTCTCCCGGAAGACCCGATCAGTCTCGGAATCCCGACTACAAGACATTTCGACAGCAATAAAACAAGACCAGCAAAGCCGCCCGATGCGCCGACAATCCTGATAGGAGCTGCACATATCTCGTTCTCAGGGCAACACGGGATGAGACTAGCTACGAGTAAAACCAACCCTCAAGTTGCCCCAAGGTGGCCTCAAGCAGTAGTTTCGGTTCGAACCAAAGACTTAGAGAAGCAATCGGCCCGGGGGCTAAATCAAGATGGCCCTGGGGTTAATTACTCCCAAGGGAAAATAGGTGGTGGTGAGGCAAATGGTAAAACCAAGGTTGGGCCTTGCTGGAGGAGTCTTATTCAAAGCGAACTGTCAAGGGGTCCCATAAATCACCAGACCGCGTTAGGGACGCAAAATCCGGGAACATAATACCGATATGACGGACACTAGGGCGGCAAGAGTGGAACAAAACACCAGGCATAAGGCCGAGCCTTCCACCCTTTACCAAGTATATAGATGCATTAATAATATAAAATATATTGTGATATCCCAACAAGTAAACATGTTCCAACAAGGAACAACATCTCCATGTTCCAACAAGGAACAAACTTCATCTTCACCTGCAACTAACAACGCTATAAGAGGGGCTGAGCAAAGCAGTAACATACCCAAACAACGGTTTGCTAGGAAGGGTGACAAAGGTTAGAGGCTGACATGGCAATTTGGGATGGCTTGATAAACAGGTAATAGGTAGCGCAGCATAGCGATAGAACGAAGCAACTAGCATAGCAATGATAGTAGTGAGATCCAGGTTAGCGGTCATCTTGCCTGAAATCCCGCAAGGAAGAATAACGAGTCCATGAAGAAGATGAACGGATGAAGCCGAACCAAGCGTAGACGAACGAATCCTCACGATCGCAACGAAACAGGAACTAACAAGAAGAAGCACACAACATAGTAAACACACCACACATAGACAAGACATGATGCACAACAAGCATGATGCATGACAAAGCTAGATGAGGCTACTCATGGCAAGAGATGATGCAAACAAGAGCAACACATCAAGGCAAGTTTAAATGAGGCCGGAAACAACATAGAACAATTCCTAGAAGTCCTCATATGCAAATTTCGAAATTGGTCCAGATCTGAATAAACCTTATGTTCAAGTTGTTAAACAGCAAGTTAAGATGCACCACGATGATCTGCAATGAAATTCTAGTCAAGTTACATATAAAGTTCATTTAATTCGGAGCTACGGCCTAGAAGATATGAGCAAAACAAGATAAACATGGCATTGATGCAAAATGCATACAAACATCAAGCAAACACCTCAAAACAAGGATGCAACATGGTAATATGAATCTACATGCAAAATCAAGCAAGTTTCATATAGAGCACACTCAAAACGGAGCAACGGTTCAACACATACACTCTATACAAGTCATGACAACAATCTGTCCAAAACAGCAACTAGGCATATTGCAAGCATCAAAACAACATGCTAGAGTACCTCGACGTGATAACAAAAGGCATGCGCATGATGTACAGGTAAAACATTACAAAACATGAACACTGAGCTATCTCCAGAAATCACTAGACCATGCTCAAAATGACATGGAAAAATTGCAAATAGTAACAGTTTCAGACTTTAGCAGAAATAACATCAGGTTGCAATGTTTAGAGATATCAAACAACATGTTACAGGAACTTACCATGTCAAACTAGAGCATGTCATGAACCTACTAAATGCATAGAACAAAATTCCTTTAATGACCATAAGCCAAAAAGGATCAGAAGATATGATGGCGCCCATGTAAACATGGCAAATTATATGACAGATTCATACATGGCAGGAACAACAATAAGTAGGCATGTTGGTGAGCTTGAACCACTCACCACAGAGCAATACATGGCATGGCAAGGCAACTCACGGTAAGCAGACACGTCATAGAAGCTATACATGGCAAGAACAACATCATAGCATACACGGATCAACTACAACAACCTTGGCAAAATTGAATAACATGTAAACAACCTGCCAGGAAACATTTTATAGCAAAAGTAGAGATCGATTGACTCAAGCTATGGAACTCCATAATTGCAAACAATGGCATGGATGGATAGATAATAACCATATGTTCAAAATATCCTTACTGAAGTATCTCAAAATAAGCATGTATCTCTCGGTAGCATCAAGTTTACATGGCATAACAATATCAGCAGAACAGGGGCTGAAATCAGCAACATCATGAAGCCTAGATTGCATGCTTGTGCTGGTCACCACAGAGATCACAAAAATACATAGCATACACCCGTGTAAAGATGGCA
The DNA here is from genome assembly GCA_021605145.1 of Aegilops bicornis. Classification (NCBI taxonomy): domain Eukaryota; kingdom Viridiplantae; phylum Streptophyta; class Magnoliopsida; order Poales; family Poaceae; genus Aegilops; species Aegilops bicornis. Next base: position 770,696,673 of record CM038673.1, on the reverse strand, counting down.
TGGCATATTACAAAACACATGTAGGACTCAAGTTCATAGGATGCACACATCAATCATGGCAAAAATGACAAAAGTGCATGTACTGATAAGAATCTGAAACTAACATCACATAGCCCTCTTCCAACAAAATTTCGGGCATCAAGATGAGCTCAAATGTAAATGATGCAATGTGATTAAATTATGTACTCATCGAGGCGAACAATTCGACATATTACACGTACGAAACGGAGCTACGGATGCAGAGATATAGCATAACGAACATGGCATGAAAATGTAACAGGGGAAAGGACTCAGACGAAAAATTACCTCTCGAAAACAGATCTAGGGTTTCGGGGCTCGGTCTTCGAGGTTGGCCGGAGTTCTCGCCGGAGTTGAGGAGGGAGATGGGGCCGGCGAGGGAGAGGCCGGAGAAGAGGAGGCGGGGCGAGCGGGCTCCGCGGGAGGTGGCGCGGGGAGGTGCCATGGGCGGCGCCCACGGAGGGCGCGGGCGTCACGAGCTACGCTGGCGGCGGCGCGGCCACGGCCAGCGCTGGCTGCGCTGCCGGGACGGCGGAGGCCGAGGGGCTCCGGCGAGCCCCAGCGGCGGCGAAGGGCGACCGGCTGCTGGTCCGACCGGGCCCCGATGGGCTCGGGCTGGCCGCGGGTCTGACGGGCTGGCGGCGCAGGCGGCGCGGCTGCCACGTGGCCGGATCTGATTGGCGCGGGGGCGAGGGCGGACGTGTCCGGCCCGGTGGGAGGATGTGTCCGGCGGCGCAAGGAAGAGGAAGACTAGGGTTAGACCGAGAATTTCGAGGAGGCACACATATTTATAGGTAGAGGGAGCTAGGAGACTCCAAATGGAGAGCGGTTTTCGGCCACGCGGTCGTGATCGAACGACCGAGAGCATGGAGGGGAGTTTGCTGGGTTTTGGGCCACTTTTAAAGGGGTGTTTGGCTGCAAAAAGAAGGGGGCTTTTGCGGTTACCCGGTTAACCGTTGGAGTACCAAACGACCTCCAAATGGCACGAAACTTGACAGGCGGTCTACTGGTGGTATACCAAGGCCGCTTGACAAACCTCGGTCCATTCCGAGAACGTTTAACACCCGCACATGAAAAGAGGTAAAAGGGGGCGCCGGAGGACATAGGAGTGCCGGATTGCAAAACGGACAACGGGGAAAATGCTCGGATGCATGAGACGAACACGTATGCAAAATGAAATGCACATGAAGACATGATAAGAAATGCAGATGATGACATGGCAAAGTGCAAAACGCAAGCACATGACATGACAACGACGGCGAATAACTGACGGACACCTGGCGCATCGAATCCGGGGCGTTACATACTACCTCCTTTCGCCGAAAGCGTGGGACATCCAGCAGTCCTACCACCTCAGTAATAAAGACCAATGAGCCGTCAAATCACATAGACTCAGCAGTAAGTTGGACGGACGAAGCAACCATCACTCTTGCACCAGTGAGAGGTCGCGTCCGCTCTGCCCGGGCATGAATGCGGCACCGATTCTTTGGAGCGGCGCTGATCGTTTCGGGCGGGAAGCGCGCGCGGGCGATGGAGGGGCTTTGGGTGGACCAGGCTGGTCGAGGCGGGCGTGGCAGCTGTCCGCATGTCCCTACCGGACACGCCTGAAGCGAGAGGATGCACCGACTCTCGCGGCTAAAATCGTACACTACACACCATATCTCTGTAGGAGTAGGTCGATCAGTCGCACTCTCTAACACACACATGCTGTTAAACACACACACGCACACGCACGCACCTTGGTCCTGTTGCACCTTCTAACGTGACTTATTACACCTAGACGGAGGGAGTAGTAAGTATACGAGATACGGTGGCACAATCGACTTAAGTCGAATACAAGTGCCCAAAATTTGTGTGCATGTTATAATAAGGATTCACTTAAAATAGTACGTGAGCGAGCAGAGGGATCAATTGGACGGTGTTCCCCAGCAGTAGCGACATGTGTGAGGTAAGATACACCGCTGGCGCTTTTAATTTTTCTTATTAATTTGTTTGTTCCACCCTCTGACTGGTGGGACCCAACGTACTACGTGGAGAGAGGTAAGGTGACTAAGGCTGTATTATTTCTGCACCACTGTGGATAGTCTTACCACCAAAGCCACATGACACGATTATGATTGAAATCCTAATGACTCCCACACACACACAAAAAAAACACGGCATGCCTGTCACACGAATGCAGGAATGTATAAAAGGTTATTTTCCTCTTGTTGAACATAACGGAGGGTTGTGTAGCTGGTTAGCCTGTTCGCTCATCAAACTTGAGGTCTCGGGTTCGATAACTACACTTGAGCATAATTTTTGCCAGGAGGATTCTTTGACTGGTCAAAATGTTTTCTAGGGTTTGCACGCTTCACACTCTATCTCCAGTATATATATACACGCTGGAGCCTCAGCGCTTGTAGTTGCTCTCTTCACACTCTCTCGCCCTCTCCCGCTGGAGCTGGATCCTTAGCGCTTGTAGTTGCTCTCTTCACACTCTCTCGCCCTCTCCAGATCTAAACAAGACTTCGTTGGCCTCTCTCTCCCCTCACTGCTGCTCAAAGAGCCGGCAGGATCCGTCCGCCGGGAAGGGAAGGAGGCTTAACGTTGTCGCCGTTGGCGAGGGAGGGAGTCCACTACCGGTGCTGCTATTCACTTTCCACCCAGCGGCGGCGCGGGAGGGTCTCCGACCTTTCTTCTTCGCTGCCGTCCCGTCGCCCACCGAACCACGCCCAAAGAACCTTAAGGTATATTTTACTTACTCCACATGCATTGCTCTAGCTGCATGTATACCATGAATCTAGGACGTGGTTCAAAGAGGAAAGGAGTGGGGGGAAGTAGTGGTAAAAGTTGTATATAGCATGAATCTAGGACGTGGTTCAAAGAGGAAATGAAGGGGGAAAGTTGTATAGCATGAATCTAGGACGTGGTTCAAAGAGGAAAGGAATGGGGGAAAGTAGTGGGGAAAGTTGTATCGCATAAATCTAGGACGTGGTTCAAAGAGGAAAGGAAGGGGCGAAAGTACTAGTTCAAAAAGGAAAGGAAGGGATAAGGCTGTAGAGTTTGAGCAGGACTAGATTTGCTGCGCTCACATAGGGAAAGGTGTCTAAAGATAACAAAACTGGGACCAACACAAATATGCTCATTGGTTGTTTGTTCTTTGTTGCAATAGACTGTGCATGACCACAGTACATCGGTAGATGCACATGGTGCTCAAAAGGCCCACTATCTCGTGCAACTCATTAGTCGTTGTTAATCTATGGCCCTGTTTGGTTAAAACTCCCTAGTCCCTACCTGCTTGGTTCCAGGGACTAAACATGGACTAGAGGTTATTAAATGACATGATAAAAGACCATGTTACCCCTAGTAATGAAATAATAGAAACAAGGTGCGATGCGTGGCAGGGGCAACTGTTGGAAAAGGTCCCAAAAAGACTCCCTCGGTGTCTTCTTTCTTTAGTCCCAAATGCCCACTTTTAGTCCCGAAAAGTCCCTCCTGCTTGGTTTAGATGTGACTGACGTAGTTTTTTAGTCCCTACACCAAAATTTCCCTGTAAAAACACCCTCTAATAATGTCTTTGGAAAATTGATGCAATGCCATAGTTAAAAGCAAATTACATGTTTAACAAATTTTATTGTTAATATAATCTCTATGTTAATATTAATCAATGCCACCATTTGATAAATGCTATTGTCTTGCTTTCTTTCCCATTTAGATAAGGTAGATGCTTCTTTTTGTTGGCTTATGTGTCATCCACCGTTATTGACCACTAATTGTTTCCTTTGCACCTCTGTGTAAACAGGGTTATCTACTTCACCTCGTTGCCATTGTGACCTTTTGTTGCACTGCACAAAACACTTTTGTTTTAAGAATGTTTTGTGCAGTTCAACCAAAATGTCACACCGACAAATTGCTTGATTGCTTGATCTTAGTGGAACTGCACAAGAGGAGATCTTACTTCCTATCCGTTAAAGGCGAATTTGGTTCAGATCTTCTTCTTGTGAGTTGTTTGAATTCCGCATCATGAGAGGTCAAGATTAGCCTTCTTTCACATGATTCTGCAGTGTGCTTTCATATGTTGTGCTACTTGTACGATAATGTTGCTTGATTTTAGTGAACTGCACAAATGGAGACAAGACTTCAATCTGTATGTGCACCGTAATATCCCATTGAGGTAAGATAAGGATATTTCACAACTGCTGGCCTGTATTTTACCACTTTCATCAGAAAATTAAGTTTAGTACTATACTTGTGCTCCCTAATTGACATGCCAAATCTTACATTGAAGGCGAAGCTTGTCTTTTATTGAACCAAGTGATGACGGGAAGAACAAGCGGAAGAAAAACAAAATCAACTCCGGTGCTGTAATGAAGCAATCAAACTGTGATGACACAAGTAATGATATAGTTTTGCATCTTAATTTATTGCTATGGCTGGAACGAGCAATTGTTTTGCCACCGATTTGATGCCATACGTAATTATCTCTACTTGTGCAAACAGGGATCTTCTTTGAAGATACCATATATTTTAGTGGAACTGCACAAGAAGATGTTGGAAACATTAAACTAATCGAGGAGTATATAGTAAGCATGGCCACCCCCGTAGATAGCAACAGATGGTTCTCGAGAAGTGCTTCATCTGTATGCTCTACACAATCAGCCTCCTGACAAAGGTTGGTACTCGCCCACTGATTTCATCCATATGATTGAGCTTTGTCATCTCTATTGGTGGTGTGCTACTGTTTAGATACTGTCATGAAAAAGTAGTATTGTCCTTGGGAAGTGCTTCATCTGTGTTGTTTTAAATATTTCCTTTCCTTTTTTTCGAGCAAACATGGATGCTAGCATTTAGTAGTCCTCTTGTCTTTGCACAACAGGATCATCTTCCTCTGAAGAAGAATATGGAGTACGTGAAGTGACTAGTTCCGATTATGCCAGGATGAAGAACCACTGTCTATCTTCTCATCAGAAGGAGAAGTTGAAGGATGGTTACATTACTCCCCACAAGACCAAACTAACTTCAGCTCAGAAGGACTGACAAATCTCCATTTTTTTTGCAGTGATGCGCGAGTACAATGTTGTTCTAGGATTCTTTCTGTTGAGTTCCATTTTTCTAAAAGTGTGCTCTACATGGACCATGTATGTGCCTGTTGAAACTATCAATTCCTAGTACAGTTTGCTTTATACTAATCACTTTTTTGTATTTGTGCAAACAGGGGTGCTCAGCTTGATTTCAACGGGAACTGCACAAAATGTTCATGAATACATCGAATCATTCATTTCCACCACAAGAAAGGAGGTGCCCATAAGTTCAAGGTGTTGCAACATATAAGGCGAAATCATACAAGCTACGCCGAATTTGGTTGATTTTGGTGGAACTGCACAAAAAGAATAGCTGGTTTATTTAGCACGACTTGCCATGTCAATGTCCGAACTGATGGCAAACCCTGCCCATTCCACAATCGTAGGCATTTGATATTTTGGAATGGGACAACACCTTGTCAAATTTTGCTCATTGATTTTAGCAAGATATTCGTTTGATATTTTTGAATGGGACGCCCTTTGCTGTCAGCAGCGGCGATCAATTTTTTATTTATTCTTTAGTTGTGAAGTAAATATTGCCTCTGACATGTGAGTCGCTGAGATGCATAATCATCGATTGTTTTGAATGTTCTCTATGAATTTCCAGGCCTGTGTGTTTGATTGCAATGTACAGAAACGCTAAAAAGCTTCTCAAACTCTTTGTACTCCTTATGTTCCTTTTTACTTCGCACATTGTGAGAGTGCATACTTTTTTGTATAAGATTGGTCAAAGTAGAGATACTTTGACTGCAGACAAAACTTGTATGCAGACTAGAAATGACCGGAGGGAGTACATGTGAAACTGCTGCAAACGTGGTGATCACCCTGGGAATAATGCTAGTATGTATTGTTTTGCATGTTCATCCAATGCCGTTGATACAGGAATTTGAACTAATCAAAATAAATTCATTCATACACGGTCGGATTTCATATAAACATGCCGGATTTCATTACATTTCATACATTCTTCAACTAAAAGGGGTGTTTGTGGTCGCATGCATCTCCCCATGCAGAGGCCGGGGTCATCCTCCTTTTAAAAAAAACTAAAAAGGGTGCTACTGGAGGTATAATTAATTAACCGAAGCTACCCACTGTCCCGCTGAGCCGAGCAGAAGCTTGATGACTTAAATGCAGTGTGCAGTTGCGTAATCGACATGTGGCCTGTTGAGCCCATGTGTCAGCCAACCGCACCAGCAGCTAAGTAGAAGCAGCGTTCTTCTCCAACAAGCAGCTCTCCGACTCATCGTCGCCGCCAAGAAGCTAACCGCCGTCAATGGTCAACCCGCCTAGCTTGGCTTCAACTGGAGGGTAGCAGCGGTGGCCTTACTTGGACCCGAGCGGCGGCGACCTACCGTGTTCTACTCTTCCTCGTTTTCTGTGTGGCGCGGCCTCGTTGGGAGCGGGGCGGGGCCTCGGAGGAGCCGGCGATGCCTCTGTCTCGTTGTCGGTGGGCGGCACCTCAGCGGAGCGGTGGAAATCCGCCCCCAAGTTGCCGGCACGGTGGGGCCTTGGCTGAGCTGGCGATGTCCTCTGCCTCGTTGTTGGCGGGGCAGGGCCTCGGCGGAGCCGGCGGTGTCCTCTGCCTCATTGTTGGCACCGCGGGGCGTCGGCGGAGCAGGGCGTCGTCGACGCCAGCGGAGCGGGGACTCGTCGGAGCCGGCATTGTCCTCTGCCTCGTCCTCGGTCTCGCCAAACAGCGCCTCGCCCGCTTCAACGCCCTCTTTGCTAGCCTCTTTGTAGGCGGCCGCAGCCTCCGCCACCCGCATGCGGTACCGCCAGCGCTCGAGGCGGCCCTTGCGGGCGGAGCGGTACGAGTCGAGCAGCGCCTCCTACTCCAGCGGCGCTCATGGGCGATCTGCTCCTCCGCCTGTAGGTGCTCCTGGAGGAGATGGTGGTTGTAGGCGGCGTCGGCCTGCGCCTCCCGGAACTGCTCCTCACGCATCTGCCTCACTGTCGGTGTCAAAACCGGCGGATCTCGGGTAGGGGGTCCCGAACTGTGTGTCTAGGCGGATGGTAACAGGAGACAAGGGACACGATGTTTTTACCCAGGTTCAGGCCCTCTCGATGGAGGTAAAACCCTACTCCTGCTCGATTAATATTGATGATATGGGTAGTACAAGATTAGATCTACCACGAGATCAGAGAGGCTAAACCCTAGAACCTAGCCTATGGTATGATTGTTGTTCGTCCTACGGACTAAAACCCTCCGGTTTATATAGGCACCGAAGAGGGTTAGGGTTACACAGAGTCGGTTACAATGGTAGGAGATCTACATATCCGTATCGCCAAGCTTGCCTTCCACGCCAAGGAAAGTCCCATCCGGACACGGAACGAAGTCTTCAATCTTGTATCTTCATAGTCCAGGAGTTCGGCCAAAGGTCATAGTCTGGCCATCCGGACACCCCCTAATCCAGGACTCCCTCAGTAGCCCCTGAACCAGGCTTCAATGACGATGAGTCCGGCGTGCATATTGTCTTCGGCATTGCAGGGCGGGTTCCTCCTCCGAATACTTCATAGAAGATTTTGAACACAAGGATAGTGTCCGGCTCTGCAAAATAAGTTCCACATACCACCGTAGAGAGAATACTATTTACACAAACTCAATCTGGCGACGTATTCCGCAGCGTGACATCACACCATAGCCAAGCCTTTATTCGAATCGTTTTTACTGTCCCACCTCAGCGCGTTTAGCGAGGCGGTTTCCTTAGCACGTCTTGTCAAAGCAGAGATCGTGTCCCCTTATTCCGGGATTCTCATCAATACGGGCGTGGGTAACCCAATCGTGCCCGTTGGCACGCCTCCTCTATCGAAGGCGAGTCCCGAACGGTCAAGGGGAGGGCTCCAGGTATTCAACCTCTTTATAAAGAGACCAAGGCCCCGCTCCTTTTTCTCAATCTCCATCAAATCCGCCCCTTGCTTCGAGTTCCAACACCCAAAGCTCTAGATTCAGGCGCTTCGGACCTTCGATGATGTCCGGCTCCGACCTCCAAGGCCGGTGGATGCCTTCCTCCGTCACGGAAGAAGACGTCCTAAAGCTAAGAGATGCCAGGTATCTAACCGGCGAAATCTCGCATAGGCTGCCTGCTCAAGGGCAGGTTATTCCCGCTCCCAAGCCCGGTGAAAGTGTGGTGTTCACGTCTCACTTCCTTCAGGGGCTAGGCTTCCCGACGGACCCCTTTGTGAGGGGGCTCATGTTTTATTACGGGCTGGAATTTCCCGACTTGGATCCGGAGTCCATCCTCCACATCTCATCATTCATCGTCGTGTGTGAAAGCCTTCCTCCGCATTACCCCTCACTTCGGATTGTGGCTCAAGACCTTCAAGGTGGAGCCAAGATGATCAAGGGCAACAGCAGAAAAGTCTTGGAGGGGCTATTATAAGCAAGAATGTTGACACTCCATGGCCCGAGGGCTCTTTTGAAGGGGAGCTCAGTCTATGGCAACAAGAGTGGTTTTATATCACAGCTCCCAGGGGAACCAAATGGGTGGCGCCACCTGCCTTTCGCTCGGGTCCTCCACCACGGCTGGCGTCGTGGGTCAATAAAGGGCTTGACTGGGGGTCGTCCAAGGACGTGCCCTTGTTGCAGGGCCGTATTCGAGACCTCCTAGAGAGAGAGATCAATCTGGTCGTAGTAGCGCAGGTCATGCTGATTAAATCGCATCCTGCCCTGCAAACGTCGCCCCCTCCGCCTGTGGGAGTTCAATCCGGAGGGACCACGAGCTCTCCAACATTTTATGGGAGCAACGCCCGTGGAGATGTACAAATTTTTCTTTGGATCACAAGCAATGTGTCCGGACTCAACTAAGGACGCAGGTCTGAGCTGCAATCGCCCGGATGCTCAAGTAAGTAGTCCCGTACCCGGACACGCTATCCGTATATTTATCATACAGTTGCCCTTAAAAGAGTTGTCCCTTTAACAGGAGTGGATAGCGAAAGCAAAACTGATCAGGTGTCCGGCCCCCTCCCTGAGACCACGCCGGATCCCGTGCTAACCAAAATGTTGGAGGCTGCGCCTTTGGAAGAAAGGCGAAGGGGGAACAAGGAAGCTACGCCTCATGAAGGAGGTTATCAAGAAAGGAGGGATCGAGAATCCCTCCACCCAAGGGGAGAAGAGGACCGCCTCTGAAGATCCAGAGACCAAAGCCTCAAAGCGAGGGAAGAAATCTTCGTCAGAGGGTCCTGCACCGGGAGATGCCCCGGCCGCACTATTTCCCCAAGGAGATAAGCCCTCCAGCGAGCCGTAAGTAGAGAGGGGAGTTTTAAAATAAGAGACATCCCTGTTTTATTTCTGAAGATGACCGGAATTTTACCTTGTAGTTCAGATCTCAGCCCTTCTCAGCGGAGTTCGTCTTCAGGGGATCTTCGTCCGGAGATGATGGAGAGCGGAACGCCTCCCCCTGTCGTACCGCCTAGCGAGGCGGACGATCCTGAAGTGTCGTCGTGGAGGGTTTCTCTGAATCCGGCAGGGGCGGGGGGCGGTCGTAGGGCCCCCCGAAGTCATCCATGTCCGGCCTTCGAAAAAGGCCATCAGACGAGTCCGGCACCTCCTGGTGCACGGTCGGAGGAGTTGAAGGATCTGCTCGGGCGAGCGTCTATCTCAGAGGATCACCGTGCATTGATGGGTATGGTGATTGCAAAAAATTCGTCCGCGGAAAGAGGGTTGTATGAGGCCGCCAGGAGTTTACTGACGGGTTTTGAGGTACGTGCAATGATGTACCTTTTGACGGTTCCGCATATATAAGATGCGCCCTGTGTAGATAGTAGCCCCTGAGACTCGGTGCGTTGTCAAAAATGACAGCGTGCCGAGGATCATAATCCCAGGTATAATGTGTCGCCCTTCCGATGTAGGTGGCGAAGCGTCCGGTGGCTAGCCGGACTGATGAATTTGCCGAACTAAAGAGGCAACTTGACGTGGCGGATGCCAACATCGCGCTTGTCAATAAGCGTCTTGACGAGTCACAAGGTATGCAGTTTCTCCGCCTTACCATATGTATGCTTGATGCAGATGGTGCCGCTGCCATGGAGAACCTTCGGACGGAGCTTGCCCGAGCCAAGGAGCAGGCCAGAAAAAGTGATGCGGCTGCCTTAAAGGCGGCCGAAGAGCTAAAAGCGAACAGGCTGCTCACCGCCGGGCAAGAAGGAGATGTCCGAGATGGCCGTGAAGTTGAAGAATTCTACCGACCTCTGCGAGCTTCTTGAAAAAGAAGGTCGAGCGGAGCAAGAGGACCTGAAGAAGGCCACCACCGAGGCCAAGGATGCTTGCTCTGCGATGAGAGCTATGAAGGAGGAGCTACGTCAGGCCGGAGATATCGCGGCTGGAAAGCCCTTTCTGCTACGGAGGAAGTTCACGGATCCTAAATATGCTCAGTTGGACCGGCTGTGGAGTTCGGAGGATGCTTATCTGGACTTGGCGGCGAGTGCCGCGGACGCGGCCGAACACTTCGGTGATCAAAAGGATCACGAGATGGAAGAGCTTTTTTGGTCGCAGTTCCGTAATCCAGAGCGGCCACTTCCATTAACCGATCGTTTGGCTGAATGGGCGGAGCTGAATAGATTGTCCGGGCTTGCCATGAAGGTTGTCGTGGCTCATTTGTGGCCGAAAGGGCCTGAGCCGAAGAGTTATTTTGGCTTGGTGCAGCAGTTCCTTGGTGCGGTGCCGCATATCAAAGCAATGAGGCGGTTAGCATGCATAGAGGGTGCGTGGATGGCTCTTGCCCGTGTCAAGACATACTGGGCGGAGATGAAGGCCACCGATGTTGCATCCCGAGATTCGGACGGAAGCCGAGTACCTGCCGAGCACTATTTTCAGGAAGTTCTGCAGGGCGCTCGTTTAATAGAGACGCAGTGCTCAAAGGATATTATGTTCGAATAACATGTATTATTGTGAAACAATGTTTCGACGGAATATAAAAGCTTTTTATACTTGTGCCTTCAAGAATTAAAATACCTCCTGCGCGGCCGTTAATGTATATGTGTATATAACCTGAAAGATGGCAGTCCTTGGCTTCAGCCACCACGCATATAATGCGGGGGTGTTTGCAGAAAGCACCTTTTCACACTTGATCCAACGTCTTGGTCGTACAAAGGAGGTGATGGCGTAGCAAACTAGGCAACCGGACTATAATGCTTTATCACTTCCACTTAGCCATAGGAGTTCGACAGTGGGGCTACTATATAGCTCCTAGGGGCACCGCGCTCACCCGAATTCGGGGCGCGTATGTGCCTGACCGGGAAACGGCCCTTCGTCAATGCGGAGGAATTATAAAGATTCCAGCGGGTCATCGAGTGGTTGACCAGTCTCACGCTATATCATGACAGTCAGTTTTCGGCTTTCTCTACTGAGGTGCTCGCCTGGCCGAACCGGGCACAATCGCAGTAGTTCTCCTGGTGCCGCATTAGCCGATAGAACGGAACGTAAGGCAGCAAAATACAGGATCCGGGCAAACCCAACATTTGACCAAAGACATGATTCGGAGCTGATGCATATAAAGCCTAACTTGAGACGCCGAACACTCCCTAAGGTATTCGGTCTTTATGAAAACGGGCCGAACAACGCCCTTGGTAATAAGCCCCTGGTGTCCAGGTACGTGCAAAATTCTGACGTGGCCTATGCCAAAACGCCAGCCTCCTCCTCGGTTATAGCAAGAAACCGGGGGATGTGTATCAACAAGAGACAGTAAAAAAGGTTTACGCAGGGTCTTAATCTGAAAAAAATCCTTGCAACGGGTCCCTACTGCACGTCTGCGCCTGTGTCTCCGTTGTGCCGTATCCTGGACGGGTGTAGCACGGTGTTCATCTGTAAAAAAGAGTAACTTAGTTGAAAAAGATCGTGCGGAAATATATTAAGTAAACGAAGTACAATTCAAAGAATGAATAAAATTGAGCTTTATTGTCTCTTGTTGTGCATGCGCAGAGCCCCTTGTACGGGGGTATGCGTCTAGTAAGCCCTTGTATGTTTACGCCGGACTCGTCCAGCCGTGTCCGGGGTCTGGACGACCTGTCTAAGTGCTTTTATTGGTCCAGTTTATTGTGTGGTTGTCAAGGCAACCGCACGATTTTCCGGACTCGAGGAACCCTCGATGCTTCCCTTTAACAAGATGATGGCGCGTGGACCGGGCATTTTAAGTGTAAGAGATGCATAATGCGGTATTGCGTTAAAGCGGGCGAAAGCTTCGCGTCCCAATAGTGCTTGACAGCTACTTGTAAATGGGGCGAGGTGGAAGGTTAACTTTTCGTAGAGGAAGTTGTCGGGTGAGCCGAACACAACTTCTAGCAGTAGAGAGCCCGTGCAATGGGCATATGGGCCTGGCATCTATCTATCTATCTATCTATCTATCTATCTTCTATCTATTATCTATCTATCTATCTATCTATTATCTATTATATACTTAAAATGATAGAAAAAGAACGGTGAAGATTTAACACTTGAAAAATAGGACGTGTCAACGGTGGAGATTCATAAACCAAAACGCAGTTGATTTATTTCCAGAAGAAAAAAAAAGCACACGGATACGGAAGTACACATGTTTATTGATTTCTATGCCTAAATGATAGAAAAAGAACGGTGAAGATTTAACACTTGAAAAATAGGACGTGTCAACAGTGGAGATTCATAAACCAAAACGCAGTTGATTTATTTCCAGAAGAAAAAAAAAGCACACGGATACGGAAGTACACATGTTTATTAATTTCTATGCCAACACGCACGTGCAAGCAATACACTTGAATAATTTCCGGCAGAGAAAAACCAATCAGCACACGGGCACGTAACTACACACATTGATTTTTGGTTTCCTATGACAGCACACACGTGCAAGCAGAGAAATTGTCAAGGAGCTGTCAACGGTGAAGATTAGGCATACTACATGGAACAAAAATTTACATAAGGCAAGTCCTATACGTATTGTATTAGGTAAGTATTACATGTTATTGTACAGAATTCGTATTGTACCGGCCAGCCGGTTTTGATTCACTACCGGAATCCTAATTGTACACGTTTGCGACTAAAATTCATATAGAATAATCCCCTAAAATAAACCTCTATGAAAATCAATCAGAATCATGTAAAAATACCGTTCAGATTCCAAGCAAAAAAGGATATATCCGTGTACTATACAAACGGCCATATATCAAACAAATCAAGCCAATCCTAAAAAAGAAAAAGCCTCCGGCAAAGGAAAACTAACCACGACCACGGGTTTGCATGGGTGGCTTTGCCTCTCCATGTTTCCTCGGCGTGTCCGCTACGCAGCACGGGGCTGCCCTGGCCATCTCTCGCATGCTTTCGCAGCACCGGGAAGGGGTGGCATCTCAGTGTCACAGGAGACTGTCAAATGGCGTAGAGTCAGTAGATGAATTTCCAAACGTGTCCACAACATAGGTGCAGAAGCAGCGATTGACCTTTCCAAACCAAGAAGCTAGAGCGGGGTATGATCCATGTACGTATGCATGTTTGACCGTACTTTTTAATTCTTTTTGGCTAATTCTACACATGGTTTGTACCAGGATTTGATAACGATAGCTTATATGCACGTGAGCTTAGCGAGTATGTATGTGCGGTGTGTTAGATGCATGACAAGCGTATCTGCGTATGCATGTATGAACTCATTTGTAGATCTTAGTTGTATATGACGCTAGACTTTAACTTTTTTTTATGTTGGTATAAGTTGGATAAATTAGTGCAAATAAGTTTGGTCACAAAAAACTATAGCAGGTACATCGCTCAAAACTAAATGATTGCATGAACAAAAAAATATATTAAATGTTGCTATTCCTTTAAGTTAGAGAATCTACTCATTTGAACAGGTGTCAATCAAAGGTTATTAGTCAGGTTGCTCATAAAAATAATAAATATAGTTCTAATTAGGTGAATAAAGAATAAAACTCCATTGATTTGTGAAGTTCGAAATAATGAGTAAAAATAAATAGCAAATCATTGTCCATCATATTAATTTCAGCAATGGGATTTACATATAATTTTTAAGGTAAAGTTGAACCACGAAACACGACTAAAAAATTAAAAAGTTTGATTACCACTAGACTAAATGTAAGTTGATGCAAACAAATGGACGCAGTTATTCTTGAGTGAATATTCATAGATATTGTACGATTATCTGTGCTTAGATGAATCTCAATTATAGAATCAGTTGGTTCCGATCATCGAATGCTAATTTCACAGTCTTCCGAGAAATAGCAAAAATCTTTGTTACTAACTTTATATGATTAACATTTGGTGAAAGACAAAAGTACTGATCATGTTTCTCACATAAGCGTACAGATTACCACAAAAGTCTGTTCATGTTTCCTCGAGATGGATACGTTGTGATAATATTTTTGTAATTTAAATTATATATCAACGACAATGTAGGAAAAACAAACTAAGTAACATGAGTTTCCCTACATTGGAAAATATTGGAAGAGGAAACAATAATGTATATAATTGTAACATGCGGGTGATGGGAAAGAAAACAGTTTTAGCAAGAAGGTTAGGAGCAAATTCATTGCAAGTACATTAATAACCGTTTTGGCTATGATGTAAAAACATAATTCAATGCAAAGGAGCACGTGCATCATCATCAGAAGAAAAAAGCTAGCAAGTTCCGCGCCATTAAAAAAATAGGCTGATTTACATCGGAAAGTAGCTCAATATAAATTACATTAACATGAGAAGACATGGTTGCATATATACTTAATCAATTTTCCTAATAGAAAACTCGATTTTCATGTGTTGGTGTAATGGATGATGATGGAATAGATAACGAGATGATAATAAAAGTCACCAATGTTTCTTCTTCTTGGCAATGACTTCTAAGGTAATATCAGTGCAAAGATGATGGGAATGAATTGGGAAAGCTGGCATCCAGATCTTTACCAACAACTTCTACAAATCATGAGACTTTTTGAAAATTTCAATGGGCCCCAAGTTTAATAATGTTTTCTAAATATTACTTTCCTATATAAATACTCAAGTAACGGCTAACAATTTTTTTAGCAAGTCTAGCCGCGCAAATGTGCGGGTTACATTGCTAGTTACCCCTTGAAAGGAAGTGTTGCTATGGCTAAATTTGGTTGGATCTATCCCCATTTTGCGGATTGTGTCCTGATATAGCAGGTTTAGATCACTGCCGCCATCCATTAAGACTTGTGTAAATTGGAGTCCACCAATTATCGGATTTAATATCAAGGCAGTCCAACCTGCATTCTGTATACTTCTAGAGTAATCCTGATGGTCGAAGGTGATTGGTTTTGACAACCAGTGGCGGGACTCCTCTAGGATAGCCCGTACGGTGCGTACCTCTATGGGCGCCGCTCTATTTTTCCCTTTTGTCACGTGAAGTGAGTTTACTGTTTTGATTCCTTGTGGGAAATTCTTTTGTTTTCCGGTGCTCTGCTTGTGGGGTTCGTCATCGTCCTAGCTTGGTATGTCGAGCCCCTTGTGTTCGGCATTGAGTTTGCCGAACTTCTTGAAGAACCAACAATCTCCGTGGGTATGGTTTGCAGGCTTCCCGGGAGTACTGTGGATTTGGCATATCTTTTCGAAGATTTTGTTTAAGTTAGATAGCTCGTCCTGTTATCCTGAGGGGGCAGCTTTTTATGGTTCTTCCGAGAGCTTTTGAATCCAGCGTTGTCTGCTGTGCTCTTTGGGCTGTTTCCCTTGGTCCGACGGTGGTCCTTGCTGTGTCGAGGTTTCCTGTTTCCATCCCTGACTTCGGATGTACTTGGGTCGCTGGTACTGCATCTTGCCAGCCAGCTATCCTCTCCCGCGCAAAAGCGGGTCATGAGGCTTGTTAACGCGGCCATTGTTCTTGGATTTTCTTGGCCGAGGTGTCTGGATAGCCATTCGTCTCGGACGTTGTGTTTGAAAGCTGCTAGGGCTTCGGCGTCCGGACAGTCAACTATTTG
The DNA here is from genome assembly GCA_021605145.1 of Aegilops bicornis. Lineage (NCBI taxonomy): Eukaryota > Viridiplantae > Streptophyta > Magnoliopsida > Poales > Poaceae > Aegilops > Aegilops bicornis. The sequence goes on along the minus strand of CM038673.1, from coordinate 770,680,690 downwards.
GTTCTTTTTAGTGAGGAACCTGTTCCAAAATTTCCGGGCTGACTCTCCGGGTTGTTGAGTTATGTGACTTAAGTCGTCGGCATCCGGAGGTTGGACATAGGTCCCTTGAAAATTTGCCCGGAAAGCATCCTCGAGCTCCTCCCAACTTCCAATGGTGTTTTCGGGAAGGCTTTTAAGCCAATGTCGGGCTGGCCCTTTGAGCTTGAGGGGTAAGTATTTTATGGCATGGAGATCATCTCCTCTAGCCATGTGTATATGGAGGATGTAATCCTCAATCCAGACTCCAGGGTATGTTCTTCCGTCGTATGCCTCTATGTTTACGGGCTTGAATCCCGCTGGAAATTCATGATCCAGCACCTCATCGGTGAAACATAGGGGGTGTGCGACACCCCTATATTTAGGTGTACCGTGGTGTTCGGATACTTGATGTGTTGCGTTGCTTACTAGAGCTTGCTTTTTTGGCCCATAGATAGATCTAGCTGGGCCGTCTTTTTGATGTGAATCCCTGTGCGGATCGCGTGCCGGCTTGTGTGCGGCGCCGTTTGCTGCTCTCTGTTTGCCATGGGGTTGTCCACCCGACCGGGTGGCCTCCTTGTTTTTTGATTGTGGGGGCTCTACGGCCTCCTCATCAACTTCGGGCAGTAGTTTTCGCTTCGGGTAGCTCTTTGTTCGGCGACTGTCGCCGTATTTGTCTGCGGTGTTGAGTACTTTGCTCCATCTGATTCTGAGTGCATCTTCCACTGTTTTGAGCTTCCACTTCTGCTTTTTCAGGCTACGTGCAGTGGCGACGAGCCTTTTGTGGAGATTCTTCTGCTCCAGCAACTTGTCCAGCGTTAGATCGTCCGGACCATTGTCTTCGCCGGGGATGGGTTGTTTATCCATGTTGTCCTGTTCGGACGGTTGCTCGATAGCATTTTTGTCGTCCCCCGGTTCGCCCTGCTCTATGGCTGGGTCTGTATGGCTGTTGTCTTTGTCGAGGCGGGACTTTGAGCGGCGCTTACGTCGCCGTTTTGACTGCTTTTCGAGGGAATGACCCTTCAGCGTCCCCTTGTTCCTCATCGTCGCTCCCTTTAGGTGTGTCCACCATATATACATCGTGAGATGAGGTGGTTTTCCAGTGCCCTATAGGTGCTGATTCATGTTCCTCCACTACATCGTCGTCCATACCGTCGATGTCTTCGGAGTCAAAGTCGAGCATGTCGGTTAAATCATCGACAGTGGCTACAAAGTGGGTGGTGGGTGGGCTTTGAATTTCTTCGTCGTCCGAGTCCCAACCTTCCTGACCATAATCCGGCCAGGGCTCTCCTGATAAAGAGAGAGACTTTATTGAATTCAGAATGTCGCCAAAGGGCGAGTGCTGAAAGATGTCTGCGGCGATGAATTCCATGATCGGCGCCCAACCGGATTCGATTGGCGGGGGCGCGGAAGGCTCGGAGTCCGGAGAGGAGTCCGACACCTTGGAGTCACGGGCTTCGCAAAGGACGAGGTAGGTATACGGCTCAATCGCCATAGAGATCGCAGCCCCCGAGGCGGTGTCCAGCCACCCATCCTCGATCGGCGCAGTCGGCTCCGAGCTAAGGGTCGGAGCGGACGTTGGTGCGGCCTCCAGGACACTGTTCGGCGGCAGAGCTAGATCATGCCCCTCGTGACAGTGCGGCGTGCTTGGCTGTGGCTTGAACCCGTCAAAGATCAAGTCCCCGCGGACGTCAGCCGTGTAGTTCAAACTTCCAGATCTGACCTGATGGCCAGGGGCGTAGCTTTCAATCTGCTCCAGATGGCCAAGCGAATTGGCCCGCAGTGCAAAGCCGCCCGAATCTGAAGATCTGTCCGGGAGAAAAGTCTCACCACGAGCGCATCGTTGTTGATGATCGGAGGAGCCATCGGGCCTAAAGATGACGACCACGGAGGAACTCTCAATGAAAGAACCAATGTCGGTGTCAAAACCGGCGGATCTCGGTAGGGGTCCCGAATCGTGCGTCTAGGCGGATGGTAACAGGAGACAAGGGACACGATGTTTTTACCCAGGTTCGGGCCCTCTCGATGGAGGTAAAACCCTACTCCTGCTTGATTAATATTGATGATATGGGTAGTACAAGAGTAGATCTACCACGAGATCAGAGAGGCTAAACCCTAGAAGCTAGCCTATGGTATGATTGTTGTTCGTCCTACGGACTAAAACTCTCCGGTTTATATAGGCACCGAAGAGGGTTAGGGTTACACAGAGTCGGTTACAATGGTAGGAGATCTACATATCCGTATTGCCAAGCTTGCCTTCCACGCCAAGGAAAGTCCCATCCGGACACGGGACGAATTCTTCAATCTTCTATCTTCATAGTCTAGGAGTCCGGCCAAAGGTCATAGTCCGGCCATCTGGACACCCCCTAATCCAGGACTCCCTCACTCACCCTGTCCATATATTGGGCACGGGCCTCGCCGATGGTCATGGTGCAATGCACCGGCGAGGATGGCACGGAGGAGGGGGTTGGCGCCGGATGTCGACTACCATGTTCTCCATTGGGACGTCGTCGTCCTCGGCCGCCCGCTGCCGGTCGGCAGCAATGGCTGCTATCTCCTTGTGGTCTGTCCGTCCGCCTGTCTCCAAGAGCGCCGGAGCGAGGAAGCCATGGTGGGCAGTAGTGGTGTGGACAGGAGAAAGGCAGCGGATGCGGATGACTGCGGCTATGGCCGGCGCAGCAGTTTATATAGCAATGGTGGGCGGGCGGAGGGACGGACGTGTGACACCAGAGTAGCTACCTCGGCAACCGCGTATCATTAATGTGTGCGGCAGATGGACGGACAGACGGCACTTGTGTCGTTTGAAGGCGGAGCAATCGCCTGCACCGGGAAGCGGGGCGGCCGGCTATTTGTTTGGCGGAAGCGGCAGCGAGGAGATCACTTTACTTGGAGGATGACAATGGGGACCCACCAGGTACATAGCCTCACGTACGCAAGTGCCTCCTTATTTTATATATATATATATATAACTATAATTTATTTTGATTCCTCCTGGTTTCCTGACATCACGGTCCCACACCATTGTCTACCTATGTACTCCCTCCTTTCCGGTTTATAGGGCTTATCTCAAAATTTTAGTTTTTCCATTTTATAAGGCTCAATTTGGTTGTTTTCCATCACATGTTCAGATTCCAAGGTGCATTAAATCATTGCATGCAAGTATTAAGAGAAAATTGACTAATGCATGTACTTTATGCATGCATGCATTGCAATTAATGCATTGATAAACATAATTTTTTGAGGATATCAAGAGCATTAATTAGGTGCTTTTGCAAAACTAGAAAAAGTATTCCACCACTCGCCATCTACCTTGATTGGTGAGATTTTTGAATTGAGCATTATAAACCGGAAAGGAGGGAGTAGTCAATAAACGAGAGAATTGCACAAGAAGCGGCCGACAGCTGGGACCAAGCAGCTCGAGCAGTATTTGTGTTTTTGAGGTATGAGCAATGCAGAGTTTTTTGATGTTTACCCCAAATATTAATTTTTCTCCTCTGAACAACAACGAAAACATCGCTGCAGGTATTAACAGGGCGGGTTGTGGTCCGTCTAGCCCAGGCCAGATATCCAGCCCAGATATTAATTTTTTTCAAGCTGAAAATGGCTAGCCCAGCTATAATTTTTTTTAGGAATACCTGTGCAAGGTCAAGTTGTTATTCTCCGCTTGTTGGCTGCAAATCTTTCCTAGGAGGGATGCATTAGGCTTAACAAGAAAATGGGCTTTAAGAAATAATAAATGGGATGTAATTATAAAAACTGGGTAGTAACTATAAATAAATGCACCAAACAGTGATTACTTTATAAAATATTATTTTTGGAATATTGAAAAATTTAATTTCATTAATTGTTGTGAGCGGAATGTTTTGTTGGATTTTTACGCAATATAAATTTATATTGAAATTGTATTTAATCTGACTAAAATTTCGGGATAATAATATTCGGATCACATCAAAATGTGGGAAATTTTATTGAATTCTGTTTTGAACGGTTGGTTGAAATGGGTTGTACTTTTAACAAACTGTAAATGGGCTGTAGTAAATTCCATTAGAATTCAAAAATGGGCTACACATTCTTACATATCCCAAATGGGTTATAAGTTCTCTGCCACACACTTCTGGCCTTACTAAGTTGACACGTCCCCTAAAAAAACAGAGTTGACGGGTATGCAAGGCTTGGCCAACTTATAGTCAACACACGGTTCTAGCAGCAGTGGCCGTTGGATGTACATCCAACGGATGCCGTGCTTCTTCTTCGATCTTAGATATTCTAGCTTCACCCGCCCAAAAAATGATTCATCCCTCGACATCCGGGCGCACCGTTTCGAAGTCGACCTGTGGGCCTACTAAGTTGACGTACCAAGGGCTTTGTCAACTTAGTCAATATAAACAATTCTAGTTGCATTGGATCAGACGATGTCCATCCAACGGCCGTCGTGCTTCTTCAACCTCTGGTCTTCTTGCTCCAGCTGCCCAAAGCAGCGCGGTCGTGTCGCCTGCTCCCGCCTCCCGTGGTCGGCTATGCCGCCTTGAGGCCTCACCGCCCTACTACTCCCACCGCTGGCCAGCCATCCCTCCACTCACCGGTGACCCACACCCCTGTTATTCTCTTGGCGACGGCGGCGCGGCCGAAACAGTGAACCCTCGTACTCCTCTCCATGTGTGCATCCACTGCCGCGTCTTCCCCGGCTCCGTGTCGTCCCCTTCCTAGGCCTCACCGTCGTCCACCGCCGTGGTGCTCTCGGCGCGGCGTGGTCAACGTGGTCAAGGAACGACTTCCATCAGACGTGGACTGTACGTGGAGAGGCTGACAGCTGGGTCCACGGCAGCCGCAAGGAAGTGCCTCCTTATTACGCGCAAAATAATTATTCCTCCACCTAACATCGAGGACCCACCGGACGGGCCACCGTATTTCGTGAAAAAAATGATTCGCCCCCTGACTGCTGGGACCCACGAGCTACATCTTCGCACGCAAGGAATTTCGTCCGGAAAAAAACGATTCGCCCCCCTGACTGCTGAGACCTACCAGCTACATCTTTGCACGCAAGGACGTGCGTCCTTAAAAAATTGCCCCCCATTGCTGGTGTTGGAAATATGCCCTAGAGGCAATAATAAAAGGATTATTATTATATTTCCTTGTTCATGATAATTGTCTTTTATTCATGCTATAATTGTATTATCCGGAAATCGTAATACACGTGTGAATACATAGACCACAATATGTCCCTAGTGAGCCTCTAGTTGACTAGCTCGTTGATCAATAGATAGTCATGGTTTCACGACTATGGACATTGGATGTCATTGATAACGGGATCACATCATTAGGAGAATGATGTGATGGACAAGACCCAATCCTAAGCATAGCACAAGATCGTGTAGTTCGCTTTGCTAGAGCTTTTCCAATGTCAAGTATCTCTTCCTTAGACCATGAGATCGTGTAACTCCCTGATACCGTAGGGGTGCTTTGGGTGTACCAAACGTCACAACGTAACTGGGTGACTATAAAGGTGCACTACAGGTACCTCCGAAAGTGTCTGTTGGGTTGACACGGATCGAGACTGGGATTTGTCACTCCGTATGACGGAGAGGTATCTCTGGGCCCACTCGGTAATGCATCATCATAATGAGCTCAAAGTGACCAAGTGTCTGGTCACGGGATCATGCATTACGGTACGAGTAAAGTGACTTGCCGGTAACGAGAATGAACGAGATATTGGGATACCAACGATCGAGTCTCGGGCATGTAACTTACCGATTGACAAAGGGAATTGTATACGGGGTTGATTGAATCCTCGACATCGTGGTTCATCCGATGAGATCATCGAGGAGCATGTGGGATCCAACATGGGTATCCAGATCCCGCTGTTGGTTATTGACCGGAGAGCCATCTCGGTCATGTCTGCATGTCTCCCGAACCCGTAGGGTCTACACACTTAAGGCTCGGTGACGCTAGGGTTATTAGGAAGACTTGTATGTGATTACCGAATGTTGTTCGGAGTCCCGGATGAGATCCCGGACGTCATGAGGAGTTCCGGAATGGTCCGGAGGTGAAGATTTATATATGGGAAGTTGTCATACGGACACCGGAAAGTTTCGGGGCCATATCGGTATTGTACCGGGGCCACCGGAGGGGTTCCGGGGGTCCACGGGGAGGGGCCACCCCGCTCGGCGGGCCTCATGGGCCGCAAGGGGCAGGGAACCAGCCCCTGGAGGGCTGCGCCCCCCCCCCCCCACCTTGGGCCCATGCGCCGAGGGTTGGGGGGAACCCTAGTGGGGGCGCCCCCTTGCTTGGGGGGCAAGCCTCCCTCCCTGGCCGCCCCCCCCCCCCCTCTAGATCTTATCTAGAGGGGGCCAGCCCCCTTCCCCCTTCCCCTATAAATAGAGGGGCGAGGGGAGGGCTGCAACACACATCCAAGGCGCAGCCCCTCCCCACCCCAACACCTCTCCTCCTCCGTTAAGTGCTTGGCGAAGCCCTGCCGAGATCTTGCCTCTCCACCATCACCACGCCGTCGTCTGCTGCTGGAGCCGTCTTCCTCAACCTCTCCTTCCCCCTTGCTGGATCAAGAAGGAGGAGACGACATCCGCTCCGTACGTGTGTTGAACGCGGAGGTGTTGTCCGTTCGGCACTTGGTCATCGATGATTTGGATCACGGCGAGTACGACTCCATCATCCCCGTTCCCTTGAACGCTTCCGCACGCGATCTACAAGTCGTATGTAGATGCATATCTCTGCTATCACTTGTTGCTTAGATGAACTCATAGATGGATCTTGGTGAAAACGTAGGAATTTTTTTATTTTCTGCAACGTTCCCCAACAGTGGCATCATGAGCTAGGTCTATGTGTAGTTCTCTATTGCACGAGTAGAACACAATTTTGTTGTGGGCGTAGATCTTGTCAACTTGCTTGCCGCTACTAGTATTTTCTTGCTTCAGCGGTATTGTGGGATGAAGCGGCCCGGACCGACCTTACACGTACGCTTACGTGAGACAGGTTCCACCGACTAACATGCACTAGTTGCATAAGGTGGCTAGCGGGTGTCTGTCTCTCCTACTTTAGTTGGAGCGGATTAGATGAAAAGGGTCCTTATGAAGGGTAAATAGAAGTTGACAAAATCCCGTTGTGGTTATTCGCAGGTAAGAAAACGTTATTGCTAGAACCCAATTGCAGCCACGTAAAAGATGCAACAACAATTAGAGGACGTCTAACTTGTTTTTGCAGCAATTGTCATGTGATGTGATATGGCCAGAAGTTGTGATGAATGATGAATGATATATTGTGATGTATGAGATCATGTTCTTGTAATAAGAATCATGACTTGCATGTCGATGAGTATGACAACCGGCAGGAGCCATAGGAGTTGTCTTATTTTGTATGACCTGCGTGTCATTGAAGAACGCCATGTAAATTACTTTACTTTATTGCTAAACGCGTTAGCCATAGAAGTAGAAGTAGTCGTTGGCGTGACAACTTCATGAAGACACGATGATGGAGATCATGATGATGGAGATCATGGTGTCATGCCGGTAACGAAGATGATCATGGAGCCCCGAAGATGGAGGTCGAAGGAGCAATATGATATTGGCCATATCATGTCACTACTTTATATAATTGCATGTGATGTTTATTATGTTTATGCATCTTGTTTACTTAGAACGACGGTAGTAAATAAGATGATCCCTTATAATAATTTCAAGAAAGTGTTCCCCCTAAGCGTGCACCGTTGCTAAAGTTCGTCATTTCAAGCACCACGTGATGATCGGGTGTGATAGATCCTTACGCTCACATACAACGGTGTAAGACAGTTTTACACATGCAAAACACTTAGGGTTAACTTGACGAGCCTAGCATGTACAGACATGGCCTCGGAACACAAGAGACTGAAAGGTCGAACATGAGTCGTATGTAGATACGATCAACATGGAGATGTTCACCGACGATGACTAGTCCGTCTCACGTGATGATCGGACACGGTCTAGTCGACTCGGATCATGTAACACTTAGATGACTAGAGGGATGTCAAATCTGAGTGGGAGTTCATTAAATAATTCGATTAGATGAACTTAATTATCATGAACATTAGTCTAAAATCTTTTCAAAATGTCTTGTAGATCAAATGGCCAACGCTCATGTCACCATGAACTTCAACGCGTTCCTAGAGAAAACCAAGCTGAAAGATGATGGCAGCAACTATTCGGACTGGGTCCTGAACCTGAGGATCATCCTCATAGCAGCCAAGAAACAATATGTCCTAGAAGCACCGCTAGGTGAAGCACCCATCCCAGAGAACCAAGACGTTATGAACGCTTGGCAGTCTCGTCCTAATAACGTTCAGGGTTATTAGGAAGACTTGTATGTGATTACCGAATGTTGTTCGGAGTCCCGGATGAGATCCCGGACGTCACGAGGAGTTTCGGAATGGTCCGGAGGTGAAGATTTATATATGGGAAGTTGTCATACGTACACCGGTAAGTTTTGGGGGCATATCGGTATTGTACCGGGGCCACCGGAGGGGTTCCGGGGGTCCACCGGGAGGGGCCACCCCTCTCGGAGTGCCTCATGGGCCGCAAGGGGCTGGGAACCAGCCCCTGGAGGGCTGGGTGCCCCCCCCCCTTGGGCCCATGCGCCTAGGGTTGGGGGGGAACCCTAGTGGGGCGCCCCTTGGCAGGGTGCAAGCCCCCTCCCGGCCCGCACCCCCCCCTCTAGATCTTATCTAGAGGGGGCCGCCCCTTCCCCTTCCCCTATAAATAGAGGGGCGAGGGAGGTTGCAACACACATCCAAGGCGCAGCCCTCCCTCCCAACACCTCTCCTCCTCCGCTAAGTGCTTGGCGAAGCCCTGCCGAGATCTTGCCTCTCCACCATCACCACGCCGTCGTGCTGCTGTTGGAGCCTTCTTCCTCAACCTCTCCTTCCCCCTTGCTGGATCAAGAAGGAGGAGACGTCATCCGCTCCGTACTTGTGTTGAACGCGGAGGTGCTGTCCGTTCGGCACTTGGTCATTGGTGATTTCGATCACGGCGAGTACGACTCCATCATCCCCGTTCCCTTGAACGCTTCCGCACGCGATCTACAAGTGGTATGTAGATGCATCTCTCTCCTATCACTCATTGCTTAGATGAACTCATAGATGGATCTTGGTGAAACCATAGGAAAATTTTTATTTTCTGCAACGTTCCCCAACAGCTGGGATCCACCAGCTACACCTTCGCACGCAAGGAAGTGCGTCCGGGCAAAAAACGATTCGCCCCCCTGACTGCTGGGACCCAGCAGCTACACCTTCGCATGCAAGGAAGTGCGTTCGGGCAAAAAACGATTCGCTTCTCGACCGCTGGGACCCACCAGCTACATCTTCGCACGCAAGGAAATGCGTCCGGCAAAAAAGCGATTCGCCCCCCTAACTGCTGGGACCCACTAGCTACATCTTCGCACGGAAGGAAGTGCCTGACAGTCGGGACCCACCTGGTCGAAGCATAAGTAGCGTTGTCATTCTGGTCGCGAATGTTTACGTACATCTTGGTTGATGTAGAGGCGCCGCGACGTCGTAGTAGAGGCGCCGCGACGCGTGTCGAGAAGAGGCGCGCACGTAGCATGTACACATACGCATAGCGGCCGTGGTGCAAGAAAGAAAATACGGTCACATATGTGTACATACGGGCGGGTCTCAAAGCGCCTAGTCGCATATCGCAAAAGCGGAGGAACGGACCTCCTACGATCGAAACGGGGTCCTGTTGATCGGGAGGTGTGGCGATCTGCAAAATGGAGGAAGCGGACCTCCCACGGTCGAAACGGGGTCCTGTTGATCGGGAGGGTGTGGCGTATCGCCAAAAGCAGGCAACGGACCTCCTACGGTCGAAACGGGGTCCTGTTCATCGAGAGGGTGTGGCGTGCCAAAAGCAGACGAAACGGACCTCCTCACGGTCAAACGGGGTCCTGTTGATCGGGAGGGGTGTGGTGTACCGTAAAACGGAGGAAATGGACCTCCTACGGTCGAAACGAGGGTCCTGTTGATCGGGAGGGGTGTGGCGTACCGCAAAACGGACGAAGCGGACCTCCTACGGTCGAAACGGGGGTCCTGTTGATCGGGAGGGGTGTGGCATACCGCAAAACGGACAAAACGGACTTGTGTTGGAGCGCTACGGTCCAAATGGGGGGAGGGGTGTGGCATACTGCAAAACGGGACTCCATGGGATACTGTTCATCTCCACCGTCGACCTCCTCCAGCCTCCACGGGCTACCGTCGACCTCCTCCAGCCTCCACGGGCTCCTGTTCATCCAGCCTCCACCGTGCGCTACTCCACCGCCATCGCTCAACCACCCCTCCACGGGCACCCCTCCACCGTCTCACTGTTCATCCAGCCCTCCACACCACGGGTCCTGTTCAACCACCCTCCACGGCCACACCTCCACCGCTTCATCGCTCATCCAGCCCTCCACACCACGGGGTCCTGTTCATCCAGAGGCAACGCCACCGCTCACTGTTCATCCAACCCCCCCCCTCCCGCAACGCTCACTGTTCATCCCAGAGGCAGCATCGACCGGCTTCAGTTAGCAGCAGTAGCGAAGGAATCGCTCGATCGGGTTCAGTTAACAGCCATCGATCGATCGCTCGGGTTAAGTAACACGTAGCCTGCAGTGCAATCGCTCGGGTTCAGTTAGATCCCAACGCCTCTCTCAGCTTCAGTTAGAGCCAACGCCTCGCACACAAGTGCATACGTACGAGAGAAACGCGCATCGCTCCGCCCCCAACCTCCCACCGTAACCGGCAACTCCCCGAAATTTTCCTCCCCCTCGCTTCTACCACGGTTTTTTTCCGTCATGGACGGCCCAAAGAATGTCATGCAGCTGCGTCTCCGGCCCGCCCAGGACGAAAAGCCAATTTTCTGTCATGATTTTTTGTCATAGAAGTAGGAGCCCACCACATCTATGATGATGCCGGGTTTTGTCACAATTATCGTCATAGAAGTGTCATATGGATGACAGAAAAAAAATCCGTTCGGCCCAAAATGTCACGGATGTGTCTTTTTTTTTACTGGAACCTCAGCCTCATCCCCAACCCGTCCTTCACCAAGTTCATTGCGTACCTCCGCTTGGAGGAGCGGCGGATGAAGCAGGTGAAGACGCGCGCCATCCACACCGCCCTCGCCGCCGGTACCACCCGCGGCGGGCCTTCGTCGCTGCCCCGGGACCCCAGCAGCGTCATCAGGCGCCTTTCTCGGCGCCCTAGCAGCCGGGGCTCCTGCCACTGCCGTACGGCCCGCCCGCGCCCCCCGCTCCTCCCGCTGAAAAGCGCCAGGGCGGCGCGATAACGCCCTTGGCGATCAGCTGCAACAAAAGTCAAGCACCGGCCAGCGATTTCGGCGCCGCAGCAGCTCCAGGTGCCGCCCCCATGAGCCTCCAGCTATAACCCCTGGACCGGTGTCGTCCATGCGTACACCATGCAGGTTCCACGGGCTACTGCACCGACGCTTCCCGTGCCGCGCCCACCGGCGCACCAGGCGTACCACGCAGCTCCGTAGCCGTACGGAGGATACCCACTGCCGCAGATGAGCGGCACCTACGGTCTCCCTCCGGCCCCGCCGCCGCCCTCGCCGACCCTGCCGCCGGCACCTTGGGATTCGGCGCTCCTCGCAGCGCTGCACGCTGCGCCTACGCCGAACAACTACACTGGAGGCGGCGATTGGTACATGGACACCGGGGCTACGGCACATGTTTGCTCATCCTGGTAATCTTGCCTCCTTCACTCGGTCACCACCGACCGCCGCATCATTGTCGGCGATGGTTCCACACTACTTATCACACATGTCGGGCACACTTCTTTTCCTTCTACTTCTATGCCTATTACCTTGTCTAACATACTTGTGTCACCTCATCTTATTAAGAATCTTGTTTCCGTTCATTGTTTAACTTATGAAAATCCTGTTACTGTTGAATTTGACAGGCTTGGTTTTTCTGTCAAGGACGCTCGAACCAGGATGGTACTCCACCGATGTGACAGCCTCGACGAGCTCTATCCGGTGCATCCGCCGTCCACCTCCACCACCGCATCGGTTGCTCTCTCCGCCGGCGTCGATCTCTGGCACGCTCATTTGGGTCATCCCAACCCCGTCACACTTCGTCATATTCTTAGGAGTTTCAGTTTCATTTGTAATAAGATAGAGGATCACACCTGTCATGCCTGTCATGTCGGCAAACATGTTCGCCTTCCGTTTAATAACTCCACCACCATAGCTTCTTTTCCTTTTCAGTTGATTCATAGCGATGTGTGGACCTCTCCGATTCCTAGTAATTCGGGCTATTTATATTATCTGGTTATTCTTGATGATTATTCTCACTATGTGTGGACATTTCCTTTACGACGAAAGTTGGATGCACTCTCCACTTTGTCTGCTTTTTACTCCTATGTCAGCATGCAGTTTGGCCGTCCCATCCTTGCTCATCAGACTGACAATGGAAAAGAGTTCGACAATCTTGCTTTCCGCACTTTTCTGTCGCACCACGGCACAGTTTTTCGTCTCACATGCCCGTATACTTCACAGCAGAACGGTCGAGCCGAACGTGTCCTTCGCACTCTGAACGACTGCGTTTGGACACTCCTGTTCCACGCTAATGTGCCACCTCGTTTCTGGCCGGATGCACTCGCTACTGCTTCACTTCTCCTTAACATTCGCCCTTGCCGCCCACTGTGGAACTATGCACCTCACCATCTTCTCTTCGGTACGCCCCCATCTTATGATGACTTGCGTATTTTCGGGTGCCTTTGCTATCCTAGCACTGCGGACTCCGCTCCTCACAAACTAGCACCTCATTCTCTCGCTTGCATCTTCATTGGCTACCCTTCCAACTCCAAGGGATATCGGTGCTACGATCCCGTCTCCCACCGTGTGTTCACTTCCCGGCACGTTTACTTTGATGAGCATGTGTTTCCGTTTCAGCAGGTACCTCCGGTTGTTCCTCCTGCCACCGGTGATGCGGGCTCCTCGACACCGCTCCCAGGGCGCTCGCGCGCCTCTCTTGGCCCGCCCCATGGCTTTGAGGCGCGCCCCCCTCATGCGGCGCCTCCTACAGCCCCGGCACTACCCCCCCCCCCACCCAGCGCCAGCGCCCCCCTCCCCGGTGCCCACGGCCTCCGCGGCCCTCCCGGCGCCCGCCCTTGGCGCCCAGCCTCCTCGGCGCACCCGACGCCCCCGGCCTCCTTGGCGCCCTCGGCACCCACTGCGCCCCCGGCCCTCGCGCCTCCGGCACCTATGGCTGGTCCGGTCACCCGCACCCGTATGGGCGTTTTTCGCCTGAGCTCGCGCTACGCCGCGGATGACTACGTCCATGCGGCATCCACCTCTGAGCCGTCACCATTGCAATCCTCCGTCCGAGCCGCTCTTTGTGACCCGCTCTAGATGGCTGCAATGCAAGAGGAGTTTGACGCCCTATTGCGCAACCGGACGTGGCAGCTTGTTCCCCGTGCCCGGCACGCCAACGTGATTACCGGGAAGTGGGTCTTCAAACACAAGCTCCATGCTGATGGTACTCTTGATCGCTATAAAGCACGCTGGGTCGTTCGGGGCTTCGGACAGCGTGCTGGCATCGACTTCACCGACACCTTCGCTCTGGTCGTCAAGCCCGGCACGATTCGCATAGTTCTTCACCTTGCGGTCTCCCGTGCTTGGTCGGTGCACCAGATGGACGTCTCCAACGCCTTTCTCCATGGTCACCTCGAGGAGCAGGTCTTCTGCCAGCAGCCCACCGGCTTTTGTTGACCCGACGCTTCCCGACCACGTGTGCCTACTCTCACGGTCCTTGTATGGACTCAAGCAGGCTCCGCGCGCTTGGTACCAGCGCATCGCTGCATTTCTCCACCAGCTTGGGTTTCGCTCAACCCGCTCGGACACTTCGCTCTTCGTCTATCATCAGGGCTCCGACACAGCCAAGCTCTATGTCGACGACATCATCCTGACGGCATGTACGGCTGGTCTCCTCAGTCAGCTCACGGCTCGTCTTCGCGCTGAGTTCGCCATCAAGGACTTGGGTCTTTGCACTACTTCCTCGGTGTCGAGGTGGTGCGCCGTCCGGATGGCTTCTTCCTTCATCAGCGGAAGTACGCTCACGAGCTCCTGGAGCGCGTCGGCATGCTTAATTGCAAGCCCGCCGCTACACCTGTTGATACGTAGGCCAAGCTTTCTGCCACGGATGGTACTCCTGCTTCGGATGCTGCTTTCTATCGGTCTATCGTTGGTGCTCTTCAGTACCTCACCCAGACTCGACCGGAGATCCAGTATGCCGTGCAGCAGGTGTGTCTTCATATGCATGCTCCTCGGGATGTCCACTGGGCTGCCGTCAAGAAGATTCTCCGCTATGTCTCTGGCACTATGGATCTTGCCGTCACGCTTCATGCCTCCACCGACATTGCCCTCACCGCCTACTCTGATGTAGACTGGGCGGGCTGTCCTGACACTCGTCGCTCCACTTCGGGCTATTGTGTCTACCTTGGACCCTCACTTATCTCGTAGTCGTCCAATCGACAGCCTACGGTCTCTCGTTCCAGTGATGAGGCTGAGTATCGTGCGGTGGCCAACGCCGTCGCCGAGTGTTCGTGGCTTTGCAAGCTGCTTCAGGAGCTTTCCTGCCCTGTTGACTGTGCCACGGTGGTCTACTGCGACAACGTCTCGGCGGTCCACCTCTCCTCTAACCCGGTACATCATCGCCGGACCAAGCATATTGAGTTGGATATTCACTTTTTACGGGAACAGGTGGCTCTTGGCCATATTCGTGTTCTACACGTCCCTACTTCCCAACAATTCGCAGATATCATGACCAAGGGCTTGCCTACGGCGTCTTTTGAGGAGTTCCGGTCCAGTCTTTGCGTCAGCCGCGGTGCCGCTTCGACTGCGGGGGGTGTTGAGTATGTTATTTGTGCATGTATATTGACTAGGCCCACCTCTCTAGTTTGTTGTATAGATTGAGGGAGAAGCCCCACTTTGTACTTATATATACCGTGCACATTGCACCGAATCAATATATTGTGCAATTCATACATCTTCAGGGCCTCCGTGGCCGCCGAAGAGAAGAGGATGTCCTCGTGTGGCCGCCCGGTAGAGATGAGGCTTTCCTCATAGAGTGTGACCGGCCACGTGCAGTTGCTGTAGTTGTGGTAGGAAGCGATCAGGCCTCCGTCGGAGGGCAGGCGCTCCATGTGGCTGGTTTCTGGCGTGTACGCGAAGGTGCAGGCTGCTGGCTGCACGTAGCTCATAAACAGGATGCGGCGGCCGTCGTCTAAGGAGGCGACCGGACTGGCGCCACAGCGTATGAACGAAGCGACCTCCGGCGATGTCGCGTCTTGGTCTATGCAGCAGCGCAAGTCCCACGTGCCCGTCTCGTGGTCGCACAGCGACCACTAGTCGTATGGCCGGTGCCCGTGTTTGATGTTGTCGACGATGGGGCTGAAGAGGCACAGGCATCCCACTAGCTCCGTTAGCTGGAACCCGCCGAGGTAGTCCACACAGGGAGGCAGCGGCACGACCCCAAAGTGCTCGTCGACGATGGAGAAGGACTCAGGAGGAGCCCCGACCGCCGAACACAGGAGGACAAAAGAAATTTCCTCCCCAAATGAAAACGGTGAACATGATATACGCAACCCATATTCCCAAGCGGGAACGGAAGCGTGCACTAAGGGATGTGTATGCGATGGAGCCAGTCGCCCCAAAGTTCAACGCATGGTCTTCTTGTCCGATCACGTTCGATCGCAGGGACCACCCCACCAGTATCCGTCATGGCGGTTCTGCCGCATTGGTCCTTGACCCCATCATTGACGGATTACACCTCACTCGAGTCCTTATGGATGGTGGCAGCAACCTGAACCTGCTCTATCAGGATACAGTGCGCAAAATGGGTATAGACCCCTCGAGGATCAAACCCACAAAAACCACCTTTAAAGGTGTCATACCAGGTGTAGAGGCATGTTGCACGGGCTCAATCACACTGGAAGTGGTCTTCGGATCTCCGGACAGCTTCCGAAGCGAGGAGTTAATCTTTGATATTGTCCCCTTCTGCAGTGGCTATCACGCACTGCTCGGACGAACCGCATTCGCCAGATTCAACGCGGTACCGTACATACCTCAAGCTCAAAATGCCAGGACCTCGCGAGGTTATAACAGTTAATGGAAACACAGAACGCTCGCTCCGTACGGAGGAGCACATCGCTGCCCTTGCAGCAGAAGTGCAAAGCAGCCTTCTGACGCAAACCGCCAATTCGGCGAAAAAGCCCCCAGCCACCTTCAAGCGAGTACAGAGTACCCTGCAACAGGATCACCAGGCACGTTCAGAGCTCACCTAGCAATTCCGCCTCCGTCCTAGTCCCAGTCAAGCGGCAAAATTTGCGCCGCGTGTACATAATTACGCACTCAAGATACCATGGGCATAGGCGGAGGCACGGCTATGGCACGGCCCACAATGCGGCTCGACCGCTTCAGGACCCGTATACCTTTAACATTTTCTTCCTTTCAGGCCCCTATTCTCTGAAGGCCCTCTCCGATCGTCTGATTGTCGGACCCGTCACGGGAAGGAAACACCAACGAAGCAAGAAGCTTTGACGTACAAGGGAATCCCCAGGTGGTCTCTGATAACGATCACTATACCTGTTTTGCATACCCACACGCAGCTTGCCCTTGGATAGGACATGTCAAATAATCCTATTTTTTACTTATTGCACTACCTGTATGCATACGCTTTGACATATCATTTAAATAACAATGTACAGCATTAGCTCATTATTGCATTCCTTCATCCTTTTTCCCTGTCTGCTTATGTACGACAAATTGCACCCATACATTCTACTACGTCCAGTGCGCCAGGGGCTTCAGTATACCCCATAACACGGCATGAAAAGTCCGAACACTTTCGACAGTGCGGCACCCCGAACTTATAACATTATATGCATCAGCTCCGAATCATGTCTTGGGTCAATAGTTGGGTTTGCCCGGCTCCCATGTTTTGGTACCTTATGTTCCGCTATATCGGCTAAGGTAGCACTAGGAGAACTACTGCGATTGTGTCCCGGTTCTTCCGAACGAGCACCTCAGTAGAGAAAGCCGAAAACTGACTGTCATGATGCGGCGAGAGCTGGTCGCTGTTCGAGAGGTCTCAAATCCCTAAAGATTTTTTCTGCTTCGGGCGAGGAGTCGGCCTTGCCCGATTTAGGCGTACATAGCGCCCCAAGTTTGGCCTTCCGAATACTAGGGGTTCGCCAAAATTTAAAATTGTAGACTTCTATGGCTAAGTGAGAGTGATAAAGCTTTATAGTTCGATTGCCTGGTTCGTTGTGCTGAACACCTCCTTCGAAGGACCCAAAACTGGGATAAAGAGTGATCAGGTTTATCCCGAACACCTCAGTACTAGGTACATGGGGGCAGAAGCCAACGACTGGCCAACTCTCAGATTTTATAAACGGCCGCACAGAAGGTAATATTTTAAATTAACAAGCGCTGCATAGCGCACATGAACTCGTTTCATATTACAGGATCACATGAGTACATTCATTCAAATATTACATCCTTAGCACATTCCTCTGCCACAAGGCGAGCACCCTTCAGGACACTGTCATAATACTTTTCGGGGTGGCGATGCTCCTTGCCCTCCGGCGGCCCCTCCTTCACCAGCTTTTCGGCGTCCATCTTCGCCCAGTGCACTTTCGCCCGGGCAAAAGCCCTGCGCGCACCTTCAATGCAGACGGACCGCTTTATGACTTCAAACCATGGGCAGGCATTCACAAGCCGCTTTACCAGGCCGAAGTAGCTGCCAGGCAGGCGCTCGCCAGGCCACATCCAGACTATGAGACCCCTCATGGCCAGTTCGTCCGCCTTGTGAAGCTCGACCAGTTGCTTCACCTGGTCGCTCAAGGGCATCGGATGTTCGGTCCCAGTATACTGAGACCAGAACAACTTCTCCGTTGAGCTCCCTTCCTCGGCCCGGTAGAACTCTGGATACGCTGGAGGGCAGATCTGTGAACGCTCCTGGAGATCTCCGAATTCGGGTAAGTAAAAGAAAGTTTCCTTCACATACTTGCTTTGCATAATGAATGCCTTACCCGCTGCTATCTTCTTGACCGCCTGAATCTCCTGGAGGTCCTTTTGGGCTTCGGCCTTCCATTTTGTGTGTTCTCGAGGGCCTTCGCAAGCTCGGACCCTTGTGTCTTGGAGTCACGCTCCAAGGACTCGTATTTCTTGACAAAATCCTAGAGCTCTTGCTAAACCTCGCCGACTCGGGCCTCTTGCTTCTCGCGCTTGGTGTGCTCCTTGGCTGCTTTGTCTTCAGCCTCGGACAGCGCCTTCTTCAGGGTAGCCACTTCGGTCGTGGCCCCTAGCAAAATTCATGACGATCCTATGATCTAACAACCACCTTATTTTTTATCGATATACAGACGGGGTATCACTTACCTTTGTTCTCTTCGAGCTGCCTCTTGGTGAGGCCGAGCTCTTCCTCGGACCGCTCAAGGTCCCGCTTGATCTTGGAGACCTCCAGTCTGACGGCGGCAATGCCGCCGAAGCCTGCTTATTCACATAGACACATTCTGATTAGACTCCTGCGATTATTATTTGATCCTCTGTTCGGCTTTCCTTTGCGAACACCAAACAAAGCATCAGGAGCTACTGTCTATGCTATAACATTTTATCATAATTTGATTACTTACCTCAAAGCCTGTTAGGAGGCTGGCGCAGGCTTCAGTCGGTCCGCTTTTGGCAGACCGAACCTTCTCGACCACCGCACTCGTGATAGTGCGGTGATCTTCATCAATGGAAGCGCCGCGAAGCACCTCCAGCAAATTGTCCGATGCCTCTGGATGGACAAAGGCCATCATCACAGACGGCTCGCCCCCCTTTGCGGGGTTGCACGATGTAATCCGGAACCACCGGAGGTTACGGCACGATTCGGTGAGGCTAAACTTGCTGCCCCCGTCATTAGAGCCCATGGGAGTCTTGCCCCCCATGCGCCCAGCGTCTGGGATGTCACCTTGGGGCACCTCCAGAACTACCTCCCCTTGGTTTGGTGCCCTTTGAGACAACACCTCGACGCCGTCCGTAGGGCGGGGGGAGGAGGCGGTCGGGAGTGAATTGTTGTTCATCTTCGACTGGCCCAAAGACTCATCCGAAGAGGACACGTCGATATGGGCTTTGGATGGACTGCATGATCATGTTTGGCATGATAAGAAGCAATAAAACAAAATATACCAGAACTATTATGGTATCCGGATACTTACGACTTCTCCAGGGGCTTGTCCCTAGGTAACCACTCCTCGTCGCTCAAAGCGGCCGCTGTGGAGCAGTCCGGAAGGAGGGTCCTTCCCTTCTTGGACCCTTCGGCCTCCCCAGATGGGGCGGCCTTCCTTTTCTTGTCTCCCCCGGCTGGGGGGAGACCTTTCCTCTTCCTCCTCCTTGTTTTCGTGGGAGGAGGGTGCCTCGGTATTATCGGACGATGAGTCCGATACAACCTTGCGCCGGAGACCTTTCCTGGTCCCCACGCCTTCTTCTTGGCCTTCTTCTCTGACGCCTCATAGGGCGCCGGAACCAGCATCTCCGTCGGGAGAGCCCTTGCTGGATCTTCGGGCAGTGGGGCCGGACAATCGATCCGCTCATTGTCGCGACCAGTCTGTTAAATGGCGTGGAGGCTCAGATCCCTCACATGATTATACTGGGCAAAGGAACATCTTATGAGATATAAGGAGCTTACCGGATTGGCAGGACGCTTTGCGCTGAGTCCGCGATCCTCGGTAAGGGGAGGAGGTACCTCGGCGGACTTGAACAACACCTTCCAGATGTCTTGGTGCGTCGTGTCGAAAAGCTCTCGCAGCGTCTGGTGCTTAGCCGGGTCGAAGTCCCACATATTGAATGCCCGTCTTTGACACGGGAGGATCCGGCGGAAGAGCATGACCTAGACCACGTTGACAAGCTTGATTTTCTAGCTTATCATGTTTTTAACACAGTTCTGGAGTCCGGTCAGCTCCACAGATGAGCCCCAGGATAGTCCCTTCTCTTTCCAGGAGGTGAGCCGCATGGGGATGCCGGATCGAAATTCGGGGGCCGCCACCCAGTTGGGGTCACGCGGCTCGGTGATGTAGAACCACCCCGATTGCCACCCCTTCACGGCCTCCACGTAGGAGCCTTCGAGCCAGGTGACGTTGGGCATTTTGCCCACCATGGCGCCCCCGCACTCCGCTTGCTGGCCAACCACCACCTTCGGTTTCACGTTGAAGGTCTTCAGCCACAGGCCAAAGTGGGGCCTGATGCGGAGGAAGGCCTCGCACACGACGATAAACGCCGAGATGTTGAGGATGAAATTGGGGGCCAGATCATGGAAGTCCAGCCCGTAGTACAACATGAGCCCGCGGACAAATGGGTGGAGGGGAAATCCCAGCCCACGGACGAACTGGGTGAGGAATACAACCCTCTCGTGGGGTTCTAGAGTAGGGACGATCCGCCCCGTGTCTGGAAGCCGGTGCGCGATGTCTGCGGCCAGGTATCCGGCTTCCCGGAGCTTAGTAATGTTCTCCTCTGTAATGGAGGAGACCATCCACTTGCCTCCCGCTCCGGACATGTTTGGAGTGGTTTTTGCAGAGAAAATGCGAACTTGGGCGCTGGAGCTCGAGTGTGCGAGAATAGATGGGCAGGGAAGAAGAAGGTGTGGTTGAAAAAGAGGAGTCCTCATCCCTTTATAAGGGTGGTAGAAACTGTGTGCCTCCCCACTTGCCTGGTAAACTCGCTTATTCCCCAAGCGCCATGATTGATGGCGCGGTTGGGTTACCCACACCCGTATTGATGAGAATCCCTTGATAAGGGGACATGATCTCTGCTTCGACAAGACGTGCCAGGAAAATCGCCTCATAATATGTGCGAGCTGGTTGAGAAAAGCGGTTCGAATAATGACCGGCCATGGCATGATGTCACGCTATGAAAGTTGTCGTGATTAGATTTGTGGAATATTATACCTGTCACGGTGGTATGTGGAATTTGTTTTGCGAGCCGGATACGATCCTTGTGTTCAAAATCTTCTATGGAGTATTCGGAGGAGGAACCCGCCTTGCAATGCCGAAGACAATCTGCGCGCCGGACTTTTCGTCATTGAAGCCTGGTTCATGGGCTACTGAGGGAGTCCTGGATTAGGGGGTCCTCGGACAGCCGGACTATATACTCTGGTCGGACTGTTGGACTATGAAGATACAAGATTGAAGACTTCGTCCCGTGTCCGGGTGGGACTCTCCTTTGCGTGGAAGGCAAGCTTGGCAATTCAGATATGTAGATATCCTCCCTTGTAACCGACTCTGTGTAACCCTAGCCCCTTCTGGTGTCTATATAAACCGGAGGGTTTAGTCCGTAGGACGACAACAATCATAATCATAGGCTAGCTTGTAGGGTTTAGCCTCTACGATCTCGTGGTAGATCAACTCTTGTAATACTCATATCATCAAAATCAATCAAGCAGGAAGTAGGGTATTACCTCCATCGAGAGGGCCTGAACTTGGGTAAACATTGTGTCCCGCGCCTCTTGTTACCATCCGCCTTAGACGCACAGTTCGGGACCCCCTACCCGAGATCCGTCGGTTTTGACACCGACAGTCCCTAAACCTCTGGGTGCCCAGAGTAGGGCATGGCTCTCTTGCTCAATGCTCCCTGCTGACATATCCTTGTGTTGTCCGGGTGCCCGGTCATCCTGGTATTGATCCTGAATTTGGGTGCCCTAACTCCATTGCCCCGGGTGCCTAGGGTTGCCTGCGGGCCAACGAATACCTCGGCCTTGGGGGGTATAAATACCCCCCTATACCCCCCTTCTTTAAACTTCACCCCTAATCTTGTGCAATCTTTCTCCCCCCCCCCCCCCATTCACAAACCCTAAAAGCTTGAGATAACACTCTGATTCTTTGGGGTTTGTAGGAGATTCACCTGATCTACATTCCTACCAAACCATTTTTTGTTTTCCCAACTCGTTCATCTTAGCCAACTTGTTACTCTTAGAGCTTGGGATCCTGGACGGTTAGAGATTCCTCCAGAAGCTTTCTTGCTTATGGTATGTAAAGGTGTGGTGGTCACCTTCAAGACGAACCCCGAGTGATTCGAGACGGGGTGACTCAAGAAGAATATAGTGAACCTTCCGTGCTGTTGCGAAAGCGTTGGCTCTGGGACCACTCCAATAGAGATTAACACTTCCCCAAGTGTCAGGTTGGAAAAAGAGTAGGTTTTGCCCCCAACTTGGACCCAGGGAAACCAAAGAAGAGCTACTTTCGCCCATTTGTTGAGAGAAAAGAAGATTTCAACAAGAAGAACATATGAAGAGATTGAGATGTTTGGATCTTGGCACTCTCACCTCATACGACTCTGTCCTAGAATCTGGAGCCCCCCTTTTCCTTTACCAACAAGTCCTCGAACCCATGGGGGTCGAGCCTGAGCTGCCGCTGTAGTGCAATGGGTCTTTCAAGGATCGAATTGGGCGTGATCTGGCCTTCATCCTCAAGGACGATGGGAGATAAGCTTTATCGTCGAGAGGGAAACAGCTCAGATCACCAGCTAAGGCCCCTAAATGACCGCTTAGTGAGTCCATGACACTGTCACCTAGGAAGTGTGAACTTCAAAATAAAATCCACGTCATGGACTCACTTGTGGTTAATATGTTCCCACTCTTTATTTTTTTGCTCACCTTTCTAGCCACTTTTCTTTTTGAGAAAGTTTTAAGTGCCCCATTTCCCTCTTTTTTGGAAAATTTTATTTTGTGAAACACTAGAAGAAAATGACTCTCTAAAACTTTGTGGGTTGCCTCAAAGGCTTAAAATGCTCGATTAATCAGTCCACTAGGATCCCAAGGTATATCAATGCCAATTTAAGTTGTCAAATATTTGGATCTAAGTAGTGAGTATATGGTCACATAGATCATGTAACAATGAAATATAACCCACTTCCTGTGCATTGCCATGCCGTAAGAGAACAATTCATGAATACAGAGTAAATGCTAATGCACTTTCTTGTAATCTTAGTGTATTAGAAACATAGAGAGGCCCGTCATTTCTTCCTTTATCAAAATAATTTTAGAGTAGCAACAAAGTTAATTATATAACTTTCATTAGTAGCATCATGAGAATAAGTAAGTTGCGAGCCACCAATATAATCCTTAACAAAACCAAACTTCTCTTATATAGTGTAGTTGGGGGAGTTCAAAAGCATGATAGGACTATAAAGTTTGGGTGCAACACTAATAATTTTATTCTTATCACAAATACCAATAGTATATTCATCTCTATGTATCATAGGGGCATCATGGCCTTCAATATAGCAAGCATGAAAGTCATCAAAAATAGTTTTTTCACCTAATGAGTTCAAAGGATCATGTATTTCATTTCTTCCTCTAGTAAGCATGGAGGGTAAGAAAGCACTTCAAAAGTTTCTTCCAAATGGTACTAGCTTGTGAACAATTCTGCCCCATGACCCGTTTTAGCTGCTTACTGTGTTGAGGCTCCCATTCAAGGCAATAGGATAGACGAAGAGAGAGGCTATTTGTTTTGGCATATTGCCATGCTACGAGATCGCCCATCTGCCCATTCGGCAACAGGATTTGAAGGATTCTTCTCACTTCCACTTCCCAAAAGGTCTCACATATCTTAAAGCAACTTTGTCCCATTCCATGGCTGAGATTTAACCTAATCATACCCAGGGTCTGGCCAAGCCCGAAGTGAAAAATCTCCTAGGCCTAGCCCAACCCGAAACACCTGAACAATACAAATTTTCATTTAAAATTGTCATTTTGGGCATTTAATATATTATTTTTGCTATTTTTCAACTTTTTTTGAGGGGTGCTAACACTTTATTGAGCTATGGTAGCATTAAGAGGTATACATGTCGGGCCATAAGGAGATAAAAGCCACAGATGGCGACCCCAAACAAGCAAAAGAGATTGTTTAGCAAGATTGTGAGCATCGCTATTTGAAGCTCTGCTTTCAAAAATAAAGCTACAACTATTAAAAACGGGACTCCTTTGATAGATTTCTCTGATGACCGATAAGTAAGCTCCGCCAGTCCCTCCTTTAATATCCTCTACCACCTGTTTCCAATCGCAAGCCACCACAAAGTTCTGGAGAGATAGGTCTTTGGCCAAAGCTAGCGCCTCACGACAGGCGATGGCTTCCAAAACTGCCGGGTCTGAAACTCCCGGAATAACCAGCGATGAGGATCCCAAGTACAGACCCTGTTGGTCTCTGCATACTGTTGCAGCTGCTCCTACACCACGGTCCTGCGCAATCCCACCATCTACCATTATTTTTGTTGGGGAACGTAGCAATAATTCAAAATTTTCCTACGTGTCACCAAGATCAATCTAGGAGATGCTAGCAACGAGAGAGAGGGAGTGCATCTTCATACCCTTGAAGATCGTAAGCGGAAGCGTTACAAAGAACTCGGTTGATGGAGTCGTACTCGCGGCGATTCAAATCACGGAAGATCCGATCTAGCGCCGAACGGACGGTGCCTCCGCGTTCAACACACGTACAGCCCGGGGACATCTCCTCCTTCTTGATCCAGCAAGGGGAGAGGAGAAGTTGAGGGAGAACTCCAACAGCACGACGGCATGGTGGCGATGGAGCTCGTGGTTCTCTGGCAGGGCTTCGCCAAGCACAACGGAAGAGGAGGAGGAGTTGGAGGAGAAGAGGGCTGTGCCAGGGAAGGGGGTGCAGCTGCGCTCTCTCTCCCTCACTATATATAGGGGGAGGGAGTGGAGGAGGCGCCCTAGGGTTCCCTAGGGGAGGGGCGGCGGCCACAGGGGAAACCCTAGATGGGTTTGGGCGCCCCCACCCCAAGGAAACTTGCCCCCCAAGCCGGGAGGGGTGGCTGCCCTAGGGGAGGCGCCCCCACCTCTTCACGTTACGTGAGATGGGGTGGGAGGGGCACACAGCCCCTTAGTGGGCTGATGTGCCCCCTCCCTTGGCCCATAAGGCCCCCCAACACTTGTCGGGGCATCTGGAACACCTTTCGATCACGCTGGTCGTCACCCGGTACTCCCAGAACAATTCCGGACTCCAATACCCTTCGTCAAATATATCGATATTCACCTCCGGACCATTCCGGAGTTCCTCGTCACGTCCGAGATCTCATCTAGGACTCCGAACAACCTTCGGTAACCACATACTATTTCCCATAAAAACTCTAGCGTCACCGAACCTTAAGTGTGTAGTGAAGGAAATATGCCCTAGAGGCAATAATAAAGTTATTATTTATTTCCTCATATCATGATAAATGTTTATTATTCATGCTAGAATTGTATTAACTGGAAACATAATACATGTGTGAATACATAGACAAACAGAGAGTCACTAGTATGCCTCTACTTGACTAGCTCATTAATCAAAGATGGTTATGTTTCCTAACCATAGACATGTGTTGTCATTTGATTAATGGGATCACATCATTAGGAGAATGATGTGATTGACTTGACCCATTCCGTTAGCTTAGCACTTGATCGTTTAGTATGTTGCTATTGCTTTCTTCATGACTTATACAAAGTTCTTGCAACTATGAGATTATGCAACTCCGTTTACGGAGGAACACTTTGTGTGCTACCAAACGTCACAACGTGAATCGGGTGATTATAAAGGTACTCTACAGGTGTCTCCAAAAGTATATGTTGAGTTGGCATAATTCGAGATTAGGTTTTGTCACTCCGATTGTCGGAGAGGTATCTCTGGGCCTTCTCGGTAATACATATCACTTAAAGCCTTGCAAGCATTGCAACTAATGAGTTAGTTGTGGGATGATGTATTACGGAACGAGTAAAGAGACTTGCCGGTAACGAGATTGAACTAGGTATTGGATACCGGCTATCGAATCTCGTGCAAGTAACATACCGATGACAAAGGGAACAACGTATGTTGTTATGCGGTTTGACCGATAAAGATCTTCGTAGAATATGTAGGAGCCAATATGAACATCCAGGTTCCACTATTGGTTATTGACCGGAACAGTTCTAGGTCATGTCTACATAGTTCTCGAACCCGTAGGGTCCGCACGCAACAAGGTTTCGATGGCGGTTATATTATGAGTTTATGAGTTTTGATGTACCGAAGGAGTTGAGTCCGGATGAGATCGGGGACATGACGAGGAGTCTCAAAATGGTCGAGACGTAAAGATCGATATTTTGGACGACTATATTCGGACATCGGAAATGTTCCGAGTGATTCGGGTATTTTTCGGAGTACCGGAGAGTTACGGGAAATCGCCGGGAGAAGTATTGGGCCTTATTGGGCCATACGGGAAAGAGAGAGGGGCTGCCTAGGGCAGGCCGCGCGCCCCCCAAGGCCTAGTCCGAATTGGACTAGGGGGAGGGGCCGCACCCCCTCCTTCCTTCCCTTCTCTCTTCCCTTTCCTTCTCTCCTATTCCTACTACATGGAAGGTCTCCTAGTTGGACTAGGAAAGGAGGGAATCCTACTCCCGGTGGGAGTAGGACTCCTCCCTGGCGGGCCCTCCCTTGGCGGCCGCCCTCCCCTTGCTCCTTTATATCTGAGGCAGGGGGCACCCCATGACACACAAGTTGATCTACGGATCGTTCCTTAGCCGTGTCGTGCCCCTCCACCATATTCCACCTCGGTCATATCGTCGCGGAGTTTAGGCGAAGCCTGCGCCGCTAGAGCATCATCATCGTCACCACACCGTCGTCTTGTGGAACTCATCCCCGACACCCTGCTGGATCGGAGTCCGGGATCGTCATCGAGCTGAGCGTGTGCGTAGAACGGAGGTGCCGTGCGTTTGGTACTTGGATCAGTCGGATCGTGAAGACGTACGACTACATCAACCGCGTTGTCATAACGCTTCCGCTTTCGGTCTACGAGGGTACGTGGACACACTCTCCCCTCTCATTGCTATGCATCACCATGATCTTGCGTGTGCGTAGGAAATTTTTTGAAATTACTACGTTCCCCAACAGTGGCATCTGAGCCTGGTTTTATGCGTTGATGTTATATGCACGAGTAGAACACAAGTGAGTTGTGGGCGATACAAGTCATACTGCTTACCAGCATGTCATACTTTGGTTCGGCGGTATTGTGAGATGAAGCGGCTCGGACCGACATTACGCGTATGCTTACGCGAGACTGGTTTCACCGCTGCGAGCACTCGTTGCTTAAAGGTGACTGGCGGGTGTCTGTCTCTCTCACTTTAGTTGAACCGAGTGTGGCTACGCCCAGTCCTTGCGAAGGTTAAAACAGCACCAACTTGACAAACTATCGTTGTGGTTTTGATGCGTAGGTAAGAACGGTTTTTGCTCAGCCCGTAGCAGCCACGTAAAATTTGCAACAACAAAGTAGAGGACGTCTAACTTGTTTTTGCAGGGCATGTTGTGATGTGATATGGTCAAGACGTGATGCTATATTTTATTGTATGAGATGATCATGTTTTGTAACCGAAGTTATCGGCAATCGCGAGAGCCATATGGTTGTCGCTTTATTGTATGAAATGCAACGCCATGTAATTGCTTTACTTTATCACTAAGCGGTAGCGATAGTCGTAGAAGCAATAGTTGGCGAGACGACAACGTTACTACGATGGAGATCAAGGTGTCGCTACCGGTGGCGATGGTGATCATGATGGTGCTTGAGATGGAGATCACAAGCACAAGATGATGATGGCCATATCATATCACTTATATTGATTGCATGTGATGTTTATCCTTTATGCATCTTATCTTGCTTTGATTGACGGTAGCATTTTAAGATGATCTCTCACTAAAAATTATCAAGAAGTGTTCTCCCTGAGTATGCACCATTGCCAAAGTTCGTAGTGCCCAGACACCACGTGATGATCGGGTATGATAAGCTCTATGTCCATCTACACCGGGTGCAAGTCAGTTTTGCACACGCGGAATACTCAGGTTAAACTTGACGAGCCTAGCATATGCAGATATGGCCTCAGAACACGGAGACCGAAAGGTCGAGCGTGAATCATATAGTAGATATGATCAACATAGTGATGTTCACCATTGAAAACTACTCCATCTCACGTGATGATTGGTTATGGTTTAGTTGATTTGGATCACGTGATCACTTAGATGACTAGAGAGATGTCTGTCTAAGTGGGAGTTCTTAAGTAATATGATTAATTGAACTTAAATTTATCATGAACTTAGTCCTGGTAGTATTTTTGCAAATTATGTTGTAGATCAATAGCTCGCGTTGTTGCTTTCAAATGTTTATTTTGATATGTTCCTAGAGAAAATTGTGTTGAAAGATGTTAGTAGCAATGATGCGGATTGGATCCGTGATCTGAGGTTTATCCTCATTGCTGCACGTAAGAATTATGTCCTTAATGCACCGCTAGGTGACGGACCTATTGCGAGGAGCAGATGCGTATGTTATGAACGCTTTGGCTAGCTCAATATGATGACTACTTGATAGTTTAGTGCACCATGCTTAACGGCTTAGAATCGGGACTTCAAAGATGTTTTGAACGTCATGGACCATATAAGATGTTCCAGGAATTGAAGTTAATATTTCAAGCAAATACCCGAGTTGAGAGATATGAAGTCTCCAACAAGTTCTATAGCTAAAAGATGGAGGAGAATCGCTCAACTAGTGAGCATGTGCTCAGATTGTCCGAGTACTTCAATCGCTTGAATCAAGTGGGGTTAATCTTCCGGATAAGATAGTGATTGACAGAATTCTCTAGTCACCATCACCAAGTTAGTAGAACTTCGTGATGAACTATGATATGCAAGGGATAACGGAAGCGATTCCCAAGCTCTTCGTAATGCTGAAATTGACGAAGGTAGAAATCAAGAAAAACATCAAGTGTTGATGGTTGACAAGATCACTAGTTTCAAGAAAAGGGCAAAGGAAAAAGGAACTTCAAAAGAACAGCAAGCAAGTTGTTGCTCAAGTGAAGAAGCCCAAGTCTGGTCCTAAGCCCGAGACTAAGTACTTCTACCGCAAAGGGACCGTCATCGAAGCGGAACTACCCCAAGTGATTGGCGGATAAGAAGGATGGCAAAGTGAACATAAGTATATTTGATATACAGATTATTGATGTGTATTTTACTAGTGTTTATAGCAACCCCTCAAAGATTTGATACTAGTTCAGTTGCTAAGATTGGTAACTCGAAACGGGTGTTGCAGAATAAACAGAGACTAGTTAAGGGTGAAGTGACGATGTGTATTGGAAGTGGTTCCAAGATTGATATGATCATCATCGTACACTCCCTATACTTTCGGGATTAGTGTTGAACCTAAATAAGTGTTATTTGGTGTTTGCGTTGAGCATGAATATGATTTGATCATGTTTATTGCAATACAGTTATTCATTTAAGTTAGAATAATTGTTGTTCTGTTTACATGAATAAAACCTTATATGGTTACACACCCAATGAAAATGGTTCATTGGATCTCGATCGTAGTGATACACATATTCATAATATTGAAAGCCAAAAGATGCAAAGTTAATAATGATAGTGCAACTTATTTGTGGCACTGCCGTTTAAGTCATATTGGTGTAAAGCGCATGAAGAAACTCCATGCTGATGGAATTTTGGAATCACTTGATTATGAATCACTTGATGCTTATGAACCATGTCTCTTGGGCAAGATGACTAAGACTCCGTTCTCCGGAACAATGGAGCGAGCAACTGACTTATTGGAAATAATACATACTGATGTATGCGATCCGATGAGTGTTAAGGCTCGCGACAAGTATCATTATTTTCTCACCTTCACAGATGATTTGAGCAGATATGGGTATATCTACTTGATGAATCACAAGTCTGAAACATTTGAAAAGTTCAAGGAATTTCAGAGTGAAGTGGAGAATCATCGTAACACGAAAATAGAAGTTTCTACGATATGATCGCAGAAGTAAAATATTTGAGTTACGAGTTTGGCCTTCAGTTAAAACAATGTGAAATAGTTTCACTACTCACGCCACCTGGAACACCACAATATAATGGAGTGTCCGAACGCCATAACCGTACTTTATTAGATATGGTGCGATCTATGATGTCTCTTACCGATCTACCACTATCGTTTTGGGGTTATGCATTAGAGACAGCTGCATTCACGGTTAAATAGGGCACCATCTAAATCCGTTGAGACAACGACGTATGAACTGTGGTTTGGCAAGAAACCAAAGTTGCCGTTTCTTAAAGTTTGGGACGGCGATGCTTATGTTAAAAAGTTTCAAAATGATAAGCTTGAACCCAAATCGGAAAGGTGCGTCTTCATAGGATACCCAAAATGGTGGGTACACCTTCTATCACAGATCCAAAAGGCAAGACTTTCGTTGCCAAGAATGGATCCTTTCTAGAGAAGGAGTTTCTCTCGAAAGAAGTGAGTGGGAGGAAAGTAGAACTTGATGAGGTAATTGTACCTTCTCCCTTATTGGAAATTAGTTTATCACAGAAATCAGTTCCAGTGATTCCTACACCAATTAGTGAGGAAGTTAATGATGATGATCATAAAACTTCAGATCAAGTTGCTACCAAACCTCGTAGGTCTTCCAGAGTAAGATCCGCACCAGAGTGGTACGGTAATCATGTTTTGGAAGTCATGTTACTAGACCATGATGAACTTACGAACTATGAGGAAGCGATGATGAGCCCAGATTCCGTGAAATGGCTTGAGGCCATGAAATCTGAGATAGGATCCATGTATGAGAACAAAGTATGGACTTTGATTGACTTGCTCGATGATCGCCAAGCCATGTTAAATAAATGGATCTTCAAGAGGAAGACGGACACCGATAGTAGTGTTACTATCTACAAAGCTCGACTTGTCACAAAAGGTTTTTGACAAGTTCAAGGTGTTGACTACAATGAGATTTTCTCAAGCTGTAGCGATTCTTAAGTCTGTCCGAATCATGTTAGCAATTGCCACATTTTATGAAATCCGGCAAATGGATGTCAAAACTACATTCTTTAATGGATTTATTAAAGAAGAGTTGTATATGATGCAACCAGAAGGTTTTGTCAATCCTAAAGGAGCTAACAAAATGTGCAAGCTCCAGCGATCCATCAATGGACTAGTGCAAGCATCTCGGAGTTGGAATATACGCTTTGATGAGTTGATCAAAGCATATGGTTTTATACAGACTTTTGGAGAAGCCTGTATTTACAAGAAAGTGAGTGGGAGCACTACAAAGATTTCCGATAAGTATATGTGAATGACATATTGTTGATCGGAAATAATGTAGAATTATTCTCGCAAAGCATAAAGAAGTATTTGAAAGGAGTTTTTCAAAGAAGGACCTCGGTGAAGCTGCTTACATATTGAGCATCAAGATCTATTGAGATAGATCAAGACGCTTGATAAGTTTTTCAATAAGTACATACCTTGTCAAGATTTTGAAAAGGGTTCAAAATGGAACAGTCAAAGAAAGAGTTCTTGCCTGTGTTACAAGGTGTGAAATTGAGTAAGACTCAAAGCCCGACCATGGCAGAAGATAGAAAGTCATTCCCTATGCCTCAGCCATAGGTTCTATAAAGTATGCCATGCTGTGTACCAGATCTATTGTATACCCTATACTGAGTTTGACAAAGGAGTACAATAGTGATCTAGGAGTAAGATCACCGGATGGGTCAATATTATCCTTAGTGGAATAAGGATATGTTTCTCGATTATGGAGGTGAAAAAGGTTCGTCAGTAAAGAGTTACGTCGATGCAAGTTTTGACACCAATCTGGATAACTCTAAGTCTCGATCCGGATACATATTGAAAAGTGGGAGCAATTAGCTAGAATAGCTCCTTGCGAGCATTGTAGACATAGAATTTACGAAATACTTACGGATCTGAATGTGACAGACCCGTTGACTAAAATTATCTCACAAGCAAAACATGATCACACCTTAGTACTCTTTGGGTGTTAATCACATAGCGATGTGAACTAGATTACTGACTCTAGTAAACCCTTTGGGTGTTGATCACATATCGATGTGAACTATGGGTGTTAATCACATGGTGATGTGAACTATTGCTGTTAAATCACATGGCGATGTGAACTAGATTATTGACTCTAGTGCAAGTGGGAGACTGAAGGAAATATGCCCTAGAGGAAATAATAAAGTTATTATTTATTTCCTTATTTCATGATAAATGTTTATTATTCATGCTAGAATTGTATTAACCGAAAACATGATACATATGTGAATACATAGACAAAGAGTGTCACTAGTATGCCTCTACTTGACTAGCTCGTTAATCAAAGATGGTTATGTTTCCTAACCATGGACAAAGAGTTGTTATTTGATTAACGGGATCACATCATTAGGTGAATGATCTGATTGACATGACCCATTCCATTAGCTTAGCACCCAATCGTTTAGTATGTTGCTACTGCTTTCTTCATGACTTATACATGTTCCTGTGACTATGAGATTATGCAACTCCGTTTACGTGAGGAACACTTTGTGTGCTACCAAACGTCACAACGAATCGGGTGATTATAAAGGTGCTCTCAGGTGTCTCCGAAGGTACATGTTGGGTTGGCGTATTTCGAGATTAGGTTTTGTCACTCCGATTGTCGGAGAGGTATCTCTGGGCCCTCTCGGTAATACATATCACTTAAAGCCTTGCAAGCATTGCAACTAATGAGTTAGTTGTGGGATGATGTATTACGGAACGAGTAAAGAGTCTTGCCGGTAACAAGATTGAACTAGGTATTGGATACCGACGATCGAATCTCGGGCAAGTAACATACCGATGACAAAGGGAACAACGTATGTTGTTATGCGGTTTGACCGATAAAGATCTTTGTAGAATATGTAGGAGCCAATATGAACATCCGGGTTCCACTATTGGTTATTGACCGGAAACAGTTCTAGGTCATGTCTACATAGTTCTCGAACCCGTAGGGTCCGCACGCTTAAGGTTTCGATGACAGTTATATTATGAGTTTATGAGTTTTGATGTACCGAAGGAGTCCCGGATGAGATCGGGGACATGACTAGGAGTCTCGAAATGGTCGAGACGTAAAGACCGATATATTGGACGACTATATTCGGACATCGGAAAGGTTCCGAGTGATTCGGGTATTTTTCGGAGTACCAGAGAGTTACGGGAATTCGTCGGGAGAAGTATTGGGCCTTATTGGGCCATACGGGAAAGAGAGAGGGGCTGCCTAGGGCAGGCCGCACGCCCCCCCAAGGCCTAGTCCGAATTGGACTAGGGGGAGGGGCCGCACCCCCTCCTTCCTTCCCTTCTCTCTTCCCTTTCCTTCTCTCCTACTCCTACTACATGGAAGGTCTCCTAGTTGGACTAGTTAAGGAGGGAATCCTACTCCCGGTGGGAGTAGGACTCCTCCTTGGCGCGCCCTCCCTTGGCCGGCCGCCCCCTCCCCCTTGATCCTTTATATACGGGGGCAGGGGGGCACCCCATGACGCACAAGTTGATCTACGGATCGTTCCTTAGCCGTGTGCGGTGCCCCCCTCCACCATATTCCACCTCGGTCATATCGTCATGGAGTTTAGGCGAAGCCTGCGCCGTAGAGCATCATCATCATCACCACGCCATCGTCTTGTGGAACTCATCCCGACACCTGTGGATCGGAGTCCGGGGATCGTCATCGAGTTGAACGTGTGTTGAACACGGAGGTGCCGTACGTTCGGTACTTGGATCGGTCGGATCGTGAAGATGTATGACTACATCAACCGCGTTGTCATAACGCTTCCGCTTTCGGTCTACGAGGGTACGTGGACACACTCTCCCCTCTCGTTGTTATGCATCACCATGATCTTGCGTGTGCCTAGGAAATTTTTTGAAATTACTACGTTCCCCAACATCTTACCTACGCAAAACCACAACGGGGATATGCCAATTTCTATTTACCCTTCATAAGGACCCTTTTCATCGAATCTGATCCGACTAAAGTGGGAGAGACAGACACCCGCTAGCCACCTTATGCATCAAGTGCATGTCAGTCGGTGGAACCTGTCTCACGTAAGCGTACGTGTAAGGTCGGTCCGGGCCGCTTCATCCCACAATGCCGCCGAATCAAGATAAGACTAGTAACAGAAAGCAAATTGACCAAATCATCGCCCACAACTACTTTGTGTTCTACTCGTGCATAGAATCTACGCATAGACCTAGCTCATGATGCCACTATTGGGGAACGTAGCAATAATTCAAAATTTTCCTACGTGTCACCAAGATCAATCTAGGAGATGCTAGCAACGAGAGAGAGGGAGTGCATCTTCATACCCTTGAAGATCGCTAAGCGGAAGCGTTACAAAGAACGCGGTTGATGCAGTCATACTCGCGGCGATTCAAATCACGGAAGATCCGATCTAGCACCGAACGGACGGCGCCTCCGTGTTCAACACACGTACAACCCGGGAACATCTCCTCGTTCTTGATCCAGCAAGGGGAGAGGAGAAGTTGAGGGACAACTCCAGCAGCACGACGGCATGGTGGCGATGGAGCTCGTGGTTCTCCGGCAGGGCTTCGCCAAGCACTACGGAAGAGGAGGAGGAGTTGGAGGAGGAGAGGGCTGCGCCAGGGAGGGGGGTGCGGCTGCCCTCTCTCTCCCTCACTATATATAGGGGGAAGGGGGTGGAGAAGGCGCCCTAGGGGAGGGGCGGCGGCCACAGGGGAAACCCTAGATGGGTTTGGGCGCCCCCACCCCTAGGAAACTTGCCCCCAAGCCGGGAGGGGTGGCTGCCCTAGGGGAGGCGCCCCCACCTCTCCATGTTACGTGAGATGGGGTGGGAGGGGCGCACAGCCCCTTAGTGGGCTGATGTGCCCCTCCCCTTGGCCCATAAGGCCCCCCAACGCTTGCCGGGGCATCCGAAACACCTTTTGGTCACGCTGGTCGTCACCCAGTACTCCCAGAACAATTCCGGACTCCAATACCCTTCGTCCAATATATCGATCTTCACCTTCGGACCATTCCGGAGTTCCTCGTCACATCCGAGATCTCATCTGGGACTCCGAACAACCTTCGGTAACCACACACTATTTCCCATAACAACTCTAGTGTCACCGAACCTTAAGTGTGTAGACCCTACGGGTTCGGGAACCATGCAGACATGACCGAGACACCTATCCGGCCAATAACCAATAGCAGGATCTGGATACCCATATTGGCTCCCACATGTTCCACGATGATCTCATCGGATGAACCACGATGTCGGGGATTCAATCAATCCCGTATACAATTCCCTTTGTCCATTGGTATGTTACTTGCCCGAGATTCCCATACCTCGTTCAATCTCGTTACCGGCAAGTCTCTTTACTTGTTCCGTAACGCATGATCCCGTGACTAACTCCTTAGTCACATTGAGCTCACTATGATGATGCATTACCGAGTGGGCCCAGAGATACCTCTCCGTCATACGGAGTGACAAATCCCAGTCTCGATTCGTGCCAACCCAATGTAGACACTTTCGGAGATACCTGTAGTGCACCTTTATAGCCACCCAGTTACGTTGTGATGTTTGGTACACCCAAAGCATTCCTACGGTATCCGGGAGTTGCACAATCTCATGGTCTAAGGAAACGATACTTGACATTAGAAAAGCTCTAGGAAACAAATTACACGATCTTGTTCTATGCTTAGGATTGGGTCTTGTCCATCACATCATTCTCCGAATGATGTGATCCCATTATCAATGACATCCAATGTCCATGGTCAGGAAACCATAACCATCTATTGATCAACGAGCTAGTCAACTAGAGGCTCACTAGGGACATGTTGTGGTCTATGTATTCACACATGTATTACGGTTCCCAGTTAATACATTTATAGCATGAACAATATACAATTATCATGAACAAGGAAATACAATAATAACCATTTTATTATTGCCTCTAGGGCATATTTCCAACAATTTTCACATGACCCAGCGGTGGTGGTCGCCAAGAAGAACGAGAGCCAACTGCTCTCTTAGCTTGCAGCTTCGGCCCCGCTGTGTTCGCCAAAACGTCAATGCTTTGGAGTTCTAAAATGAAATGTCGGACGAATATATGTGTCGCTAAAGGACTTTGGAAGATCTCCTCATGTATCATTTTTCTTCTCGCAGTCCAAATCGCCCACAAAGTGACTGCCATTTCGATGAACTGAGCATGTGGTAAAGAACTTTGTAGTTGGAATAACCAGTGTTTAGCACTTGGTCCACTGTCTCGGCCATTGTTTCCACAATATTTTCATTGGCTAGAGCCAAACACATCGTGACATCGAACACTCTACCAAGGAGTGTCCCCACGAATCAAAATTACCGCATAACTAGCAGTTATCCACAATACTCATATGTCTATGTTTCCTCACATCTTCAGTTGGCAAAGATTGCCTTCCCAGTATCCACATGAATGTTCTGATCTTTGAAGGGACCTTGGTATTCCACAATGAGTTCCAACCCCTCTCATCTGAACTTTGATCCGAAACTGTTGCTCTGCCGCCTAATAAATTTTCTCCTCTCTTCTTTGTCTCCCATAGCATTTTGTAGGCAGATTTTACCGAAAAAAACCCTTCTCTTCGAACTGCCAAGACCAGAAGTCAGACATGGATTTTGTGCACAACGGGATGTTCTGTATTGCTGCTACATCAACCAGCAGAAAAAACTGCTACAGGAGGTCAGCTCGCCATGTGACAGTAGATGGATCCATAAGCTCGGCCACTAGCATGGGCGGATTTTGACCAAGGCAGACAAACGACCTCATAGCATGATCCCTCGGGATCCAATTTTGTGACCATATTTGTGTAGAACTTCCATCTCCTATCTTCCTGATCAGTCCCAAAGACATTGTGTCCCTACCCTCCAGCAGCGATCACCACACTTGAGATGGATGTGTCCCCAAGGCAGCAGTAAGAATATTTCCTTCTGGGAAGTAGATTGCTTTGAGTAGTTGTGCACATAAGGATTCAGGAATTGTCAGGATTCTCCAAGCCTGGCGTACCAAGAGTGCAACATTGAATAACTCGAGATCTCTAAACCCAGGCCTCCACATTTTTTAGGTTGTGTCATAGTACTCCATGACACCCAATGAGGTTTTCGCTGCCCTGCCTTACTGCCCCAAAAGAATTGCCGAATCTGTTTGTTTAGGTGTTCACACAAACCCCCCGGGAGCTTGAAGCATGACATCGAGAAGACCGGCCTTTGCCTTTACTCTTGATTTGATCAAAATCTCCTTGCCCGCAGCTGAAATTGCCTTCTCAATCCATCCCTTCACCTTGCTCCAAAGTTTATCCTTTAGATATTTGAAAGCTCCAGTTTTTTATGCTCCTATATCACAAGGCATCCCCAACTACTTTTCATTTAGTGTCTCTGTTTGTACATTGAGGATGCCCTTTACCTCACCTCTGACCACTTCCGAGCATCCTTTACTGGAAAACACCAAAGATTTATTGTTATTGATCCTCTGTCCTGAAGCTTGACAATAAGAGTTCGGTAAGTTTGACACCTCTGTCGCCCCTGCACCATTAGCCCTTAAAAACAGCATGCTATCATCAGCAAATAATAGATGGTTAACTGGAGGCGCCGTGGGGGGCACCTGAATTCCACCAACATGCAATGACTGATCTCTTGATTTGAGGAGGCCTGAAAGGCCCTCTGCCGCTAACAAGAAAAGTTAGGCTGATATTGGGTCTCCCTGCCGAATACCTCTTGAAGGTTTAAAATTCTCCAATTTCTTACCATTAAAAAGAACCGAGAAAGAAACTGACTTCACCATGCACATTACTCGGTTTACCCAAACAACTGAGAAGCCTAGTTTGAGCATTATACCTTCTAGGTACTCCCATTCCACTCTATCATACGCCTTCATCATGTCCAATTTCAAAGCACAATGATGATGCTTAAGAGCCTTGTTTCTCTTCATAAAGTGCAGGCATTCATACGCCATTATGATGTTATCGGTTATTAACCTACCGGGGACAAAAGCAGATTGCTCCGGTGATATAATATCGGGCAAAATCTCCTTGAGACGATTAGCAACGACTTTTGAAGCTATTTTGTAAAGAACATTGCATAAGCTTATGGGTCGAAATTGAGTTAGAGATGTAGGATTTTTCACCTTTGGTATGAGTACCAGAAACATGTTGTTAATACATTCAGCACTCTCAACCCCTTCCACAATACGGATAAC
Source organism: Aegilops bicornis (assembly GCA_021605145.1). NCBI lineage: Eukaryota > Viridiplantae > Streptophyta > Magnoliopsida > Poales > Poaceae > Aegilops > Aegilops bicornis. Next base: position 770,642,612 of record CM038673.1, on the reverse strand, counting down.
AGCTTTAATTACCTCTTCACCAAAAAAAACACAATGCTTAGGAAAAAAGTGAGCGGGAAATACATCGTGTCCGGGCCCTTTGGATGGGAACATTTGGAACAAAGCCCTTTTAACTTCATCACCCGTGTGTGCTGCATTTAGGGATGCATTCATTTCTGGTGTGACTCTTGCATGGACTGAGTTCAAAACTTCTTGCATGTTTATTCACACCCTCTGACATGTAGAGTTGAGAGTAAAATTGAGTAGCCATTTCCTCAAGTTCATTAATTTCTGTTACTACATCTCCATTGCCTCTAATCAGCAATTTTATAAGATTTTTCCTTCTTCTCACGGTGGCCCTCAAATGAAAGAACCTGGTGTTCTTATCTCCTCCAGCTAGCCAGTCCACCCTCGACCTCTGTTTCCATAATATCTCTTCTCGGTAGTACAGTTCCATGAGTTGTTCTGTAGTTTTTAGTTCCTCCGAAGATGGCCCAATACGTCCGGGAACACTTTGTAGTATTTCCAACTCATGTTTCATTCTGTTGATCTCCCTTCTAACATTGCCAAACGTTTCGCGATCCCATCTTGATAAATTTCCTGAGATTTGTTTTAGCTTCTCTTGAAGCTCTTGGACCGTCATGCTTTCAGGTTTGTCCTTCCACCCTGAATCTACAAATGGTTTGAGCTCAGGGTGGGTTTCTCACATCAACTCATATTTGAAAGGCTTTGCTCCTTTCTTGACTGTTAGTTCCTCTGATAACTGCAACCAAATGGGGGCATGATCGGAGCAAGCAGCCGTAACATGATGGACATTGGCTGATGGGAACAAAGTGCACCATCCCGGGCCAGCCACCGCTCTGTCCAAACGTACCCTCGTATAAGTTCTGCCTGCTACTATTTTCTCAAAAGTCCATTGCCTCCAAATATAGCCCAAAATCAGCTAGACCACAAACATCTAGGGCATCTCTAAAACCATCTAGCCGGGTCTGGCTCCGCCGGCCAACACCTTCGTACTCAGAATGATGTACACTACAAGAAATATGTCAACTTGTGACCTTGACTATTGATCACTGAAAGGTCATGGTTTTTCATTTGCGACCTTTTTGTGACCAAAAAGAGAAGGTCAAAAGCTGGCGGTCGTTAATCGACTATAGCGACCTTCTCTCGTGAGAAGGTCGAGACGCCATTCTGACCAAAATATTCCTACCGTGGCGTTTTGGTCACTAGCAACCTCCCTGTGCCACGTAGGCATCCAGCGTGGCAAGGCGATGTGGCACAAGATTCAGCCCGGTCCAATTCGGTTTTCTACATGGGCCTAGCCCAACAATTCGGCCTTTTAATGTATTTTTCCTATTAATTTTGGGTTGACTTCATGGGCCAAGCCCAACATTGCAGCCTTTTATTTCCAAGGAGTGATCATTTTTAGACCATTTATTTTTTGGGTCGCATCTATTTCTCAATTGGGCCTCGGCCTTTTTCTGATCCACTTCCTTAATTTTTAGTTTTTTCCCTATGAATATCATTTGGAAAATGCCCATTTTAGATGCCAAATACTATTAGGTCCCACTTGTCGTGTTCTAATTAAAGACAAAGCAGGTTTCAATTTCCACACAATTATTTCAATGTAACAGCAAAGAAATGAACATTTTCAAACCACATGCCAATTTTGGCTAAGAGCACAATCTTTACATAATTCATTTCACCATTACATGTGATACTATCACAACATATAACTACTACAACTATACTGTGACTTCTTCACTTTCACTTTCAGTGGAGCTTCTTAAGTGAGAGGAAACACCATTCTGGATATGTTAAATGCAGGCTGAATGAAGGCACCTACCAATAAATCAAAAGAGTTAGAAACAAAATAAAAAATATATAGAAAGCAACTAGGGACTAAATCCTGAAGCATTTCTACATGTAACATGTAACAGTAATAACCACAAAGACTAGCTCACAGAAACAACACAAGAGATAAGAACACATAGTTGTTGTGTGAATAACAAAACTCCCAGAATGGTTCTAGATGTTGAATGCAGAAAATGGTTCAATCTTAGATGGTTCATTGAGCACGGCACGAACGATTTAAGATAACAAGACATATGTTCTACACTAATTTTACACAAATCATTATCAATTACAATTTACAACAGACTCAAAACAAAACACCGTAGCTTTTGCATCACATAGGGAATCAACGCAATAATATATGTCATGCCATCATGGCTCATAGACCAAGTAACAAAAGAAAATAATGGGATAGACAGTACACTTATCTAGTCGGAGAAGATAGCTCAAACAATAATCTGTCTAAGACCAGAATACAAGTGATGCTTATGATTGCAGAATCTAAACAGTGAGTTTAAATATATTGACATTTCAACCATAATGTAGCAGTAAAAAAACATGTTTACATAAATAAGTATTGGGAAGTCAATCTAATAAGTACTGGTAAGTCAATGTAATGGCCATCACAGTTAATTTGTACTATTACATAAGATTTGGCTGATCTTCAGGTTTCAGTGCATGGGTTGTGCCATTAACACAAAATGCTACGCTCGCCCATACTAACATATTGTATTCAAACAGGTCGAAATTCAGTTAATTAGTCAGGACAAGATGCTCCCTTCCCTTACAGTAACAAGTAGGAGTAATAACGTCAACAACTCCATGCTTGGGATCGCAACAAACCAAAGGCGAGCCAGATTTTTTCAGGCTATATAGACATTGACCAAGTCATACACAAGATGAAAAGAGAGGAGACAGGACAAACAGTTATACTCTAGAACAAACAAAAATTTAGAACAAACAGGAATTATATAGCAGGCCGGGCACTTGTTCATCTTTCATAACGAGGACCTGACCGGTCGATCAAAAGAAACAGCATAAGAAATGGTTGATTCAGGGAAGCATAACCAGAGGAATGTAATCTATGTATATGAGATCAGGCAAAGTAAAACTCCAAATGCTTGCAGTAACAAGTAGCCTATCCCAACGAGGCAGAATTCTATCCAACGAGGACAACAGCCTATCCCACTACCAACTACCATCTCACGAAGCACGAAACAACAACCTCAACATCAATATCACTTCCCTCTCTCTCTCTCATAAAAAAACATCGCTAGTCAAAGCGCTCGGGCAAACATCAGCTCACCTGATGAGTAAGGCCCTCCAGATGTCCCTTTGGGGGAGCTTTGATCGCTCTACTCTTCAGCAGCAACATCAGGCTCCGGATCGGTGGCACCTGCGGACGTACTGCACACCCCAGTCTGCAAGAGACTCAAAAAATCATCACACAAACACAAGATCCAAGGAAGAACTAAGAGTAGGGAGGGGAAACATTAGCCATACCTCGAATCAGGATCAGCGTACAGAGTGGTAACGAGGGTCGTCTCAGCTCTCACCACCCCGTTCGACTTGCCGGTGTGAGTCGGTGAGAAGCATAGCTAGACACTTCACCGTGTTAAGAACCAAGCAAATGGTAGTATAAGCACACGATGCACAAGTATATTAAACGGAGCGTAAAACTGCGGCGTGATGTGTTTAATCCTCAACATGAACAGTTCATCTTCGGTTGGGTTTTACTTGATATGTCATCTCAAGAAAAAGGGACATGTTTTTGTTCCATTATTTCAGTCACTAGATTAGTGTTCACCATTGATTTGTAAATCTAGTCCATTCGAAACCTTTGTGAAGACAGAGCAATCCAAACTGCTATTACTAATTAATAGATATGTATAAGAAATAAATTAAACACAGAGCCACAGTTTTCTGCAGCATATGGACCAAGACATGGAGTAAAAGTTATGTAGCCGTAAAAGACTACTTGAGGACTGACTTGACGGTGTATTTTGCTAAAACAGATCATTCTGTGCTTCTATGCGGTCTTACTATTCGTGCAATGAGAAACATACACTTCAGCATAAAAGGAGGCACACATTGGAAAAGAGCTGCTCAGCCTATGAACTGACGGACTCCATAAAATGGTACTGGTACTTCTCCTAGCAAACTTGTATAGTAATAATGGCATGCAGATGTCTAAGAGAAGCAGCCTATATAGTAATCAAACAGTGGGCCTTGCTGTTACAAACTGTGAGTGCGCATGACCTGGTTACCCAGCCACCGCGTGGTGCCGATAGGTGCAACTACTGAAACGAATTGAGTCGAGTATGTTGATTAATTAAGCAGACTAAATTGGCTCGATGACAATACACTAGATGACTCGGGTAAATCCAGTTCAAATATCGGGTGAATTCAGTTTGAATACCACCGATTTTGGGCACCTAGGCTTGGGCAGAGTTTGTGGACGCACAAACCGCAGGAAGGAACAAAGCGGCAAGTGAGGCTTGCTTGTGGCAAAGTATAACTGAAGATGAGAACACGTCGCTGCTTCTGCTCCTCGAGAAGAAAGAAGAAGCAATGCTGACAAGGTCACTCACCCACCGTTTTGTTTTAGCGGCAGCGGCTCGGTTGGCGCAACCACCGAAGAGCAAATTTAGTTGGGTATGACCTCCCAAATGAACAGGCCATTGCTAGTACTAGATTACACCCACCTAAATGCGAAACAATGTGTGTTCGTGGTCAAAGGCATGATAATAAGTTAATGATCGAACAGATTGAGCTGGGTACTACGGCTGAATAAGCGAGACTAAATTGTTGTCGGATTGATTGATTGCGCGATGCACTAGACCCTCGGTTGAAATGGCACGGTTTTGAGTACTAGGCTTGATTGGATGATGCACACAAACAATCTTCACTTGAAGAGCATGAGTAGTACGTGGTCACGCATAACGTCATACAGCCGAACTACGCGATAGAAGTGAAGCAAACCAAAATGGCGAACGGGAGGCGTGTCGTGCGGTGCATGTTACGGTGCGTAGCTTGGTGTTGGCGTACTCGACGATGACGTAGGGGTCCTGGCGTGAGAAGAACTCCGTGTCCTGCAGCTTCCTGCACCCCGTCACTGCCCAAAACCAACCTGCGCAGCGGCTCCTCCCCCTCCCTGAGCTGCGCAATCTTGGGGTCCAGCGTGAGCCCGTACGGAAGCACGGCAGCTCCACGGTCCGCCACCGAGCCCGGAACTCGTCGTCGGCAAGAACAATGAAGTGCGGGCACTTGGCCCTATCCTCCTCATCCAGCGGGTCTGGTAGCGACCTTGCGGAGCGAGCCGCCGGCGCGGGAGGAGTTGAGGCGGCCGAGGTCGAGCCCGGAGACGATCCCAGATGGCGCCGCCTCGAGGGCCTGCCGATGCGCCGCGGAGGGCAGCCGTAGCGCCCGCTTCGCCGCCTTGTCGGCGTCTGTGGCGGTTGGATCTGGATGGGGATGGCCGTGTGGCTTTGGTGTAGCGGCGAAGGTGGCGCGGCGATGGGGAAAAGGGAGCGTGGCGTCGGTGGCGAAGGGATAAGGGAGGGGCGGCGACGGGGGCCATCGTCGTCGATCTGGATCGGGGAGAGGGATTGGGGTGGGTGGCGGATCTGGAGAAAAAGAATGGAGGCGGGGGAGGGAGGAATGAGAGAAAGAATGGAGGCGGGGGGTGGGTGGAAATGTCCATGAGGACAGACCTAGGGTTTCGGCTCGGGTGGGTTTGGGCCGTTGGATCCGGAAGCATCTGACGGTGGTTGAGCGTGATCCGCGTGATATGCTCATGGTCCAATCAGAACGCAGCAAACCATTTGATGACCTTATGACCATATAAATTGGTCATGATCGATTAAGATAAAAAAATTCATTCCATTTTTCAGTGCTCAAAATGAGTTTTTTTTTTGAGAAAGTCCTATCAAATATTTGTTCAAATGATCTCATATTGTGCACAATGATGCATCTTGGAATTTCAAACAATGTTACCTAAGGGAGTTTTTAATTTATTTGCACGGAAAATTCATTTTCCATTTTTTGAGTGCCCGAAAAGAGGTTTTTTGTGTGAAGGACCTACCATATATTTGTTGCAAAATTGTACCAAATCAATTTTCTAAAATACTAGGACATATTTAATGCACAGTTGACCAAATGGTTGGGTGTCAAAGAATTTGATCCACCTCTCGTGAAAAAGACAAATTTCCACCGATTCAGTTGGAAGCGGGTCAAATTTGAATTGTAGCTACCTCGTAGTTTGCTCTTTATTTTTTCCAAAAATCATTTCTAGGTACATAAGTATCTATTTAATCAGAGAAACACCAAAAAATTCCAAGATTCAACCACTAGCTAGGAACGGTCATTCCCTTGATTTTGACCGCATTTTGAAACGGGCATAAAAATTCAAAAAAAACAAAAAATTTGGAAACCATAGCAATTTGTCATTATATTTGGCCAAGTTACCAGGACAAATAACAAACTTGTAATAAGGCAATTATTTTAAAAAAGTGTTCTCAGAAACGAGCTATCACGTGTGGAGATCAATGGCTTTCAAACCAAATGATCAATCTTATGGCCACATTCATGGCATAGTTTGTTCAAATGATCTCATATTTTGCACAAGGGTGCATCTTGGAATGGCAAAAAATATTGCCTAAGGAAGTTTTCATTTTCTTTGGACGAAATAACCATTTTCCGTTTTTCGAGTGCCCAAAATGAGGTTTTTTTGTGAAGGACCTCCCAAATAATTGTTACAAAATTGGACCAAATCATTTTTATAAAATACTAGGTAATATTTAATGCACAATTGACCAAATGGTTGGGTGTAAAAAGTTTTGATCCACCTCTCGTGAAAAAGACAAATTTCCGTCGATTCAGTTGGAAGCGAGTCAAATTTGAACTGTAGCTGCCTTGTAGTTTTCTCTTTATTTTTTCCAAAAATCATTTCTAGGTACATAAGTATCTATTTAATCAGAGAAACACCAAAAAATTTCAAGATTCAACCACTAGCTAGGAACGGTCATTCCCGCCGTTTTGACCGCATTTTGAAGCGGGCATAAAATATTCAAAAAAATCAAAAAATTGGGGAACCTTCGCATTGTGTCATTATATGTGGCCAAGTTCCCAGGAAAAATAACAAACTTGTAATATGGCAATTATTTTAAAAAAGTGTTCTCAGAAACGAGCTATCACGTGTGGAGATCAATGGCTTTCAAGCCAAATGATCAATCTTATGGCCACATTCATGGCATAGTTTGTTCAAATGATCTCATATTGTGCACAAGGGTGCATATTGGAATGGAAAACAATGTTGCCTAAGGAAGTTTTCATTTTCTTTGGACGAAAAAACCATTTTCCATTTTTCGAGTGCCCAAAAGGAGATTTTTTTGTGAAGGACCTCCCAAATAATTGTTGCAAAATTGGACCAAATCATTTTTCTAAAATACTAGGACATATTTAATGCACAATTGACAAAATGGTTGGGTGTAAAAAGTTTTGATCGACCACTCGTGAAAAAGACAAATTTCCGTCGATTCAGTTGGAAGCGGGTCAAATTTGAACTGCAGGTGCCTCATAGTTTACTATTTATTTTTTCCAAAAATCATTTCTAGGTAAGTAAGTACCTATTTAATCAGAGAAACACCAAAAAAATTCCAAGATTCAACCACTAGCTAGGAGCAGTCACTCCATTTGTTTTGTAGCATCTTGAAACGGGCATAAAAAATTCAAAAAAAATCAAAAAAATGGGAAACCTTCGTATTGTGTCATTATATGTGGCCAAGTTCCCAGGAAAAATAACAAAATTGTAATACGGCAATTATTTTAAAAAAGTGTTATCAGAAACGAGCTATCACGTGTGGAGATCAATGGCTTTCATGCCAAATGATCAATCTTATGGCCACATTCATGGCATAGTTTGTTCAAATGATCACATATTGTGCACAAGGGTGCATATTGGAATGGCAAACAATGTTGCCTAAGGAAGTTTTCATTTTCTTTGGACGGAAAAAACATTTTACATTTTTCGAGTTACCAAAAGGAGGTTTTTTTGTGAAGGACCTCCCAAATAATTGTTGCAAAATTGGACCAAATCATTTTTATAAAATACTAGGACATATTTAATGCACAATTGACAAAATGGTTGGGTATAAAAAGTTTTGATCCACCTCTCGTGAAAAAGACAAATTTTCGTCGATTCAGCTGGAAGCGGGTCAAATTTGAATTGCAGCTGACTCATAGTTTGCTATTTATTTTTTCCAAAAATCATTTATAGTTACATAAGTACCTATTTAATCATAAATACATGGTTTGGTGGCGATACGTCGAGGCTTGGGCAGTGGCCGAGGGCCCAAACTCTAGAGCGCGTAAACTCGCATGCCCGCCGCATGGTCACCGCGTGACCGTGGCGTTGCCATGTGTTCTAGGCGGCCTAGGCATGTCTAGTGGGTTGGACACTCCCCAGGTAGGTGCTAGGAAGAAAATTACAACATAAGAATCTCACGAGGAGACCGATCGATGCTCAAACATGAATAAGCAGCCAAGTGTTTGATTTGCAGATGCAGGAAATGCACATGGCTAATGGGCGTGAGTTTTGGCTGAGGATGATCAGTTACTAAGAAGACCGTATTCACAAATTTTCACCTCAAAAGGAGGAGCCTAGGTGGTACTTGCTTTACAAACTACCACCTTTGGACATAAATCTGAATGTTGAAGCTGGGCTCAAAATAATGAATGGATTGAGCGGGCATTTGGTGGAGGATGGTTATTTGGGCATTGGAAAGCACTCAGAAAATGGATACCATTTGGACATGCCAAAGTGGTACTTCCTTCACAAAGTCTTTGCTCACGAACAGAATAGGAAAATGAATATTTTCAAATTATTTTTGAACTAGGCAAGGAATGTTTTTACATATTTGACGAAGATATGACCCAAAGAATTTATGAGATTTTTTTGGGAATTTTGGGAATGACAGAAATATAGGTCGCTTCACAACTTAGGGCAAAAACTGCCACATGGACATGGCACACAGGCAAAACTGATGAGGTGGTGCCTAGTCATAGCAACCCACCACAATTTACAAGGCTATGACCATCTATATTGGTCGTTAACAACTAGAAATAAGGCAGCGGACTAGCGCTGTTTGCTTTATGACCTTTTCATGTAAGGAAATTACGACCTTCGACCAAAATGGTCGCAATGGTTTAGGGTTTGGAGCCCCTCGAACAGCTTTTGACCAATTGGTCTGAAATGGTCATAGATCTATGACCAATTCTTCCAGGGTCACTGACAGAAGGTCACTAGTTGACATATTTCTTGTAGTGGTAGAACTTCATTGAAATCACCTATGACAACCCACGGATCACCCGTCGTTGCTGCCATGTTGCGCAGTGTGTCCCATGTTTTATACCTATCCGGAACTTGGGCTTCGCCATATACACAAGAGAGCCTCCAAGGAATAGGGCCAAGTTCAGAAACTTTTGCGTCGATATGATACCTTGAATAACCAGAAACTTCGAGTTTTATTTCATCATTCCAATAAATTACAAGACCTCCACTTCTACCAGTACTGCTTACAGAAAAGGATTTATTGTAACCAAAAGAAAGAGCTAATAATTCAGCACGTGCACTTTGTAATTGACTTTCCACTAGACACAACACGGCCGAGGCAAATTTGGTCGCTAGATCGCGAACCTCTCGGACTGCCGCGGGGTTGCCCAAACCGCGGCAGTTCCAACATATGATACTCGTTGTGTCCGGCAGTCTTCCTCGAGGGGAGCCGCCGATGCGTCATTCTCCATTATAGTCATGTCCGATTCCAATGGGGTACCGTCCTCACCACGAGCTTTCTTTCTGTTAGCATTTTTCTGTGGGGTGCCCATCTTGTATCCACATTACTGGTGCTTCCATCAAACTGATCAACTATGGCTGCTAGTTCCGCCCCTTTTTCTGCTACCACAAGCGCACCATCTAGGGGCGTGGGATCAACAACAATTTTTTTCTGAATATACTGAGTCTTCAGCTAGCCTTTTACCAAGCACACCCTTCTCTCCCCCATGAGCGTGTTGACTGGTTGTCACAATTGCTGAGGGCGTTTCTCCATTAGTTTTCTTACTTTGATCTCCATGATATACTGCATTGAAACGGCAGCTAGTAGGGTACGCACTGGGGGCCCTTCCTCTACCTCTCCCTAGTCCTCCATCTCCATTCCCTTGTCCTTGGCCAAAGGAGTTTGCATTAGCACCAAAACGACCTCCAGATCCCTGGCCTCTCGAACTTCCTGCACCTCTTCCATGACCTCCATTTGCCAATATGAAGTCACCCCACTCCAGGCTATCCTCATCATGCTCTCCATTACCACACTCTTCATACCAATGCCCCATTAGACCGCATAAGCCACAAAACATCGACAATTTTTCATATTTCACTTGGTACCACTCTTTTTTACCATCCTTTGTCATTGACACAAAGCGTGTAATCTTCTTATCTATTTTCATGCTAACCTTAACCCTGACAAATTTGCCCACGAAACCAGCAGGGAGCTTGATCTGAACTTCCTTCACCTCACCCATAGGACGATACATACCTCGCCTGATCTGTTCATGTAGGTAATTGTCGGGGAGCTTGTGAACTTGTGCCCATCTTGTGATCCTATCCAAAGACCACCGATCTTGGGTTTCATGAAACCATCATATTCTTCCATCATGACGGCTTGGTCGCGGAAGAACCAAGGGCCCATCACCATAGCCTTGTTCCAATCTCCGAGACACCCGAATTGCACCGTGAAGAGATTGTCATCCACGCTTCTCCAAACCACATCTTTCGTTGGGTTCCACGCAGAGCGCATATCCGCAAAAAGCGCACTAGGGCTGAAACCTCTGATTGTGTGCACCTTCGCAATCGCCAACCACTTGGCTTTTGCCGGTGGCTCTGTCACCTCCTCCCAAGCAAAACCATCACCATCCTCTTCATGGAGGTGCAGTCGCTCGAGAAGTTTGTCGGCCAAGATCGTGAGATCCACGCCTCGCCAGTCTCCATCCGATCGCTTGTGAGAAAAACTTGAATACCCTAGTTTTGTCCTTGGTGCTCCCCGTAGCTGAGAAGCCGATGGATGAACAAGATCGCCGAAAGCAACAGGAACGATAAAAAGAAAAAAACTCGCGGCGATGAGATCGCCGGTGGAGAGAGAAATCCTAGCATTGCGCTAGGGGAGAGAGATCTGCTATTTTTCAACTAGAATAAGTATTTAAGCCTCATTTGGTCTTCCAGGCCGGGCTTTCGCTAAAAAACAGAGCCCAAGCCTGGCCTAGATGTCGGGCTTTCGGGTATGGGCCACTGGGTCGGGCTGTCCATGTGCAGGTCTAGCTAAGATAGCCCCTGGGCCCACTTTTGTGAGAAAAAACACAAGACATGTGCACAAACAAGAACATACAAAGAACGCCACCGTATTGCCTGGCCGTCCGATCTGATCTGAGTCGGAGAGAAAGACCATCAACGGTCAAATCATGTTCCACGTGGAGCCGGATTCACCAGATCCTCTTCGGGGCACGCCAAAAGACCAAATAACCCCCTGTCTACCCTCCACCCCCCACCCCTCTCCCTCTCGCGCTGGTCCCCTCTCCGTGCTGTTCCCCGCTCGCTCGCTCCCCCTCCTGCGCTCTCCGGCGCCGCCCAGAGGACCCCCGACGCCGCCCTCCCGCGGAACTCCGGCGCCTTCCAGCGCCACCCGACGCTGCTGTTCCCGCGGAGGCCCGACGCCCCCCGGCTCCCTTCGACGCCGCCCCTCCCCGTGGAGCCCCGGCGCCCCGCGGCCTGCCCGTCCCCGACGCGCGCCGCCCTCTCCCGCGGAGCTCTGACGCCGCCAGGTGAGGGTTCCTTGCTTTCCTTGTATGCTCCTTCGCGTGATTTGCGCAGTCCCCTAATAAACCCTAGGTCTTGTGGCGGAGGTTGATCAATGGTGTGGTGGGAGGGATGAGATGCTGCTTTCTTAATGACCTGTGAACTTATTTGTTGACCTGTGAACTTATTTGGGGGAATTCGATAGTCACTATGAGAGAAATCTTATTAGTTTATTATGAGCTATATGAATTTTTATTTTTCTCGGATCAATCGATTTGTTGGTATGTTAAGTAGAGAGGTTGTTTTTGTTGTCTAGTTTTGGAGGAATTTTGTGCCATAGCCTAGTAAGTTTGCCAATTTCGAGTTAGTTAAGGGGCTGTTCGGTTCCTGCCCAGGCACGTCCCGCCAAATCATGGGCGTCGTTGGCGCGCCAAAATATCGGTGAGCGATTTGTCCGCCGCCGTTTCGCCAGCGCTTTGGCGCAAAAACAGAGGGGAAATGCTCAAGCGGGGCTGGCGTGCCAAAAATTTGGATTCCATCCAAACAGGATACAAAGCGCCGGTCTACGCCGATATATTGGCTGGGCAGGCAAGGGCGCCAATCCAAACAGCCCCTAAGAGTTTGAACTTGCTCTTGGGGAAGTGATGTGCTCAAGCTCTATGACATTGGCCTAGCAATTTAGCTACTCCCTCCGATCCATATTAATTGTCGCTGATAATATGGTTCCATATTAATTCAGCGACAATTAATATGGATCGAAGGGAGTAGCAAAATCTGACACTTCTCTGGTTGTTTGTTTGCGTGTCGTGGACATGGAGGGTTCAATGTCTTTGTAAGATTTCTTATTTTGGAATCAATATTTATGGTATGCTGTTCTGTATCCGCAGGTAGGGTTTGACCAAGGGAAAACGGAAATACATGCTACTCCTTCCGTGTGAACTGCTGTGATGCATTGCCTAAACTGAGAATCCACCACGTCTTGAGTGAAATCATGGCGCGAAAAGGAAGTCAAAGTAAAAGTGGTCCGAATCTTGCTTCACCTAATCGGCAAAATACAACTAATGGTGATATACTAAATACTCCAGAAAGAGATCCCGTGCATGGTGAAGATCCAAGTTCACATCTTCAAGGTAAATCAAATGGTTCTGGAGGGAACACTGGCCAGAAAACAAAAAGCAACAAGAAGAATAACAAAAGCAATGGCACCTCCTTTGGTAAATCTGATGACATAACTTCACATAAACAGCAAGCAGAAGATATCAGTACTGATATGCAAAATTCAGAAGAACCTGGGCCACCTTTCAGCAGTACCAGACCAAGAAGAGATGGCAAGAAATCCTCACGGCGTGGCTGTGGTAAAAACTCATCAGTAGAACAAGCTCCATTGCGTATTTTGACAGAGCAAGTCAAAGAGAAGACCAGGCATGTTACTTCCATGGCTGCATCCTTTTTTAGAGCCTCAATGATGTATGTGATGGAAGAAAGCAAAGTATTAGTTGAGAAAAATAGGCCAGCTATCACAGCTTTCATGGCAATGGCAGAAAAAGGGCGGGCCTATGCCCTTGGCAAAATGGAATATGTTTATCCTATTGCTCGGGCCTGGATGTTTAGTGCTGGAAAGCTGATGTTGCTCTTGTTGACTGTTTGGTTAGACTGCAACATAAGGGGCTTCGATTCTCTGCTTCGTCTGGGGACAAATTCCCTTATTGCAGTACTTTGGTGCAGCATGTTGTCAATTTTTGCAATGATTGGGATAAAGAAAATGCTCATGTTCATGGTATGAACAACTATCTTTTTCTTCTTTTCTAGCTGCCTTGCTGACAATTTAATGTTTACTGTGCTAACAGTGGTTTGGACTCTGTCAACATTTATTTTCTGCACTTTCCTCTCATGAGTGCAAACGTAGTTTCAGTAAAATTTCTGATCACTAGCCTGTTTAGTTCATGTAACATGTATATAGCATAATTGGTTTGATGCTAAAAATTGGCATGCCAACATTCGGCAAATGCCAAATATTGGCTAGTGCTTGGTTGGTTACCAAGTTCACTTGCCAACCTCACAAGAAGTTGCCAATTTTTGGCAACTTTTGATATTGCCAATTGTTGGCTTGCCAAGTATTGGCAATGCCAAATGTTGGCATCAAACCAATTATCCTCATAGTCTTCTGCAGTTGATGATGCCTTTCTTTTATTATGCTCTCTTGCTTGAACCTTTGAATTGTCAAATCAAAGTAGATGTGCTTAATGTCCTGGCAGTATTTTCATTTTTGCTATTCTCTCTTTGTGATCTAGGTGATTGCTGCTTCTGTGGTTGCCTTTATTGGTATTGGTTTTGCTGTCCTGCTTGTCGCGGTGCTTGCAGTGGTGATTTTATGGCTGTATGGAAGCTTTTGGACAACAGGCACTGTAGTAATTGTTGGAGGTCATATTCTACAACTTGTCTACTATTCTTTTGAGACCACTCTTACTGAACATTTCATAGTGTGTAAAAATTCTCTAACATTGCTTAAAGTGCAGGTGCCTCCTTTTTGTTGAAGCATGAACGATTTGCTCTGCTTGTCACCTGCCTATATTCAATGTATTGTGCAAGAAGCTACATTGGATGGCTTGGATTACTTTTGAGCCTGAATTTGTCTTTCTTTTCAACTGACGTTCTAGTCCAGTTCCTGAAGAAAAATGTAGACAATGAAAATGGTTCTTCAAGGAACTCTGATCAAAGTTCAGACAGATCAAGCAATTTCTTTGGGGAATTTCAGCAATCATCAAAGACAGCAGCTCACATTCTGGATATACTCAACAATCTAATCGTGGCCCTGGTGATCCGTCAACAAGTGGAGCTGAGGAGTTAACCTCTGAAGATGAAGTGGCACGTTTATTGAATTGCGCCGATCACTATTCAGCATTTGGATTTCGCCCTTATGAAATCATAGATGTGTCAGTACTCAAGAGAGAATACAAGAAAAAGGTGATGCTAAAGATAAAACTAATGTCAGCTGTATGAGTGCCATATGAATGTTCATATGCTGCAAGGTTTGATTATATCTTTGTTAATTGTGATTACTGATTTTGCAGGCTATGTTAGTCCATCCTGATAAGAATATGGGCAATGATAAAGCTGCTGATGCATTTAAAAAGCTTCAAAATGCATATGAGGTTCACATCCATTCATTGTTGAAATAATTACATATTCAATTAAAATGCATCTTTTTATCAGATCATGTATGTATTCATGAGTCCACAACTGTACACACAGGTTCTTCTTGATTCAGTGAAACGAAAGACATATGACGATGAGTTAAGGAGGGAGGAGCTACTGAACTACTTCAGGCGGTTCCAGGGTGCTTCTCAAAAGGTTTTCCTAGCTATTCCTTGCCAAATGATGTTTAATATTTACGCTTTGCTTGTTTTCTCTTATATCTTCTTTCCTTAAAAGTAGTTCCATGCATCATTCTTGTAACTGCCTGCAACTGCTGCTAACCCATCCATGCTAGTTGGCTCCTGTGCGAGGGAAAGGTACCCAGTTTAGCTGGACTAGAGAATCACCCTACTGTGGCCATGTTTCAATTAATTATGGTGTATTGACATGTTTTTGAAGTGCATGAGAAGGGTTTGCATTTGAACTATTCAATTGCATGATAGTTCAAATGAAACTACCAGCAATTACTTTACCACTTACGAGCGGATTTGGGATTTGGCTGATTTGTGCTTTGCTGGATTTGCAAAATCACAATGCATTTTTTTTCATTTGGTCTCAATTAATTGAGGACAATTTCGGAAGCCCGGCCCAGTAGTAGTCATAGTTAGTGGAAGTTGATTTGACCAGTGGTATGGATTTTACTGTTCAGTTAAGTTCCTAGTGGAAGTTGATCTGGCCAGGGAATTAATATGGATTTTACTGTTCAGTTTAGTTAAGTTCAATGTTCTTGTGTAGTTGTGTGCATTGGCTTGTGTTGGAAAAACATTATATTTAGCTGTCCATAAGCCCTGATTTAATGTCTTGGAAAAGCATTATTTACGAGAAGGGTGCTGGATGGTTTCAGTGGCAACTTATGTTTTTAAGGCGGTAAGGCGAGGCAAGGCGCTGGGGGGGGCTCCTCACTGCCTAAGCGCTAAGGCATAAGGCAAGGCGCCTTAGAGAGTTCTAAGAAGTAGAATTGAGCAGAATTTGGTAGGCAACTGCAGGAGAGGTGATGGTTGCTTGCTGCTGCCTGCTGTCCTGGAGAGGAGGAACTGCAGGAGAGGAGGGGGAGGAGGATCTGCTGGAGAGGAGGGGGAGGCGGATCTGCTGGAGAGGAGGGGGAGAAGCAGCCGGAGAGGAGGGGGAGAAGTTGCTGGAGGAGGAGACGCTCAGATCCAGCCGCCAGAGGTGGGGTTGGGGGAAAACTGAAACTGGTTAGGGCTCTCTCTCCCCCTGCTAGTAACTGTTGGCGCCCAGACTCTGTTTCCCGCCCTTCTCTTCCCGCCCACAGCTCTGTTTCCCGCCTGAACTCCCTGCCCTGTCTAAGGCGTCTTCATTTGCCTAAGGCGGGAAGAATGGCGCCTAGGCGGATGCCTTGGACGCCCTATGGACTAAGGCGGACGCCTTAGGCATATACGTAAGGCAAGGCCGACGCCTTGTAACCTGGGGGCGCCCTGATGCCTAGGCGTCGCCTAAGCGACGCCTTAGGGATGCCTTAAAAACAATGGTGGCAACAATTGCTCATTGGTTTTTGACCCAACTGTAGACGGTGTCCTTGATTGCTCTGATGCAAACATGCAGTTTCCATGATGGTATGGTGTCGTGGTTTTGATGTTAAAGTGACTTCCGACAGTAGGCAGTTCGATCGTTTGGGGATGGAATCATGTTACATGCAATAATAGGTTCATATGTATTCGTTGCAGTAAATTTTTTTGTCAGTCTGAATAGTGTGACGTTCCTAATATCTGGTATCATTTTGTGTTACAATTGTAAAATTTATTCTCGCAACTGCCATCAGTTGTTTTATGAGACTAGTGTTTGGGAAATGTTTATGTTGGTTTAACAATCCATTCTGCCATGGTGGTCTGAAATAAAAACAGAAGACACAAGAATAGTAGATGTAGTATCTACGTATTAATACAGCTTCATAGTCTTCAGTTTGCTTTAATTTATCCTCCTCCTTAGAAAGTATCAAATATGACTACACATCTGATGCCATAATTTATTTTGCTGTTTTATTTTATTTACTAGAAAGGAGGACATGGTACATTCCAACAAGGGTTTAGCCCCTCTGAAGGTGTTGATGAAGGACCTTCTGCTCTATCGAGAAGAATAGCCTGCAAGAAATGTGGCGATTTCCATCTGTGGATTTATACAGGAAGACCTAAGTTGCAGGGCAGATGGTGTCAGGTATTTTCTTTTGGTATATGGCTGTGGTTGCTTTTGATTCTGTGCTACTAGTAAATGTTCTGTATAAGTTACTTTTCTTCATCACAGGATTGTAAAGAGTTTCATCAGGCTAAAGATGGTGATGGATGGGTCGAGCAGTCATTTCAACCGGTCCTATTTGGGATGCTGCACAAGGTAATATCAGATTATTCCAACTCATGATATGACCAACTGCAAAAACTTTTTAGCCACCACAAATGTCTTGTGACTGATGTCTTGTGATATTTACAATTTATGCAGCCCGATCTGCCTCGTGCATTTGTTTGTGCTGAAAGCAGCATTTTTGATGTCACCGAGTGGTTCAGCTGTCAGGTGAAAATTTATATGTTTTATGAATATCTGCTTTATTACATTTGATTGCTCGTAAGTTTGATCTTTGGTCAGTACATATATATGTGTTGTAAGGATGGCTACTATATGGTATGGTTAGATGCTTATCTGTTTGAATCACTGAAATCCTGTGTTTCGTTCATGAGAACTGTGACCAAGAAACTTTGTACTAGTGCAGTAAGTTCAGTAAGGGGATCACTTGCCACTGTTAGTTTGAAGTTTAGCCAGAATCTCTGTGGGCATTGTCTCCAGTTCCCAGTTTACTATTAAGATAAAAAAATACATGGTGGATAGGAAAGCAGTAAACGTACTAAATCATAGCTACAGCTAGAGGGATTTTGCATGGTTTCTGAAATCTGAGGCGTCGAGTGGAGTGGGTCATTATTTCACACTCCACCTATTAGGCAAAGAGAGAAGCAAAGTAATTTATGAAGTGATACACAAATTTCTGTTTTCTTCTCCAGGGAATGAGATGCCCACCGAACACCCACAAGCCGACCTTCCACGTGAATGCCAGCTTGGCAAAGCAAGGTAGTGGCAAAGGGAGCACGTCAGGGCCAAGGGGCGGAATCCGAACATGGATGCAGGAGTCGATGAGGAGTTCTTTGAGTGGCTGCAGAACGCTATGCAGTCTGGCATGTTTGAGGCGCAAGGCGACCCCCCTTCTCCAGGCAGCGGAACCCATGCAAAGAGTAGTGGTGGTGGCGGCGGCGGTAGTAGTAACAGGAAAAAGAGGAAGGGCAAGAAGCAATGGTAACTCACCTGGGCAGGGAAAAGATAAATAAACGATCTTGAGTGCATCCACGCAAGGCAAATGGCCAACTTAGTTCGTCCCCGGATGTTAAAGACTGGCATGGTACGCGTACGCTGAGACGCCATCAAACATCCCGACTCGACTTGGTAAGATTTCAAATTTCGAGAATCGAAATTCTGGCGAAAAACGAGAGCCATGTATGTGTATGGCAATGCTGGTGGATGTATTGTTACTTGCCTTACAATGAGGCCCAAAAATGTTACCCTATGTCATTATATCTGGAAACTTGTCTATTCTTCTCGGGTCAAACTTGCATTTATTTTATTTATTTTGCTGAAGTGTTAGTACTGGAATGAACAATAGAAATGTTTATCTTGACTTTTCTGTAGTTCTCATGGTCTTCTGATCTGACTGAACACTTGATGGCATACAGATGGTGAAAGCTAGCTGCTGAAATGTCCAGTTGTAGGTCGCCATCACTCACCAGTAGCATTAAGCTCCCAACCAAATGGCGTAGCAAATCAAAAAAGGAGCTACCAGGCACCACTGGCGACAGTGACGTGCCTCTGCTTAGCCACCGTGGCAGTGACATGTCTCTGCTTTGCGTGATGATTAAGCTTGATAATGACACAAACCTTAAACACTTTCCATCATCTGGGTGAGCTTTAGCATCATGCTACAGTTAGAAATCTCTGTCACCTTTTCCAAGACAAATCCAATCATTCTCACCCTCCGCCTCACTTTGTGTACAAATACAAAGATTAGTACTCCCTCTGACCTCGAAGACATTTCAGACAATGTGCAAAACAACCTATTTTGAGTTGTCTGAAACGACTTATAAAAGTGAACGGAGGGAGTACTAGGAATCAGAACTGCATGCCTTTTGTACGTACTGCAATTTTGAGCTGAGTGATGTGGGATTCTACGTGATGACATTCAGTCAGCATTTCCTTTTCTCTTTCAAGGATATACTCGTACATGGAAATTGTAAGAACAGGGTTGTCGATTGTATGGCTAATCATGGGAAGACGGGCGCATGGGACTGCTTGTTGGTTACGCCGGGTCGAGTCGTTACAAGCCGTTGGATGCAAGACAGATGGGCAGATCATCTTCTTCAATCTCCAGAATGATTGATCGTTCATCTTGTACCTCTAGACCGCTGGTCTATCACAGGCCTAACCGCCGCTGTCCGCTGCCGGCGGCGGGAGCGCTGATCTACTCGCTGTTCCATCCAAGAAACAAATCAAGCAAAACCGCTGTATATTATGATTGCAAAAATAAAGAAATTGCACACTGCATTAGTGTGATATTTTCACAAAGCACCCCGGACAGCACACATAATCCCTGACGAGGCAGGAGAGGACACGCATATGCACTGTACGCCATCAGCAGCGACAACAAGCTAGCTTTGTACTAGTCGTCAATAATAGACGACTGCGCTGGCACCAGCTGCAGCTAATTCTTCGGGCCGCCGTCGTGGGAGGCGGCGGCGGCGCCGACGACCCCTTCGTTGCCGGCGAGGATGAGGTACTTGTCCCTCCTCGTCAGCCCGGTGCGCTCGTACCCGAGCGCCTCTGCCACCCGCCGCTGCACCTCGTTCGCCACGGCGCGCGCCTCCTGGTCGCCGCACTCCACGGGGTCGAGGAACTGCACGAGGTACGACGGCACCGGGTTCATCAGCAGGTACAGCGGGTCCAGCATCTTCCTGCCCCCCGCCGTCGTGCCGTGGAACATGTCCACCGCCAGGTGCAGCGCCACGGGCACCACGTCCACGCCGCCGGCCGCCAGCTCCGCGAACAGCGGGCTGAACCGCAGCAGGAACGGCTCCCTGCACGTCGTCCCCTCCGGGCACACCACCAGCCCGCCGCGGCCTCCGCGGCGGGCGAGCTGGGCCTGCATGGCCGCGCGGTCGGCGGCGCGGTCGCGGGTGAGGCGGAACGTGGGAATCGGCGCGAGCATCTCCGACAGGCGGCTGATGCTGTAGGTGGCCGCGGCGAGGTCGCGCCGGCCGGCGGCCGCCGACACGCAGAGCGGGTCCAGCAGCGAACGGTGGTTGCACGCGAAGAGGTTGCTCTTGCTCTTGTCTCCGGAGGCAGACGGCGACGACGACGCGATCATGCGGTTGTGCATGCCGAGGGCGGCGAGGAGCGGCACGGAGAGTGAGAACGGGAGAAGCAGAAATACGGCGGTGCGGAGCACGGCGAGCGGCGCGCCGAGCGGGAGCCACGCGAACATGGCGAGCGTGGCGGCGGGCGTCGGCCGGAACGCGGTGCGGCCGTCGTGGAACACCAGGGGCTTCGGGTACCGCCGCGGGTGCAGCGCCCCGCGCCGGCGCCGCGTCGACTCCGTCGGCACGTACACCTCCTGCATGCATGCAATAAATTGTCAGCGACAGCCCACCAACCAAAGCCGGTCAACAGAAGACGACTATGCTACACGTACGTACGTACACGACAGGAAATATTGAAGATATGCTCGAATTAATCAACGGCCAGGATGTTAACTTAAAAGTAGTTGTAAACCAGGAGTAGCTCTCTTTTCAGAAAGGCGTTGAGGAGCCAGTATCTCTAGCTTTCGAGTACTGCTGGGGACAGCAACATCTGTGATACGATTATAGATCCGCCGGGCAGTATATAATTATCTTGGAGTATGATTGGGAAAAGCAGATGTACTACATGCGTGCATGAGTTTTAATTTAGGGGTTATGTATTTGTGGATACACACCTTCTCAACAAGCTCATAGATGAGCATCATGTCAAAAGTATTTATGCAAAAGTATTAAAATGCCGAAATAAGATGCCGAACATATTTTTCTACGTTTTCACTATATATTTGATCATATCATATTGCGTAAATAGCCTCTTACAGAAATGTATGGAAAGACAATCTGATAAATAAAATGGTGGGACCTTCCCGACTTCTGGCCAGGCTACATGCACCAATTGCCCTTTTTTTAATATATATTGCGTAAATCTTTCTAATTTTTGTTAAAATATGATGCACATCATGAAATTAATGAAAGGCCCAGGTGTTGGTGTTACTAGAACCATCTCTATCATTTTCCGGAAGGTGTTGAACTGGCCAGTATCTCAACCTATCGAGTACTGCTCAAGATGGTAACATCGGACAATCTCTCTCATTTCCCGGAAGACGTTGAAACTGGACAGTACCTCTACCTTTCGAGTACTGTTGGGGATAGTAACACAGATCCACCAGGCATTATATAAAAAGAATGGTCGTGCTCACATGATGCTTAACGTGTACTGCCACTACTTTTCCCATGAAAGCTGACGTTTTGGACAACTTATTTTGGCACGATCATGCACGGCTCGTTCCATATATATCCAACCCTAGCTAACTAGGAGTAGGTAGTTGTGTTCAAAAGAAAAGTAGGGTACTGTGCAAAAAACACTGTGCGGGGGTCGGGGGCTGTAGGTGCATGCATGCATGGTGGCTTGCAATCACTGATCGAGGGTGGTGCATGTGCATGTGCATTCAGTCGGTCGAGTTGACGTATGATCCATGCAATGCAGTTCGACCAGGTCCGACACGGACACGTACGCAACGCTCGAGCGAGATCAACCACTCGAATTAGCTAGGAGGATGCACATCTCAATCATGGAAATTTTACTATATATGTGCCGGCATCCGTGCCGTGCAGGAGTCGTATACACCTACAGATTTGACGAATTGAACGTGACAGAGAAACACATTGCTTGCTAATAATAGTAACATCAAGTATATGCCACGCAAGAAAATAGACCTGAACTAAAATATCTTTACTAAAATACTATTCCCTCCTATCCTTAGCTAGTCTAACTTACTCGAGAGTAACATGCAGCGATGAGAAGGTGTTGCATATTCTTAAGTTAGTACATGCTTTGTTTAAGAAGGGAATTTCAGTCACTTCTGTAAGCAATAGGACCATGTAACACCCAACCATCACCATTTCTTCCCACCACACCCGTACTCTCTCTCCATTTCTTTTTAGTGCATATAAAATTTCACTTAAGTCAAACGTAGTAGAGCTTGACTAAAATTATAGGGAAAAATATCCATATTCACAATATAAAATCGATATCATCAGATGCATCAAACTTTCATATTGTATATTTCTAGTATTGTAGATGTTGATAATTTCGTATATATATTTGGCCAAACTTTATGAAGTTTGACTCAGACTAATCTTACATGCGAAGTAAAAACAAACGGAGGGAGTGCTATACAAATTATAGTGAAAAATCGCAACAACATTTTGCTAGAATGGCACATTTTCGAGACTCCAATTTTAGCAAGGCCTATTGATGTGGTATAGCATTTTGCCAAAAAAAGTAGATCGAATACGCTTGCATGCGAATTTCAGTGACAGTTTCTTTCTTTTTATCTTTTCTCCATCAATATCTTGAACAAACACGCACATCCTTTTTTTTCTTTAAACTTATCTCGCTTATTTTCAAGAGCATTAATAGCATGCATATCAGCGCCCTCCCGCTTATTTTCAAGAACATTAATAGCATGCATGGAGTAGTGAAAAAAAAAACCATTGGTGGCTAACCTTGCAGTACTTTTGGAAGATGTGCTGACACGAGCACCCCAATCCACCAATGCCGACGACGGCGCCGCCCTTGGCCCCAATGGCCTCCTCCACGTCCATCCTCCTCACCGCCTCGCCTTCGTCCTCCACGAGACCCAGGTAGTACCCTCCGAGCTCCCTCAGCTCCGGCGCGACGACAGCGTCGACGGCGAGGTACTCCTTCAGGAACGGCTCCACCATCGCCCTCGGCATGCCGCTTACACACACGCAGCGCCTTCGCCGCCGCGCGCCCCCGGCCGCCGCTGGAGCAGACGTGGCCGCGTGGAACACCTCGGCGCTCACGTCCTCGAGGAACAGCTTTGGCATGACGGCCATGCCCAGCCGGCCAAACGCGTCCTTCCGGAGCCCCGCGAAGGTCACCATCACCATGGCCTTCATGGCGAGCTCGTCCGTGAGGAGGCGGAGGAGAGGGTAGAGCAGCAGCAGGAGGAGGCCGCGGAGAAGCCCGCCAGCCTCGAGGGCCACGAGCATGAAGTAGGGGAAGGTGGAGGAGGACATCAGCAGGCCACCCTCCACTTCGCACACGATGGTGCCGCCGCCAGTACCGCCATCATTGTTGTTGCCGTCGTCCGTCGTCCCTGGCGCCGGGAGCGCGTCCAGCGGTGCCGTCGACGACTTGCGCATGTGTGACGGTGGCAGCTTCTCGGTGGCCGACGTCGGCGTGGGTGGCGCACGGGTGATGAGGGACTTGAGCCGCCGGATGAGGATCTTGTTGTACAAGAGGAGGGACTTGGTGAATGCTTTGGACATGGCGGCGGCCGGCGGTGCGTGCCACCACAAATGTTGAGGCAGGTAGCTAGTGTTGAGATGTGGTGAAAGGCAGCAGACGCTCCATGTGTTTATATAGATAGGAGAAAGATACGTGCTGGCGTGCACTAGCGGGACCGGGATTAATAAAACATAAGTGTTGGTGTTTAATCATGTCACTAAGAGTACAAGTTTTTTTAACTCTATGAACGCAGGCATTCACACTCTACCCCTAGGAGCATCTTCGATATACCGAGCCTTCATATTTGACGGGAATGTCTCCTCCCGCTAAATACACATCGCCGGAAGGCCAATAAATCCAGAAAAATACTCCCTCCGTTTCTTTTTAGTCTGCATATAAGATCGGGTCAAAGTCAAATTTTATAAAGTTTGACTAACTTTATAGAAAAAAATATCAATATGTACAATACTAAAGTTATTTGTTATGAAAATTAGTTTCATCATGCATCTAATATAACTGATTTCATAGTTCTATCCCAGAGGTGGTGGCCTTTGGGGGTATCCCTAATCCGGCGTTGGGTGGGAGGCGGTCCAGCCGGCGTATTCAGGGGCAGCCGGATGCGGATGAGTTTCAGCTCGGGCGTGCCATGCGGTTGGCCAAGATCCGCGATACGGAGTCTTCTACAGGTCTGTCTTTAAATACCAGTTGTTCTGTTTTACACTTTTCTGAAAATGATATTATGCATAAGGTGGATAATCTGGGTATTTTCTTTAGGTAATAACAATCGCGAAGTAGTTACTTCTATCAATGAACTTCTTGATTTAGAGACTGATAGAGCAATGGATATGCTTAAAAATTTAGCGGCTGTAAAACCAATGCAAGAAAGAGAGATTAATGAGTTGGGTATGTGTGAGTTGGAGGGTTTATGTGAGGATCTGGTTCCTGCGAACCTTCGACATGAGGAAACTTTGGAAGAGGAGGGGAATGCGGCCACTCTATCTTCACCTATAGATCTCGGCGAGGATACTAGTCTTGCGGACTGTATGATCCTCCCTCAGGCACCAAAGCGTAAACGACAAAAAAAGGTATATGGCCTTTCTGCGGTACGTCGAAGTGCTAGGCTTAAGTTTAAGAAGAAATTTCACGACGATTCATGAGAGGCATTTTTTGGAATAGCAGAGGTCTTAGGGACTTGCCTAAGCGTAGGTTTTTGGCGGATGCTTCTCGGGAGTACAAACTTGATTTTATTGCGTTGCTTGAGACTGGTAGGGATAATTTCACTTCGCAATTTCTTGGAACGATCTCAGGTGGTCTTGACTTTGATTGGCATTGTCTGCCACCTCGGGGAAGATCTAGCGGGATACTCCTCGGTGTCAACTGCTAGTCCCTGGAAGTATTAGATGTATTCTGGGGGGAGTTTGCAGTTAAGTTCCATGTGCGGTCGAAAGCTGACGGGTTCAAGTGGGCTTTAGTAGCTGTGTATGGGGCGGCGCAGCCGGAGCTAAAACCAGACTTCCTCACAGATTTAGTTAGGATTTGTGGGGATGATAGTTTACCTATTCTCGTTGGTGGTGACTTTAACATTATTAGAAGACGAGAAGATAAAAATAATGACAATTTTGATGGCCGATGGTATTTCATGTTTAATGCGGTCATTGAAAGCCTAGACTTGCGAGAGATTGATCTCACGGGGAGGCAATTTACTTGGGCTAATACTCTTCCAAATCCAACTTATGAAAAACTTGATAGAGTCCTCACAAGTATAGAGTGAGAACAAAAATTCCCGCTAGTGACGGTGCAGGCGTTACAGAGGGGAATATCTGATCATACACCCCTTCTTGTAGACACTGGTGAGGCGGCTCACCATGGGAACAAGAATGTTTTCTCTTTTGAAACGGCGTGGTTCGAGAGAGAGGATTTACTTGAGTTAATCAAAAGGGAATGGATGAAGGAACACAGGGGAGAGTCACATATTGATCGATGGCAGTACAAGATTAGACATCTTAGACAGTTCTTGCGAGGATGGGCTAAGAACAATAGTGGTGCATATAGAAAAGAGAAAGAACGATTGTTAATTGTTATCAATGACCTTGACATAAAAGCTGAAAGCACTGCGCTGGAGATGGATGAGCGAGTGGCTAAAATAGAAGCTGAGGTTAGTCTGGCAAAGCTTCTTAGAGAAGAGGAATTGAAATGGGCACTTAGAGCGAAAGTGCGCCAGGTTGTTCAAGGCGATAACAATACTCAATTTTTCCATATGATTGCCAATGGGAAACATAGGAAAAAGAGAATTATTCAACTTGAACAAGATGAGGGTACGATAGTTGGTCATGAAAATCTAAAATTGTATATTACCAATTATTAAAAAAATCTTTTTGGGGCCCCAGCTGAGAACTATGTCACCCTCGATGAGAGCATGGTGGACGACATTCCTCAGCTGAAGGAGGAAGAGAACAAAGTGCTCACTACACCTTTTACAGAGAAGGAGGTGTTTGATGCGATATCCCAAATGGAAAATAATAAGGCACCTGGTCCGGATGGATTCCCAGCTGAGTTTTATAAGAAATGTTGGGGTATTATTAAAGGCGACTTGATGCCCATGTTCCAGGATCTATTTGATGGCCACCTTCAACTTTTTAAACTTAACTTTGGTACTATCACGTTGTTATCGAAGAAGGCGGAAGTGATTCGCATCGAGCAATTCAGGCCGATATGTTTGCTCAATGTGAGCTTCAAGATTTCCACAAAGGTTGGCACAAACCGTTTGACTCAGATTGCCCATTCTGTGGTATAGCCAACCCAGACTGCCTTCATGCCAGGATGACACATTCTCGAGGGAGTGGCCGTTCTTCATGAGACCTTGCACGAAATTCACTCAAAGAAACTCAATGGGGTGGTCTTCAAAGTGGATTTTGAAAAGGCATATGATAAAGTGAAATGGCCATTCTTACAGCAGGCCTTGCGTATGAAAGGATTCGATGAGGCTTGGAGGAAGCAGGTCAAATCATTTGTACAAGGTGGCAGTGTTGGCATCAAAGTAAATGACGATATTGGTCAGTACTTTCAGACGCTAAAAGGATTGAGACAGGGAGATCCGATGTCTCTGATCCTTTTTAATGTGGTTGTTGATATGTTGGCTGTTCTTGTTAATAAAGCAAAACAGGACGACCAAGTAGGTGGTCTTATCCCACATCTGGTTGAGGGTGGGGTGTCCATTCTTCAATATGCCGATGACACAATCATTTTCATGGAACATGACCTTGTCAAGGCCAGAAACATGAAGTTAGTGCTTTGCCTTTTCGAACAGCTATCAGGGTTGAAGATTAATTTTAATAAGAGTGAGCTGTTTTGCTTTGGACGCGCCAAAGAAGAACAAGAAACTTACAAGCAGTTGTTCGGGTGTGAATTAGGCACGTTACCCTTCACGTATTTAGGGATTCCGATTCATCACCGCAAGCTCACTAATAAAGAGTGGAAATGTATCGAGGATCAGTTTGAAAAGAGACTGCTGGAAGGGCAAACTTTTGTCTTATGAAGGAAGATCGGTGTTTATTAATTCTGTACTCACAAGTATGCCCATGTTCCTCCTCTCTTTCTTTGAAGTCCCGGTTGGGGTACGGAAAAGATTGGATTTTTATCGATCTAGATTCTTTTGGCAAATTGATGAGAACAAAAATAAATATAGTTTGGCAAAATGGGATGTAATTTGCAGACCTAAGTATACCTGGCCATGGGCCGTGCCGGGCCTTAAAAAGCCCACGGCATAAAACTGAGGCCCAGACCCTCCCAGGCCCTACCATCGGGCCTACTTTTCAAGCCCAAGCCCGGCCCATCTGGTAAAAAGCCCTGAAAAGCCCTTAGGGCCATGGGCCGGGCCTCTTCCTTAAAATGCCAATATGCCAAGCCCAAGCCCGTCCAGGCCCTGCTGGTGGGCTCAAAACTCGGGCCCAAGCCTGGCCCATGGGCAAGCCCATCGGGCCTAGGCCCTGGATTTTAGGGCCGGGCCTGGGTGGGCCGACAGGGCTGGGCCGAAGATGGCCAGGACTAGACCTAAGGATCAGGGAGGCTTGGGAATTGAAAATTTGGAGGTGAAAAATGGGTGTTTACTCAGCAAATGGTTGTACCGTTTATCGATAGAATCAGATGGAGTTTGGGCTCAGCTTCTGCGTAACAAATATCTCTATGCCAAAACCCTAGCCCAGGTTACGGCCAAACCGTCTGACTCACCGTTCTGGAAAGGGGTTATGAAGACGAAGGTAGCCTTCTTCAGCAGGACTAAGTTTATTGTCGGGAATGGACGTGAAACTAGATTCTTGGAAGATACTTGGTTAGGTGACTCACCATTGGCCTTGCAGTATCCGTCCCTTTACAACATTACACAACGGAAAGAGGTTTCCGTTGCTACAGTGATGGGCTCCGTTCCTCTTAACATACAATTTAGGCGATCTGTTATTGGTGAGCGTTGGGATAGATGGTTACATCTTGTGCGTAGGTTAATGGAGATTAACCTTTCCGATGTACCAGACACTCTGCAATGGAAGCTCTCCAGGCCAGGAGTCTTCTCGGTTAAATCCATGTACACAGACTTGATTAATACTGGGACTATCCCGCGGACGGTGCATATTTGGAAAGTTAAGGTGCCCTTGAAGATAAAAGTTTTTATGTGGTTTGTGCATAAGGGTGTCGTTCTCACTAAAGATAATTTAGCTAAGCGTAACTAGGAAGGAAGTAAAAGATGTTGCTTTTGTGATCAGGATGAAACAATAGAGCATCTATTTATCAATTGTCCACTTGCTAAACTGCTTTGGCGAACTATTCATGTTAGCTTCAATATAACTCCACCTCTCACGATATCACATTTGTTTGATAACTGGTTGGCTGGAGTGGAGCCAAAGTCTGCGGCGCATATCCGAGTGGGAGCATGTGCATTACTTTGGTCTTTCTGGAATTGTCGCAATGACGTTGCCTTTAACAAACAAACCATCACTACTTTTTTGCAGGTCATCTTCAGACGTCTACTTGGATCCGTACGTGGTCATTACTCAGCCGTGCGGACCACAGGGAGCATATGGATATTGGGTGCAGCCGGTGGGAGATGGTTGCACGGGATATATACAACCGGTTTGGATGGCGATCCACTAATAGGATAGGCGTTTAGTCTCCTAGTCTTTGGGCGCCGGTTGTGATTTTATTTTTTGGGCCGCTTGTGGCATTTCTTTCGTTACTAAGACCTTTGTTTATTTTTGAGACTTCTTGTTGGAACCTTCGGGCAACTTTTTTAATAAATGGTTGTGTGCATCAAGAGATGCAAAGGCCGGGGTAAGCCTCTTTTTTGAAAAAAAACTGATTTCATAGTGTGAATATTGATATCTTTTACTATAAAGCTAGTCAAACTTTACAAAGCTTCACTTTGATCAAATTTTATATGCAAACTAAAAAGAAACGGAGGGAGTACAATCACAAGTGGCAAGTCTAAGACTTGAACCCTGATGTGTTGGTTCCACCACAAGGAACAAAATCATTTTAGCTCCGCTCAGTTCACATTAGGAGTACAAGTTTGTTGTTGTGTCATATATCATTGGTGTTTAATCTTGGATTGCTTTTCTACGCTCTGCTAACTTTCATAAAATTGCGTAATAATATGGGGCTGACTATTTCACAGTCGTTCAATTTTTCCTTCCATCGGCCACTTTTTTCTTCACGGATCTAATCGGCAATCCAATGGACCACAACTTTCCCCTTCCTCTAGTCTTCTCCCTCTAACAACATCGTGCCACTGTGCCATCCACTACCACCACACCTAGCCACTCGTGGTCGGCGATGATGCCTCAACACCATGCCCCGCTTGAACTAGGTCTCTGTTCCCGACCATCCCTCCAACCCACTATTAATGGTGGAGACGGCCAAGTCCTTCCCCATCGCCCCCTCACCCCGTCTTCGTCTTGGTGTTGCCTTGCCTTCTTCCCACTCTCGCAAATTGCTAACGCCATTGTAATTTCAGTCGTCTAACAAACAACCAACGCGTAATAAATTTACCTTCTATAAAAATGAGGGACTACATATAAGTCCGGTACTTGAAAACGTTTCAGGCACCAGTTACATTTCTAATAAACCACTAGATCTTGATCCAACGGTCTAAAATAGATCAAACAGTGTTCATGTTCAACCTCTCTCATCTCCTTTTCCTCATGCGCGCACCAACCTACCCCACCCAACCGACAACCTCCACCACCCGAGACCAGCGGGCGGTACCGAGCACCGCCTCACAGCCTGCCCACCCCTCAACATCACCCACTGCCGTTGCTGGTCACCACCTCCTCAGCCATTCCTCTAACCCCTACGATCTACAGGAACCTCTGCAACCCCCGCACTGCCTCCCCCTATTAAGATTCTTCCTCCCGACGCCGCAGCTCGTAGCCGCTCGTAGCGTTGTCCCCGGCTCTGGCATGGTCCTGACACGTCCTTGTTGGCCTCGTGCAAAGCAGAAATCGACTAATGCAGAGGAACTTTCAGGAACATGAATTCAGCACAACGGGTAAAATAATTAGGATTACTAGGCACTTACTACCTTGCCAGTCTGGTTGGATGCGTGCAATGGTGTAGCCATTGTATCAGTGAGGCTGGTCGTAATGGTAGTATCATGCATGCCAACTAGGTAGTAATTTATATTAGGTGGCATATAATTAAATGATGAAAAAGAGAGTATCATATCATATCATGATACCGTATCATAATAAATGCTATGCTACTATGTGTTATGCATGACAATAATAAAGTCATCCGTGATGGTTATGCTATGCTACTATGAGTACTAATATATACTGCTATGCATTAGAGCATGGTTAATAATATAACCGATTGATGGCTATAACATGTTGCCATGTCATTTATAGCCAATGTAATAGCCAACATGTATAGTAGTGGGCTAGAAAGAAGTACTACTTTTTTACCACATGGTCCATCGTACACTCTCACATAGCTTTTTGGAGCCCGTGCTACAGCCGGCTGTAAATCTACAGCCCGTTTCCCTTCTCTTTTCTCTTCTCTCTCATCAAATTCAACAAAAATATATTATTTAAAGTCTTACAGCCCGCATACATCATCCTATTATACTTGCTCTTAGAAAGGTAGTATCATACACTAGTATTATATGCATAATATGATACTATCCATTACAAGCAGCCTAATGCGCATTTTGCTTTAGAGCATGGTTAATAGTATAGCTAGCTGCTGACTATAAGCCAATGCCGTGTCATCTACAACCCATCTTATAGCCAACATGAATAATAGTAGATCAAAAGAGTGTACTTTTTTTTATTAC
This sequence comes from Aegilops bicornis, assembly GCA_021605145.1. NCBI lineage: Eukaryota > Viridiplantae > Streptophyta > Magnoliopsida > Poales > Poaceae > Aegilops > Aegilops bicornis. The sequence goes on along the minus strand of CM038673.1, from coordinate 770,611,824 downwards.
GTGGCCCACTTTTCATTCTCACAAAGTGCCTAGGAGCACGTGCTAGAGCTGACTCTTCATGAAGAGCCCGCTTACCTTCTCTCTCCTCTTCTCTTTCTTCCAACTAAGCAGAAATATATTTGTTTATTCCTTATAGCCCGCTGACTCAGCTTTATTATACTTACTCTTAGAGAGCAGGAGTTGTTGAGAGGTAGCTAGTGGTTCTTGTGTTGCTAGCTGGCAGCTTGGTAACCGTGCATCAATAGCACGCTGGAGTTATTTTGGTGGAGTTCCAAAGTTTACTTTGTCAGTACCATTAAACCCGCGCAATTCCACCGTGCAATTGTACTACTTGATACTCCACTATTGTTCAGAGCTTTGTCTCGGTCTTGGGCACTACAACGAGTATGTTATTTGGAAAAATAAAACAACAAGTGGAGTATATGTTTTTTGCACACAATCAGATAAAATAAGTCCATATAAATCTCACTATGTTTATATTTAGTGCACGCACATACGTAGTACATATGTACTAGGGCACAACTGTGAGCACTAGGATCTAAAAATTTATCGGAACAATTATCATTTGTGGAGTACAAGAATGATCATCCCTCACAGTCGAGCGGTCATCAAGCAATGGTCGGCCATGTGCGACGATGGTCTCAGCCGTGGCTAGCATCCGCTGTCATGGCCGTTTTTTGTTGATATCATCCCACACGGTTCTTCTTTTTCTTTTCGAGCCATGTGCAATCAAAAACTACCTTCCATTCCACCGACGATTCACTTAAAATATGTACCATTGTGGATGGTGATTTTTTTCCAGAAGAAATCTATGCGACCAGAAGGGGAGGTAATATCACTGGTGGTGCCTAAACTTGTCCTGGATGTTCAGTTTGATGCCTCAACTTGTAAAATACACGTAATGAGTGCTAAAACTTGCCAATTTGGTTCAAATACGGTGCCAAATACGTTTGTCTACGGATTTGCTGCTGACTGGGCTTGACAGCATGGCATGGGGCACCCTGTCAGCCACTGGAGAGGCGTGTGCCCATGCTGCCGCTGGCCTTTTTTCAAAATAACCCTTGGACTAATGTTTCTCGCTCAGAAAAGCTCCTGGCTCGTCGGGACAGGGCAGCCCGCACAGCTTTTTCCATATCACCTCCTGTTTCGTTGCATCTCTGGCAAATCAGTACATGCCTGTTCGTCTGCCTCGAGCGCTCCTCCTCCTCTGTCTCTTCCTTCTGATCGTGGGAAGGCGCCGCCCCCGTGGATCGTGGCGACCGCATTGATCGTCGCCGGCGAGGATGGCGGAGCCCCGCCGACGTGCTCCTGGAGATGCAGCCCCTCCTTACGGTGAGAACCACCTCGCCTTTCTCGACCCAGCTTTCCCCTGTTCGCGGTAGGGTTAAGATTGATTTCTCCTTCTGTTAAAAGCCTGCAATTTCTAAGTTTTTGGTGTGCGCTGATGTTTGGTAGATGATTATGAGTTAAAACCCCTATGCGCAATGACTCTCAGGCTTTTCAAACTAGGGTTTATATGAGAGGGTTTGGTCTGGTTAGAAGGGTCTTTATTTGGCTAATTTTGGTGACGAAGAAGAATCTGAAGTGAGGGCATATAAACATTACTTAAGATTTGCTTGTGTTAGAAGGATTAGGTTATCTGAAAAAGAAAGTACGTTTGCTGAAATTTTGGACAGTGGGTTCTCTGAATATTTTGACAGTAGCTTTATCTGAATCTTTCTACAGTACCTTAACTGAACATGTGGATAGTAGTGGAACTGAATTTTTGAACAAATGCAGGTCAGCAGTGCTGCATACTGTTGGAAATAAAATTGTAGAATTAATGTAGTATGGATTGATGACTTTTTGCAGCAGCTAGGTTATGACAGAGATTGTTTGAAGCTTGATGTGTACTGGTGTCAGCCTACAAAGGTGAGCAACTGAAGAACAATTTGTGGGCAATTGCCAGGGCTACAAACAACCCTGCATACATGAGAGCAATGCAAAAGATGGAACAAGACAACATTGATGCATACAAATGGTGTGAGAGATGGCCACCAAGAACCTGGATTAAAGCATTTTTCAATCCATTTCCAAAGTGTGACATTCTACTGAATAACATGTCTGAAGTTTTCAATAGGTAACTTGTGAAGATAGGTTAATTCTCATTTGTGTATACATTCTCATTTGTGTTCATTCTCATGGATGTGCTAACATTTTTTTCCTCTTCAATTTCATAGTTGGATCTTGGAATCTAGAGAGCTACCAATTAAGTCCATGTTGGACAGCATCACTGACAAGATCAAAACCAGGATGTACAACAAGCAGAAGGAGGTGGCCACTGATAGAAAATGGGGTAAAAGATTGTTCCCGAAAATACAGAAGAAGCTTGACAAATTTACTGAATGGGCTGCTTTCTGCATGGTTCAAGCGGCTGGTCAGAAAGTTTTCAAGGTGTCGTCAATGAACCATTCATATATTGTTGATTTGAACTGTGAGAGTTGTGACTGCAAAAGATGGGAGCTGTCTGGGATTCCATGTCATCATGCCATAGCTTGTGCTAGAGAGGAGAGGATAGATCCCGAGAGCCTAGTGCACGAATGCTACTCAGTAGCTACTTACAAAAAAGCTTATAGTTTCAATATCAAGCCCATGAGGGACCAAGAGCATTGGACAAAGATGGAAGGAGTGGACGTGTACCCACCTCTGTACACCAAGGTGATGGGTAGACCAAGGAGAAATAGAAAGAAAGATCCAGAAGAGAAGCTTGACAAGAAAGGGGGCAAGAAACTGACTAAACATGGTGTAACCATGCACTATTCTATTTGTGGAGCAGCAAATCACAATAAGAAAGGTCATAAAAAGTGGGCAGAAACCAATAAAGAGGCCCCAGTAGCTACAGATGATGATTCAGAAGAGGAGTTTGATGATCCATCCATAATTTCAGTAAGTTAAATATGTCCTTCTACATATTGCAACAGAAGTTTATCAATTGTGCAATTGCTAATTGTTATATTTGCAGAACATCATGCCACACACAGTTCATCCATCTATGGATCCATCTCAAACACCAGGATCAATGGTTTACCTCATGGAGCAAACGGTAAACTTCTGAACCTGCTATGTTTATATTTGAGGCCTCTTTATATTCAACTCTACTCTCAAGCATTGTTTGCAATATACAGGAGAGGATGTCATATCAACCAGTCATGGACCATGGTCCTCTTCCTGAATCTTCATTTGTTACACAAGCTAGAGCTAGCATTCCTCCACCAAGAGTGACAACTGCTATGGCAAGTGGAAGAGGCAGGAGGAGGGGTGTTACTGAAGATATTCCAGAGGATGTGCCTCAATCCAGCCACCAAACAAGTGATAATACAAGAGGCAGGAAGAGGCAACCTAGAGGAGGTGGTAGAGGAAATGCTACAGGAGGTGGGAGGAGAAATGCTACAAGAGGTGGGAGGGGAAATGCTACAAGAGGTGTATTTTTTGTTGAAATCTACAAGTCAGCAAGAATGAAATTATTGGCATTTGTTATCAGTTCTAATTTTCTCAATTGTCATGCTTGCAGGAAATGGAAGGACAAGAGGAGGAGGTGCAAGAGGAGGAACTGGAAGAGGAAATGGTGGAAGAGGAACTCTATATGACAATGGAGGAAGGACTGGACCAGGGGCTGGATTTTGGAACTTGATGTTTGCACCTGATTCAGATAGGTCACATGTGGCAGCAGAGGAAGAGCCAATCACGCAAAATGCACCAGGAGGGGATGAGTGGGATGATGACTTCATGCACATGTAGATGCCCATCATAGATGCAGAAGTTCATGATTGAACTTTATGGAATGCAACCAAGTTCACCAATGAACTTGGTCTATTTGTTTAGAGGCCTCTTTTGATGTAATGAACATGTCAGTGTACACGTACTGCACTTAAGTATGTTGGCATGCGGCACTTTCAGTATGTTTTATAGCTCCAGTGTTATGTTCATGTACTGTCAAATTCTAGTCTTGAAGTGTTATATGAATCTGCTGTTAAAATTCTTTCTTGCCGTTAAAATTCAGTGCAACTGTGGTACTGATCATGCTGTCAGAATTTATAAGTTTATGTGTTACTGGAGAACAGTTTAGGATGCTGTTAAATTCCAGTGATTATATTGTTCACAAACTGAACATGTTGCAAAAAATATCCAGTTCTTCCGATGCTGTCAAATTCCAGTGATTATATTGTTCACAAACTGAACATGTTACAAAAAATTCCAAAAAAGGATGGGTGTGCAAGTCTTGTGCTAGTAGCCAGTGGGACAGTCAGAAATAACTGATGATTTAGCCTTCTACTCTGTACTTAACAGTATATTCAGTATCCAATGCGGTCGACCCTGTCCCGCTGAGCCAGAGGCTTTTCCATGAGAAATGTTAAAGCGAGGGTGTTTTATGGAAAAAAGACAATGGGCACGCCTCTCCAGTGGCTGACAAGGGGCCCCACGCCACGCTGTCAAGCCCAGTCAGCAGCGAATTCGTAGACAAACGTGTTTGGCACCGTATTTGAACCAAATTGGCAAGTTTTAGCACTCATTACGTGTATTTTACAAGTTGAGGCACCAAACTGAACATCCAGGGCAAGTTTAGGCACCACCAGTGATATTACCTCCCAGAAGGGCTAGCTTGTACCTGTATGGTCCATAATGTACTATTGTGTGCCCTTATAAGTCTACCACCACCACCAAACGGTGGTTCATCTTAGCTACGAAAGTGTCAGGCACGTACGCATCGTCAATACTTGAGTACATGCTACAGCAGACCTTAGGTGAGCTCAAATGAGCACACACACAGTACGTGTACCCTGTTTTGGAGGCACATATGTAGTAGTAAAGGCTAGGGCCGGCCGGCTCAGCAGCAAATCACCAATAACACGTGCCGACGACGTGATGGCTTTGTGGCAAACTCATGCTCACCGGATAACTCATACACGCTTTGTACGCGATCACGTACCACACGTGTCCAGATCAAGGAACAGTGCTACATCTAGAGCTTACATTGCCGAACGGTCGTCAGCGTGTGGCGCAGCACAGTATCATGTTGCTTATAATTGAAGCTAGCACATCAATCGGCCCATTCAAACTAGATATAAGTGTGTTTTTCATCATGTAACTTACTACGGTGTAGCTTTCGTCACCCTTATAACTTTTAGTACCGTGTAAATTCCGTCCCTCGCAACTGTCAACCATGGTCAGATAACCGCTTTTGTGTTGAAATTGGCCGACTTCTTTGGTTAATTAATATTGGGTTGTTTGATTCGTAAGTTTTTCTACAAGAATTTATTCATGCTACGTTTGAGAGGAAAATTCCTCGTCCACTCCACCTATTGAAGCGAGTCTTCCTGGGATGCAAATCATGCATTCAACACACTTGTTCTCGCCGGGGGAAAAGTTTGTCTGATTGGTACAATTTTTTGAGGGACTGATTGGTACAAAATTTAATCCTTCGTGATTACAGTTATTCCTTAACAAACACTCTGTCTGCTATGAAATATAACACTTTCTTTTCGTGATTACAGTCTCCCTTCGAGATGCCCTAAATCAATATGAATACTACACCGTATTTAGTGCAGGTAGCGCTAGCTAACCAGCTTAGCACTGTTGCGTGGTGGGTAGCCTACGTATACAACACGCAAGTGAAAGAAGAAAAAAGCTCCGGTATGTTGATACTGTTCTATGAAATTTTCTATGTATTTGATGCTAAAAGCTTTGCTAGTAAATTTTCCATTTAGGAAAATATGGTTCATACAAGTACCTTGAAGATCAAAGTCTTTTTGTGTTTAATGTTTAGAGATACTCCCACAGTCTCAAATAAGTGTAGCTGATTTAGTTAACTCTGTACTAACTCAACAACACTTATTTTGGGATAGAGGGAGTAGTATTCTTGCGACAAAAGATAATTTGCTACAAGAGGCTGGAAGGGGAGTAGTAAAGGTAGATTTTGTGATGAAGAGGAGATGGTGATCACTTGTTTATACATTGTCCGCTGGCTAGATATGTATGTGGAGTAGTAAGTCATGCTTTGGGGATGAATACAAATTTGAATTCTGTTAGAGAGATTTGTGGGTGGGTTATGATTTTCCTTGGAAAATATAGAGGTTTAGCAGCAGTAGGAGTGATACGGTGATTTGCGCTATTTGGGAGTATAGGAACAAGGCTTGTTTTAAGAGGTATTTACTCAAAACCATCACATTGAAGGCTAGGGTAACACTTTGGCACCACTTTTTGGATAACTCACCAACAACCACCAACTTTGAGCCTAATGAGTAATGGAGATCACTGATTGTCTGATTTGCTTGCGGATATAGTGAAACTGACAAGTTGGGCCCACCCGTCGGGCTGAGTTGGCATGCGTATGTGGAAAACACGTTGAGTTGGGCGAGGGTCCCATCTGCCATCCACTCACATCCTTTTTCCTGCCCCCTTTCTTCTCGTTCTCCGCCTCCTCGACAGGAGGAACACGTCACCCATGGTGCCCTCATGCCGACGCGCTGTGGCCAATCTCCTTCCTCATCTTGCTGGCTGTGTCATTGATCGGTTCCATCGTGAAATCCGCCGGAGCGTCTCTTCCATGTTATTGGCATTGCCGTTGCGCACGGCCTCCTCAGAGATGAAGACGGAGTAAGCATCACAGATTTCGGGTGGAAGAACACAGGCATGCAGCCGACTACGATGGCGTCGAATGCTGAAAGCGGCGTGTACGTGTCGCCTAGCGGCGCACACATGATCGACGGCGAAGAAGAATCATCCACGATGGAGCTCGGTCGAAGTCAAGGAAAAATAAGAGGCATCAGCTATTTACCGCCTACCAGTTGATTCCTTCTGCAGCAAAGTTCACATTGTGTGTGTGTGTGTGGGGGGGGGGGGGGGGGGGGCCTAGGCGGCAGAGACGAGGAAGTTGGCCGCGCAGTCGAGCATGCCGGTGACGGTGATGTAAATGGTCTACTCCATGTCCAGCGCAGATGTTGTCGTCCAGCACTGTAGCGTGTCGACCTGCTCCGTCAGCCGTTGCATGGCCACGCAACACGACACTATCACCTCGTCGCCACCCTACTCCATCCTGGATGACTTTCACTCTGAGCTCAAATCCCGGTGCGAGGAAAGAGCCGAGATAGGCATGCTCACAACATATTCGTTGAAATGACCATGGAAAGAAGGAAGACATGGAAAAAAAGAGAAAAAAAAAACACTTGAGTCATTGACAGGTGGGACCTATGTCCAACTCGGTATATTGTTCACACAAGCATGCCTCAGCCCGACAGGTGGGTCCAACCTGTCCATTTCCCTGTTTTCACGAGCAAATCAAAAAAATCTTTTAATCGTTACCGTTAGGCGTGAAGCTGGCGGTTCAGCGTGATTTGTCCAAAAAGTGGTACTAAGCTATTACCCTTGCCCTATATGTGGTAGTTTTGGGTATATACCTCTTGCCTTAACAATGTCCACCCTTATGATCCTATTAGCGTCGCTTAGTTTTCTTACTGGCTAGATTTCTTATCCGGTTTACAGAAACAAGGAATACGAGGGCTGCAAGTCAAAGCGGTAGAGCTGCTGTTCAGGTTGCAACTGTTGTTTACAACAGGAGAAGAGGGCGGGCGCCGCTGGTGCTCAAGATTGCGGGTGGACCTGTAACATGTTTGGTGGGCGTTAATAACGAAGCTGTGTCCCCCGCAAAAAAAAAAAAAAAAAAAAAAAAACCGAAGCTGTGAAGCTGGAGATTTTTTTGGTGATATTTTTTTTTCTTCGCAGGGATTTTGGTGTGATTGTCGTTGTAACCACGTAGTTGAGATGGAGTTCTCTGTTATCTCTACTCCTAATGTCTCAGTTGGTAGGTCGCGTTCCGGGTTTTATTTTCGTCCCACCTCACCCGGTCTTTTTTGGTACTTCTTTGGTACTTTCTCCCACCTCCCTCTCAGCCGCGAAAAACCAAGGAAAACCCCGCGATCGAGTCCCGCACACGCCCAACCCCCCGTCTCACGCTAAGCCGCATAGAACCAAAAAAAACCTCAAGTCGAGTCCCCCGCCCGCCCCCACGCACTCCAGGCCCTAACATCCCGTCGCACCAAGACAGACGAACCAAAAAAATCTACAAATAGTCCGCCGGTTATTTTTCGCTGGTTCCCCTCACCACTTTCGTTGGTTTATTTTGCTGGTTTTATTTCGTCTCCCTCCCACCTGTCTTTTCGCTTCACCACCCACATACACCCATCAGATTAGTTACCATAAAAAAATCGCAATCAATCAAGTATTGATGATCAGATTAGTTACCATATAAAAACTAAATCGCAATCAATCAAGTATTGATGGGATATTTCCTTATATTGATGTGATTTCCCCTTTTTTATCATCAATCGTCTCTACTGCCTAAAAAATGCGTAGCTTTCCTTTTCGCTTCACCACCCACATAAACCCATCAGATTAGTTACCATATAAAAAATAAATCACAATCAATCAAGTATTGATGATCAGATTAGTTACCGTATAAAAAATAAATCGCAATCAATCAAGTATTGATGGGATATTTCCTTATATTGATGTGATTTTCCCTTTCTTATCATCAATCATCTCTACTGCCTAAAAAAATGCGTAGCTTTCCTTTTCGTTTCACCACCCACATAAACCCATCAGATTAGTTATCATATAAAAAATAAATCGCAATCAATCAAGTATTGATGATCAGATTAGTTACCATATAAAAAATAAATCGCAATCAATCAAGTATTGATGGGATATTTTCTTATATTGATGTGATTTTGCGTAGCTTTCTTTTTCCTGCCAACCGACCGCGTCCCGTCTCCCTACATCCGCCCTCGTTGCTCTGCCCCCCGCACGAAAAAAATCCTCTCGTTTGACCTCCCCCAAACCCCGCATGATGGAAAAACCCAGTCGCCTGCTTCCCTCCTCTCGACCGCTCCATACGTCCAGATCGCGGCCCCATCCCCATCCTCCTCTCACGTCACGGCGGCCGATGGACTGCCGCCACCACCCTCCTACTCTCTCGCCGCCGCCGTCCTCCCGCTCGCTCGCCGCCGCCGTCGCCACCAATCCCGGCGAAGGCGCCGTTGCTGCTATGTCGCCTCCTTTCCCCATCCAAGCCTGACCATGGCAACGGCGCCCTCTCATGTGTCCCGCGATGAGGTGTGGGAGGCGCGACCACAATCGATAGGGATCTCACCGCGGACCCGTCCGGCTGGGATGGGTGTTGCCTCCGTTGCGAATGGGATCGAAGGAGGGACTACTTCGTCGTCAAGGTCGGCGAGGCAGCGGCCGATTGGGAGCTCGGTTGTGAACATGGGAGTTCGTCCCCATGGGAGGCGGCCGTGGAGATTGGATGTGAAGCAACCCCACTTGCCGGTGGTGGAGGCTTGCCGTCCATGTGATCCTTTCTTCTCCCGGTATCCCCATTCCTTGCCTCCCATTACAAAAGCGAGCATAAATGAGAGCAGGGGCTGATTTTCATCACTTCATTTCTCATATTTTTAGTTGCTTTTTTGAGATTATACAAGATGCTCCCGATCTGTTTTGTCAAATTACTTGGATCGTCTTATGGAATTGACAGCCATCGCATTTTTCACCTCATGTTATTTCTTAATCCTTGTCCCACTAGGCATCCACTACATGTTTGGTAATGACGTGATGTTGAGGCGGCTAGGAGAAGCTCAAAGCAGCCGGATCAAGGGCTATCGAGATGGATCTGGGAGCCAAGCAGTAATTCTTCTGTTAAATTTTGGTTATTATCTTTTCTATTGTTACGATTGTGGGACGGTTTATTTTGACTCGGTGTAACATTTGCATTTGTTTCCCCCAGCTTGTTGGCGTAGATGCGTGGCATGCGGCAACTAATCAAGAGCGAGGCGCAGTGCACATCGAAGCTACGCTGAATGTAGCGAGCCAACCACGAATTGGGTATGTTCACACGAGGGATGGGAGAGGAGAGGAACATTAACATTTTTCATGATTTGGATGAAAATTTCAGTTCATAGTTTCTCCGTACGTGGCAACACACTAACGGTACTCATGGGCTTAGGATGAAAGTAGCGCCCAGTGAGAATCAATAGGTTGGATGGGAAGGCAGTTGTTGCCCTTGTCCCTTGGTGCTAGCCTACCGTGGTGGCCTCACTAATTTGCTCATTCGAATACGAGGTTAAGTGGGCATGAGTTGCTGCAGATTTGTTTTTATCACTTTTTACAATATTTATTGATGTATCCCTAACTCATCGAAGTCATTTTAGCTTTGATTTCCCATACACGCCAGCCTAAATATCCCATGGTCAGAATATTTGCATGGTTAGTGGACATTGTCCCTTTCTTTCTAATGTTTAATATTTTATATTGCCGATAGAAATAATTTTATCCGCTTGATTTAGGAAGTGCACATAGGTAGGTCAACATATTTTGTAGCTCTTTCGGATGTAAAAGCATATGTTGCATAAGAAATTATTATCTTCCAAGCATACTCACATTTCACTAACAAATAGGGGAGGTTCAGACTTGAGCAATGATAAAAGGTTTATTCCTCACTCTTTTGTTGGAATTTTAGTTCCAAGTTAACATGATTTCTTATCCGCTTCATAAGTCATGCATCTGCTTAATTAGGTGATAAGTAGGGCTATTGTGGGGTTTGTTTAAACTCCAGCATAAGGAATTCTGGTTTAAGAAAAAGACTTTTGGCTTCTTTAATTACAAATTGATTGCAACATCGTGTTAGTATGTGATTTCTCACATCTGGTTGTAATATTTGTGAAGGCGTGCATTGCACGTGCATTTGAAGCGGGCTCCGTGGCCCGCGCCGACGGGCGCCGACGACCCGGGCCACCTCCTCCGCGTATTCTTGGAGCTGTGGCTGGCCGATTTACATGAAATTAATTCCATCAGTTCTTGTGGCAAATATAATACACATAATCCATATTGTTATGCACTAGCGTGTGTGTGTGTGAAATAGATGGATTATGGTCCCATACCCAATAAGATGGATATGTGTGTGTGTTAGAGAGAGGGAGACGGGGAGAGAGAGTGAGGAAGAGGGAGGGATTGTGTGTGTGTGAGAGGATTTGATGGTAAAAAAGGTCACCAATGTCGTAATATTGAACTCTTTAAGTTAACGTGGCCCCGTTACAACGCACGGGCGTTCTTCTAGTAGTTATAGTGTTGGACCAGAATATCCAGCGAACATCAGATTTTTTGGCATGGTAAATCGAACATTTCTCATGGCAAGTTGTATTCACCGAGGACGACCAATTTAGTCGGCGAGCATGGCAAATACGCCTCAGTTCATTTTGTGTTAGAAAATCACCATGCTTGCAAAATAATTTGTCATTCCCGCCCCAATATAAATTGCCATGAAAAATATTTGATTTTCTATGTTTAAAAATCTAATGTCAGATTTTTAGCATTTGGGTTTGTTGTTGGGTTGCTTGTGATTGAGCTGGAGGAATTGTAATGATCTAGAAGTAGTTATTTTCCGGAGTTTATGATGTAGTTGGGCTGGAGTTTTATGTAGTGATCCTGGGGAGTAACTTTGGATGTGTGGGCATGATCGAACTTGAGGGTAAGGCTCAGTCAAAAAAGTTAGCCCCCCCCCCTACACACACACATCCCTTGACGGTTAGGGCAAACTCTCCCCTCCAAGCTTCCACTAGTAGAAAAAGAGGCTTCCATACGCCCCCATTAGTCCCCAAAATAATCGAACCGCGACCAAAGGGGTCTTTAGTCGCGGTTCGGGAGGAGACCATGACCAACTATCTGGGCCCAGCGTGCTGGCGGGCCAGGTGGGGCTTTAGTCCCGGTTGGCCTGGCCAACCGACTAAAGGTCCTCAGCTGGCGAAGGCCTTTAGTCGCGGTAGGCCAGGCCAACCGGGACTAAAGGTTAGACCTTTAGTCCCGGTTGGTCTGCCAACCGCGATTAATGGCCCGAACAACTAGTCGCGATTGGCCGACCAACCGGGACTAAAGCTTAGACCTTTAGTCCCGGTTGGTCCGCCAACCGCGACTAAAGGATTTGAGGCCTCATTTTCAAAATGGGCATACCTTTTGCATACGAACTCGGATGAAAAAAAATTTTATATGAAAAATCATCTACTCGAAAAGTTACATCCGAATTTAACATTTTCAAAATCCTCAAAAACCTAACGAGAAAAAAAGATACGGGCTTTTAAGATTTGGAGAGGCAAAAAAATTCAAAAAATTTCAAATTGTGGTCAAACTGTGGTCAAACAATGGTCAAACTAATTATTCTAGAATATTAGTGTTACTAAATAATTATTTCAGTTTTTTTAAATTTTGGTCAAATCTGGTCAAACAGTGGTCAAACAATGGTCAAACTAATTATTCCAGAAATATTAGTGTTACTAAATAATTATTGTTTTTAAAACAATAGTTTCAAACTCAAACAGTGAAATGTGTCACTTCATGCTCAAGCTAAATTCACGAGGGTTAATAGAATTGACATCCTACTATTGTCGTGGAAAACAACAAGTGCAGACTTGGAAACGAGGGAGAATAGAATCCGGAAGTTAAGCGTGCTCAGCCGGAGTAGTGAGAGGATGGGTGACCGTCCGGGAAGTTAGATGATTTGGAATGATGAGGGGTGATTAGAGATTAGAGGTTAAATTGAGCAGTGATGAGGGGTGGTGATTAGAGATTAGAGGTTAAAATAATTCAGAAATTTGAAAATAAAAAAATTTAAAAAATTCGCAAAAAAACCTGCGGAGGAGGCCTTTAGTCCCGGTTAGCCACAAGAACCGGGACTAAAGGATTTGCCTTTAGTCCCGGTTAGCCACGAGAACCGGGACTAAAGGACGGGCCTTTAGTCCCGGTTGGCCACGAGAACCGGGACTAAAGCCTTTAGTCGCGGTTCGTAAGAGGCGCGACTAAAGGGGGGGGGGGGTCTAAAGGCCTTTGCGAACCGGGACTAAAGGCCTTTTTTCTACCAGTGTTCACCGTTGAGCCCATGAATTCGCCTCCTCTCTGCCTGATGCTCCGGAGGCCGGTGGCAGGAAGGGGAATCCTGGTGCCTTTGCTTCGGTTAGTGGTTTAGGTTAGGTTATTTAGTCCTAGGAGGTGCGGCACATCTTCTTCGAATTTATCTTCTAGACTTCGATCCTCCTTAAGTTCGTCCATCAGAACGTAGTTAACGGAGCTCCGGCGGAGATTTCTGCCATCTTCTTGGAACGATGAGGTTAGGGTTTCTCATCGTGGGGCGAGAAATGTTGTTAGATGCTTCAGTTCTATTGAAGGGTTCAATGATGACAACTCCGGCTTCAGGGCGCTGTTCTTAGGGGCACGTGTGCGAAAACTTCCCGGCTATCATCGACAAGGTCAAGCCGACTCCAGTAGGGAAGTGGCGACAGCGGCGCGTCGGCGGCTCATTCTGGTGGCCGTAATGGTCGCTCGGTGGTCTCGTAATCTTGATGTAATTTTTATTATGTTTGAGATGCTTTGTAGTTCGTATATCCGGTGGACTTCGATATTAGATTTGGATCATTTAAAAAAAAAAGATCAAACTTGAGGGTGATTATGCATGGCGGATGTTCTCTGTGTTATCAATTTTGATGATCAATGAAAACGGGGCCAATGCCCCTTAATTAAAAATAAATAAATAAAAGAATCGATGATATTTTCAGCCGACCAAATAGGAAGAGAAGATTGTACGTACGTGCAGCGGTGCATGGCCAATTTATGGAGAGGGACTAAGCCGACTTGGTGTTTCCTCTTTGACGTCTTTCAAATGCCAATAGAATATCCGGTTTCAGTTTTTTTTGTAAAATTAAGCTCGTCGTATCAACACGTACGGTGCGACCGAGTACACATCATGGTTCTTTTCCTAGCCTCTCAAACATGTCCATTCTTTGTTTTTTTTAGTGTGTAGTATAATTAGTTTCTTCACATGAGTATATGTATGCTGATCTGTTCGAGGTTGACCCAAAAACCACGCACGCAATGTAATAATGGAACCCGGTTTCTTCACTTGTGTGGCAATCCTGTGTGCCGCCGACTGATCATTGTCACGATCTGCCACGATCGATACGGCAACTAGCTAGGCAAGGCCCATGCATGCATATTTTCAACGAGAAGTCGAAATCTCACCGAGTTTGCATGCATGCATGGTACGTGCAAACCCTCACATGCACTTGGATAGCTAGCTGTACACAGTATGCAAACACGCAATGTGTACGTTAAGTGCTAAGAACATGAGCAGCAGGCTATCTCGAAGTCAGAGCCTTTTATATCATCGGTGCTCCAATATTATAACGGATGGGGTCGACCATTATTGAGTTCCAGTTGCAAGGCCCCATTTCTCAACCTGTTGTCGAAATCTTCCGGCCCCCAACGGCCTGCATTCACTGCCCAACAAGGCAGAGGGACGAATGGACGCAGCCAGGTTAGGTGCATGTTGCCATCGCCCGTGAGCGAGATTGCTGCCAGGACTGAGAACACCAAGACCCGGAGCGCCCATGCCGCACGTACGCCCTCCCGGCGTTCTGTCGTGCTTTGCGTAAACCTCGGAGCGCTTTTGGAGTTCGATGGCTAATTAAGATGGTGCGTACACGTATGTTTACGTGTTATAAAGGTGACAGGAACGGCGATCTTAATTTAGTTGCATCGACTGCGGCCGGGCAGTTGTGATATGATAGGCCGGTTGAGGCGATGAGCGCTGAGGCAGGGTTTTTGGGTTACGCTGATCGATCCTTGCTTGCCCGATCTAGGCAAAAACTCACACTGAACGGCAACGTTACCTATCGGTAACAATCCAACCACACATAAGCTGCTTTAAGATCCGAACCATAGTAGCTATTATTTCTTTCTTTTTTTTCGTATACAAAACGAATACCCGATCTAATACATCTAGCGGCTTCCATCAAGTGTCCTTATATGCAGAAACGGATGTGACAACTCTCTCTCTTCTGTCACACACGCACGCATCGGTTTCTTCTTTCTCCCTTGCAACAAATCCATGGACTTTATTTCATCTTAGCCAACTAAAAACATTTATATCTTTTGAAACATAAGCTCGTTTTTGAAATAATTTATATATTTAAACTCCTGACGCCAAGACCTTTAGAACTAAACCAGTGTTGGATACTTCTCAAACATGTTTAAAATTCAACGTTTCACATTTCGTATGTGGAACAAACCTATTTCACATGAAAAATGTGTTTTTTGTGAAACAAGACAGTGAAAACTGAAATACAGGTTATGAAAGTGAAAAAAAAAATGATACACAAATGTCAACTTGTGAAACTGATTATTTAAAAATGCGACACAATTTATTTCAAAAGAGTGAAATAGGTTTTTTAATAAATGTGCAATTGAAATAGATGTTTTTTGTGAAACAAACCAGTGAAAAGTGAAATGTATGTTTTTGGTTTGTGAAATAGTAACCGCATTAAGTGAAAGGATAATGTATTGTTATGAAATTGATTATTTGGAAATGTGTAACTGCTTATTTTAAAAGAGTGAAATATGTTATATTTTCAAATAATCAGTCTCACAAACATATGTTACAATTATGAAATATGTTACTGGCTTGTTTCACAAAAATCACATCAAGTTCAACTGCACATTTGGGAAATGACATATTTCACAATTTTGAAATAAAATGTTACACATTTCCAAATAATCAGTTTCACAAGTTGTGATTTCCAAATAATCAGTTTCACAATTATGAAATAGTGAAAGTAGGTTGGTTCCACGTTTTTCTATTGGAAAATTTTATTCCACATTTTTCAATGAAATGTGTTTGCTTCACATATGAAATGTGAAACATTGAAATTTAAATGTGTTTGAAATGCATCCGAGATCGGTCTAGTTCTAAAGGTCTTTGCGCCAGGAGTTCAAATATATAAACTATTTCAAGTATGAACTTACGATTTAAAAGATATGAATGTTTTAAATTCAATAAGATGAAATAAAGTCCATGCATTTGTCTGGAGAGGAGAGAGAGGACGCATATGCATGCATGTCCTTGCATGACAAAAAGTATTACTATGGTAGTGTACCAGCTGCTGAAATACCAACATTTTATATAGATTGCAAACTTTTTTATACAATACATGATTCATTATATGGTACGGGATGTCAATAGCTGATTGGCTACACAGCTGCTGGTAGGTATTCCCGCAAAAAAAAAAAAAGCTGCTGGTAGGTAGCGGTGCCGCTCAATTTTCACTTTACCGATCTAGGGCATCTTGCATGGGAGGCCGTCGGCGTCGGCTGGCAGGGCGGTCACCGCACATCTGGGCGGGGTTCAAGGTGACTGTCCATTCAGATGAGGAGGAGAGGGGGAAGACTTGGCGTTTGCCGTGGAAGAACCTGATAATGACCGGTCGGCCATCAATATTCCTTTTCTTTGCAGGAAAATTTTCAATCTATTCATTGTCAATCATGATAGTACAACGAATACCAGACATAATAGAAATTACATCCATATCCATAGACCATCTAGCAACGACTGCAAATACTGAAGCGAGCCGAAGGCGCCACCTATATCGCCCCTCCCACACTGGAGCCGGGCAAAACTAATTGTAGTAGATAGTCGGAATGTCGTCGTGCTAAGACCCTATATGACCAGCGCACCAGAATAGCAACCGCCACCGTTAAAGAAAAACTTAGATCGGAAGGATCCAACTTGTAGACACACGGACACACACCGACAAATATCGGATCCACATGGATCCACCAAAGACAAACGCCGACCGAACCCTGCGAGATCCGCCAGAGACAATGCTCCACAAGCCCTCCGATGACACTAGAAGCACCACCAGGATGGGGGCTAGGCAGGGAGAACCTTATTCCATCTTCGTGAGAGCCGTCGCTGCCTCGTCTCTCTGAGCAGAATACAAACCCTAAGAAAACTCAGAAAAGCATCAAAAAATGTAGCCCTCCCATCGGCAAGGGCCGGGATCCACCATGCCTCCAATGACCCTAAGACCACAAGAGACGCGGCAGACCGGCGTAGACGCCGGTGGGAGGCAGAAGAAACCCTAGGGGCGTCTGGGTACGAGCAATGCCATCACTATTCACTACTAGAAAATGACATTTGATGGATAGAAGAGAACCCCTCATTGCAACCTAGAGTATCACTTATGGTCACTCGGGTATCCGGGTATCCAGGTGTGCCACTCCGGCTCAAAGGAACTGGAACACCCCATATTCTAGCGCAGAGATCAATTTTTCTGGCCTATGGCACTACTTGGCATAGAACATAACAACTCTTCATTATGAATAATTAGGGTACAACGGTTCTGATGTTACAAAGGATTACATTATGTCGGGGATATCTAGCGACATATGCCAAGGGGTGGCTTATCATGGATGGGGACAGGAGTACGTTGCCGGGCTCTAGAAGCGGGAGTGAGCGAGACCTCGAACGCCTACGAGTCTTACCCAGGTTCGGGGCTCTCCGTGGAGATAACACCCCTAGTCCTGCCCTGCGGGGTCTCCGCATGATGATTATCGTCAATAGAGTAGCTACAAGAGTACTCCTTGAGCTGTTTCGACTAGAGGAGGAAGAAGGGAAAGGCTAGCTCTATCTCCTTTCTCTCTACGTATGTGTAAGCTGGCTGGGATTCTAAACCCTCTGCATGGGTGAGCCTGGGGGGTTTATATAGGCCTACGCCCAAGGGGTACAATGGTAATCCGGCTGGATGTAGGACCCGGCCGTCAGTGTCTATGGAGGCCGGGTTCTCTGCCGGCTGATGGGGCCCGCCTCTGGTGGGCCCTGCCGGCTTTTAAGGAACCGACTGACAGGTGGGGCCCGCTGCCCGCGGGTCCCATTGACGGCTCTACACTGTTATGCCGTCCGTGCTGATGGAGGCCGTATCGGGCGCGCCATGACTACAGTGTCGCGCCAGGCGGGTCGGCGGCCGCCTGGCGGCAATCATTGTAGCCACGCGGTCGAGATTTGGGGGGAGGCATGGCACACTGTGGCCATGCCCCGGCTTGTCTCTTGGTCGGGATCAGACTCCAAGGGAGGGGGCGGGCCGCCTGCTAGGAGCCCGCCCGTGCCCTCGCCGCCTTCTGGAGCGCGCCGTCTTCTCGGGGTCCGCCATCTTCTAGGAGGCGGGCCTCTGGTTCCAGCCGCCTTCTTGGGGTCCACCATCTTCTAGGAGGCGGGCCTCTGGTTCCAGCCGCCTTCTTGGGGTCCGCCGTTTTCTAGGAGGCGGCCCTCTGGTTCCGTCCGGCCCCGGAGGCCGGTCTTGCGACCAATTGGACTGATGGGCTTGGCTAGCCCCGATGTCTTGAAATATGGTTAAGTGTTGATGAGGCTACGTCTATCCCCCCGACAGTAGTCCCAGAAGCTGGTGAGGTTCTACGGCTTAAGCAGTCGGAGGACCTCAGCAGTTTCCCCTTCGTGAGGTTCTCCGTCTTCTGCCCTGTCCGGCTGGGAGGAGCCGGGAGCTAGGAGCCGGCCGCGGCTGCGGCTGCCTGGTGGAATTCAAAATGACAAGGCGGAAGTCGATGGGGCGCCGTCCGCCACACGCGCGCCACGCGGCACCCGCAGGCCGGGCTGGCCTGCCAGCCCACGCTCGTGACGGGACGTCACCGCAGGCTGGGGCCCGCCACTATAGAGCCTCGGGCCGCCCGCGGATCCGCTGCAGCTGAGGTGGGTGGGCCCTTCTGCGGCGCACTTATTGCGCCATAACTGCGCGAGATTATGCAACTCCCGAATACCGGAGGAATGCCTTGTGTGCTATCAAATGTCACAACATAACTGGGTGATTATAAAGATGCTCTACAGGTATCTTCGAAGGTGTTTGTTGGGTTGGCATAGATCGAGATTAGGATTTGTCACTCAGAGTATCGGAGAGGTATCCCTAGGCCCTCTCGGTAATACACATCATAAGAAGCCTTGCAAGCAAAGCGACTAATGAGTTAGTTGCATGATGATGTATTAAAAAATGAGTAAAGAGACTTGCCGGTAACGAGATTGAACTAGGTATGAAGATACCGACGATCGAATCTCAGGCAAGTAACATACCGATGGACAAAGGGAATAACGTATGTTGTCATAACGGTTCGACCAATAAAGATCTTCGTAGAATATGTGGGATCCAATATGAGCATCCAGGTTCCGCTATTGGTTATTGACCGAAGATGTGTCTCGGTCATGTCTACATAGTTCTCGACCCGTAGGGTCCCCATGCTTAACGTTCGATGACGATATTGTATTATATGAGTTATGTGATTTGGTGACTGAATGTTGTTCGGAGTCCCGGATGAGATCACAGAAATGATGAGGAGTCTCGAAATGGTTGAGAGGTAAAGATTGATATATATGATGATAGTATTCGGACACCGGAAGTGTTCCGGGTAGTATGGGGTATTTATCGGAGTACCGGGGGGTTACCGGAACCCCCGAGGGGGATAATGGCCATATGGGCCATAGGAGGGGAGGACACCAGCCCACAAGGGGTGGCGCCCCCTCCTAAGGAAGGAGGTCGAATAGGATAAGGAGGATGGGGTTCGCCCCCCCTTTCCTTCCTCCCTTCCCTCTTCCCTTTTCCCCTCAGATGAAATAAGGAAGGGGGGGGGGGGCGAATTGGGAAAGGAACCCCAAGTAGGATTCCTCCTACTTGGGGCGCCCCAAGGTTGCTCCCCTCCCCTCCCACCTATATATACATGGGGAGGGGGAGCCTAGAACACACACCAACAATCGTTAGCCGTGTGCGGTGCCTCCCTCCACAGATTACATCCTCGGTCATATTCTCGTAGTGCTTAGGCGTAGCCCTGCACGGATCACTTCACCATCACTGTCAACATGCCGTCGTGCTGACGGAACTCATCTACTTCCTCGATACTTTGCTGTATCAAGAGTTCGAGGGACGTCATCGAGCTGAACGTGTGCAGAACACGGAGGTGCCGTACGTTCAGTGCTTGATCGGTCGGAGCAAGAAGAAGTTCGACTACATCAAGCGCATTGTCAAATGCTTCTGTTTTCGGTCTACGAGGGTACATAGACACACTCTCCCCCTCTCGTTGCTATGCATCTCCTAGATAGATCTTGCGTGAGCATAGGAAATTTTTGAAATTGCATGCTATGCTCCCCAACACAGACGCGGCCGCCGTCCTCTCGCACTTTCCAGTGCACCCATCGACGAGTCCGATCGTGACCTCTAGGCCGGCGAACGGCTGCCGGTGAGCTACCGTCTCCACTGACCTATCAAACGCGTTTTGAAACAGACATGTGGGAACCACCTGTCAGCAACTCAGCGCGCGCTCGAAGCGGTAGTTAGTGGAAGCATATTTCCGAAATACACTTTTGACATGACCGCCTCTGGTTTTTCTGTTTAAACGGATTAAGTCAATTTAAATGATTTTTTACCAAATTTTTACCACCATTAACTTTTAAACCATAAGTCTAAATGAGTTGATTCCTTTTGCAATATTTTATTTTTGAATTCTTTATTCACTGATTTAATTTGAGACTTATTTGAGCTTTCTTGATTTTTTGGACATTTTTTTGGCTTTATGTATTTTTAAATTATTTCCAGAGGGAAATAATCCAGGAAGTGAAGACCAGTAGTCGTTTGACACTCCATTTCAGAGGGAAGCCACCACCTTTATTTGCTTGATTACATTGCGAGGCCATGGGTTAAAACTTGCAATTTCTTTAATTGTTGAATTGTGCGAATTGTTGAAGTATATTGGTGCTAGAATTGCTGTCATGCTAAGTGTTGCATCTACTTGGAAGTAGTTGATCAGTAGCATTCACTCAATTTTATGTTGGGTGGTGAAACTAGATGCTTTGGTAATATTGCTAAGTTGACCGTAGTAATAAAACACTAGTAGAAAACGGAGCTTTAGCGCCGGTTCGTAAGGGTCTTTAGTGCCGGTTCCATAACCGGCACTAAAGGGTGGGCACTAAAGGCACGAACCGGCGCTAAAGGCATTCACTCACGCCCTGGTAAGGGGGACCTTTAGTTTGAAAATTTTGGAAAAACTTTTTGATTTTTTTTCGATTTTTTATTTTTCTGAATTATTTGATGATTTAGTCTCTAATCACCTCTCTTAACTGCTCAAGTGTGGATCACTCATTCCAAATTATCTATCTTCCCGACCGGTCACCCATCCCTCTCACTACTCTAGCCCGAGCACGCTTAACTTTCGGGTTCTATTCTCCTTCGTTTCCGAGTCTGCACTTGTTGTTTTCCTGACAATAGTAAGATGTCAATCCTATTAACCCTCGTGAGTTTAGCTTGAGCATGAAGTCACACATTTCACCGCTTGAGTTTTTGAAACTATTATTCTAAAAAACAGTAATTATTTAGTAACGCTAATATTTCTTGAATAAGTTTGACCATAGTTTGACCAGATTTGACCAAAATTCAAAAATTGAAATAATTATTTAGTAACACTAATATTCTTGAATAATTATGTAGTAACATTAATACTTCTTGAATAAGTAGTTTGACCAGATTTAACCAAATTTTTTTAAAAAAACTGAAATTTGACCATATCTTTTTTTCCTTTTGGAATTTGAGGATTCTTGAATAATTCCAGATTTTCGTGCTGAATTTTTTAATATATTATACGTTTTTTTCCGACATCGTATGCAAAAGTTATAGTCGTTTTACATTTTCCCTGCACTTTTTGCAAAACATGTCCAAATTTAAGTTTTTTAATTTTCCTAACTAGTAGATGTAGTAATATAACTACATCTCAAAGAATTTTATTTTTGAATTTTTATCATTTTCTTTTGTATTTTTCAAAACTGAAATGGCGATATACTGGCGGGGGTAGGGATTGAAAATTGCCCTTTAGTACCGGTTCGTGGCAAGAACCGGTACTATAGGTCAAACCTTTAATGCGGTTCGTGGCACGAACCGGTACTAAAGGTGATCAAGGCCCCTGACCGACGCCAGCTCGCCATCACCCTTTAGTACCGGTTCGTGCCCACGAACCGGTAATAAAGGTTCAACACGAACCGACATTAATGCAAATCCGTTTGAACCGGCACTAATGGTACCATTAGTACCGGGCCAAAATCAAACCGACACTAATGTGCTTCACGTTTGACCCTTTTTCTACTAGTGAAAATGGTCATATTTGGATGAATGACTTGAGTATTAGGATGATCATCTTTGGGGAATGACTTTAGTTTAGGAATGATTATTTTGGAGGAATCACATTAGTAATAATCAACTTGGAGGAATGATTTTAGTATTAGAATTATCATATTCGAGGAAACACTTTAGTGATTTTAATGGCTATGAATAGCTCGTAACTCTCATAAAATTTTCTAGATGTTTAATTGTAATTGATCTCATTAAATTAAACCTTAATGGCTGGTCAATTTGTAGTGCCACTGAATCAAGCGTGTTTCCGTGCAACCACACATTTGCCTTTGTGGGAAGGCCCTAGTCTCTTATGCGTGCCACCAAAGATGGATGGTTGGAAGGGCATTATCCCCTTGGTCGGGGGATTGTCTTCCAATCATGAGAGCCTGGGTTGTTAAGGTGTGCCATGAACTGTGGATTGAATTTCAGAATGGATGAGTTGTGACACTGGGTGACATGGATCGAGATTCTCTCACCCATGGCTAGCCCGCGGGAGGTTGGCGATACGGTAGGAGGGCCATGCTGTAAGCGGGATTTGTTGGACTGATGTCCATAGTGTGGGTAAAGTGTACAACCACTGCATAGTGTCATAATCTATACAAATAGACGAGTCACAATGGGACACAATTCGTATTAAGTCACATTATACGATCAAGGTCATGAACAAAGTAAACTAAGTAAGTGTCGAAATGAAGAAACGCCAAGGAAAGTTGGGTTGATCACGAGGTGGCTAGGAGAAGTGAATCGAATAGCTGGGGATTATGCTGAGAGAGGGTCCATGTGATGTTAAACGATCATGCCATGAGTATTTACTTCAGTTAGAACGGTTGTACTTACAATTTATGTCTTTAACCTGTTTCTTTTCGATTGACATGTTCTAGCTTGCTTGCTTGCTTTTTGGATTGTTTGAGAGATTGCGAGTACATTCAAAGTACTCACCTAACCTTTTCATGCCAGATGCTGAAGATGCCGTAGCTAAGGATTCCGTGAGTGCGAACTAGGATGTGACCCAATGGTGTCCCTTCCAATTGGAATCCTTCCACCGTCATGCTTTTCCGTTGTGTTATACCCTTCCTGTACTAGTTTTCGAGGCCGAGTTGTTTGAAAAATAAGGTATAGACTGTCGTCGCACGAGTAGTGCCGCCTTGCTTCACAAGAGTATTGTAAACTTAATACTTTGTATCCATAGTACTTCAATGAATCATGGTTTATTCTGTATTAAGCTATATCGTGTTCAGACATTGATCTCCAGGCTGGAAGGTGGGGCATCCGTCTCATTGAGCCGAGTACCACAATCATCCATCGGTTTTCAGGAACCAAATGCCTAACACACACAATTCCATAAACTAACTGCACAAAATAAACAAATAAACCATTCACACTAAAAATTGACTGCATCTGGCCCATCACAATGACCAGGCACCATATATCATATATGTATATTGGAGTATATGGAACTCTTTTAATAGCTAGTGCAAATGCTAGCACCACAGTACCACAGTTAAAAACAGTACAACAAAAATATCCATATAGTTTCTACTATATTGTTTCCACATTCCACAGAGACACAAGTGCGACTGTGCTCTTATCACATCAATGACTTGAGCGATCGGGCTTTCATAGGCTTATTCCCCCTCTTCTTCGACGGGTTCTTGTTCACCTTAATGTTGTCACCATTGTAATCAAGCGAGTCTGCATCGCTGTTGTCATCGTTGTAGCCAGCGATCATGACATCAGTGCAATCGTCGGACCTAGGCTTTTCAATGTATTCTGACTCTGAGCCGACTTGATTTTCTTCGTCAGCAACTCCAGCCAGACCTGCACTAAAATCGACGTGGTGTTCAGGCGACACCTCCTCTTTCTGTCCAATAGGTTCTGGCAAACTGCTTGATCCACGTTGCCTCTTGGTGTTGCCTGACGGGCCGAACCCATTGTAGTAGTAGAACCCTAGTCCGAAGTCACGGTGGGCAGTGATCCTCTTGCTATGAGGTGGCTTCGAGATGGCACGGGGCTTCTGCTGAGAGTGGTGCAAGCAGTATGAGTTGGGTTGGCTTGCGTGCCGCCCGCAAAACCGCCTTTCATTCTGCTT
This sequence comes from Aegilops bicornis, assembly GCA_021605145.1. Lineage (NCBI taxonomy): Eukaryota > Viridiplantae > Streptophyta > Magnoliopsida > Poales > Poaceae > Aegilops > Aegilops bicornis. The sequence goes on along the minus strand of CM038673.1, from coordinate 770,587,668 downwards.
GCATGGCCATCCTCCTCTGGCAGCATAACTCTCATCTGCCTCCACCTTCCCCTTCCCTTTTGTCTCTAGCTTGCTCTTGTTCTTCTCTGCCTCACCCTTCGTCATGTTGCTCTTGTTTTTCTCAGAGTTCTTCTCCATGATACACGGTTCCAAGATGATGTCATCTAGCATGTCAACGGCCATCTCCTCTTTTTCCTCAATGGAGTCGGCACAGGTGGTGGCTGGGAAATGATACCTAGATCCCCAAGGGTGGTGTTTGGGAAGGCTAGGAAGGCCATCCCAGAAGTAAGTTTCCTTGAAGTGCTTGTCATCCTGGAAAAACATGAAAAGTGAAAAATGTCAAGAAAAGAGATATACAATAATGAAAAATAATGCTGAGTTATAGGGAGCTGCAGTGAAGGAAGTACATGACAACAGGTAAAGTGTTGGTGGAGGTTGATCTGAATTGTAGGTTTAGGTGCCCTGTGGTTAGGTCAAAACTTTTGTTACTGTTGTTCTTTATCTTTGCTGTTAGCATTTTGTGGCAGCTGAACTCTTTTCTTGTTGCACTTGGATACTCATGCTGCTGCACCTTGGTTTTGTTTCATTATCGTTAGACTATGGAACCTGATTCTTTGCGTGGATGGTATGAAAAAAAAGCAAAAATCAGAAAATACATGCATTTCGACCCACACATGTACATGTAAGTGAAATAGGGTGGATGCACAGGTACGGCTCGCATCGTTTCCAACCCTTGCAGGCACGCCGCCGCCGGCTGGCTGGCCGCAGATTACCGCGCCTGCAGAAACAAGCAAGCAAACGCGAGGGGCGCGGAGGGATGGAAACCCTAGCAGGGACGAGTCCGGACGGACGAGCCAGACCAGCGCGCGAGCAGCAGCGGCCGGACGGGCAGCCTCAACAGAGGAGATCTAGCAAGGGAGGGGGATCGCACGCTGCTGTACAGGGACCGGCGGGCGGCGGCGCAAAAATGGGCAATACATCCAAGATGCAGGATACGGCAAGCGCTATGAGCATGCATCGAGTGGGGCAAGAAAATTACCTCGGGATCTTGGATGCCGAGTTGGTCCATCAGGTCCGCTACTGCCATGTTCGTCACGCAGGGCGGCGGGCCGCCGGCGTCGGCTGGCGGGAGCGGGGGCAGATTGGGTCGGGGCGGCTGGGAGGAGGAGGCAGCGGAGGGGGCGACGCCGAGCAGGCGGGAGGCAGCCCTGCGGATCCGCATGGCTGGCGCCGAAGGGGCGGAGAACAAGGGGAGCTCTCGGGATCTGGAGGGTGGCGCTGGCGAGGTAGGGTTTGCGATTTGGGCAAGAGGCAGGACGAGGCAGGACTAACTGAGACGAAAGCAGGACACGCGAAGACTAGTGTGAGGTGGACGAGGCCCCACTTGTCACTGACGGCAGCGATTTTGCTGAGAGTGGCGGACAGGGCTTGCTCACATCCGTGCTCCAGCAGGCCTAGCGGATGTGATTGGTTGTTTGATGGCCCACACCCACACCTTCTCTTCCACGTGTCCCCTGTTCTGACTGAAAAAAAAACATACCCAAAACCAAAATCAGGGTACACAAGTTCACACACACACAAAAAAAAACCTCAGGGTACACAACGAGATGCCTTGCGCCCAGGGATGGCATGGGGGGGGGGGGGGGGGGGCGATTTCCACGCTTGAGCTCTACTAGACTAATGAGCTAAAAATTGAATATTTAGAGTGTGAAAAACTGCTAAACTTGAACTCATGTTTTCGTTGATGTTTGGTACACCACAAGAAGACAATACATATTTTCTACTTTGACAAGACAAAATTAGTTCCCAAATTAGTTATATAGAAAATTTTGGTAGACCATACTATAAATAATGGATTTTTGATTCCAGACCCAATTTTCATGTCAATCAATCAACGATTGTTCTTGTTAGACAAAAAATAAATAGAGATTAGTATACGAGGTTAATAATGAGACTGAACGTACTAGAGAGGCCTAAACGAACGATATGCATCATCATGTACGTGAAACAACCGCGTCGTGCTTCTACTAATTCCCTATATGATGGTTAACGACAAATGATCCATTGAGGGTCTCAATGCTTGGACGGTTAGATGCAAGTGCCCTGGCAAATGTTTTCCATTGTTCTCGTATCCTAATTATCTTCATATCTACACAAGCATATTTGGACAATCAAGTATTCCCTAATTAATCTCAACTATTTGTAGTTTTGAATGGCACAAACCTCACAGATTTGAACAAATTAAAGATCAAGAGATGAACTAAAGGAGTAAGGATTAATTGTGCACCTATGCAGCCATGGAGGATCTCGTTTAATCCTCTTCTAGTTTTCTGATTGGAAACTGGAGGAAATTCGCCCTGGTGGCGATAGGCGGAGACTCGAGCACAGAACGGGTAGAAAGATCTCCTCATGTTGTTGCCGCTCATCTGCACGTCCGGTCTGCCGGCAAGTGGCTGCCTGTCCCGGCGTCCCCTTCCCTTCTGCCCTTCTCGATGGCGGCGCGATGGAGACTCGGATAGATCAGCAGGCCCTTACAGCTGCATGCGTCGGTTTAGATCAAAAAGCTGCGAAACGAAGAGGTTAGCGATTGTGTTTTTAGAAACAGGAGGTTAGCGATATGTGCGTATTCCAACTTGGGCTGCCAGTTTTCTTTCTTTTCTGCTTTGCCTGAAATGGGATTGGGCTGTACATGAGCTAAGCAGTTGAGGCTTAACGTTAGTTGCAAAGGCCGAAAGAGATAGGGGGGACGACGCACATTACAGACAGTTATGAAAGCCAAAAAATCAGCAAACAACTCATCCACATCAAGGTACGACTCGATCGATAGGGGGGGTCTCGCCCCCCCCCCCCCTCGCCCCCCCTGAATCCGTGCCTGCTTGCGCCCTGTATTTTATATCAAATACTCCCCGTCCAAAAATACTTGTCGCACAAATAGAAAAAACTGGATGTATCTAAAACTAAAATACGTCTAGATACATCCATTTCCCCGACGAGTATTTCCGTACGGAGGGAATACAAGTTACAGATAAAATCTGGTAATCCTTATCCCTTAATTAAATTGCCTAGTTTTCCAAGCCTAGGACAGTGATCTCCTGTTCCTGTATGTTTTTTTTTCAAGAAAATTTCCAATCTATTCATTTTCAATCATGGAAATACAACCAACACTAAAAAAAATTGCATCTAGATCCGTAGACCACCTAGCGACGACTACAAGCATTGAAACGAGCTGAAGGCGCGCCGCCGTCATCGGCCCTCCTTCGCCGGAGCCAGGCAAAACTTGTAGTACAGCCGGGAAGTCATCGTGCTAAGGCCTCATAGGACCCGCAGTAGAACAACAACCACCGGCGATGAAGAGTAGTGTAGATCGGAAGGATCCAACCTGAAGAAACACAAACGTAGACGAACTACGACCAGATCCGAGTAAATCCATCAAGGACAGATCCGCCGGAGATACATCTCCACACGCCCACCCACGATGGTAGATACACCAACGGAACGGGGGCCAGGTGGGGAGAACCGTATTCCATCTTCAGGGAGCCACCGCCGTCTCGTCTTCCTGAGCAGTACACAAACCCTAACAAAATTCGAAGAAACGTCTAAAAACAGAGCCCTCCCGCCAGCAAGGGTCAGGATCCACCACGCCTCCATGACCCTAAAGTCACCGGAGACGAGGCAGACCGATGGCGGCACCAGCGGGAGGCGGAGGAACCCTAAGCTTTTCTTGGGAAAGAGTGTCTTATGTTGTATAGTTTCCCTATTCCTCTATGTTGTGCACTAGAACAAGCCATTTTTTGGCTCAGAGGATAATCATCTCTATAAGAAGCAGCTACACAGTTGTGAGCCTTTACATCAAGTACCCTAGGAATACTAGTAGAGTGCCCGTGCGTTGCCACGGGCTTAAAAAATCGAGAACGTTTTGTCAATATTATTATCAGTATTTGATATTGGGTTATTCATTACATTACTATGCCTTCCTACTCATTGCAGGTTAGTTGTTACTAATTGCATATCGAATTTCACATGTATAGAAAAGATAGCTGATAACATACAAAAATATTGAGATCCACTTCACTTACCGAAAAAGGGTTTCCCCCCGCTTTGTATTCCAAAGCACCAACACCGATACAGAGCAGACGAGCAGCACAACAAGCCAAGAAAAAGAAAAACAAACAATGCCAACACCGACAGCTCGACAGACGCGAATGACCTACAACCGCTATGCGCCCGAAATCTACCCACCACGATCCTAGGTTTCGATCCTCCGAGTACCAAGCAGCACCTCCAGGAAGGAAACGACGCCGACGACGCTGCTGCCCGGACGAATCCTAGGGTTTCCCCCGGCACACGGAGGGTAGAGGGGAATGAAGACCACCGGCACCCTCCAGGGAGGAACGGTGGCACCCGCAGGCGTCACCGCACCGGAGCCGAAAGATCCGGCAAGGATTTCTCCCAGCTCCAAACCCCACCGCCCAACCGGATCGAAGCCAACCAGCCAGCTCGCCGACCACCACCTTGCGCCATCACGGTTGCGCCACCACCCATGTCGCCTCACTGCGAACGCCACCACGAGGCCAAGAGACCCGAAGAGAAACGCCAAACGACGGAAGCAGCGGCACCGCTACCGAGCAGGAGGGACCCACCTCCCCGCCAACGCAGTGCCCCAAAGACCGTCGTGGTCGCCACCGACGCGGCAGAGGGCACACCAGCCACCTCGCCCGGCCGACCCAAACGGGCTCAAGAAGCCCCGCCGCCACGCCGCAGCACTTGGAGCCGCTGCCGCCAGCCCGCCGCCGCCGCCCGCCTGCCTCCTCGAGATCGCGCCACAGGCTCACCCCGCCGCCGCCCGCCGAGCCTAGATGGGCCAAGGGCCCAGATATGGGCCGAAGCCGGCGCCAGACGCGCCGCCACTACCCGCCACCAACGGCGACGGCGCTGCCCAGCCATCCGCCACAAGAAGCGCAGGACCGCCGCCACGCCGGACCGCCGCCTAGGGACACCCCTAGCCCGCTTCCGCGCCAGAGGAAGCCGAGAGGGGAAAGCGCTGGGCCGCCGCTGCCAGCGCCGCCGGCCAAAGGCAACGAGCGCCGACTACGGCGGCAGGGAGGGAAGGAGGAGGGTGGGTTGCTGGAGAAGAATATCGGGGCGCGGCCGGTCGCCCGCGGGGGCGACGGGGCCGCGAGAGCCCGAGAGGAAAAAGACCCATCCACTTCACTTACAATGTAATTCGGTAACATATATGATCAGATCTAATGCACAAAACACAAAAACATAAAACTCTTTATTGTGCATTACAAATGATAAGTGGCACATGGATGCCCTTCTATGCTTAAGATTAATCATCTCATGAAAGCATGTCTGTTGTTATTATCCATTAATTAAATATACGACACATGTAGGATTTTGTTCCCTTATTCCAAGATTCTACAATCAGGATTCCCTAGCAAACTTTTACACATGAAATTTGGCACTTGAAACCGTACAGGTTACTACATATACCTCCTACCATTTAGAAACCACGGAAACACAAAATATTTCAACACTTTACCATCTACTATTCATAGCTTTGGACAGGCCCCATCTACTTTTCTTGGCTCAAAAGGACTGAGGCCCCTCCAACTGCACTCAACTTCTAGGATATCTCTTCTTTGAAGGCCATGAAAACAATCATCCGGTAAGATCGTTTATGATCATAAATGGCATTTAAAATTACTTGATATTTTCATATACATTATCTAAATAGTAAAGTTTATAAATGCAGTACTTTAGAACTAATGCTACTGGTATCCATAGCTAGAATACATAAATACAAATAATTAGAGGCATGAAACTCTAACATTAGATAGACCATGTAAATTGCATACATGTAACCCTTACAAACTCCGCGTCTAATTTATTTTGCAGTAGGCTTTTAACCTATTCAGCAAGTCAAACTCTGGGAATGAAATTATGTCTTGGGTCTCGCTTAACCTATTCAGCAAGCTACCATTGACCATATTGCAGTCCATATGAAAAAGAGACAAACATCATATTCTGCTGAAAAATAACAATGTGAAGTTTATGGATATATGATATTCTCATTGCCATTAATGTCACTAAATTTATTGATCCATAAAAACCATGTAAGTGCAAAAGAAAAAGAATCTGAGTTGAGGGGAATATGGAAGGATCAAACGAAAGAATGAATGGATCGCGCACATAGCGTTCATAAGTTCTTCTCTGGATGGAAATGGAACCCAATATGTGCCGCTGCAGCATCCTTCTTGTCGGCTCCGAGGAACCCCATTTGGCCATTTCCTCCTGTACCGCCCGCAACATCTTCTATAACATGTCCGCTTCCACCACTGACATCTTCTCCGCCAGCTCATTCACGAAGCACTATCCACCATGTTTCACTTCATATTACATTATTCTCACGTATCACACATACTACAATTCAACCATGCATATAGTCAGCGGGCAACAAGGTACAAATATGTTCTTCTTTCATCAGTTGTTATGTTTGTCTACCTCAGGCCTGTAGAAAATAAGGTTTTGTTAGACTGCACTACTACACTGATCTTTTGAAATGATAAATTTTATAACTATGTCAAGAGTACTAAATTGTAGAAGAAAAGATGAACAACACCAACTTTAGCTTCACAGAAATTTCCTCAATAAGTAGGAATAAAACCACGGATCACAGCTACTTTTCATAAACCATGAAAATATGTAGAAACTTTAATTTTTCAACCGAAATAACACAACGGTACATTAAAATGGAAAAAGAAGCACATAAATTACCTTCCTCGTGTAGTAGAGAAAGACCATCAATGAATAGTCTCAATATTTAGTTCAGAGCTGAAATCCCCGTGTAGTAAGGTATGTTGTGTACGCCGGCAATGTCGCCGGAGAGGCATGCCCCAGGAGTGGCACTGCAGATGCACACCTTCCTCCCCCGTCCCTCGCCACGCAACAGAGAAGCGCCACTGCAGCTCGCCCGCCACCTGCAGGGAACAGCAAGGTGCGGCGCCACAGGCCCATGCCTTGTACCCCCGTCCCTTGCCCTGCAAGGCAGCCCGTCATCAGGATCGACACCATCTTTAATGTATTCCAATACAAACCGCGTCTTTAAAATACAGCAACGCAATACATTTACAGACCAAAGTACTATAAAGTGATATTTCCAGATTAAAAGTTTGGCTTTGCTAATTTCAGTATGTAAGACTTTAACAGAAAAACATCAATGGATTTAAGATGGTGAGAGGATTCTGGATAGTTGGCCTCACTGGACATAGAGGCGTTCTGTTGTGCTCGACGGATATGATAGTAAGATAGTGAATAAATCACAATTTTATTTCAGGTATGAATTATTAGGAATTGGATGCCACCTTAGAATTAACATATTGCATCTATATTTGTAACATCTAATTGCAGGTTGGTCGTCAAGTGGCTGAAGCTGTAGGGTGTAGTTACAGATATACAAAGATCACGATAATGAGTAAACATAAAGTCTGCACTTATTCTGAAAGCCATGCATCTGGACATAAAAAATTGAGTGTCGTGGAAAACATACCATATTGCTCGATAATCAGTATACATGAATTTTCATAGCTTTGAGTTTGTCTCCAGGATAAGCTTTGCCACGTCCAGTTCACGTGTAAGCTGAGCAGCCCATCGACACGCCTAGAGTTCAGCAAATTCAGGGTCCATGGTGAAGGAGAAAAATGGCATGTGCCCTGCCTGGGAAAAATGTTATTAAAACCAACCAGTAGTTAAATGGTTAGGATAGTGGTGGTACCGACCATGTGTGAGTGCATGTGTGTATGGGTGATGTGCATACTGTTATCCATATTTCTGTAAACTTCTATCAACACACAGAAATTCAAATACAAACCCATCAAAAAATCTGGAGTTCGTGGGCTATTCTCATTCCCTGCCGGTCGTTTTTTCACGGGGAGTACTAATGCACAGTTCCTAATATCTGTAGACATGAACCTTATTGTTAACTTCTCCCCCAATTCCAAGTTAATTGAAATCCAAAGCAAAACAAAATTATGTACAATGCCCAGCTTTGCTACTTAAGACTTATATAGAATAGTAGACAAAATATTTGATTTAGGATTAACTTGGTTCAGAATTACAAGATCTTACACAAAGTAAATATAATTCTTTGTGTAGTCAAACTATTTGATTCAAAACTACAAGATCTTAGCTAGGCATTTAATTACAGAACCAACCTGGTTGTGTTGATTATTACTCCCTCCGCATTTAAAGTATAAGATATTTTTGCAGTTCAATTGAACTGAAAAACGTCCTATATTTTGGTACAGAGGAGTATATCTGATCACTTTTGCAACCAAGATCTTCCTGATATACTTTTGCAACCAAGATCTGCCAGATATAAGCAGGCACACTTTAAACCAGATTCGCACACCAAATGAAACAACCATTTCTCCCTTTTTCATTCTTCTAGAAATCCAGCAATGGAATTATGATATAAGCTGCTCTGTTACGTTTAGGTGTAGGGTCCTCCTTGAATTAACTACAAAAACGACAAGAGAAAATAATTAGATTTTTAGTATGTGTCATCTCCAAACCTGCATAAAGAATGAAAATTATTAATTGTACCCAAGAAAAATGTGGGAACATCCTGAATAGTAAACTAAGTAGTAATTAACTATAAATCTAACACCTGGAAGGGTCCTGTTATATAAAAGTTAAACTCTTATAAAATGAGAACAGATGGGAACGGGTTTCACATTACATATTTCAGTGGCACGATAATTGTGCAGCGAACTGAAACTCTAAGTAGGTAACTGGGCAAAGAGTGCATGAAATAAGAAAGGCACATAGCCTTCATTAGTATTCATTGCATATGTAAGCTCCAACATTAGTCAAGTATTTGCATTACGAATTAGGAAGGGTGGTGAGAATCATGTTTATATCTACGCGCAAACATGCTTGTAGAAAGATAATATCCCTATAATCGTGGTTATCTTTAGTTGAACAGAATGAACATGCATGTAAGCATTTAACAGGGTAAGGTTAAATCACTATGTGTTCTCAGATTCCTCCATTCACTAAAGCATATCCAACGCATCATTACCATGAAACAGAAGGAAAGAAACACTAAACTTTACATCAAGCATGAAAACCGAATACCAGTGGGAGGGGGACGAATAAAAAACCGACGAAACTGGGAGGTGGGATCGTTACTGCGGGGGAATTGGGAGGTGGGACGGAGGACGAAAAAAACCAGGGGAAGGGGGCATATATTGTTTTCTCAGATGCTCCGACTAACTTAGACTGTCAGCAGATTATCAGAAGTCTGAGAAGTATCATATCGTCAAACCTGGGTAAATATCTAACTATGGAGCTCCCACTTCTATAAACAAATGTGAAACTGCTGCAGTTCCCACTTACGTAACGAGGATCATAAGATAAATGTCCACAGGGGACGGGACAAGAGGCACCAACCTTGAAGGGCACCATTTTTCTGCAAGCGCAATGGATATCCAACCATTGCCACATCCCAGCTGTGCGACGGTCTTATTCCTGAAAATGGAATCTGGATCTGGATGATGATTTATGCCCTCGTAGAGAGTGATGGACCTATCTCCGGGGCCGAAAATGCTAGGTATGTCCATCATTGTTAGCTTCCTTATTTGCTGGGATCCTAAAAGCATTCGATAAATTCTTATGCAACCAGAACCAAAATCACAAATATTGAAAGTTCACACATGAATAATGATGCTTAGAGGCCATGAAAACTATTGTGAAACAACAACCCGTACTACACACGCATGTAACAAAATACTCCTCTAAATAAATCGCTTGATCAATGCCCTACTGTATTCTGATCTCATATGAATTTTCCTTGACCCTTTCTGATTATGGATTTTTTAGAAGCTATCTCAGGTCAGGTGCTTAGGACAAGAAACCTCGAGCCTGCTTTTGGTTCACTTTGTCATCCGCGGTTTTTTACCTAGTAATAATAGATGTTTTTCCTTTTTCCCTATTGAGAAATGCATATGCATAATGAATCCATTAGAGGGCTGTTAGGAATCAGATGCCCTAAGAAAGTGATGCTCACAGAAAGTAAAATTTTGAAGCAAACCTAACAGCTGAACCGCGGCCGAGTAAAATATGTCAGACATATTCCAAATTTAGTTCAGTAACAAACAAGTACTACTACCAATTACAGACCATGAGGTTTAATTCATTCATCGCTGAATCAATTTCAAAGTTCAGTAACAAACAAGTACTACTACCAATTGCAGACCATGAGGTTTAGTTCATTCATCGCTGAATCACCGACGGCCGAATCAACATTCGACGTTTACCAAGGTTTATACATATATGTGCAGTTTGCTAGCTATAATAATCTGAAAATTTAGTGCCTTGTAGCAAAGCAGCCCTGCGCACCTCCTATCATCTAACACCCTTTATATTTCCCCCTCAAGCCATTAACTAAGCAGCTGGCCTAGCACTTAAAAGGCCATCAGACCAGAACTGCAATTCCCCCAATTGATCAATGGGTTCCAGAGTCTAGAGGAGTTTTTTTCTCTATAGCTCGAGCATACGCACATGGCTGGGTACCCCTCAAAAGAAAAATGTACGTGTCTAGAGGAGTTTTTTTTTTATTTTACTCTTTACACCCCAACTGAAGAAACAAAAGCAAAATGTACCCCTCGAGCATATGTATGTAAGAATCCTACATATGCCGCTGCCTCCATAGAGCAGAGGGAAACATCGGCAATAAGCCAATAACCCCAGCTGAAGCAGATAGATCAAAGTCTTGTGCAATACTGAAGAAACCCTTTGCCCCTTCGCTCTTTCAGGAGAACACCAAAAACGGAAGAGATGCCATTGTAGATGTGGATTTTCTACCAAAACTAATGTAGAGAAACATAAAACATTCCAATAAAAAAGGGACTACAACATTAACCAACCCACTTATCACCTAAAATAGTCTACCCTTTCCTAGTGTGGCCAAAAGATTTAAATACACCCGCAAAGTAGCCGCTGAGCTACAAATTTCAGACTTTTCAAACACAAAGAAAGTGTATGCTATTTGTTGAACCAATTACAAATTTACAAGCTCTTTCAGCGAGGTGGAATGACAAATCAGAACATAAGAAAAGTCTACGACTGTACTACCTCATAAAATACATTTTTTATTATCGGGAAAGGACTATTGTCTTTAAATCTGAGTTCATTATATAGAAATATGAGTACTTAATAAGATGGCAGAAATGTACCTAGCCTATAATAGACACGAGGGGTAAAATAACATTTGAAAACCTTAGCCCATTGGCCCACAGGTTACGTGCTATGCCCTCCAATAGCTAGAAACAGATAATTACATGACGAGGAAAGTTAAACTATAAATGACAAATTTATGAACAAAACAAGATGACTTCTGATTGAAAATATGTAAACTGGACAAATGATTTTACAATTTGAGAGTTTAGCTATGCCCAGAACAAATAAATATGGGAACAAGATCAAACTGAATACACTATGCTTTCGCCCTGCATTAGGAAACTTAATCTGTTTAAATTCAGCTAATGTAATTTATTACAAATGAAACTTGACACACATGCATGTATCATATGGCTACGAATAATAGTGACTTTTCTAAAAGAAAGAACAGGGAATTAAAATAACCATACACCCTTTTTTCGGGAGATAACCATAGACCTTAGTTTGCTCTGGTTTCACTGAACCCCGTCCTTTGACTGCAAGAAAGTAGGAATAAGCGGGAGGCCCTGCACCTGTTCAACAGGCAAAGAGGCCTCACCTCTCGATCACATCCCACAGCGAACAGCCATGGGACAGCTTGTATACAGGTCGCCGACTTTGACCTTCAACCCTGCAAGACAAGAACACCAATCAGGGTCAGTGAGGACGAGGATGGCAGGTCAGGGACGGGAAGGAGAATAGGGCAAGGATGGCCACCAGCACCTTCAGTTATTGAAATCGAGAGATTGATGCGTTGGGAGGAGCAGAGAGGCGAACCAGAAGTGAAGCGGCAGAGATGACCTTGTGCGGCTTACAAATCTTGAGCTACAAATGGCATGGCGATGCAGCCGTCGGCCCCTTTTCAGCGCTCGGCCGAAGAAAACGACTGTGTCGCGTCGCAGGCGCCCTGATCTACACGATCAATGCAGTGACGACGTCCAGGTTATGTCGACGTGCCTACACGGTCGAGGGAGGCGACACAGGAGGAAGGGGAGGCATCGTCGGGCAGTGGGGAGGATGGGGGGCCGACCTTGCAGGACGACGTCGTGGATGCGGAGGTTGAAGGCGCGGAAGCGTTCCTCCTGCCCGGCGGCTGGGTCGTCAGCGAGGCGGCGACGGATGGCGCCTTGCCTTGGCGCACGTGGCGGGGGCCTGGAGGCGCTCGAGCACGGCCCTGGCTGCGCCGTAAGCGTCGTCGCCAGACACTGCGCACGACGCCAGGAAGGCCTCCACGCCGCCGTTCCTGCTGCTGGCGTCCTCGCGCGCCGCCATCCCCGGCTAGGTGGTAATCGATTGTTCGGGCGGAGGAGGAGGAGGAGGAGCCCGGACGTGAGGGAAGATTGTGGCTACGAACCATCGCCGCAAGACGCAGAATCTGTCGGAGGTCGCTCGCTCGGAACCGGCGAGGAACGCCGCCGCCAAGAACTTGGAGTTCAAGCCCCGCCGCTGGACCTCCTCCCGCGCCTCCTAGATCATCTCCACACCGTCCCCGGAACAGGATCCGACTCCTACTCGCCTCCTCAGCCGGATCTGGCCGGAGATCGCCGTCGCCGCGCCCGGCGGCGCGCAACAGCGTGGCGGTGGGTGGCGGGGCACTGGAGGCGTGGGAGGGGTCGTGCGGGTGGGGGTTCTTTTTTTATTTTCTCTCCTCGTTAGGAATGTAATGGGTACTTTATTAGTATGGAAAGAGATCGGGGGGAGAAATAAATCGGAGAGGGAGGTGATTTGTTTGGAAGGTGATCTTCTGTATATGGTATTATTTTTGAATTCTTAATTATCAAATATTTACATGATTACATTGAATCGACACCTGCCAGATCAAGCACGAATATATGGTAACTAATATGATGGGTTTATGTGGGTGGTGAAGCGAAAAGGCACGTGGGAGGGAGACGAAATAAAACCAGCGAAATAAAACCAACGAAAGTGGTGAGACGAAAAAAAACCAGCGAAAAATAACCGGCGGACTATTCACCAACTGCTCCATTAGGAGTAGAGATTGAAGACCCAAGCTTGAATGTTGGCTGTTGCAGCAAAATAATTTGCAGGTTGGCTTCTAATTTGCCAACGCCCAGGCACTTGAAGAAGGTTCCTTGAGCCGCTCCCCGAGCTAGTATCACAGTATCCAATAGGAAAGTAATTTGGCTATTAGCGGTGCAAGAAGCAATTTCTGCAGCAACCTGTAGGGCTATAGCCTCCACCTGTAGTGGAGATTCGACACTTTTGCCAGTTGCGGAGATTAAGATACATGTTTCTTCTTCGTGCTCGCTATTTTTAATGTAAATTCCTATTCCTATTTTCCTTGAGTTTTTGTCGGAGTCAGTAGTGTTCTTCTTCCATGCAGTGTCTGTATAAACCTTGCAATGTGTAATCCAATGATTTGTTTCTAAAGGAGATCCCTGCTTTTATTTCTATGTAGATTCTGCCCCTACTTCCTGGATCATTTCTATTGATGAACTTGCAATATATGCATAGGAAGCTAAATCTTGGATTTTCTCCCGAAAAGGTTATATTCCTGGACTTCCAAATACACCAAAGAAAAGCCATAATGTTATTTAAAGAGGCATGTCGGTGGTTGGAAATTAACAATGCCTGGATAATAGTAGGGATTGAATCAAAATTTGCACAAACAATTCAGACTTTATATTCCAAGGTTTAGAGAACCAAGCGGCTTTAGAAAATGGGGAAGTGAAGAATAAATGTATATAATTTTCTTCCTGATCACATCTTGCACATTTTTTTGATGTGAGAAGAAAATCTACCCGCCCTCATATAAACCTGTAGGAATTTCTTTCCTGAGAAGCCTCCATGCGAATGTTTGTACTATGGGTACCATTCCTTTTCTCCCCATGTCTTACATAAAATTAGCTTTTACACCTGTAGGTACATGTCTAGGTATAGGCTCTCCATGTTCCTGCATATCCTGTAGGCAAGCTCTGTATGCATATTTGGATGTGCATTTTCCTGAACAATGTAGCTTACAACATAGGATATCAGCCCCTTCGGATTGAATTATAAGTACATGCAGAATGATGTTAGCTGCCTGTTGATCAAAGAGTACGCAAATAAGGTTAGTGTTCCAAACTTTTTGGTTAGGCATCCAAAGATCCTTAACTTGTGAAGTGTTGATTAGGCGGTCATAGATGGACTCCCAAATAGGACACCAAGGAATCTCCATATAGAAGTGTCACCTTCAGTAAGTTGATAAAAGGAATTAAAATAAAGCAAGTGGCATATTCTTAAGACGAAGGACCAAAAAGAAGATATTGGAATTTTTGAACTAGCTCTCAAGATCGAAGTCAGGAAAATATTTGGATTTGAGAAACTCTAGAGAGTAACCTATCAAGGTTTTTTGCAATCTTTCAAGGTGTTGAAAGAACAAGTCCTCTGTTCATAGCTTGTATGTTCATGATTCCTAGACCTCCTTCACATTTCGGAACACAAATGTCCTTTGATGCCCTAAGAGAAAGCGTTTTGGATGTTGGTTCCTCTTTTATTCCTGCCACTAGAAATTCCTAATAATCGTCATGAGCTTTGCAATCAACTACGTGGAAAATGAAATGTTACACATGTAATACACAGGGATGTAAGCAAAGACAGACTTAGTAAGACTCAATCTAGCTGCATGAGAGGGCTTATTAGCCTTATAACCACTATGTTTAAAACGAAATTTCTCAACCACAAAGTCGTAATCAATATATCTATTCTTGGCTGGAAGGATTAAAAGGTGGCCAAGATGAATAGAATTAGCATCGGCGTCCACGACTGGAAAAATTCTTTTAATGCCTTCCTTAATGTTAACATGAATGTTTCAGCTAAAAATAATACCTGATTTATTCCAGCTAGGAGTTTGACCTGAAAGGTTGCAAAATCTCTGAAGAATATGAAAAGTGTGAGTAGAATTAGTAATGGTGGCTTGACCGCAAGTTAATAAATCATCTGTAAACAAGAGTGAGTGGATGGGTGGACAACCAAGGCCTAAAGATATGTCTATCGGACGACATGAGCACATGGCCTCTTGGAGGGATATAGAAAGCTCGTTAATTGCTAGGACAAACAAGGAGATAATAGGCATCCTTATCTAATCCCCCTGTAACTCTGGAAGCGACCGTAAGACTAGCCATTAATAGTAACAGAAAAAAAGAGTTGTAATGCAAGCATAAATAAAATTGACGAAGTGGCTATGAAGCCCTTTTCGAAAGAGAGCTTGCATAATGAAATTCCACTCTATTCTATCAAAAGCTTTGGCCAAATCTATTTTAAGCATGAAAGCAGGGGTTTTCCAAGGTTTCAAAGCAAAGGAATGGGTTATTTCCTAAGCTAGTATGATCTCGTTACTGATTCTCGTACCCTCAATGAAAGCCTGTTGAGATTCATGAATGTAATCTGACAAGTGAGGTTTGAGTCTATTAGCTAGGGGTTTTGATGTGGTTTTGTACATAACATTACACAAGCTAATAGGTTGAAAATCAGCAGGAACAAGACAGTCCAGTTTTGTTTGGAATGAGTGCTATGAGAGTATCATTTAGATGGGCAGGAAGTATACCTTTTCATTGAAATCTCTTACCACTTTGACTATGTCATCTCCAATCCAGTCCTAAGCTGCTGTTTAGAAAGCTACATCGAACCCATCTGGTCCTGGTGATGCATTCCTTCTCATTGCTCTAAGCGTTTCCCATATTTCTATTTTATCAGGAATACTACATGTGTAATCTCCTTCAATGCTTGGGCACATAGAATGTATATAACCTGCCCTGGTTAGTGTTAGAGGAAGAAAAGAGTTTTTGAAATATTGGATGAAAATATTAGCAATTGCATCTGGTTGATATGCACCACACTTTTGTCATATTTTATGGAAGCTATTATATTCTTTCTTCTTCTTCTTTTGAGAACTGCATGATGGAAAAAACTAGTACTATGATCCCCTTTAATAGCCTAGTGATTTTTACGAAGTATCAGTAATACTATTCATATATAATATGTGGATGCAGCAAGTAGGCGGCAACCAACAGATGGTCACGTCCAGACTGCCTGACGCTGGCACCACAATCCATCACCTGACCTCACCACACCAGATCTAGCTAGCGTCTGCATATGCTAGCCCCTACTACCACCTCCACTGAAAGATCATTGATGGCGCGCGTTGTGCGCCCGTCCATTTTAATGATAGAATAATTATAATTTCCAAAAATAGTCACAATCATGGCAACGTCATGTACTTATAACTAATTATATAGTTTAATTGTTCCATCTTGTGTTTCATGTGTATGATTGACAGTCAGCCTAGTCGTCATTTTTGTTCAATAAGTCTACATGTATAGTAAACATCCTTCGGCATGACATTAAGATAATGAAGCAATAATATTCATAGATTAGGCCATAAGAGAAAGTGCGCATATTGCTAGAGCACCTAGAAAAACCCAACAAATAAATATGACAATGTTTCAATACAAAATCATTGATACACGAAAGTTGAGATATAGTTAAACTTAGATGCAGAATATGTTAGTCATCCAATAACTTGAGGACGAATAAATATATGCACAAATGGCGTGGATCCTAGAAAAAAATCACTAATATTGGTTAAAAGATAGTCTAATATGAGTGTAGGATTGTTTTTCAATAGAATGGATCATTCCCCCGATTTCATTAACAAAACCAGCATCTTACTACAACTATATCACACATCCACCAAGAACCACACAAAACCTCACCACCTACCAAAAATGAGAAGAAAACACCAACCAAGCTAACAGAAGCCCAGGTAAAGAAAACATCTAGGGAAACTATACCCCACCCAAGCAGATAAGTCCAGCCCCATACACATCTATCTCGTATCACAAAACAGAAGGAAAAAAGTTCCCGCACCAAATCCAATTCTTCCAGACAAACTTTTTCATATGTCTTTTTGATCCGCCACCTTCTACTCTCGGAATCCATGCTGCCTTGCTTGGAAATTTTCAGATGCGACTTGATCCAGGAACTTTGCATATGACTGTAGGCCTAGTTTTGCATCCTACATCCCTGCAAGACACGCCAATCATTAATCCAGTAAGAAACTCTGAAAAGAATAACACTTGGCTCAGAGGGCCATTTTTTCTTGTGATAACAAGCTCAATTCCGAGCTTTACAAATACTCCAGATAACTCCATCAACACCAACAGAAAATGTTTCTTCGTAGAACCCATGTTTTCCAAGCAAAAATATCAGACTTCTTTTTATCCCTTTGGGAAGACCAAAAAAGGGAAGTGTGAACAATGGCACACTAGAGAGAGAAGAATTAACAATCCTGAACATCCACAACAAGATCGAACAGCAAGGGTGACATGGGATCCCCTGCCTCAATCCCTGATGAGTTCTAAAATAAGGGCCCATCTCTCCATGTACTTTAAATACAACTTTTCTACCAGAAATGGTTTCATCATCCAATCATTCTATTTATGAGGGACTTTTTCATTTTTAAAGTTTGAAGAAGAAAATGCCATTTGACTTTGTCCAAAGCTATTGCAAAATCATTTTTAGAAAGGAACCATGAAGATTTTTTTAGGCAAAGAATTAAGAGTTTCATGTAAAACTACGACTGCTTCCATAATGTATCTATCCTTTTAGAAAGGCAATCTGAGAGGCCCTAATCACACATTTAATAATAGCAATCAATCTATTCACCAAAATTTTAGTGACTATTTTGAAAATGACATTAAGTAAACAAATTGGGGCCTATATTTCTGATTTCTGTCAGCATCACTCCCTTTAGGCAATAAGGAAATCACCCCATATTTAAGCCTATCAATATCTAAATTATTATCATAAAATTCTTCCAAAAGGACAAACAAATACATTTTAAGTATCTCCCAAAAATGTTGGTGGAATTCAATATTAAAACCATCAGGACTAGCATTTTTATTTTTCTCCATCCCCAAAATAGCTTCTTTGAGTTCATCCAGGGAGAACCTTCTAGTAAAGAATTTTTGTTCTTCCTCATTCAAAACTTCTACCCCATTATGATGCATAGTTAAGGATGGCATCTTGGGTTCACCAAAAAAGTTGTTTTTATGAAACTAGTGATATAATCCTTAAGATTATCCCGACCTTCAGTCACCACCTCATCTTGTATTAATTAAGATTTTGTTTATCATGTGCCTACCATTTGCTTAGCATGGTAGTATTTTGAGTTTGAGTCCACATCAACCATTTCCTTTTCATGAGATCTCTGAAGCCATTTAATCTCTTGTTCTTTCAAAATAATTTTCAAATCCCTCTTACAGTTCTGCATATAGAGCATGTCCTTAGAATTTAAACAACTAGTTTCTTGCAGTTTATCCAATCTGTCAATTTCCTCAACAAGGTGCTTTTTATGCCTATTGTAAACTGCATCCACATTCCAATTCCAACCTTTCAAGGCTTACCTCAGAGCTCTAGCTCTCACTTGCCATTCTTTAATAAGGGAAGCACCAGGATATTGTTTATTCAATAATTTCCTCATTAACTAATCTGGTCAGGCCATTGAAAGCAAGAATTCTCAAATTCGAAAATATAAGGTCTCTTAGGTAGCTCCTGAGATGATATGAAGAGAGGTGTGGTCTGAAAGACCCCTAGATAGAGCATTAACAAGACAAGTGGGAATTTTTACACCCAAGATGGAGAAATCATAACCTTGTCCAATAAAACATAAGTGGGGTCCTTATGATTATTGGACCAGGTGTACTTTCTACCAGCTAGAGGTAATTCCATCATTTCCCCCAAGAAATTATTGAATTAAAAAGAATACTCCATTTATTATAACCCTCGGGTTTTTTATCACTAGCTTTCCTTGGCATATTAAAATCTCCACCAATTAGCAAAGGATTCCTGGAGTTTTTAAGCAAATGCACAAGGCCAACCAAGAACTTAGGTTTCCCAACATGTTGAGCATCTCCATAAACAATAAGCAAGCCCCAACAAAAACCATCTACCATTCTACCACATTCCTAACAGTTCATTTAACAAAATAATCACCAAATTCTTCCTCATCATTAACCAAAGTGCCATTATAAATCCCTACTAAACTACCTCCAGACCCACCTCTGGAAGGTAGAAAAGACCTATCAAAAGATACTTGACCATTTATGCTAGACAATTCCATTGGTGTAAAATCAATTCTCATTGTATCTTGAATGCCCACAAAGTCCAACTATTTTTATTGATTTTTCGTTAATGAAATTGTTTTTCTCAACTTCCCCAATCCCCCTACAATTCCAAGCCAGGCCCTCAAGATTTTAGCAGAAGAAAAGTAACTAAATCACAAGGATTTATTTTTTTCTTTTCTTTCTCAACAGTCTTTACTGGTGTTTTAACTGCAATAACCTCAGAATGAGTATTGTTTGCTTTAAAGCCACCCTTTCTATACCCAACCATATCATAAGAAAACCTTCCCATGGGATCAGAATCATCATCCCTTTCTCTGCTCATGTGTAATAATTCTAATAGAATCGATTCTACATCCTCTGGATATAAGATCTCAGTTTCCATTGGACTAATAGATAATTCGCTTTTGCTTGCTAAAAACATCTCCATCCTAGCTTTTTCCGTAGAATTAATAAGATTCAGATTATAATCCACCATATAAGGAGAAACCTATAAATCCACCCCCTAGTAAACCACCATATCTATCAACTTCACATTACATGGATGTAAATCAGAAACCTCAACAAGCATACCTTTTGAGTAGCACAAGTTTTTGGCTCTAGCCAGAGACATGGACCTGTCCCGCAAAGGTATATCATCCATATTCTTGGAAGCAATCCTTCCACCATATCTCTGGCCACCTAGAATCCCCTCCTTTGTCGTCAATACTAGTCATGCCATTTTGATCATCATTCAGCTTAATCCCCAATTTAGCCCCCTAACTAAGAGAACGAGAACCTTCCCCGTCATCCTCTAGATCAACTTCAAAAATCTTTACTTTTTCATTATTAGTATTCCTAGAAGTCCCCCTCCATGAATAGAAATAGAACCAATGCATAATTCTTTCCACATTTTTGAGCTGCCAGGTTCTTTGATATATACATAAGCAGATCTAACTCATCTTGTTCTTTTAGTGGAGCAGCCCTTTGCTCCAAAGCCAACTTACTTCTTGTACTTGCACAAATGTGGCTAGCTACCACCTCATCACCACTGGTTTTAGTTCTTTTTGGATCTCTGTCAGCCTCTTCATCATGTTGGAAATCCATCCAATCTTCATACCCTTAAGATAATTCATCCTCACTCTTAGACCATCCCTCATCTACAACCATTTCAAGTTCAAAGAAAACTTGGTAGGCCATAAGATTTGGTGTAGTAAGCTTAGTCCATATAGGTATTTTCTGATGAATGACCACAACCTCTTTGGTCTAACCAATCCAAGTTCCTACGTAGTCACCATATCCACTTACCCTCTAAAACTAATAATGGAACCAATCTCATAAAGTCCATGAAATTTCTTCATACTCTTAGACACTCCTTTAGCTTTTACGCAGACCATAGCCAGCTCACCCATAGCTAATGAATAACCATTCCACGGTTTAACAGTTACCATGGCATTCAAATCTTTCAAAGGCACCCAATCATACACAACAACCTCACTAATCCTAGCAACCACCAAAAAGTTGACCAAATGAGACATTTTTTGTCTTCCAATCCCATCTCAATGGATAGGTTCTAGGCTCCTGAGAAGCATGTCAGCATTGATGTCTCGATCACACTCCTCTCTCAAAGGAACCAGAGCAATTGCCTCACTCTACATTCAAGAACTCAAATCTTTTGCATGTTCTGCAACAAAACAACCTAGACCTTCCCCTCCAAAACCAACTAGTGTAGCTGCCTTTTTTTGGGTGAAGCCAGGCACAAAAATCAAAAATATGTGTATCTTTGTTGCAATTCACACACTTTACTTCTGCATCACAAGCTTTGGATCCATGGCCCTTAACCCCACATCTGCGAAAAGTAATTTTATCACCCACAAGTACCTTCCCTCCATATGCTTGAGGAATCGCAGGGCCTCCCATCGAGGCTAGGCCACCAGAATTTGCCTACGAAGACTGAACATCCACATCACTGCTGCCACCCCTCCCTTTGTGTTATCTCCACTTGGCAAAGGTTGCACTGAATAAACCACCTGCGTCTTCTGTTGATATGTTGCTGCTGAAGGGGTTATGATTCTGCATAGGCGGCTTGCATGGGTATTGAGTCACTCCGGTTTCAACATCAAAACTCCAGTCACTAAAGTTGGCATCCTACGCGGGTACTGGTTATTCTAGTAGTTATTTCCTTGATAATTCCTTGGCGGTGACCTGAAAGAAAACAACTGATTCTGATAGAATTTCCTGTGCTGGAAATTGCAACCAAAATGAGGATTCCCTCCGCCTCCATCACCTCTACTTCCACCCCCATGCTTAGGACCAAAATGATCTCCCATAGCTGTACTCGAACTATCCTGACCCCTAGTATCTGAGGAGGAACAACACCTGAGATGGGAGATGATAGAACTTCACTGTGAACTAGGGTTAGAGTCGGTGAAATAGCAGGCCTCCTAACCCTAGATCACCCAAAGGCTCTTTGTCCCTTTCCAAAACAAGGCAATACCCCTCCCCCACCAAGCCTTTTATAGCCCAACGTGCGAATTGAAACAAAAGATTCCTCCCACAGAAAAACATCATCTCCTGAATCTCTATCTTTTCATGTCGGTGATTGAGTGGTGAGTGGCTAGTCCAGCGACTGCCGGACGTCGAACTCATCCACCCCGTTCCATGGGAAAACCAAAGAGGATCAGGGCCAATACCTACTTCCATGGGTTTCCCTCGAACAATTTGAAACCATGGACTAGGGTTACCAACTGAATGACAACAGGGAAATGAAACAGGGGCAGATCTATGACTTAGAACAGAGCTCACATACTTCAAATCCGACATCACCAGCTTCTAAGGAATTTGAGCCCATTTGTGTTTCAGATAACTTGTAACAACATACAATCTCGATCTTTGCTTATTCAATTTGTTCTTCCCAGCTTGCTACTTAGCACAATTCAACGCATCCCCAGAGGTGACCAAATAAGGATTTCGATACTCCTGATCAGCCTCATGCCCAAAATCACCCCATGGTCGAACACCATAAAGGGATTCATGTGCATCTCCACCTCCATGGCCATAGAGACTTGCATTGGTGGAATCTAGCACCCCTTTTTAGGAACATCTAGCGAGACACCTGGCTTCTTCTCACGATTAAATGGCAGGCCAACTCCAGCGACAGGCAAGCCACATACTCCCGTCAATACCTTGCTGGTTCCGATGACAAAAAAGATATGTGATCAGCTGGTTTTGGAAGAGGCAAAACACTAGCCGGAGACAACACCTAGAGGATGAAACCCATAGGTGGCAAAGGAGGGGACCGCAACATCCATGCCCTCTTTGAAGTTGTGCCCTCGAAGTAGATCTGCCTTCCTTCTCTCGATCCTCTTGATCTTGACAGACATGAGCATAACTCTCCCTTGTAAATCTCTAGATTGGATCTTCCTCCATCGCATGCAATGCCTCCTTCCACTCCCGCACGCACTGGGTCCACGAGAAGGCATGATCATAAAGTCTTGCAGCCCTCTCCAACCGCTGCTCTCTCATCACCTTTAGTACCTCCCGCGACATCGAACAAATCAGCTGCAAACGAAGGGGAGTGGCATCTGAGGCGGCTCCAACTCCTGCCGTGCAAGGAAGGGGGAGATCTTAGTCTTGTAGATCTGCATTGACGAGGAGGCATATGGATGGCTAAGGGAAGCGGTGGAGGTAGCGGTGGCAGAAGCGACAATGATGCGGGGATGGGAGTCACAAGAGAGTGGGTCATGGGAGTTGTATACCACTCGCGAGAGGGGTGGAGGGAATGTGAGATTTAGAATATAAGTTTTGTCTATGTCCTTTCAAAGCAAAGTAAATTTGTTGATCAAACTATGCCTAAGGAATGCATGGTGCTAGAAACCTAGTTCTTCCAAGGAATGCATGGTAAAGAAAGGACACCAAAAATGAATATATGGGTTCTTAGGCAAAGTAAAAAGTAACAGGAAGTGCAGGGAAGCATGGAAGCAACATAATTGGTATTTAGAGAAATAGTTTGTAACACTAGATGAATAGTATGTCATACATTGTGAGATATACTTTGCATGCTAAACTGACAATTCAAGGCATAGTCTGTTTAGTTGTGATGAAGTCTAATCCGGTCGCTCTAGGTGAAAGTTTAACTTAACAGTCTCCACTAAAAATTCTGGTATATCAAAATATTGTTTGGATTAGTTGACAAACTTATGTGCCTTGAGATCTGGTGCGGGGTTGTTGGATTATAGATGGGCTTTGGCCCATATAAGAAAACAATTCCTGGTTAATCTCTAAGGACCATTTAGGTACATGGTAAGTAGTGGGAAGTTTAGTACCATACTACTATAGTAGTAAGAGTGAGACCCTTAATAAGGGATGCACTATCACATGTCACTGGGAGCTTGGGAAGAGGAGTTGTACATGCGTGCTCCTCCTCCTCCGCCGCCCGCCTCGCCTTGTCATGACGCTTGCACGTCATGGGTTGCGAGAATGAGCCAAGTTGTGCCTTATTTTTGCCGGTCAAGAATGGTTAATTCATTATGAATTAATTAACGAGTCGCTAACGGAAGTACCATTATCTGAGACGTTGGATCGTTGGCTATTCGCGGACTCTGTCGTGGTCCTAAGCACATGCCGGCCATCTACCACGATGGCATATATAAGGAGGCGCTGGCTGTGGAGTGAACCCTAAATCAATCACTCCCTCCTGCACAACCCTAGCCGTCATCTACTGTTTCTCTCTCTGCGCTACTTCCGGTGATCCCATCCTAACGATGGTGCATGGTTGGTTGGGAGAGCAGGTGCCTCCAGAACCCTGTCATTCGAGATCCAGACCAGGAGAACGGCAATAGAGTTTTTGGGGAGCATCTCAACGCGACTGCTCCCGATCCGTCCCTGTCACTGTCTTCCTCTGCTTCCACTACTTCCCCTGCATCGACATCATGGTTGAAGACACCGTGGCCAAGAAGAAGGCCATAGACAACGCCGAGGCTGCTGCCGTCGCCGCCATGGTGACCTGGTCAACCGGAGGGTATGATCTGTTAATCCCTTGTTCACCCCTTCATGTGCTAGTCGTATATGTTGTGTTCATAGATGTTTCGATTTTATGTACTGTACATGCTTACATGCTTAGATATTGGTACGAGTTGCATGTCATAATTGCCATGCTTACTATTTACTTGCGGATGAGTCTAATAAAAGATGTGTTGATATTTCCAACAGGAATGCCTACGAACGGTACTGGTGGCTGGCACGATCAAATGTGCCTTGGACGCCAATTTTGTCCCCTGTTCGAGCAGGCTATCGTTGGGGTGTTCGACAGGTTCGCCATCGTCACAAATCTGGCGGAGGACCTTGCTGCACGGGCTACAAGTACTACCCACACGCCCAGCTTCAGCGTCCGGCCTCCCTCAAAGGCCTCGGCGGCGACGACCTCTTCGATGCGCTAGTGGCCCTATGACTATCACCGGATGTGGCACAGAACACCCACCCCAAGGTCACGCTCGCTGCGCAGCGCCTCGTCCAGCAGGATCGACCAAGTCACCCACGTCTACAAACAAATCGTCTACGAGGACAACCACGCGGCAAGAAACGACACCAAGATGATGGCATTCGTCCGCCGCAGACAGCATTGTTCAAAAGCACATCCACCTAGCCGCGGCCAGCACCCGCAAGTAAAACGAAAAGATAATGGATACACCTTCATCGTTGTCAGTTCGCTTACCTGCGTAAGAGAGACGGCATCGGCATGCCTGCCATTTTGGGTGTCCAGCGGGGGTAATGCCGGCCATTTCTCCATTAAGGATTTGTTCGGTTAATCCTCTCCCCAAAAGGATTGGAGGGGATTGGCAAGGATTGGTTCATATTTTGACTTAAAAGAGGTTTAAATCCTCCTCAAACCCCTTCAATCCACTCGGATTTACACGCAACCGAACAAGGCCTAAAGGGTAGCTTCGTGCAGGGTTGCATCCCTTGTTGCTACTGATCTTGTAAAAATAAAATAAAATAAATCTATGACAACCCATTCTTCGGGCGAACCAAACAGAGCTCTTGATGATTTTCAAACTATAATCAATTTTTTGGGCGAAAGGGTCTTTAACACAAACAAAAGAGAAGTATTTGCTGCAAATTTTGCAACATGAAAGAGCTGACGCCACCCAAAGTTTCAGCCATTCATAAAAAAGGAAGCAACCAACATGAAGAACGTATGAAGAGATTGAGAAGTACGAAGTCATCACACACTAGTCGACGACAGAAACATTGTCTCCTACTAAAAGAACATTGCCTGAAAGGATAGAATAAATCATTGAAAATCCAAGATGTTCTTTTGTAGTGAATGCTGTTGGTGACGCCAACCAACACAACGTATACCAAGTGTTGGGAGCTGCTAGGTTTTTTGGTACCGACGCCTGTGGCAGTACTTTTCAAGCACGGTACAAAGATTTTGTTTTCATTCTTCTTAAGAGAGCGAGATGTAGTAAGAGTGCTGCAAACATTGCGAATTCAGTGCCTTACGTCCACTTGGTTTCGTTGATTATTTTTACAAGAATTAGCAGAAGCTCTGGCGCCACAGTTCAAAAAGGGTACTACGTCTAAGCTAGCTCGATTGACAGTGTAATTGTATATTCAGGAGCTAGCAGTCACGCATCAATTGGGAGATCGGGTATATAAGCAGGTAATCTGTATGTATTGTAGTACATTCAGGCACGCACTGCTGGACTGAATTAGGCGCATCCACTCGATGCAGCAGCCAATTGAAGCACCAGCAAAAAAACAGTGGCTGCATCTCACCCATGACGATTAAACGACACCTTTTAAGAAATTAATTCAGTTCGATCTAACGGCCAGCACACACCCAGTTAGAACAGTACAATCCACACACACAAAAGATGCTACGAACGGTTTGTGTACCTTGCAACTCAGCACCAAAACTGGAGCAGACTAAGCTGAGCTAACTACTAAACCAATGAGAAACAGGCACTACGACATCATCAGTGACTTGAGCGACCGGGCTTTCACAGGCTTCCTCCACCTCTTCTTGAACGGGCCCTTCCTCTTGGTGCCGCGGGGTTGTTCGCCATTGCAGCCAAGCGCTTCGTTATCGCTGCTCTCCTCGTCCCAGCCTGCGATCCCATTGGTGCCTTCGTTGCCCATAGGCTTGTCGACCACATGTGCTGATGTCCGTGCTTCTTGATGGTCTGTGTCATCAGCTTGTGCCTGACCTGCACTAAAATTAAGTTCCATTTCAGGCTGTGGCTCCTCTTTCGGTGGTTTAGCAACCACTGAAAATTCCGGCACAACATCATCACTGCTCTCCTTGTCACACGCTGAAATCCCAGCGGTGCCAGGCTCGTCAACAATGTTTGCTGATGGCGGGAGCACCACTTGATGATCGGATTCATTCGCTGCTTGTACCTGACCTGCACTAAAATCAAGTTGCATTTTGTCTGGTGTCTCCTCTTTCAGTGGTTCAGCAGGCAGTGGAGGTTCCAGCACGCTGTCGCTGCTTAACGTGCGGCGCCTCTTGGTGCCGGGGCCAAACCCCGCATAGTAGTAGAACCCCTCGCCCAGGTCGATGTCGGGCCTCTTCCTACGTGGCTTGTCGCCGGCAGGGAGCTTCTGATCTGAGTGGTACGAGCAGTACGAGTTGGGCTGACTCACGGGCCGCCGACAGCACCACCTCTTGCCGTCATTCTTCCTGCACGTCCACACTCCTTTCTTCACTTTGAGCCCCTTATTTATCTTCTGCCTCCTCTGATTCTTCATTCTCTCCATCTTTTCCGCAGCTTTGTGCAGTTTCAAGATGACCCCGTCAACCATATCTACGGCCAAGTCTTCCTCCTCCTTGATGGAGCCGGCAGGCATGGTGATGCTTGCTGGGAAGAGCCAGGTACCTCGCCAGGAAACACTCATGAAGCAAGTCTCCACGAAGAGCTTCTCCACCTGAATGAGATGGTAATTCGGGAAATACACGTCAACCAACGAAAAGAGCTAGCGGTTACTGCTATTGCTGAACTGAAATGGGGGGGCGGACGGGTTGGTAGGGCTGGCGACCGACGGAGGACCTTGCAGCCCGATTAGCCGCCGCGCCGCCGCGAGCCGGTCAGAAACTACCGCGAGGGAGCTAACGGACGCGCCCTAGGCGGCTAGACCTCGACGCGGCTCCACGCGCGCGCGGGGGGCGGAACCCTAGAAACATGCCCCAGACCGAAAGGGAACCTCCGCGGAGGAGAGCAAGGTAGCGAGGGGGGCATGCTAGCTGCTACACAGCGGCGCCGGAATGCGCAATACGCGGCCAGGCAGGACGGAGCGAGGGGCGAGGGGTGGGGGTGGGGGTGGGGGTGGGGTGGTGACGAAATTACCTGGGGATCCGATAGGTCGAGCTGGGCCATGAGGTCCCATGGCGACCGGCTGAGCTCGCAGCAGGGCTCCCCGCAGGAGGAGGTCTTGGGCCCCACGGACCCGGCGCCGGATTCGTGGGCTGGGGTTTGCGGCGGGGCCGGGGGCGGTTCCAATCGGGGGAGCTCGAATCGGGGCGGCTCCGGCTTCGGGCAGGAGGAGGCGGCGGCGGTGGAGCCCAGCAGGCGGGAGGCGGACCTGCGGATCCGCATGGCGGCCGGGGAGGGGCGGCGAGCGAGCGGAGGTCGGGATCTGGAGGGATGGCTAGCGAGGTAGGGTTTGAGATTTGTGAGGCAGTAAACAGGAAGGAAGGTGGATGTCGAAACGAGACGAGGCCACAGGACGGAGAGACAACTAGCGTGAGGTCGAGCTGTGGCCCACTCGTCAGTGAAGCCGCCAAGTGAGTGGTGGCACGTGTACGGCCTGAACTTTATGCTCACGGCAAGCTAGTGTGCCGTGGTTGTGCTTCGAATCATATATACTTCCTCTGTTCTTTTTTCGAAAAAGGATGGATTTTATTAGCTTAAAATGAAGCATCAAGAGAATATAAATATGATGAGCGCATACCTAGCCTCTGCATATTTAGAATGCACACAGCCAACACCAACACACACACAAAACACGCGTGCAAATAACAAAGTCATATAAGACTAAAGCTATGCATGAGCGAGAAAAATAAAGAAAAAAAAACCAAAGTGATCAGATTCATGATCGGCAAACTACAGGAAGGACCATATCCGCACCAATTATCTCAAGACATCATATCGACGACGAGGTTCTTCAACAGCAACGCCTTCAGTAAGGGAGCGACGCTCAATCGCCGCCGTTACCGGATCCAGCCAGTCAAGGTTGAATCTAGGTTTTCACCCTGAAATAACAGTCCGAGCATATCCGAGCAACGCCTTCAACAAGGTAACGACGTAGAACCATCGCCAATGCTAGACTTCAGATGTGGGCTTTCACCCCGGAGCTCGATACTGGGTACTCAAAGAAGCACCACCATCGACATCACAAATGTATTGTCGCCACCACTTTTCCACGATCCCAGCAGCTATAGGCGATGCGCCGCTGCTCAACTACTCCTCTGCGTCAAGCCGTCATCCATAGTTTGCATCTCATCGGCGAAGTCAACTATCAGATCTGGAGAGATGGACTCCATGAAGATCTTTCGATGTCCACCGTCGCCGTGGAGCCATGGTAGGTCGCTGCACCATCACAGTCTGCAGCCACTGCCGCTAGGCCGACCAAGATTCGGATCACCATCACTGTTCGAGGTACCGCACGCCAACGGCAAGCCGCCATCTAGCTGCTCGGCCCAAGCGCCGCGACGCGCTCATCCACCGCATCAGCTGGAACAAGTCCATGCGCTGCAGCAGCACCCCAACCAGCGGCCACCCATGCACGCACCCACTGTAGTCGCAGCTAGAGCCAGCAGCCAGGGACCGCCACACCGTGTCCGGCCAGCCGCCGAGCCCCGCCGCCAATCGCCAGGACGTCGTGTCCCAGCGCGCGCCGATGCGCCGCCCGCCTCCGTGCTCACCAGATCTGGGTAGCCGCCGCGAGAGGAAACCCCACCGCCACCGTCCGCCGCATGAGCTTTGCTCGGCGGCGTCCTCCGGCGGCGTCGCGGTAGGAGGAGGAGGGAGGAAGGGTGGCGGCGCTAGGGTTGGTGGAGTCACGCCCGAGCCGCCCTGGGCAAGGCGGCGCGGGGTCGGGCGTCGTTTTTGGATCGACCTGTGTTTGGATTCTGACTTCCTATGTTCTTAAATATAAGTTTTTTAGATATTCCAATATAAACTAGTACATACAAAGTAAAATGGATGAATCTGCACTCTAAAATATGTTTATATATGACATTGAAGTCTCTAAATAAAAAGACTTATATTAAGAACGGAGGGAGTAGTTTTAAAGAGAGAAAATCTCACCCCCTTGTCACTTTGCTTGTCTGAACATTGTCACTGCTTTTTTTGTAGGACCCCCTAAATAACCACTTTTCTGTTGAGTCCATACATGGTGGCTATTTCCTTTGTGTAGGCAAGCATAGGGGTTACCACAAAGGCCATTCCATTTGGCTTGACTACTGTGACATAGATAATTGGACACACAATGTTGGTGGCGGTTTAGTGGACTAAATAGGGTATGAGTTTTAGGGCAGGATTAGGGTGTACTAGGGTGTTCCTCGATTGATAGTGTATAAGAATGGATTAAGAGTGATTAAGATAGGGGTAATACTATGACAGAGAACATGAAGGATTGTGCTCTTAATGGGAATCAGTTCTAGTAGTTATTTCTGTATCATGATGAGAGCATGAGATCATTTGTTTCTCCTGTTCTTATTCATTTTGATGATGAAGGACTTCGCGTGGTCAAATTTAGTGGCATTAGAGCAAACTAAGAGCAAGTGCAAGAAGAGCGGGCAGTGCAAAAGCAAGAGGAGCAGGCTAAGCAAGATGAGAAGGCTGAGCAAGATCAAGAGGATGAGGCATAGCAAGGTCAAGTTGAAGATGCACTATCAAATAGTGTGGAAGAGTCAGATGGGGAGTACATACCAGGACCACCTCAACCAGGAGAGTATGTCCATATATTTCAGTTTGAGTATAGGGGAAGAAAAATCTGTATGCTTCTGAACATGGATGCAGTTGATGATGTAGGAACTCATTCTTTAGATGAGGATTACAAACCATAGATTGTTGACTCGGATATTGATCCGCGAGATGGGGATGATGACTTTTTTGAAAGAAATGTTGAGTATGAGAAAGGTAAAGCAGCCCAAGAAGAACCTGATGATCCTACTGAAGATGGGGACATGTATTTGCTTGATTATGATGAAGATTATGTGAATCTAAAATTCAAATCTTTCAGAGAATAAGACTTGAGTAAACCAAGCTTCCAAGTTGGTCAGACCTTTGGAAATGTTCAGTTACTAAGGAAATCTATCAAAGAGTACAGCTATCAGGAAACAAGTGACATTGGGTTTCCCAGAAATGATAGGAGAGACTGAAGACCATCTGTGAAGATGGGTGCCCTTGTTCTTTGTGTGCATCATTTGATAGAAGAACCACTTGCTTCATCATAACGAAATACATCCCACAACATACCTGTATAAAGAAATGGAGTGTTAGGTCTTGCACTGTTCCCTTTATGGCTCAAAAGTATGTTGATTCTTTCAGAGCTGATGAAATCATGAACATGAAGAACTTTTCAAGGGTAGTTCAGAAGGATTGGAACATGGTAGAATCAAGGAGCAAACAGAGAAGGGCCAAGATACTAGTGAAGAAAGTCACTTAAGGAGACGAGTAAGAGTAGTAGAATAACATGTGGGATTATGCACAGGAATTCAAAAGATCAAACAGAGACAACTCTTTCTCTGTGGATGTCAATGATGGCATATTTGGAAATTGTTGTTTCTCTCTGGATGCCTGCAAAAGAGGCTTCATGCAAACCTGCAGGCTTGTCATATGTTTACATGTCTGCCACTTAAAGACCAAGTATGTAGGTGATCTGTTGCATCCTATTGGGATTGATGCCAATAATTGCATTTACCCTCTAGCATTTGCGGTTGCGGAGGTTGAAAACACTGACACATGGAAATGGTTTCTTTCAAATCTGAAATGTGACTTGGGAATAATTAACATAGAGCCATGAAGTATAATGTCAGACAAACAAAAGGGGTTCATCAAGGGACTAAGACAACACTTTCCTGATGCAGAACACATACACTATGTGAGACATATATGGAAAAAATTTCAGCAAACACGCAAAGGAGATGTACTTAAGAATCAACTATGGAAGTGTGCAAGAAGCACAACAACACCAGTGTGGGATGCAAGAAGGTGGAAATGAGGCCATCAGCTTAGAAGCCTACACATGGCTCGAGTAACTCCCACCAAACACTTGGGTTAGGGGGTTCCAAAGAAATTTTCCCAAGTGTGATATCCTTGTGAACAACAACTGTGAGGTTTTCAATAAATATATTCTTGAAGCTAGGGAGTTGCATATCAGATCAAAACCCACCTCATGGTCAGATTGTACACCAAAAGAAAAGAGGCAGAACATGGCCTGGCTCAATATGCAAGAAGCAAGAGAACACAACTGTCGAAGTGGCCTCACGGGCGGAACACGTCACACCCATCCTCATCGGTGTGCACGGAGCGGTGCACGACGAGTTTGAGCCTGCCATCCCTCTGCCCATCTAGGAGCCCATCATCATCTCGGGCGACGAGTCCGACGAGGTTCAGATCATTCTAAAGAACCATGTCGCTCTGGCAGCTACTCAGGTAGCTGCTGCGGTTCAAGTGAAAGAAGAGGTTGTGCCTGTGGAAGAAGCGGTGGTCCTCAAGAAGGTGAAGAAGGAGCCTACTACGTCCCTGATGATACTAAAGAAGGACTGAAGTAGAAGGGTTGATCAATGCAGAATAAGTTGTAGCAGCTAGGTATATTGTTATATGAATTTAGCATATAAGTTAGTAAGTAATGCATTTAGGTATGCTGTATATATTCTACATTTAAGATATTGTAGTGTGATGATCTAAAGATGTTTAGGTATGCTTTATAAGTTAGCATATAAGTTAAGTTAGCTTGGATTGAAAACATGCAAGTGATGCATGAACTAAAGATGTTTACCAACAGATGTTTATCTTATATGATGCTATCTCTGACGTTTATGGTTTATGTTTAGTTAATTTAAGTTAAGTTATCTATACTATACTATTTATTCTCAAGAGAAGAACTTGCCGAAAAAAGCCATAAGACAAAAGAAGAATCATGCACTACTTTCCAAAAATAGCAACACCAAAAATGCAACATATGCAAAAAAAATTACCAAATTCGTTGATGTGAACTTTTTTAGTCAAACTGACTGAATTGAGGTACAGTAAAATTGATTGTACCTAAATGACTGAATTGACTTAACTTTCTTCACTGTTCACATTTTCTAAATTTGCAAATTGCCAAATTCACTGTGCTTTTTCAGTTAAATTGACTGAATTTAGGTACAATTAAATTTACTGTACCTAAATTGACTTAATTGACTGAACTTTCCAAACTGTTGACATTTTCTGAAATTGCAAATTACCAAATTGGCTGAACTTTTTTAATTAAATCGACTGAGTTTAGATGCAGTTAAATTGACTGTCACTAAATTGACTGAACTGACTTAACGGACTGCAATTTTTGAATTTAGGCACACAAATGACAACATCAACAACAAACTTAATCAGTACTACAAATTTATTACACAAGTCTATCAAATTAAGTGCTACAAATTCTGACAGCATTACAACAAGTACAATGATATAGCCTCACTCAAATTCATCCAGGATCCCCTTAAGCTTCCTTATCTTTTCCTTAGTGTCCTCCTTCTATTTGAATAGACTAGCAATCGCGTACTCAAGCTTCCTTTTCTCTTGCTTTAACACATTCCTTTCTTCCATCAAACTGTGCCTCTTTTGCATCATCTGGTCCCTCTCTTTCTCTCCCTTAGCCCTCAACACTTGATGGATGTTTGTGGTTGATTTTCCAGCCATGTTCTTCTTCTCAAGCTCTTAATTTAGGTCGTGCGGAGCAAGCTGTGTGTTGCCTAATTGGGCTATTGCATGCTCCTTTTCAGCCACCATCTTAGTAAAAACAAGTTTATATGGCCTAAGCTCATTTTCCATATTTTCTTCTCTCCTAGAATCTTCTAAGTTTTCTTCAGCATTCACTACATTTTGTCTGAGTCTCTATTTCTTCGCCTCATCATACACGCTCCAGATCCTAGCTAGACTCATATTCAAAGGGGCAACCCATTCAGGGCTAACCCACTCCATATAGCTGCATTTAAGTCCTTCCTATCAAGAAAGCAAAGTACAAATCAACCTAAACTGGAAACTATATTCCTGTAACCAAACTGAACTTAAGAGGCACATTACGAAAACCAAATAATCCCAAAACACTTAGTCGCATTGCATTAAATTCCACCTCGTTTCTTGTTTCTTGACATGAATAAAGGAATCAACCAATAAGGGATGTGAGACGTGTATGCTTTCAATGACTTGAGACTACCTAGCATGGCATGAAGTGGCCAGTTCATTGCATGCAATGGTATTAGTTAGGAAATAAACATTAATTTCTCTCGTTTTCTGTAAGTGCATCTAGTGCCACCCCTATTTTGGTTTTGGAGTATTGACGACAAACGTGGTTGAGGGACTAATGTGTTTGTGAGAATTGCAGGATAACACAGGTAGTCGTCCCTCATTGATTCGGTTTACCTACCGGAGATGACCCCTAAAAATGTATGAAGACATTGAAGATAATGGTGGTATGTGAAGATATTCACATTGCAGACTATGATAGAAGAAGACATTGAGTGAAGACTATGGAGCGCGAAGACTTAGCAGTTTTGTTGTTTCTTTTCTTCTTTGTTGAGTCATAGGAACCACCACACTATTAAGTGGGGTCCAAGTGAACAAAGTCAGAGTGACTGAAGTGATGCTCAACCAAAATCATATGTCTTCGAGCGAAGACAATGAGAGCAAATCTTATCCAGAGTCGGATAAGTCAGCTTTACTTGTAGTCCAAGTCAAGCTGTCGCGTGTGTTTGAAATCTGACATTGTAACACATGTTAGTTCCTTACTGACCCAGGGTCATTTCGGACAAACCAGGTCGGGTTGCCTAGTGGCTATAAATAGCCCACCCCCTACACCATAAATTGGTGGCTGCTCAGAGTTAGTGCACGGCTTTTGTCGTTGAGATCAACCCACCTCCGAAGAGTTTGAGAGAGAAATCCTTGTGAGGACAAAGCCCAAACCACCCAGAGCCCAAAGAGTGTTTGGCATCACTGAAGTCTTTCTGTCCGCGTGATCTGAAGACTTGTTACACTTGAGGACTGTGAATCCTCCAGCCGGTTAGGCGTCGCGTTCTGAGCATCCAAGAGTAATTGTGGATCGCCGGTGAACGAAGTCTGTGAAGGTTTGGAAGTCTACCTTGAAGACTTACCAGAGTGATCGGGCGAGGACTGTGTGTCCTTAGCTCAAGGGGAATAAGGTGAAGACACGGTCTTCTGAGTTCAAATCAGCCTCCCTAAACAGACGTACAGTTGTCACAGAAACTGGAACTGGTCGAACAAATACTTGTCTTCACAACACACTGGTTGTATCTCTTACTCTCCTTACTTACAGTTTGTCTTTGCAAAGTCATTGCCTGATTGCTCTACTTGTTTGACTTCACTGTGCGACTGCTTGTTCTGATTGGTTTCATACTATCTTCCATCCTGATCCTACTCCCTAGCTGCTATCAGTCATCATGCGTTAGCTTCATACTTGTTTGACTATGGTTTATCTAGTGTAGTTCATCTTCCGCTGCATGTTTATAGGTCTAGTTTTCATGTTTATCTTCGAAACTTTCATGTTTTGAAGACTTACATAAAAATTGCCTATTCACCCCCCTCTAGTCGATAACTAGCACTTTCAATTGGTATCAGATCAAGGTACTCCCTTGTTCTGTGTGATTCGGTTTAACCACCTGGAGTTTTAGCTATGTCGACTGCAGGGATAATCAAAGTCTCCGCTGCGTGCCCCGTCTTCGATGGCACTGAATATCCCTACTGGAAAAACAAGATGCATATGCATCTTGAAACCATTGATGTCGATCTGTGGTATGTCGTCAAGAACGGCTTTCCCAAGACTGGTGAAAGTGTCACTCCTACTGATGTCAAGAAGTTCATTCAACTCGATTCCACTGCGAAGAACATCATCTGTGGTCATCTGACCAAAGGGCAGTATGGCCGTGTGAGTGCTTTGGAAACGTCAAAGCTAGTCTGGGACTGGCTCTCCAAGGTCAATGAAGGGGTTTCAACTCAGAGAGATCAAAGAATCAGTGTTCTACGCAACCTCTTCAACCGCTTCAAGAGAAATGACAATGAGAATGTCTAGCTCATGTTTGAACGCCTCACTGACATCAGAAATGAGCTTCAGGCTCTCGGCGCCACTTTGATCACCAAGCATGAAATTGTCAAGACGCTTCTGAGATCTCTTGACAGCTCATTTGACACTCTAGCTCTTATGATTCAAGAACGCCCTGACTTCAAGACACTCGATCCATCTGACATACTTGAGAGGCTTAACACATGAGTTCCAGCTATCCGAGAAAAGAGATATCTATGGTCCCAACTATGGCCGAACTCGCGCTTTGAAGGCAAAGGCTGTTTCCTCATCTGAAGAAGAATCATTGTAGTTCCGTGAAGTCAAGACCTTGGAAAGGAGCTCGCTATGCTTGTGAAGAAGTTCCAAGTTCACTAAGAAGAAAGGCTTCAGAAAGTCTTCATGATCCAGCTCAAGAAATGATGAAGCTTCTTCCCATGACCACAAGAAGAGAACCTGTCACAAGTGCAAGAAACCTGGTCACT
Source organism: Aegilops bicornis (assembly GCA_021605145.1). Classification (NCBI taxonomy): domain Eukaryota; kingdom Viridiplantae; phylum Streptophyta; class Magnoliopsida; order Poales; family Poaceae; genus Aegilops; species Aegilops bicornis. The sequence goes on along the minus strand of CM038673.1, from coordinate 770,551,571 downwards.
ACATCTCTGAGTGTCCACAGTGGGACAATGAGAAGAAAAAGAAGAAGAGCAAGGAATATGATTCTGATGACAAGAAGAAGAATAAATACTCAAAATGTTCTTCCAAGGCAACTTCCAAGTCTTCATTACACAAGAAAAGTTCATCTGGCAAGGCTCGTGCTTTTGTTGGCAAGGAAATGGATTCAGAGGAGGAGTCTGCTTCTGAGGAGGCAGAAGTGGTGGAGTCTGAGGAGGAGTCTGACTCTGGCGTTGCAAGTCTAGCTCTGGCTTCAACCTACGTTGCCAAGTCCATCTTCAACACTGAAGACAATGTGTCCATCACCAACGATGATGCCATTGACAAGGACGACTCTGCTCCCACTTACTGCTTCATGGCACATGGTGCCAAGGTAAACTCACGCGATGCTTACTTTCAAACATCAAGTGAAGATGACTCTGATTGTGAATCAAAACCCAGCTACAAAACACTTGCTAAAATTGCAACTGAACAACAGAAAGCTATGGAACATATTCAAAAACTGTTAGACAAAAGCGATGATCTGTTGGATGCTGAAATGACCCGATCTCAGTCCTTAATTGAAGATATAAAAAATCTTCATGTTAAGTACCAAGAGCTTGAAGGTCGTCATGAATCACTCTCAACAACCCATGAAAAGCTTTCCTATGATTATCTTCAAAGGAAGCAAGATCTTGAGAAGTTGAGAGCAGCTCATGAAGATCTTCAAAAGGAAAATGAGTCACTTCGCGCTCAACAGATCAGTCCCGCTCAGGAAGGATTTGAACCACCATGTTTAAAATGTCTTGAGCGTGATAACGCTAATTCTGTTGTTGAGTGTTCTACTGCTGCTACTGTTTCAATATCTTCAACCATCGATGTGGTAACTAACCCCTCTGCGGAGGATGCCACTACTGTTGCTAATGAAAATGCTAGATTGAAGACATTGCTTGAAACATGAATGTACAAAAGCCTCAAGGGGCATCAGACACTGTTTGATGTCCTCAAAAAGCAGATCTTGAACCGAAACCCTAGGAAAGAGGGTGTTGGGTTCGAGAGGAAAATGAATGTTGATGGTTCTTACTGGAAGCCTAAGCAGTACCCCAAAACCACATGGGTTGCTGCAAAGGAGCCTTCAATGGATCCATCTACCTTATCTGGATTTACGTGTGCTAACCCAATTGCTATTGATGAATCCTTTGATGCAAACTATAAACTGTTTAAGAATCAGAATGGTGAAGTGTTTGCCAGGTATATTGGTACTAACTGCAGGAATGGACCTCCTATGAAGAAGATCTGGGTACCTAAACGGTATATTGAGAATCTTCCTGTGAATGTCATCATGACACCACCAAGGAAGAAGACAAACCCCAGACCTATGGCTTCATATGGCCCAAAGGCTTCATACAGATACAGGACTCACCTGAGTTACCCTAACGCCAATGTTTTGCAGGGAAACCATACTCAGTCTTATGAATATGAGCGTGTGTCTTCAAACCGCTATGTTCATAGAACTAAGAACTTTTCTACTTATTCACATGAGTATCGTTCTTCTCCTGCAAGGCTATTTGCTAGGGCTCCAAAGCCGAAATTCTCCGATGCTGCACTTAGACTCATCGCTTCTAAGCCACCCCTGAAGATGTGGGTGGTTAAGAAGAATTAACTTTCTTTTGCAGGGAAGGGTCTCCAGCCGGAAATCAAAGGTGCCCGATGCTATTGCTGGGGACCTAAAACACAATATGGGACGCAAGATAAAATGCCCAAATGGTCTTACTATGTATTTCATTTCTGAATCGCTTGCCAGTCATACTATCAGTCCTAACCTAGATCTGATCTTTGATAATCCTCTTGTGCGTCAAATGTTTATGCTTCACAATACTCTCTGTGAAGCCTATCCTCCTAACTGCACTGTAGGGTACGAGACCTCGTGCTTCAGAATGGATTATGGACAGCGGATGCACTAACCACATGACTGGTGATCGAAGTCTTCTCATGGACTCAACCTTACGTCCATGTGATAAAAGTCACATCACATTCGCTGACACTGGTAAAAGCAAGGTATTGGGCCTAGGTAGAGTTGCAATCTCAAGGGATCAGCACATGGACAAAGTGATGCTTGTTGAATCCCTTGGTTTCAACTTAATGTCCGTCTCAATGCTTTGTGACTTAAACATGATTGTGCTATTTGGAAAATATCGTTGCCTTGTACTAATGGAATCTGACAAGTCTCTAGTCTTCGAAGGGTACATGAAAGATGATCTATACATGGTAGACTTCTCAGCAGGACCACAGATGGCCGTATGTCTTCTAGCAAAGTCTTGAGTCTTGGCTCTCGCATCGGAGGCTAGGGCATGCTGGCATGAGGAACCTACACACTCTTGCCAAGAAGAAGCACGTCATAGGCATCAAGGCGCCAAGTTCAAGAAAGATCATCCGTGGAGCTTGTGAAGCTGGGAAGATGACAAGGGCCAAGCATCCCTCGAAGACAATCATGACTACAGCTCGACCTTTTGAGTTGCTCCACATGGACTTGTTTGGTCCCACTCACTACTCTTCTCTCACTGCAACTGCTTGTCTCTATGGGTTCGTTTTTGTTGATGACTACTCAAGATACACTTGGGTGCACATAATTCTCTTCAAGACTGGTGTGCAGGATGTCTTCAGACGCTTCGCCAACCGCGCCATGAACAACTATGGCATAAAGATCAAGCACATTAGGAGTGACAACGGCACAGAATTCAAGAACACAAGCCTCGACCTTTATCTTGACACCTTAGGCATCACTCATGAGTTTTCTGCTCCTTACACACCTCAGCAGAATGGCATCATGGAGCGCAAGAACAGAACCCTTATTGAGATGGCTCGGACGATGCTTGACGAATACAAGACTCCAAGAAAATTCTGGCCTGAAGCCATAGATACTGCATGCCATGTCATCAACCGTGTGTATCTTCACAAGCTTCTGAAGAAAACATCCTATGAGCTTCTAATTGGTAAGAAGCCAAACGTAAGCTACTTCAGAGTATTTGGTGCTAGGTGCTGGATCAAGGATCCACATCACACTTCAAAATTTGCACCGAAAGCACATGAGGGTTTTCTGCTTGGTTATGGAAAGGACTCGCACTCCTACAGTATTCAACCTCTTTCACTACAAAGTGGTTGAAACTGTGGATGTCTTGATTCGATGAAACTAACGGCTTGCAAAGAGAGCACCGCCAAATGTGCTAGATGGTGTACCTGCCAAAGGAATCAATCAAGCTAATGGGATCAGGAGAGATCATACCATCGAGGCCCTTCGAAGAGGAATTTATCATTTCTACACCGATCAACTCAAGACATTGCTCAGCCTGAAGACAATCCTCCAAATGATGACAATGATCAGCAGGAGCAAAATCTTCGTCCAGTTCATCCTCGTGTTGCTAATAAAGTTCAGATTGAGAAGATAATTTATAGCATCAATGCACCTGGTCCACTCACTCGTTCAAGAGCAACACAGTTAGCAAATTTCTGTGGGCACTTTGCATTTTTCTCAATCTCTGAACCCAAGAAAGTTGTCAAGCCTTCATGGAACCTGAATGGATTCAAGCTATGCAAGACGAGCTTCAACAGTTTGAGCTAAACAATGTGTGGGAATTAGTCAAGCGTCCTGATCCTCGCAAGCACAACATAGTAGGCACAAAATGGATATATCGCAACAAACAAGACGAGCATGGTCAAGTAGTCAGAAACAAAGCACGGCTCGTTGCTCAAGGATACACACAGTTTGAAGGAATTGACTTCGATGAAACATTTGCTCCAGTGGCTAGGCTTGAAGCCAGTCGCATACTGCTAGCTTACGCAAATCATCATAACATCCTTCTGTATCAAATGGATTTGAAGAGTGCCTTTCTCAATGGAAAAATTGAAGAAGAAGTGTATGTTGCACAACCGCCTGGCTTTGAAGACCCAAAGCATCCTGATATGGTATACAAGCTCAATAAGGCACTGTATGGCCTCAAACAAGCCCCTCTTGCTTGGTATGACACACTCAAAGACTTCCTGAAGAGCAAAGGCTTCAAACCTGGTTCTCTAGATCCCACTCTCTTCAAGAAGACATATGATGGTGAACTGTTTGTGTGCCAAATCTATGTGGATGACATTATCTTCGGTTGCACCAACAAGAAATACAGTGATGAATTTGGTCACATGATGCAAGAACAATATCAAATGTCCATGATGGGAGAGCTGAAGTTCTTTCTCGATCTTCAAATCCGTCAGCAACGCAATGACATCTTCATATCTCAAGAAAAATATCTCAAAGATTGCCTGAAGAAGTTTGGAATGCAAGACTGCAAAGGATACACGATGCCAATGCCAACCAAAAGTCATCTAAGCCCCGACGCCAATGGTAAAGATTTCGATCAAAAGGTATACCGCTCCATGATTGGCTCTTTACTTTAATTATGTGCATCTAGGCCAGATATCATGCTTAGTGTTTGCATGTGTGCCCAATTTCAAGCGGCACCAAAGGAGTCGCATCACTTAGCTGTGAAGCGAATTCTTCGATATTTGCCTTACACCCCAACACTAGGATTATGGTATCCAAAGGGCTCAGAGTTTGATCTGGTTGGATTTTTGGATGCTGATTATGCTGGTGACAAGGTGGATCGAAAGTCTACATCAGGCACATGTCACTTTCTGGGTCGATCTCTTGTCTGTTGGTCTTCAAAGAAGCGTAATCGTATCACTCTCAACTGCTGAATCTGAATACATTGCTGCTGGATCTTGCTGCGCTCAGCTTCTGTGGATGAAGCAAACTCTTAAGGACTATGGCATCCATCTGAAGCATGTGCCACTCTACTGCGATAATGAAAGCGCTATCAAGATTGCTAATAACCCAGTTCAGCACTCGAAGACAAAGCACATTGAAATTCGTCATCACTTCCTCAGAGATCATGTTATGAAAGAAGATATTGATATCATTCACGTCAAGACAGAAGAGCAGTTGGCTGAGATCTTCACTAAGTCCTTGGATGAGAAAAGGTTTTGCAAGTTGCAGTGTGAGCTAAATATCTTGGAATCCTCGAATGTCCTGTGATTAGGCACACATCCTAACACTTATGCATTTTGATGACTTGGATGTGCAACACACGAAGTAACGTATATCTTCAATCAATGAAGACATACACCCTAAGTGTGAAAACATTAATGTGGAAATTGACTTCAGAGCGCCACGATAATTGTGCGCCGTGTCTGGGTCTAATACTTCCTATACGGTGGGTAACGCCACCACCAATCTCAATTAATTTGTCTTCAACATTGATTTGAATTCATGATTATCTTCACTATGTTGATTTGTTCTTGACTGAGTTGTATACATATATAGTGTTATGTCCTCTACAGCATTCACTTATGGCTATGTCTTCTTGTTTGAATCTTTTGAACTAAGTGAATGTGATCGGACCCTAACCTCTCTATGTTGTCTACCTCAAAGCTCTATCTATCCAAATCATATGCATTCTGTTGACACTGTCGAATGTCTTCTCTGCGTCCTTGTCAGCAGAAGATACAGAGACAAACATTTATATCTAGTTTTAATGACATATCCTTTTGCCTGAAACCAGGAGAATTTGGAACGACCACCCCGACAATCCAGGCGCGCGTGGGAACGTGGAACAACTCTCTATGAGTTGCATGTTAGCCACGTGTCCTTCAGATGTGAATCGCCAGGGGCACCTGCGTAATTGCGCTGTGCTGTCTCTGTCCTTATAAATACCTGTCTCGTCTCGGTTAAAAATCCTTCTTCCTCCTTCGCCATCCATCCCAAACCCTAGCGTCTCCGCTAGCTCTCGACGACGCCGACGATGAAGCGCTTAGCTGCTGCAACTTCATCGGCACCGTCCTCACGCTGGGCCGCGGACCTCGTCTTCTCCGCCGTCGCTGTAGGTGTCTTCCATCGCCAAGTTAGGGCACGGGAGATCGAACTGCTCGACATCCATCTTCGCTTCGTCTAGCAGTTCTTCGTGTGGTAATAAAAGTTTACTTTTTATCGTCTTTTTGATCTGATAGATTCATCCTTTCCTAGCAAGTGGTTTCTAAATCTCCAAACATGAATCTATCTCTTTCTGCATCTCATATTCTGCCTAGTATATTCACTTATGCTTCTTTACAAGTTAGATTCCTCACTTGTACTTATTCTTGGATTTGTACAACTCTGGAACCAACTCTCATCATATAAGTGAATGTCTTCGCGTTATGAGGTCAATATCTTCAAACTGATTTATCGTCAAAATCTTCTGAGAATGCATATGACCTCTTCCCCTTCCCTCGCACCTTTAATGTCATCACAGGTACATGTCCTTGGGAGAATCCCTTGGTTCTCATAGTCCGCATTCGCTTGCAGAATTCTTGCAGAGTCACAACAACTCACCAAGCGAGTTCCCCGCTACCCAGCCGTTTGAAGCCATTACGCATCAAGCCCTTCGCTTTACACTTCATGGCTACTGAAAAGTCAGCAAGAAAGGGAGGCAGACATCTTCGTGGTAACACTTCCAAGGACCTACCTCCAGATTTGTACGAGATGTACAAAACTGACCCAGAAGAAACCTATACAGAACGCAAGAATCGAATCCAATGGATTCGAAGATATTGGGCAGGCGAATGGCTTAAATATCGCTTCATCACTGAAGAATATTGAGGGAGTCCTGGACTAGGGGGTGTCCGGATAGCCGGACTATCATCATGGCCGGACTCCAAGACTATGAAGATACAAGATTGAAGACTTCGTCCCGTGTCCGGATGGGACTTTCCTTGGCGTGGAATGCAAGCTTGGCGATACGGATATGTAGATCTCCTACCATTGTAACCAACTCTGTGTAACCCTAACCTATGCGGTGTCTATATAAACCGGAGGGTTTTAGTCCATAGGACGAACAACAATCATACCATAGGCTAGCTTCTAGGGTTTAGCCTCTACGATCTCGTGTTAGATCTACTCTTGTACTACCCATATCATCAATATTAATCAAGCAGGAGTAGGGTATTACCTCCATCGAGAGGGCTCGAACCTGGGTAAAAACATCGTGTCCCTTGTCTCCTGTTACAATCCGCCTAGACGCACAGTTGGCACCCCCTACCCGAGATCCGCCGGTTTTGACACCGACATTTGTGCTTTCATTGAGAGTTCCTCTGTCGCCACCGATAGGCCCGATGGCTCCTTCGATCATCAACAACGACGCGGTCCGGAGAGACTTTTCTCCCGGACAGATCTTCAGATTCGGGCGGCTTTGCTGCGGCCAATTCGCTGGCCATCCGGAGCAGATCAAAAGCTACGCCACAGCCATCGTGTCGATTCGGAAGTTTGAACTATACGGCCGATATCCGCGGAGACTTGATCTTCGACGGATTCGAGCCGGCCGCAACAAGCGTGCCGCCTTTGTCTCGATGGGCATGATCTAGCTCGCAGCCAAACAAAGGCTCGGAGGCCGCACCAAAGATCCGCTCCGACCCTCAATCCAGAGCCGGATTCCCCGATCGAGGATGAGTGGTTGGACACCGCCTCGGGGGCTACGATCTCTACGGCGATTTAGCCGAACTCTATCCCTGTCCCCTGCGAAGACCGTGACTCCAAGGTGCCGGACTCCCCTCCGGACTCCGAACCCTCCGCGCCCCTACCAATCGAATCCGATTGGGCGCCGGTCATGGAGTTCACCGCCGCGGACATCTTGCAGCACTCGCCCTTTGGCGACATCCTGAATTCACTAAAGTCTCTCTCTTTATCCGGAGAGCCATGGCCGGAATACGGTCAGGAAGGTTGGGATGCGGACGACGAAGAAATTCAACGCCCACCCACCACCCACTTTCAGAGCCACCGCCGAAAGCTTACACGGCGTGCTCGATTTCGACTCTGAAGACATCGACGGTATGGACGACGATGTAGGAGACAACAATGAACCAGCACCTACAGGATGCTGGACAACCAACTCATCTCATGATGTATACATGGTGGATACACCTAAAGGAAATGAAGACAAGGAACAACGGGATGCTACGAAGGATAAATCCCTCGAAAAGAAGTCAAAACGGCAACGTAAACGCCGAACTAAGTCCCGCCTCAACAGAGACCCAGCCATAGAGCAGGGCGAACCGGTGGACAACGAACATGCTATTGAGCAATCGTCCGAACAAGACAACTTGGATAAACAACCCGTCCCCGGCGAAGACAACAGTCCGGACGATCTCACGCCGGACAAATTGTTGGAGCAAAATAACCTCCAGAAAAGGCTCGTTGCCACTGCGCGTAGCCTGAAAAAGCAGAAGCGGAAGCTCAAAACAGCGGAAGATGCACTCAGGATCAGATGGAGCAAAGTATTCAACACCGCAGACAAATACGGCGACAGTCACCGAACAAAGAGCTACCCAAAAAGAAAGCTACTGCCCGAATTTGACGAGGAGGCCTTAGAGCCCCCACAATCAAAAAGTAAGAAGGCCACTCGGTCGGATGGACGACCCCACGACAAAAAGAGAGCGGCAAATGGTGCCGCACACAAGCTAGTATGCGATCCGCATAAGGATTCACAGCAAAAGGATGGCCCGGTTAGGTCTATCTATGGGCCAAGAAAGCAAGCTCTTCAAAGCAATGCAACACGCCAAAAATCCAAACATCACGGCACACCCAAATATAGGGGCGCCGCACATCCCTTATGTTTCACCGATGAGGTGCTTTGGATCATGAATTTCCAAAGTGATTCAAACCCGTAAACATAGAGGCATACGACGGAACAATGCACTCGAGTCTGGATTGAGGACTACATCCTCCACATACACATGGCTAGAGGAGATGATCTCCACGCCATAAAATACTTACCCCTAAAACTCAAAGGGCCAGCTCGGCATTGGCTTAAAAGCCTCCCGGAAAATACCATTGGAAGCTGGGAAGAGCTCGAGGATGCGTTTCGGGCAAATTTTCAGGGGACCTATGTCCGCCCTCCGGATGCATTTATCTAAGTCACATAACTCAACAACCCGGAGAATCAGCCCGAAATTGGAACAGGTTCCTTACTAAAAGAACCAAATAGTCGACTATCCGGACGCCAAGCCTTAGCAGCTTTCAAACACAACGTCCGAGACGAATGGCTCGCCAGACACCTCAGCCAAGAAAAGCCAAGAACAATGGCTGCATTAACAAGCCTCATGACCCGCTTTTGCGCGGGAGAGGATAGCTGGCTAGCAAGATGCAGCACCAGCGACCCAAGTACATCCGAAGTCAGGGATGGAAACGGGAAACCACGACGCAACAAGGACCAGCGCCGGATTAAAAGGAACGGTCCAAAGAGCGCGACAGTCAACGCTGGATTCAAAAGCTCACGGCAGAACAATAAAAAACTGCCACTTAAGGACAATAGCGATGAGCTATCCAACTTACACAAAATCTTGGACAAGATATGTCAAATCCACAGTACTCCCGGGAGGCCTGCAAACCATACCCACAGAGATTGTTGGGTCTTCAAACAGTCCGGCAGACTCAACGCCGAACACAAGGGGCTCGACACACCAAGTGAAGATGACGACGAGCACCACAAGCAGAGCCCCGGGAAACAAAAGAACTTCCCACAAGAGGTTAAAACAGTAAGCTCACTTCACGTGATCAAAGGGAAAAACAGAGCGACGCCCACTAAAATGCGCGCCGTACACTGATTGTCAAAAACAATCACCTTCGACCATCAGGACTATTCTGAAAGTATCCGGAACGCAGGATGGACTGCCTTGATATTGGATCCTATAATCGACGGATTCCAATTTACACAAGTCCTCATGGATGGCGACAGTGACATAAACCTGATATATCAGGACACAATCCGCAGGATGGGGATAGACCCAACCAAAATTCGCCGTAGTAACACCTCCTTTAAAGGAGTAATGCCAGGCCCACATGCCCATTGTACGGGCTCCATACTGCTAGAAGTTGTATTCGGTTCATCGGACAACTTCCGTCGTGAAAGGTTAAACTTCCATGTCGCCCCGTTCAACAGTAGCCATCAAGCACTATTGGGACGCGAAGCTTTCGCCCACTTTAACGCAATACCGCACTATGCATCTCTCACACTTAAAATGCCCGGTCCACGCGGCATAATCTCATTAAAAGGGAGTATTAAGTGTTACTTGAGCACGGAGGAACGTGAGACTACCTTGACAGCCCCACACCTATCCGGCTCCGCTAGTCAAAGAACCTGAATTGCTCACTCAAACCGCGGACACGGCTAGACGATTCTGGCGCCTACCAGCGGCATACCCCCATACAAGGGGCTGCATGCATGTATCACAAGAGACAATAAAGCTCAATCTTATTCACTTATTTGAATTGTACTCTGTTTATTTAATATACCGTACATCTTTCGCACGATCTTTTTTCTTTTTTAAACTAAGTTCCTCTCTTTTACAGATGAACAACGTGCTACACCGGTCCAGGATACGGCACAACGGAGACACAGGCGCAGCCGCAAGAGGGACCCGTTGCAAGGATTCTTTTCAGATTAAGACCTGCGTAAACCTTTTTACTGTCTCTTGTTGATATACATCCCCGGTTTCTTACTATAACCGAGGAGGAGGCTGGCGTTTTGGCATTGGCCGCACGAACTTTTGCGCTGCACTGGACACCAGGGGCTTAGGGCATTATTCTGCCCGCTTTTATAAAGACCGAATACCTTAGGGAGTATTCGCGTCTCGAGTTAGGCCTTATATGCATCAGCTCCAAATCATGTCTTTGGTCAAATGTTGGGTTTGCCCGGCTCCTGTGTTTTGCTGCCTTACGTTCCGTTCTATCGGCTAACGCGGCACCTGGAGAACTACTGCGATTGTGCCCCGGTTCGGCCGAGCGAGCACCTCAGTAGAGAAAGCCGAAAACTGACTGCCATGATATAGCGAGAGACTGGTCAACCACTCGATGACTAATCGGAATGTTTAGAATTCCTCCGCATTAACGAAGGACCGGTTTTCGGTCAGCGACACGCACTCGACCGGGAGAGTGTGGCGCCCTGTGGGCTATATAGTAGCCCCACCCTCGAACTCCTATGGCTAAGTGAAAGTGATAAAGCATTATAGTCCGGTTGCCTAGTTTGCTATGCTACCACCTCCTTAACAGGACCAAGACGTTGGATTAAGTGTGAAAAAGCGCCTTCTTTGCAAACACCCCGCACTATGTGGGTGGGGCTGAAGCCAAGGACTGCCATCTTTCGTGTTATATATACATATACATAAATGGCATACAGGGAGTAGTTTACTACTTGAACGCACAAGTATAAAAAGCTCTTATATCATATTGAAACATTGTTTTCACAAATCATACATGTCATTTAAACATAAGATCCTTCGAGCACTGTGTCTCTATTAAACGAGCGCCCGGCAGGACTTCCTCAAAGTAGTGCTCGGCAGGTACTCGGCTTCCGTCCGAATCTTGGGATGCAATGTCGGTGGCCTTCATATCTGCCCAGTATGTCTTGACACGGGCCAGAGCCATCCGCGCTCCCTCAATACACGTCGACCGCTTTATTGCGTCGATACGCGGTACCGCACCAAGGAACTGCTGCACTAAACCAAAATAACTCTTCGGCCGGGTCCGCCCGCCACAATCGAAGTCATGACATGCTTCATGGCAAGTCCGGATAGTCGATTCAGCTCGGCCCATTCGGCTAGCCGATCGGTCAACGGAAGGAGATGCTCCAGACTATGGAATTGCGACCAATATAGCTCTTCCCTTCTGTGCCCCTTCTGGCCCCGGAAATGCTCAGTCGCGTCCGCAGCGCTCGCCGCTAAGTCCATATAAGCATCCTCCGAACTCCACAACTTGTCCAATTGAGCATACTTTGGATCCGTATATTTCCTCCGCAGTAAACGGTTTTCCACCGCAATTGCCCCGCCCGACTCAGGTCCTCCTTGGCAGCTCTCAAAGCCGAACGGGCACCCTTGGATTCGGCGGCGGCCTTTCGTAGGCCCTCTTGCTCCGCTTGACGTTCTTTTTCAAGAACCTCGCAGCGATCGGCAGTATTCTTCAATTTTCTGGCCATATCGGCCATTTCCTCTTTGCTTCGGCAGTGAGCAGCCTATTCGGCTTTTAGCTCTTCGGCCGCCCTTAAAGCGGCCGCATTACTATTTCTGGCTTGCTCTTTTGCTCGGGCGAGTTCTGCCCGCAGCTCTTCCACAGCAGAGGCACCATCTGCATTAAGCATACAAATAGTAAGACACGGGCATCAAGCTCCCTTACCAGATGTCCGCTTAGAAGTCACATACCTTGTGACTCGTCAAACCGTTTATTGACCAGCGCGATGTCCGCATCCGCCTCGTCAAGTTGCCTCTTTAGTTCGGCATATTCATCAGTCCGGATGGCCACCGGACGCCCCGCCACCTGTTTAGGAGCGGCGATATGTTATAACTGAGATTTTGATCCTCGGCACGCTGTCAATTTTGACAACATACCGAGTCTCAGAGGCTACTCTCTATACAGGGTGCATTCTATATGCATAACTGTCAGAAGGTACATCATTTTTTGCGTACCTCGAACCCCGTCAGTAAGCTTTTGACGGCTTCATGCAATCCGCTCTCCGTGGATGCAATTCTTTCAATCACCATACCCATTAGAGCACGGTGATCTTCTGAGATAGCCGCTCGCCCGAGCAGATCCTTCAGCTCCTCCGACCGCACACCACTTGGCGCCGGACCCTCCGGCCCCGCCGGACTTGGGGGAACCCTCCGCGACGACACCTCAGGGTCATCCGCCTCGCACGAGGGTGCGACAGGTGGAGGCGTTTCTCTCTCCATCATCTCCGGAAGAAGATCCCCCGAAGATGAGATCTGCTGAGCAGGGCTGAGGTTCGAACTACAAGGTACAATTTCGGTTATCTTCATAAATAAATGCAGGGATATTCCTTATTTACAAGACCCCTTCTTTTTACTTACAGCTCGCTGGAGGGCTGATCCCCTTGGGGAAATAGTGCGGCTGGGTTACTTCCCAGCACCGGACTCTCTGACGAAGATTCCTTTCCCCTCTTGGAGGCCTTGACCTCCGGATCTTCTGAAGCGGTCCTCTTCTCTCCTCGGAGGGTGGGGCTTTTAATCCCTCCTTCCCTAATAGCCTCCTTCGTGGAGGCTGTTGCTTCTCCGCTCCCCCCTTCGCCTTCTTCAAAAGGCACGGCCTTCAACATCTTGGTCAGCATGGGATCCGGCGTGGTCTCAGGGAGGGGAGCCGGACACCTTATCAACTTTGCCTTGGCTATCCACTCCTGTTCAATAAACGGCTCCTTTAAAGGGCATGCATATAACCAATGAATAAACAGCTTGTCAGGTTACAGGACTACTTACTTGAGTATCTGGGCGATTGCAGCTTAGTCCTGCGTCCTCAGTCAAGTCCGGACACTTCTCTCGTGATCCGAAGAACAGTTTATACATCTCCACGGGCGTCGTGCCCATAAAATTTTGGAGAGGTCATGGTCCCTCCGGATTAAATTCCCACAGGCGAAGGGGGCGGCGTTTGCAGGGCTGAAGGCGCTGGATCAACATAACCTGCGCTGCCGCAACTATATTGATCTCTCTCTCTCTTGGAGGTCTCAAATACGGCCCTGCAGCAAAGGAACGTCCTCGGACGGCCCCCAGTCGAGCCCCTTGTCGACCCATGACGCCAGCCGCTGTGGTGGACCTGAGCGGAAGGCAGGGAGCACCACCCATTTGGTGCCCCTGGTAGCGGTGATATAAAACCACTTCCGTTGCCACAAACCAAGCTCCTCTTGAAAAGAGCCCTTGGGCTACGAAGCATCAACACATTTGCTTATGACCGCCCCTCCGCACTCTGCCTGCTGCCCCTCGATCATCTTTGGTTACACCTTGAAGGTCTTGAGCCACAATCCAAAGTGAGGGGTAATATGGAGGAAGGCCTCACATACGACAATGAATGACGATATATGGAGGATGGACTCCGGATTCAAGTCATGGAAATCCAGCCCATAATAAAACATGAGCCCCCGCACAAAGGGATCCGTCGAGAAGCCTAAACCCTGAAGGAAGTGAGACACGAACACCACGTTCTCGCCGGGCTCGGGATGGGAGTGACCTGCCCTGGAGCAGGCAGCCTATCGAAATCTCGCCGGTTAGATACCTGGCGTCTCGCAACTTTAGCACGTCTTCTTCTGTGACAGAAGAAGCCATCCACCGGCCACGTTGGTCGGAGCCGGACATCATCGAAGGTCCGAAGCGCCTAGATCTGAAGCTTTGGGTGTTGGAACTCGAAGCGCGAGGCGAACTCGATGGAGGGTGTAAAAAGAAAGAGGGCCTTGGTCTCGTTATAAAGAGGTTGAATACCAAGAGCCCTCCCCGTGGCCGATTAGGACTCGCCTTTGATAGAGGAGGCGTGCCAACGGGCACGGTTGGGTTACCCACGTCCGTATTGATGAGAATCCCGGAATAAGGGGGGCACGATCTATGCTTTGATAAGGAGTGCCAGGGAAACCGCCTCGCTAAACGCCCTGAGGTGGAACGGTAAAAAATGATTCATATAAAGGCCTGGCTGTGGTGTGATGTCACGCCGCGGAATGCGTCAGCAGATCTGTGCAACAATTATTCTCTCTACGGTGTTATGTGGAACTTGTTTTGCAGAGCCGGACACTATCCTTGTATTCAAAACCTTCTATGAAGTATTCGGAGGAGGAACCCGCCTTGCAATGCTGAAGACAATATGCGCGCCGGACTAGTCGTCATTGAAGCCTGGTTCAAGGGCTACTGAGGGAGTCCTGGACTAGCGGGTGTCCGGATAGCCGGACTATCATCACGGCCGGACTCCAAGACTATGAAGACACAAGATTGAAGACTTCGTCCCGTGTCCGGATGGGACTTTCCTTGGCGTGGAAGGCAAGCTTGGCGATACGGATATGTAGATCTCCTACCATTGTAACCGACTGTGTAACCCTAACCTATCCGGTGTCTATATAAACCGGAGGGTTTTAGTCCGTGGGGACTAACAACAATCATACCATAGGCTAGCTTCTAGGGTTTAGCCTCTACGATCTCGTGGTAGATCTACTCTTGTACTACGCATATCATCAATATTAATCAAGCAGGAGTAGGGTATTACCTCCATCGAGAGGGCCCGAACCTGGGTAAAAACATCATGTCCCTTGTCTCCGGTTACCATCCGCCTAGACGCACAGTTCGGCACCCCCTACCCGAGATCCGCCGGTTTTGACACCGACAAATATGCTTAGAAAAATGCCAACAAGGCACCCTCGGGTGATATTCTGTACAAAAATATTTCCACCCAGGACTCAGGCTGTAGCTATTGAGCAAGGCTTCTATCCGTGCATGGTGCGCGGACCACAGCCTGAAAATGCTGATCCTTCTTCAATGCTCTGGTGTCGTGAAGACAATCTTTTCAAGAGGAATTACCAGTTCGCCAAAGACTCAGCTGCAAAGAACAAGAAGGATTTAGGGCTTGACTGTTGGGGAACGTTGCAGAAAATAAAAAAATTTCCTACGGTTTCACCAAGAACCATCTATGAGTTCATCTAAGCAACGAGTCATGGGAGAGAGATTGCATCTACATACCACTTGTAGATCGCGTGCGGAAGCGTTCACTAGAACGTGGATGATGGAGTCGTACTCGCCGTGATCCAAATCACCGATGACCGAGTGCCGAACGGACAGCACCTCCGCGTTCAACACACGTACGGAACGGACGGTGTCTCCTCCTTCTTGATCCAGCAAGGGGGAAGGAGAGGTTGAGGAAGAAGGCTCCAACAGCAGCACGACGGCGTGGTGGTGATGGTGTGACAGTTCTCCGGCAGGGCTTCGCCAAGCACACGCGGAGGAGGAGAGGTGTTGGGGAGGGGAGGGACTGCGCCTTGAAGTGTGTTGCAGCCCTCCCCTTGCCCCTCTATTTATAGGGGAAGGGAGAAGGGGGGGGGGCGGCCCCTCTAGATGGGATCTAGAGGGGGGCGGCGGCCAAGGGGAGGGGGCTTGCCCCCCAAGCAAAGCCCCCCCCCCCGCCGGGTTTCCCCCAACCCGAGGCGCATGGGCCCTAGGGGGGAGTGGCGCCCCAGCCCACTTTGGGCTGGATCCCTTCCTCATACAGCCCATAAGGCCCTCCGGGAGAGGTGGCCCCTCCCGGTGGACCCCCGGAACCCCTCCGGTGGCCCCCTGGAACCCCTCCGGTGGCCCCGGTACAATACCGATATGCCCCCGAACCTTTCCGGTGACCGTATGATGACTTCACATATATAAATATTTACCTCCGGACTATTCCGGAACTCCTCGTGACGTCCGGGATCTCATCCGGGACTCCGAACAACATTCGGTAATCACATACAAGTCTTCCTAATAACCCTAGCGTCACCGAACATTAAGTGTGTAGACCCTACGGGTTCGGGAGACATGTAGACATGACCGAGACTGCTCTCCGGTCAATAACCAACAGCGGGATCTGGATACCCATGTTGGCTCCCACATACTCCTCGATGATCTCATCGGATGAACCACGATGTCGAGGATTCAAGCAACCCCGTATACTATTCCCTTTGTCAGACGGTATGTTACTTGCCCGAGACTCGATCGTCGGTATCCCAATACCTCGTTCAGTCTCGTTTCCGGCAAGTCACTTTACTCGTACCGTAATGCATGATCCCGTGACCAGACACTTGGTCACTTTGAGCTCATTATGATGATGCACTACCGAGTGGGCCAGTGATACCTCTCCGTTACACGGAGTGACAAATCCCAGTCTCGATCCGTGTCAACCCAAAAGACACTTTCGGAGATACCTGTAGTGTACCTTTACAGTCACCCAGTTAGGTTGTGACGTTTGGTACACCCAAAGCACTCCTACGGTATCCGGGAGTTACACTATCTCATGGTCTAAGGAAGAGATACTTGACATTGGAAAAGCTCTAGCAAAACGAACTACACGATCTTGTGCTATGCTTAGGATTGGGTCTTGTCCATCACATCATTCTCCTAATGATGTGATCCCACTATCAATGACATCCAATGTCCATAGTCAGGAAACCATGACTATCTATTGATTAACGAGCTAGTCAACTAGAGGCTCACTAGGGACATATTGTGGTCTATGTATTCACACGTGTATTACGATTTCCGGATAATACAATTATAGCATGAATAAAAGACAATTATCATGAACAAGGAAATATAATAATAATCCTTTTATTATTGCCACTAGGGCATATTCCAACAGTCTCCCACTTGCACTAGAGTCAATAATCTAGTTACATCGTGATGAATCGAACACCCATAGAGTTCTGGTGTTGATCATGTTTTGCTTTCATGGAAGAGGTTTAGTCAACGGATCTGCGACATTCAGATCCGTATGCACTTTGCAAATTTCTATGTCTCCATCTTGAACATTTTCACAAATGGAGTTGAAGCGGCGCTTGATGTGCCTGGTCTTCTTGTGAAACCTGGGCTCCTTGGCAAGTGCAATAGCTCCAAGTGTTGTCACCGAAGAGTTTGATCGGCCCGACGCATTGGGTATGACTCCTAGGTCGGTGATGAACTCCTTCACCCATATTGCTTCATGTGCTGCCTCCGAGGCTGCCATGTACTCCGCTTCACATGTAGATCCCGCCATGACGCTTCGCTTGCGGCACCAGCCATCGCTCCACCATTCAACATATACACGTATCCGGTTTGTGACTTAGAGTCATCCAGATCTGTGTCGAAGCTAGCATCGACGTAACCCTTTCTGACGAGCTCTTCGTCACTTCCATAAACGAGAAACATGTCCTTTGTCCTTTTCGTGTACTTCAGGATATTCTTGACCGTTGTCCGGTGTTCCTTGCGGGATTACTTTGGTACCTTCCTACCAAACTTACGGCAAGGTTTACATCAGGTCCGTACACAGCATGGCATACATAATAGATCCTATGGCCGAGGCATAGGGGATGACGCTCATCTCTTCTTTATCTTTTGTCGTGGTGGGACATTGAGCCGAGCTCAATCTCACACCTTGCTGACAGGCAAGAACCCTTTCTTGGACTGATCCATTTTGAACTTCTTCAAAATCTTATCAAGGTATGTGCTTTGTGAAAGACCTATGAGGCGTCTCGATCTATCCCTATAGATCTTGATGCCTAATATGTAAGCAGCTTCTCCAAGGTCCTTCATTGAAAAACTTTTATTCAAGTAGGCCTTAATGCTGTCCAAGAGTTCTATATCATTTCCCATCAAAAGTATGTCATCTACATATAATATGAGAAATGCCACGAGCTCCCACTCACTTTCTTTTAAACGCAGGCTTCTCCATAAGTCTGCATAAACCCAAACGCTTTGATCATCTCATCAAAGCGAATGTTCCAACTCCGAGATGCTTGCACCAGCCCATAAATGGACCGTTGGAGCTTGCATACTTTGTTAGCATTCTTAGGATCGACAAAACCTTCCGGCTGCATCATATACAGCTCTTCCTTAAGATAACCGTTAAGGAACGCTGTTTTGACGTCCATCTGCCATATCTCATAATCATAGTACGCGGCAATTGCTAACATGATTCGGACGGACTTAAGCTTCGCTACGGGAGAGAAAGTCTCATCGTAGTCAATTCCTTGAACTTGCCGATAACCCTTAGCGACAAGTCGAGCTTTATAGATGGTGACATTACCATCTGCGTCCGTCTTCTTCTTAAAGATCCATTTATTTTCTATCGCTCGCCAATCATCGGGCAAGTCTGTCAAAGTCCATACTTTGTTTTCATACATGGATCCTATCTCGGATTGCATGGCTTCAAGCCATTTGTTGGAATCTGGGCCGCTATCGCTTCTTCATAGTTCAAGGTTCACCGTTGTCTAACAACATGATTTCTGGACAGGGTTGCCGTACCACTGCAGTGCGGAACGCGTGTCCTAGTGGACCTACAAAGTTCAGTAGCAACTTGATCCGAAGTACCTTGATCATCATCATTAATTTCCTCTCCGGTTGGTGTAGGCACCACAGGAACATTTTCTGAGCTGCACTACTTTCCGGTTCAAGAGGTAGTACTTCATCGAGTTCTACTTTCCTCCCACTTACTCCTTTCGAGAGAAACTCTTTTTCCGTAAAGGATCCGTTCTTGGCAACAAAGATCTTGCCTTCGGATCTAAGGTAGAAGGTATACCCAATGTTTTCCTTAGGGTATCCTATGAAGACGCATTTTTCCGATTTGGGTTCGAGCTTTTCAGGTTGAAGTTTCTTGACATAAGCATCAGATCCCCAAACTTTTAGAAACGACAGCTTAGGTTTCTTCCCAAACCATAATTCATACGGTGTCGTCTCAACGGATTTAGACGGTGCCCTATTTAAAGTGAATGTAGCTGTCTCTAGAGCGTATCCCCAAAATGATAGCGGTAAATCTGTAAGAGACATCATAGATCGCACCATATCCAATAGAGTGCGATTACGACGCTCGGACACACCATTACGCTGAGGTGTTCCAGCGGCGTGAGTTGTGAAATGATTCCACATTTCCTTAAGTGTGTACCAAATTCGTGACTTAAATATTCTCCTCCACGATCTGATCGTAAGAACTTTATTTTTCGGTCACGTTGATTCTCTACCTCATTCTGAAATTCCTTGAACTTTTCAAAGGTCTCAGACTTGTGTTTTATCAAGTAGACATACCCATATCTACTTAAGTCATCTGTGAGAGTGAGAACATAACGATATCCTCCGCGGGCCTCAACGCTCATTGGACCGCACACATCGGTATGTATGATTTCCAATAAGTTGGTTGCTCGCTCCATTGTCCCGGAAAATGGAGTCTTGGTCATTTTGCCCATGAGGCATGGTTCGCATGTGTCAAATGATTCATAATCGAGAGACTCTAAAAGTCCATCAGAATGGAGCTTCTTCATGCGCTTTACACCAATGTGACCAAGGCGGCGGTGCCACAAGTATGTGGGACTATCGTTATCAACTTTACATCTTTTGGTATTCACACTATGAACATGTGTAATATTACGTTCGAGATTCATTAAGAATAAACAATTGACTATTGGAGCATGACCATAAAACATATCTCTCATATAAATAGAACAACCATTATTCTCGGATTTAAATGAGTAGCCATCTCGCATTAAACGAGATCCTGATACAATGTTCATGCTCAAACTTGGCACTAAATAACAATTATTGATGTTTAAAACTAATCCCGTAGGTAAATGTAGAGGTAGCGTGCGACGGTGATCACATCGACCTTGGAACCATTCCCCGACGCCAAGATCGTCACCTTGTCCTTTGCCGGTCTCTGTTTATTCCGCAGCTCCTGCTGTGAGTTACAAATATGAGAAAGCGGCACCGGTATCAAATACCCGGGAGTTACTACGAGTAATCGGTAAGGTACACATCAATTACATGTTTATCAAATATAAGTTTAGTGTTGCCGGCCTTCTTGTCCGCTAAGTATTTGGGGCAGTTCCGCTTCCAGTGGCCCTTCCCTTTGCAATAAAAGCACTCTGTCTCAGGCTTGGGTCCATTCTTTGACATCTTCCCGGCAACTTGCTTACCGGGCGCGGCAACATTCTTGCCGTCCTTCTTGAAGTTCTTCTTACCCTTGCCCTTCTTGAACTTAGTGGTTTTATTGACCATCAACACTTGATGTTCTTTCTTGATTTCAACCTCTGCTGACTTCAGCATTGAGAATACTTCAGGAATGGTCTTCACCATCCCCTGCATATTGTAGTTCATCACAAAGCTCTTGTAGCTTGGTGGGAGCGATCAAGGATTCTGTCAATGACCGCCTCGTCCGGGAGGTTAATGTCCAGTGGGACAGCGGTTGTGCAACCCAGACATTTTGAGTATGTGCTCACCGACAGTAACTGTTTTCCTCCATCTTACAACAATAGAACTTGTCGGAGACTTCATATCTCTCGACCGGGCATGAGCTTGGAAAACTAGTTTCAGCTCCTCGAACATCTCATATGCTCCGTGTTGCTCAAAACGCTTTTGGATCCCCGGTTCTAAGCTGTAAAGCATGCCGCCTGTAACGAGGGAGTAATCATCAAGACGAGACTGCCAAGCATTCATAATGTCTTGGTTCTCTCGACGGTGCATCACCTAGCGGTCCTTCTAGGACATATTGTTTCTGGCAGCTATGAGGATGATCCTCGTGTTCCGGACCCAGTCCGTATAGTTGCTGCCATCATCTTTCAGCTTGGTTTTCTCTAGGAACGTTGAAGTTCATGTTGACATGAGCATTGGCCATTTGATCTACAAGACATATTTGCAAAGGTTTTAGACTAAGTTCATGATAATTAAGTTCATCTAATCAAATTATTTTAATGAACTCCCACCAGATTAGACATCCCTCTAGTCATCTAAGTGTTACACGATCCGAGTCGACTAGGCCGTGTCCGATCATCACGTGAGACGGACTAGTCATCATCGGTGAACATCTCCATGTTGATCGTATCTTCCATACGACTCATGTTCGACCTTTCGGTCTCTTGTGTTCCGAGGCCATGTCTGTACATGCTAGGCTCGTCAAGTTAACCCTAAGTGTTTATGCATGTGTAAAACTGTCTTACACCCGTTGTATGTGAATGTAAGGATCTATCACACCCGATCATCACGTGGTGCTTGAAACGAACTTTAACTTTAGCAACGGCGCATACAGTTAGGAGAACACTTTCTTGAAATTATTATAAGTGATCATATTATTTACTACCGTCGTTCTAAGTAAACAAGATGCATAAAACATAATAAACATCACATGCAATTATATAAAGTAGTGACATGATATGGCCAATATCATATAGCTCCTTTGATCTTCATCCTCGGGGCTCCATGATCATCTTGTCACCGGCATGACACCATGATCTCCATCATCATGATCTCCATCATCGTGTCTTCATGAAGTTGTCACGCCAACGACTACTTCTACTTCTATGGCTAACGCGTTTAGCAATAAAGTAAAGTAATTTACATGGCGTTCTTCAATGACATGCAGGTCATACAAAAATAAAGACAACTCCTATGGCTCCTGCCGGTTGTCATACTCATCGACATGCAGGTCGTGATTCCTATTACAAGAACATGATCTCATACATCACATATATCATTCATCATTCATCACAACTTTGGCCATATCATATCACAAAACACTTGCTGCAAAAACAAGTTAGACGTCCTCTAATTGTTGTTGCAAGTTTTACGTGACTGCAATAGGGTTCTAGCAAGAACGTTTTCTTACCTACGTGAAAGGCACAACGTGATTTTGTCAACTTCTATTTACCCTTCATAAGGACCCTTTTCATCGATTCCGCTCCAACTAAAGTGGGAGAGACAGACACCCGTCAGCCACCTTATGCAACTAGTGCATGTCAGTCGGTGGAACCGGTCTCACGTAAGCGTACGTGTAAGGTTGGTCCGGGCCGCTTCATCCCGCAATACCGCTGAAGCAAGATAAGACTAGTAGCGGCAAGCAAGTTGACAAGATCTACGCCCACAACAAAATTGTGTTCTACTCGTGCAATAGAGAACTACGCATAGACCTAGCTCGTGATGCCACTGTTAGGAACGTTGCGTAAAATTAAAAATTTCCTACGGTTTCACCAAGATCCATCTATGAGTTCATCTAAGCAACGAGTCATGGGAGAGAGATTGCATCTACATACCACTTGTAGATCGCGTGCGGAAGCGTTCACTAAAACGTGGATGATGGAGTCGTACTCGCCGTGATCCAAATCACCGATGACCGAGTGCCGAACGGACAGGACCTCCGCGTTCAACACACATACGGAACGGACGACGTCTCCTCCTTCTTGATCCAGCAAGGGGGAAGGAGAGGTTGAGGAAGAAGGCTCCAACAGCAGCACGACGGCGTGGTGGTGATGGAGTGACAATTCTCCGGCAGGGCTTCGCCAAGCACACGCGGAGGAGGAAATGTGTTGGGGAGGGGAGGGACTGCGCCTTGAAGTGTGTTGCAGTCCTCCCCTTGCCCCTCTATTTATAGGGGAAGGGAGAAGGGGGGCCGGCCCCTCTAGATGGGATCTAGAGGGGGGGCGGCGGCCAAGGGAGGCTTGCCCCCAAGCAAGGGGCGCCCCCTCAGGGTTTCCCCCAACCCTAGGCGCATGGGCCCTAGGGGGAAGTGGCGCCCCAGCCCACTTTGGGCTGGATCCCTTCCTCATACAGCCCATAAGGCCCTCCGGAAGAGGTGGCCCCTCCCGGTGGACCCCCGGAACCCCTCCGGTGGCCCCGGTACAATACCGATATGCCCCCGAACCTTTCCGGTGACCGTATGATGACTTCCCATATATAAATCTTTACCTCCGGACTATTCCGGAACTCCTCGTGACGTCCGGGATCTCATCCGGGACTCCGAACAACATTCGGTAATCACATACAAGTCTTCCTAATAACCCTAGCGTCACCGAACCTTAAGTGTGTAGACCCTACGGGTTTGGGAGACATGTAGACATGACCGAGACGGCTCTCCAGTCAATAACCAACAGCGGGATCTGGATACCCATGTTGGCTCGCACATACTCCTCGATGATCTCATCGGATGAACCACGATGTCGAGGATTCAAGCAACCCCGTATACTATTCCCTTTGTCAGACGGTATGCTACTTGCCCGAGACTCGATCGTCGGTATCCCAATACCTCTTTCAGTCTCGTTACCGGCAAGTCACTTTACTCGCATCAGTAATGCATGATCCCGTGACCAGACACTTGGTCACTTTGAGCTCATTATGATGATGCACTACCGAGTGGGCCCAGTGATACCTCTCCATTACACGGAGTGACAAATCCCAGTCTCGATCCGTGTCAACCCAAAAGACACTTTCGGAGATACCTGTAGTGTACCTTTATAGTCACCTAGTTACGTTGTGGCGTTTGGTACACCCAAAGCACTCCTACGGTATCCGGGAGTTACACGATCTCATGGTCTAAGGAAGAGATACTTGACATTGGAAAAGCTCTAGCAAAACGAACTACACAATCTTGTGCTATGCTTAGGATTGGGTCTTGTCCATCACATCATTCTCCTAATGATGTGATCCCGCTTATCAATGACATCCAATGTCCATAGTCGTGAAACCATGACTATCTATTGATTAACGAGCTAGTCAACTAGAGGCTCACTAGGGACATATTGTGGTCTATGTATTCACACGTGTATTACGATTTCCGGATAATACAATTATAGCATGAATAAAAGACAATTATCATGAACAAGGAAATATAATAATAATCCTTTTATTATTGCCTCTAGCGCATATTTCCAACATTGACTTCAACCCTTGTCCTTCCTCACCTCGGGACAAAGGCACCCGTGAAGCCAATGAGAACAGGATCGGTCCCTTCTACAACCTTGCTGGCCTCATCACTCACATTGATGTTCAAGGTGCCAAAGTGGATCATTCTGATGATGATGCTGACACCGATGAAGCTCCTGCTCCTGCTCCAAAGCCGCAGAAGCAAAAGAAGACTAAAGCTTCAAAACCATCTGCTGCTCCAAAAGCTTCGAGAGTGAAGCCATTGGCAACCGCCTTCTACGCTTCCCGATAATAACTCTGAAGATCTCTCTCGCATCTCCATGAGGCGTGAGAAGTCACAGAAGACACCAGTTCAGCTACTGAGTCATGCACTGACACCTGCTGCCATCCTGAGGAATGAATCTGAAACCATTGACTTGTCTTCAGATGAAGAATTTGGTGAAGATGCTCTGGAGCAGCTGATCAAGAGCAAGCAAGAGGCGGAGATCTTCAACGATCTGCCCCTCTTTGATGTAAACATTCTGAAGAACTTCATTGATGAGTGGTTCGACAATCAAGATCTCAGCTTTGATGACCTTCAGCTTCCCATTGGCGTCAGCGTTGCTTTCCAAGGCGCCATTGCTCCTGAGCTTGCTCGCTCAACAGATAGTTGAACCGGGCGAAAGATAGAATTTGAGAAGGAACAGTTCAAGAAGCATGTAGCCAAGATGAATGTGGCTGATGTGCAAAAGTTCAAGGTGATGCTTCATGATCTCAAGGAGTCGTTTCGGAAGAAACACGAGGAAGCCAAAGGCTCAAGAGAGCGCATGAAAGCACTCGCAGACAAATGCGTTCAAGCCTACAATGAAGCTGAAAAGCGCAAGGCACTTGGCCGCCCTGGCATTGACCCCTCAATGGCTGCCAAGAAAAAGAAGTCATCTGAAGCAAACACTGAAGCACCACGGTAGGAAGAACCACGCATTGTCTTCCCTGCTAGCTTGCGCGGCTTGAAGCCCAAGGCTCCTTCAGTGGCTTCTGAATAGAAGAATACCAAGGCAGCTGAAGCCGAAGCCAGGAAGCGGAAAACCAAGCGCACCACTGATGAAGCACCACCCCCTAAGAAGAGAAAAACCAAGAAGAGAGATCGGGCTGCTCCCACAGAGCCCCTTGTTGTTGAACCCCTTGCTTTTGTTCCCCCTCCATCTGCAAACCAAGAGCATCGGATGATTGTTCATGAGCCTGCTGCCACAGAGGCTCCTGAAGCTCAAGAAGATCCAGTCGTCGGCCCCATCGCGACTGAAGACATTGTACAAGATGATGTAGTTCTTCCTCAGATCGAGCGCCCAATGGTATCATCGCATGTTCAAACAAACAGTGAGCTTATCAGTATTGGTCGTCCTTTGACGCCAATCTCAGAAGATGCATCGTGGGCTGATCGCCCCCAGCAAGCTACCCCACATCAGGACTCACCAAGTATACCCCAACCGTCATCTGTGCCCGTCATCAGCCCCATGTCCAATGATGACAACTACATGGAGACATCACCATCACCACAGGCATCGCCCGTATTCCAACGGCAACCGCCAAAGGCACGAGGCCATCCATCTCCATGACCACCATCACAGAAGAGGGCTCCAACTTGTCAAGTTCAGTGGCACGTCAAGTGTTTCCTGAAGACAATCCTTCTGTGACGGTCCCTGTGTCTGAAGCCAATGCTGCTGAAGACCCTCCGGCTGCATCAGCCGGAGCAACACAAGAAGAAGAGCGTGTCGCTACTCCCCCTATAACTCAAGAAGAAGTTCATGAAGAGAACCAGTCTATGCCAGAACCTCCAGCTACTCAAGTGGAGGGTGAAAATCCTGAGGCTGCCACCAATGACTTTCCTGAAGCCAATGACATTGTCATGGCTGAAGCCAATGTGGAGCCTACAGTGGCCAATGCACCAGTGGCCAATGAAGCCAATGAAGCCCATGAAGCAGATGAAGTCAATGCCGCACCTGACACAAATCTGCAGCCAGAAGTCAATGCCAGTGCTCCTGTTCCGCCTCCAAGGTCACATACTATCAAGCAAGCATACAACTATGGCCAGCTTGTCACTGTCAGATGGCCAATTCTGATTCTTCCACCTGCTGCTAGTCCTCAATTTGATTATCATGTCGAGCACATGCCTCAGGTTCAGAAGCCAAAGCCAAGACTGCCCAAATTTCGAGGTATTGCCACTTCACCAGGATCTTTCAATGCCAACGGCTTCATTGCACACAACACCTTCTTCGATAGCGCAAAGAACCCCTACACCAAGCCCAAGATTCTGGAGTTATCAGCAGCGCAGCTATTATTCGTGCATTCTGTACAACCAAGGCCGCATATTTCCGCATATGCGCCTTGACTCTGAAGCCATAGCTGGCCTGCCCTGCTTAGAAGAAGCTCTCGATTGCTTCAGAGAGGCTGGCTTACTGCATTTTGTCACTGATAAGGAGCACTAGAATGAAGAGTTGCTGCTTCAATTCTACGCCACCCTTCATATCAGAGGCTACTACAGGGATCCTAAGACTTGGGTACTTGAGTGGATGACAGGAAATGTCCATCATGAAGCCAAAGCATTTGATGTCATTGAGCTTACTGGCCTGCCCACTCCAGGGGATCTCTATGAGCCTGGTTGTCAGCTTCACACTGCAGCTTTGGAAAGCATCTTTCACAAATCAGAGCCCGACATGAGCCAGATGCTGTGCATGATGAAGCCATTGCCTCCAGATGCAAAATATCCTACGGAGTTCTTTGTTGAAGACCTTGAGTATCTGCCTCGCACAATCTATCACATCATAAGGCGAACTCTCTGGCCCATCAAAGGACATTCTCCAAAGGCTAAGCTAGAAGGTGCAATGAAGACATTGGTCTTCCATATTCTTCATGGCAAAAGCTTCAATGCACATGATTTCTTCATCCGCCAACTTGCTGCATCAGGATCAGACATTTTTGGCTTGAAGTTCTATGCTCCATGGATCATGCGTCTGATCAAGCTTCACACTGCTTTCAACTATTAGCCATCTGCGCGCAACCACATTGCCTTCTTGCCAGATGTCGATATGCCGGCTGAAGCCATCTATCCAGAGCCCGACAAGGAGCCACTTTATCTTCATAATGCTGATCGTCAGAGCTTCACTCAGCCCATTGAAGGTGTGTTGGCTGCCACTAGAGTCTATCCGTTGGCTGGGACTACACGTGCACCTCACCGTGCCCAAACCGAATGACAACACAATTGCTCAACGGCCTCGAAAGCGATCTCATGTTCTCAATGACCGAGAGCTTCTCGTCGGCTTGCATCAGAAACAGGATATGCATCATGATTGGCTCAAGCGCCAGATGCAGAGCATCATGACTGACGTCAATCGCATTCGCAACCTTGCAACCAAGAATGCCTTTGTCGCGCATGAAACCTGTCGACGCACATGAAAAAGGCTGACGCTTATGTGTGCTGAGGAAGATCTTCAGGACGATGGCTTCTCAAAACGATTCAAGATTGATTCCACTCCGCCCAGTAATGTTGTTCTGCGGCACACTCCATCTCTTGAAGACTCAGAGTACTCCTCTTCTGCTGCAACCGTGAATGCTCGTGCGATCGATGATCAAGATGATGCCACTTCGCCACGTCCAACACGTATCGAAACTGCTCCAAGCTCGTCTGCACCGCCAAACCTCAACACCAACCCTGCATCTTCTCCTACTCCTTCTGGGAACGAGTAGAGGCTCAATGTCTTCAACCCTTTTTGGTCCTTACTGACAAAAGGGGGAGAAGCTATGAGTTGATAGTCTTCAAGCGGGTTCGTATGGGCGGTTGCTTTATATTTTTGCCTAGTGTTTACAACTCTTGCTCTTGATACTTTTGGTTCACTGAGTTGTAACACTTAAACTCGATGGTCGTCTGCTACTTATTTCCCATTTTGTGATGCGATGATAAATTCCGCATGTGCGATGATAACTTCCGCACTTAAATCATTTTGTAGACGTCCATTTTTCATTATGCATGTCATTATCTTCGTTACATCGAATCATGCATGATGAATTATCTTCATAAGTTGAAGAGGATCTCCACAAGTAGAACCTGCCATGTGCATTTGCATTCCAAAAGCAAATTACTTATATGCACATCTTCAGGGGGAGCCTTTTGCTACTTATGAAGACAATACCTCATCCTTTACAATTTCAAATATTTATATCCCCGTTGAAAACTTCAACCAGTTTGTCATCAATCACCAAAAAGGGGGAGATTGTAAGTGCATCTAGTGCCACCCCTAGTTTGGTTTTGGAGTATT
This sequence comes from Aegilops bicornis, assembly GCA_021605145.1. NCBI lineage: Eukaryota > Viridiplantae > Streptophyta > Magnoliopsida > Poales > Poaceae > Aegilops > Aegilops bicornis. The sequence goes on along the minus strand of CM038673.1, from coordinate 770,523,062 downwards.
GACGACAAACGTGGTTGAGGGACTAATGTGTTTGTGAGAATTGCAGGATAACACAGGTAGTAGTCCCTCATTGATTCGGTTTCTTTTCTTATTTGTTGAGTCATAGGAACCACCGCACTGTTTAGTGGGATCCAAGTGAACAAAGTCAGAGTGACTGAAGTGATGCTCAACCAAAATCCTTTGTCTTTGAGCAAAGACAATGAGAGCAAATCTTATCCAGAGTCGGATAAGTCAGCTTTACTTGTAGCCCAAGTCAAGCTGTCGCGTGTGTTTGAAATATGACTGTTCTGACACGTGTCAGTTCCTTAGTGACCCAGGGTCATTTCGGACAAATCAGGTCGGGTTGCCTAGTGGCTATAAATAGCCCACCCCCCTACACCATAAATTGGTGGCTGCTCAGAGTTAGTGCACGTCGTTTGTCGTTGAGAGCAACCCACCTCCGAAGAGTTTGAGAGAGAAATCCTTGTGAGGACAAAGCCCAAACCACCCAGAGCCCAAAGAGTGTTTGGCATCACTGAAGTCTTCCGGTCCGCGTGATCTGAAGACTTGTTACACTTGAGGACTGTGAATCCTCCAGCCAGTTAGGCGTCGCGTTCTGAGCATCCAAGAGTAATTGTGGATCGCCGGTGAACGAAGTCTTTGAAGGTTTGGAAGTCTACCTTGAAGACTTACCGGAGTGATTGGGCGGGGACTGTGTGTCCTTAGCTCAAGGGGAATAAGGTGAAGACACGGTCTTCTGAGTTCAATCTCAGCCTCCCTAACCAGACGTATAGTTGTCACAGCAACTGGAACTGGTCGAACAAATACTTGTCTTCACAACACACTAGTTCTATCTCTTACTCTCCTTACTTACAGTTTGTCTTTGCGAAGTCATTGCCTGATTGCTCTGCTTGTTTGACTTCACTGTGCAACTGCTTGTTCTGATTGGATTCATACTATCTTCCATCCTGATCCTACTTCCTAGCTGCTATCAGTCATCATGCTTTAGCTTCATACTTGTTTGACTATGGTTTGTCTAGTGTACTTCATCTTCCGCTGCATGTTTATAGGTCTAGTTTTCATGTTTATCTTCGAAACTTTCATGTTTTGAAGACTTCCATAAAAATCGCCTATTCACCCCCCCCGCCTCTAGTCGATAACTAGCACTTTCATTTTCCCCTCTGCCTTGGTCACAGTGCACAAACTAACATGACTAATGCACCGGTACGGAGGGAGTACAGAGAATAATATTTGAACATTCTAAATTTACTAATTGCCTAAACTTTCTGAACTATTGGCATTTTATGAACTTGCAAATTACCAAATTGGCCGAACTTTTTTGAACTTTCTCTGTTAAATTGACTTAACTTATTTAGTTAAATTATGTTTGTAGTCTGCAAATTACCAAATTGTGTCTAAACTAAAATTTATCAAATTACTTAAAGCACACAACTGACAGCACCAACAACATAGTTAATTTATAAAATTACGCTAAAATTTCACTATACATAGATTCTAGTATACTGAAATTACAAGTAAATGGCACATACATGTCAAATACTCATAAAGAACTGAAATGCCAATTTTTTACTAACCTTGTCTGCACAAGCTAGGAACCTCCAGCCACTATCAACTAATTCAAATGCCACGAGCTTCTAACAAATAGATCGATGCACATCTAGCAGGAAGATCTGTAGCCCGGACTCTACATTCCTTGCAGAAAATGGTGTGGTGGCTAAAAGAAAAGCAAATACCTTCAATTGAGTTCTGACTAAAATTCCTCCTTTCCCCCTGAAACCCTAGTTATGTGAGATAACTCCAGGACAGAGACTAACCTGGCTGGTCACGGAGTCATCATCAGACGAGATGGAAAGATCGTCCCACAAAACCATTGATGTGGTGCTGGAAGAGGAAGAAGGGGAAGAAGGGGATCTGGTGGTGGATAAGAGGAAGAAGGGGATCAAAGAAAAAAGTGGGGACCAAGACATCACGTAGAGTGCAAATTGTTTGGTGGCGGGGTGCTGATTCCCTGCAAGTTCCTGGGTGCTGATTTACCTCTTTCATAATGGTTATTTAGGTTAGTTTCAGTTATCTGAACAGCCTTTTTCAGTTAAGTTTGGTGTAATTATCTATAAATTTTTCAGTTTAGTTAAGCTCATTGGTGAACAAATAAGTTTGTGAAGGTTTTCAATGTAGTCATGTTTAGTGGTCTAGTCAAACTTTAGTTCTCCAATTTCCAATGGTTTTTTGCGTTCCCACTTCAGTTCCCAAAGGCATCCACTACCTACTCGCATTCACTCTTGGTGCACGTGGGTGGTAGTGGTGGATTCTGAAAGACAAGGTCATGCACTAAATAAAGGATGCCAAAACTGGCGATTGCACAAACTATGGCAAGAAGGGATGTGGGGTGTTGCCTATATAATAAAATCAAAGAGAGTTACACTTTTGAAATTTATTAGTAAAAGGAGAGCTTACAAAAAAAGATGAAGCACTGTTACCTAGGGCCATATGTTGCTTCTATGACGAGCTTCCTAGTTGTTAAGGAGGTGTTGGACGTCCTGGCGGTGCAAAGAGGGACATGGACAGAATCGTGCTGCATATAGAATCGCAACATCCGAAGAGGGTGTATATTATATGTAACAGTCACGTAAATACCTCATAGCTTATCATCAAGATGTCTCTGGCCGTGCTATATTGTGGCAGAGGATGCCGCCTCTCAACGCTGCACCTTGAAGTGGCAACCTCCTCCCGCACCTTGATTGTCAAGTCACCCTGTAGATGGAAAATATGGTTAAGGGTTACCTCCTCTCGCGCACTTTATGGCTGAGATTTCACGCGCTATGAGAGCCAGTACGAGCTCTAGCTCTCGTACCATACGTCATCTTCTCCTCTAGAAGTTGAATTACATCTAATCTTGGCTGGTACTAGGGTTGGTATGAGCATGTCTACTCGTACGAGACCCCGTCTTCTTCCCCGATAGATCTGGTGCTGGCATTATCATACGGTACAAGCCCGGGTACCATCGAACACTACGTAATCTCCTCTGGATTCTTCTGTTCGTCTGGCAAGGGTTGGTACGACTGCAAGTATGAGCCCGCTCTCTTGTACTACACGTCAAATTCTCCCTGGATAATTTGGGTTGCCTCTCCTCTTCGGTACAAGCACTACCATCTTCTTCACCGGAAAGTTTGGCGCTGCCTCGCCTGGTGGGTATGATCGCCCGTACAAGCGTGGTTGCTCATACCAAGCTCCATCTTTGGCTTTGGATGCTCAAAACACCTAGTTTCTTTGAGGATTTTTATTGTTCCTAAGAGGTTTGTTCCAATTCGAAAAGGCAAAAAATAGGAAATACGAGTGGATTACAACACGATCATACCGGCGCTAATACCTTTTTTCTCCATCTCTTTTTCTTTTCTTTATTGTGGCCACTCCTTTATTTACACACACAAAACAAAGCAAAACTTGCACTGCCTTATTTCCATGGGCTGCCTCCCATGAAGTGGTTTGTTTTCGATCATTTAGCTCAACCACATTAATGATTACTTCTCATTGGGCAAATGAACACCCAATCAATAACTTCTTGCATTCAACACAATTCCGTCTCCATTGTAGATCTTGCTCTTCTTCTTCCTAGGAAAATGTTTGACAAATGGGTCTCGAAAAGGGAGGTCAAATCAAACATTATCTTGCACATTGATTAGCTTCAACTATTCTACAAATGGTCATCTACCTAATATCACAAAAAAAAGAGAAAGTTTACGCTAGATTTTGCAATGTGGCATAGTTGATGCCATCCAAAGTTTTGCCATTCGCAGAAAAGAAGCAACAAGTATGAAGTTACCACAAACGCCTCGTAGTCAATCGAAACATTGTCTTCTACTAATTTAACATTGCCAAAAAGTATGGAATGAATCCAAGAAAATCCAAAAAGTTCTGTTGTAATGAATTTTGGCGACATTATCTGGGTACTAGATCGAGTGGTGATGTATAGTCATACCGAGTGTAGCACTGCTATATGGCTACAGAGTGGACCACACTAGTGCAGCACCGGGCTTTAGCACTGGTTCATAAGGCCCTTTAGTGCCGGTTCTAAAACCGGCACTAAAGTGTCGGACTAAAGCCCCCCTCCCTCCTTAGTACCGGTTCAACAAGAACCGTCACTAAAGGGCCACCACGTGGCACGAGGCGCGCCGTGGTCTGGGGGACCTTTAGTCCCGGTTGTTAACACCAACCGAGACTAAAGGATTTTTTATGAATTTTTTCCTTTGAAATAAAGCAAAAAAGGCCCATCTACTGGGCCGGCACGGCGTGCATACGACTAGAAACCCAACCTCTAGTTGGGCCAGGATGCAGACCCGAACGTCCTAGTAGGCCCCACAGGGTAGAAGACTTGCAATAGGCCCACAAAGGCCTGCTTACAGAGGAGCTCGACATGGTAGCCGCGTCGGGGCTTATAAACCGGTGCGAGCTCCTCTCAACTAGCGAGGTGGGACTAAACATTGTGCACTGTCACTACAAGAAATATGTCAACTTGCGACCATCACTATTGGTCACTGAAAGGTCATTGTTTTTCATTTGCGACATTTTTGTGACCAAAACAGAAGGTCAAAAGCTGGCGGTCGTAAACTGAAATTAACGACCTTCTTTGTGAGAAGGTCGTGGAAGGCCACGACCTAAACAAAAGGTCATGGATTCTATGACCTTCTATTTTGGTCACTCGCTGTCTGCCCAGGCCACGTCAGATCCGACGTGGCAATCTGACGTGGCAAAATTGCGACCAATTGAAAAGGTCATTGGTAAGATTCAACCCGGTCCAATTCGACGCTTTACATGGGCCGAGCCCACTAATACAGCCTTCTTATTTTTTTTCCTGTCCATTATTGGTTGGCTTCATGGGCCAAGCCCAACATTGCAGCTTTTTTATTGTTGGGCCATGGCCTATTTGTCTAAACTATTGCATTTTCCTTTTTTTATTAAATGGGTCCATTAGTCAGATGGGTCCCAATTGTCAGGTTCTTGTGACTGGGTCCCATTTTTCATGTTCTAGTAAGTGGGTCCCATCGATCAGGCTCATATTCTTCATATTTCAACCAATATTTAAATTGCCAGACAAAAAGCACACATGATACTTCAAATAAGAGCAACCAGATCACATAATACAACGGCAATCACAATAACAAGCTCTATACGTGCCAATACATGACCATGTGTAATACATTACTTTCAAGCTCTACAAGTGTAACGAGCTTTACAAGTGTAATACAGTACTGCTTTACAAGAAAATGACAACATGCCAGATTCACTAGACGGTTGTAGTCAAATGAACAACATGACAGACTTGCTGGACGACCGTAGTCAGATGAACAACATGCCAGACTCGTTGGACGACCGAAGTCAGGGCTGGCAACAAACAAAACTGCAACATGGCTTCCTCTGTCACCCTGTTACATGAATGAGAGAAGAATAAGAAAAATTGGGGCAAATATATTATGAACAGACCATTCAAGAAAATGACATTTATTTAGAATGATAACACAAATTGAGTTAGTGCCATGCTTTTTGTCCTCCAACTAGTTAAAATGAGATACCCATACATACAAGAAAACAGATACGAAATATGAATATGCATGGCTCAAGTGAAAGTCATGCAAAAAACTTCACTGCAACACATTGCACCTAAAACAAAATACCATTCTACTAACACGACCATCCATTCAACCGACAAGATCTAACAAAACTAGTCAGCACAAGCGTACTAACATCACAAAGGTACGAGGGTATAAAGGGAACCGAGAGAGATACCTCTGGATTATAGTGTCAACGGTGATCTTTAGCAATTCTGGAGACGACTCGAACCCAACTATGGCGTATGCATTTATTTACTAGTATAGTGCAGAAAAAAGAAAAGATATCAAATCGGCCATTTTTTGGTTCAACCATGGTTGATATCCAACAACATGCAAGCAGGTTTTTAATCGACAAAAAATACAGAACAATCTACATCTACAAGTAGATACAAGCTGGATTTGATCAAGCCTTATAGACGGGTAAAAAAGTTGCATGTTTCGGAACCAGAACAACAATCCAATCTTTATTAGGAAAGGAAACCTGTCTGTTAGCAGCAGGCTCTCTTCGATTGTTCAACTTAATTGGGTGGTTTTGATCAAATATTACCGATGCAACACTTGGCATCACTAAACTACAAGTCCAAAGCATCATAAGCACTAGACAGAAATCACTATGGCCAGAACATAACTTAGCAGAAGGGGTGTATGGTCGTGGACACACTCAAAGCAAGATAATAGAGCAAGAGAGAGCAAAAGAGAGGAGCGGTTGCTTACCAGCTATGCTATGCTGGAGCAGAAAAAGAGTTACTGGAGTGGGAGGCCTGCGAGTGGAAGAAGAATCATTGCATGGTGGCGTGTCTCTGTCTTGCACCTGCGCGTGTTAGAAAGTGCACCCATCAGGGAACCAAGCATATACATGACATGCCGAAAGAATAAATACCATGGCAGCAATGAAATTAAACACCAACTGCCAACAGTACTACTGCTGTCGACTTGTTTAGATCATCACAAACCAACTATTATAGCAGTTGGCACACGAAAGTAGCAGCAGTACATGCATCTTCCAGGTTCACATTGCACTTTCTTTTCAGGTTTGCAACAAAAGGAAGAAAGAAATAAACAACATTCTCAGACGCACTAAGACAAGAACTTGATAGCATAATATTCCCAGTCAGACACTTAACTGGATCAATTCACACCAAGCAAGACACAACAAAATATTAAAAAAGAAAACACATAGTGATCAGAAGTGGTTTTGAATATAATATTCGCCCTGGCAGAAGACTCTGTCAATAAAAGACACTTGTGACTTCAACTAACTTGTCGACTGATTTTGCTCAAGTTTCTTAATAGACTTATAATGTTTAGCTTCCAGAAATTAAATCACAAAGTTTAGCTTACGGAAACAAAATTACAAGGTTTTCTATCTGCTATCAGTATAAACTTGATAGTGCTACAAGTGCTAATGATCCAACAGCGTCCCAGCTCCACACATCCTAGTACTGAATTTCCTAACACTTGATAGTGCTACAAGCAAGCAAGCAAGCAAACATGCAAATACAAGTAGTAGTACTGGTTGTCTAATGAATGGGATACATGATTCTCCTCAAATAAATTGACAAGGTTTTCTTCTTCTTTCTTCTAGTTAATGACAACCAGTCATCAATCAAGCAAGCAACATCACATTGGTACAGCAGTTAGCATCGTTCAGCATATATGGGGTGTGAGTAGTCAACACCTACTAATTTTATTTTATTTGTTTGCATCAAGTCAGCACCTACTAGATGGGATGGAAATGCATCTTCTGTATTAGTTGTGGAGCATGCGTGTATTATTAGCAATGTAAGCATGGGTCAACACTAGTGAAAGAGCAGATACCTACTAATTTCTTGTAGTGAACCATTATTCTCTGACCAAAAACAGGGTCAGGAGCTTCCTCTTATAATCGCTCGTCTTGTGCTCTAGTGAGGCGGTCATGGACACCAGCCTCTGCGCGACGCCGCTCGAGGGGAGCGCTCCAAAGGGGAGCAGAACTTTCGCTGCAAGACTCATGGATGGTGCCATGTTTGCTCACTAGATGAAATGAATGGAGATGTCATCAGCATGAATAAGAGACAGAACATAACGGTTGTCATCAGCATCAATTAGAGACAGAACAAATTAATTCTTGTAAAAGCAAAACAGTAATACTAGTAAATACTAGTGTAGTTAACTTGTCGATTAAGAGACTAACGAAACCAGTCACTCTAAGCATACTAGAGCTTCAAACCTCAAGCTAAACAGAGTAATACTAGTGCATACAAAACCTCAAGCTAAACACAATATGCAGTACCTAGGAAGTAATCATCATATTTTCACAAAAACAACATGCAATGTAGACATATATACTCATACAAGAAGATCACTACGTGAAGTTTTATTTAGATGACATACACTACAAAATTTTTAAGAGAAAATAACTGCACCGAGCAATTTACTTCATGATTATGCAAGCAAGTCGACATGGCATCAAATCAAACACAAGCATAAAAGATCTTCCAATTTGCATCATCAGTAGAGCTACACTGCTGCAGGGCATTTCAGCATTATTTAACCCTTCAAATATTTTGTAAGAGTACATGCCACGAGTCTACACTCTACAGTAAACACAAATATAGTTTTTAGCAAACGAAACACGAATCTGGGGTACCAACCGTTCAAAAGGACACATGTCAGATACAAATTGCCAGATACAACAAGAAATACGCACAGTGCATATCTTCCACATGGCAGGTCACCAGATCAAGGGCCCCATCAAATAGCCAGATACGACCGTTCCTATCTACAACACGTGCCTTGCCCATGGGTCTCAGTCCAACAAATCCTGCATGTCACTATATCTAGGCAGCACTCCAATCATTCATAGCTAGCTAATTTTCCTAGGGTGCAAATGGCAGAGGGCTCACCTCATCAAGGAACGATGGCAAGGCCAAGCGGAGCTCGTCGGGAAATACAGATGTAGAAAACCTCTTGCCAGCCTCGCGAAGCACCTCGCCCAAAGACGGTGACCTGCAGCAGAACCGTTCATGTTACTTCCCCAACAACTAGGACGAATCGGATCTGGACCATTCATAAGAGGAAACAAAGTGAAAATACCCTATTGGTACGAGGTCCATAGGTGCACTCGGAAACCCATCGTGGCCCTGAAGGTAGCAGTCCTCCGCCAGGACGACCGAGACCATCGGTGTGAGGTGCAAGATCCGCTCTCTAAGAGGACGCGCCGGCTAGAGAAGCCCTGGCCCGGCTGACAGAAAGCGGCAGCCATGGCCACACGCTGCGTAGCACCAACAGAAGGTTCGATCAAGCAGTGCCAAATCAAATCCACAGAGAGGGGGTCGAATTGGGGAGTTCCTACCTTGAGAGCGGGAGCTCGTCTTGCGCCGCCGCTGGCGAGGAAGACGAAGGGGGAAGGGGGAGGCGGCCATCCCGCTCCTCTCTCTCCCCAGCGCAGGAGCTACTCCCTTGGAGCGCCTCCCGGTGTTCCTACCCGGGGGCCGCGCCACCACCTGTATCTACCGCCCGGCGGCGCCACCTCTTCCTCCTCGAGGCTTCTCTGCTTTGCTCGATCTGAGAGAAAATCGAGGGACGGACGAACCTACCTAACTACCGATTGATGTTGTCCCCTGCGGCGGGAGGGACGAGCACGGTGGCCCTGCGACGGAGGGCGCCGACTGAGGCCTCCGGGACGGGCGGAGTAAGAGCGGCGGACGTCCTCCGGGAGGCGAGGAGGAGTAGGTGGTGGCGCGCGGGCACGGGCGGCGGGGTCGGATCTGAATCGGGGAGAATGGATCTGAATCGGGAGGGATGGGATCGGCGTGGTGGAGGCGGCGATGTGGGAGATGAGGGGAGAGGGAGCGCGTGAGGTGGGTGGCGGATCTGTAGCGCTAGGGTTCATGGGGTGAGAGGGTGAGGGAGTTTTCTTTTTTCTTTTTTTTTTGAGATAAAGAAGGGGAGGGGGTGAGGGAGAAAGGGTTGTCGTCGGATCCGAGAGCATTCGACGGCGTTTGAGCACGATCCGCGTGACATGTCCATGGACCAATCAGAACCCAGTACATGTTATGACCTACTAAATTGGCCGTAATCGACTAAAAATAAGGTGTTGAACCATATTTTTTCGAAGAAAAGGTGTTGAATCATATAAACAGTTTTATGATATGAGAAATTCAAAAAGAGACTTTCTCATTGCGTCACCAAATGTGACATAGTTTTTAGGAAAACTAACAAACTTGGAATTGGAATAAGACAAATATCTTTTAAAAATTGTTATGAGAAATGAGTTTTTAGGGGGGAGGGGGGTCATTTTCTACTTTTTCACATGACATATTCAAATAAATGATCTCATATTGTGCACAATGGTGCATCTTGGAATGGCAAACAATGTTGCCTAAGGAAGTTTTCGTTTTCTTTGCTCGGAAATTTCATTTTCCATTTTTTGAGTGACCAAAATGAGTTTTTTTGTGAAAGACCTACCATATATTTGTTGCAAAATTGTACCAAATCAATTTTATAAAATACTAGGCCATATTTAATGCACAATTGACCAAATGGTTGGGTGTCAAAAGCCTTGATCCACCTCTGGTGAAAAAGACAAATTTCACCGATTCAAAGAGGAAGCGGGTCAAAATTGAACTGTAGCTACCTCACAGTTTGCTTTTTATTTTTTCCAAAAATCATTTCTAGGTACATAACTATCTATTTAATCAGAGAAACATCAAAAGGTTTCCAAGATTCAACAACTAGCAATGAACGGTCATGCCCGCCATTTCGACCGCATTTTGAAACGGGCATAAAAAATAAATAAAAATTGGAAAACCTTCGCATTGTGGCATCATATGTGACCAAGTTTTCAGGAAAAATAATAAACTTGTAATATGACAATTATTTTAAAAAAATTCTCAGAAATGAGCTATCATGCGTGAAGATTCATGGCTTTCAAGCCAAATGATCAACCTTATGGCCATATTCATGGCATAGTTTGTTCAAATAATCTCATATTGTGCACAAGGGTGCATCTTGGAATTCCAAACAATGTTGCCTAAGGGATTTTTCATTTTCTTTGCACGGAAAATTCATTTTCCATTTTCTGAGTGCCCGGAATGAGGTTTTTTGTGGAGGAACTACCAAATAATTGTTGCAAAAATGGACCAAATCAATTTTATAAAATACTATGCCATGTTTAATGCACAATTGACAAAATGGTTGGGTGTAATAAGTTTTTATCCACCTCTAGTGAAAAAGACAAATTTCCGCCGATTCAGCAGGAAGCGGGTCAAACTTGAATTGCAGCCGCCTTATAGTTTGCTCTTTATTTTTTTCCAAAAATCATTTATAGGTACATAAGTATATATTTAACCATAAATACATGGTTTGGTGGTGATACGTTGAGGTTTCACTACAAGAAATATGTCAACTTGTGACCTTGACTATTGGTCACTAAAAGGTCATTATTTTCATTTGTGACCTTTTTTTGACCAAAAACAGAAGGTCAAAAGCTGATGGTCGTTAACTGACTATAGTGACCTTCTCTATGAGAAGGTCGTGGACGTTTACGACCAAAATATTCCTACTGTGGTGTTTTGGTCACTAGCAACCTCCCCAGGCCACGTAGGCATCCAGCAGGCAAGCTGATGTGGCACAAGATTCAGCCCGGTCCAATTCGGGTTTCTACATGGGCCTAGCCCATTAATTCGGCCTATTTGTGTTTTTTTCTCATATTAATTTTGGTGAACTACACGGGCCAAGCCCTACAATTCGGCCTTTTTATTTTCTAGGCCAAGGCCTTTTTGTACCAGCAGTTTTAGTTTTCTTTTTTTTTATGAAATGGGTCCATTAGTCAGACAAGTCCCACTTATCAGGTTCTGATAAATGGGTCCCAGCTATTAGGCTCAGATTCTTCATATTTCAATTTGACATCATATTTGAATTTCATAGTAAGAAAATAACCAGTATTTAAATAGGCAAGCAGAAAGCTCACATAATAATTCAAATAACCATAGCCAGATTCACTACAAGCTCTACAAATGACACGTAATACAAGCTCAACATATACAATGCTTTACAAGCTCTACAAATGCAAAGCTCTACAGTACTTTACAAGCTCTCCAAGTAATGTTACAAGCTCTACAAGTGTTTTCTTCTTCAACATGGAGCTCCTTCGATAGAGATCAAATGCCGGACTCACTGGACGGCCATAGTCGACTGGGCTAATGTAACGCATTGCATGCCCTCCATGATCGCCTGTTACATGAATCAGCTAAGAATTAGAAAAACTGGAGTAAAATGGAGTAAAGGACAATTCATTATAGAATGATAAACACACAAAGCTCTATCCATAGTACCAGCAATGAATAACAAGAACAGCTCCAGATTATTAGTTGATTCATTATAGAATAATATAGAACAAGCTCCCAGTTTGGAGCGAACAGTGGATAAAATCATGCAACAGCAATGGAACAATCATGCACACAGTATAATAAAATGGATAGAACAATAACAAGAACAACTCCAGATTACACACAAAGCTCTATCCATAGTACCAAAGAATGGATAAAATCATGCACACAAAGATAATTCGACTATAATATAACCAGAGAACTAAAGATTCTACATACTTTGAACTCATCAACTAATAAGTGAGAATGATCTAATTGTATGCAAAAAATCTTTTTTTATTTGTTTATATTACTAAAACAAACGTCTTCCTTTATGTGAAGAAGTCTGCTTCCTTCTTTAGTTAGTAGTAATCGTTCCATGCAAATCAACCGTGTGTGTATGCTTGAGCATGGTCTGAAGATTACATGCATAGAGGAATAGAATCCTAAACAAAATAGCATCAAATAGCGGTGGGTGCTCAACCTATTTACCATACACTAGCAACACTTAAACCATAGCATGTGCATATACTTGTGTCACATTAGGGGTTCAGAATGTACAGTATATTCTAATAAAAAGGATTGGGAGCAGAGGGAGAGGGAGGTGGATATGGACGTGCTACCTGCTGCTGCGGTGGTGCCTCTTGGTGGTCGTGCTTGAGCTCCTCCTGATGCTGCGTGAATCCAAGTGGCTCTCAAGCAAAATCTCCAGCGAAACTACAATGCAACGTATAGTAAGTAACAACAATGTCTGCGATATGCGCAATGAACTTTTGAGCAGCTACAAAGAACCAGCCTTGTTCCGCACCACAAAATTAGGAAATAGATTTAAAAACATGTCATTCATGTGGACCAATAATCACTGAGTTGGAGGGGAAACTGCAGTTTCTCTCAGGCTGGAACTACAACGTGCTAAAACAACCCTAAGTGGTTCCATTCATGTGGAAGAATACAGCTCAGGTGCTAAACCTGAAAACAATATGATGTGCAGAAACTAGATTTAATTTAGTATTATAGGAACTTGAATTTTGTTCACAGGTTAATCCAACCCAAGTAAAAATAGGCTAAATAGAACGGATAACTCCATCTTCTCTGTTAAGGCTGAAAAGAGATAAATCAACTTATTTGACCTTTTAAGTTCCATGATTTTTACTACCTTCACAAACAATTGTTCTTACTAGTGGCAAATAGTACCAAATGTAAGTACTGAAATTCATCTGTTGATTGTGAGTAGTATGAAACCAACAATTTAAAAGTTTCTCTGACTATCAGTTTAATAGTACCAAACAGAGAAACTGTTAACTATTTTCCAGACTACAGCAATTTCAGTAAACTCGCTGAGAATATATCATGGTAGGATACAGAGCACAACCAATCCTTTAAGGGGAACCCCTACCAGGCAGCAAGTTAAGTATGCAGAGTAGCATTGTAAGATTAGCAATGTGCTAAATTAGATAATCACAGTGCCTGTGTATGATAAACACACGAGGTGGTGCCCAATACTACATTATATCAACACTATTATACTACATTTTGAACTTGCAAGTATATACACGTAATCTGACATCGAATCAATTAATCTCAAGCAGAAACAGGATAAGAAAACACCCTTCAGCTTTGAGACGAATGGACAAGGTCGACCTGGCGAAGAGGCCGAGCAGAACGAGCAGCTCGATGAAGTAGCCGATCCCGCGGTGCGCCCTCCAGTCGTGCTCCAGGTCCTTCCCTCCAACGACCACATCGGGCTTGTACCCGACATTGGTCCCTGCCCATGAACGAACCCAGCCACAATCAGCCACCAGCCCAGATCGAAGAAGCCAATCCAATTGAGGGAGGGAGGGAGGGATTGCAGCAATGGCTTGGGATTGTAGAAAATAAACAGAGGGAAGAAGATGAAATTGAACCTTGATTATGCGATGATGCGGCTGCTTGTCCTTGTCCTTGTCCCGTCGGGCAGAGGAAGGGAAGCTCCACTCGATCTGGCCGCCGTCCGTGGAGGTCGAGGCCCATGGTGACCTTGCCATGGTGGATCTGAGAGGCAGAGAGAGGAGACGAGGTGCGGTGAGGGTGGGTCATGCGGATCCAAGCGGTCTGGAGGAGAGGGAGGAAGGAGCGCACCATGGCAAGGTTGCGGCCCTCGCGGTGCAGGCGTCGCCTCGCCTTTGCCCGACCTAGGGCCAGGTGAGGAGGGAGCAGTGGTGTGCGGAGACGGCGGGGATCGTCGACGGTGAGGGTGAGGGTAGTGGTCGCAGACACGCACCCTGGGAGATGCAGGAGCGCAGGTCGGAGACGAGGCCGCCGACGGTGGCGGCGTTGCGGGCGTAGGCGTCGGAGCCCAGGTCGAACGCGTCGGGCAGGACCGAGGAGGAGGCCGGATCTAGAGGAGCGAAGGACCTCGGGCCTGGGGCAGGCCATGGACGGCGGCGAGCTCCACCAGAGGTAGGTGGCGGCGGCGATCTAGAAGGGAGGAGGCGAGCTCTCACTCTCTCTTGATCTGGAAGGGATCAGGATCGGTTCGGTGGGTGGGAGCGGTGGGGGCGAGGAGATGAGGACGAGGGAGGAGGAGAGGGGATCGGGATCGATGGGGGCGTTGCGGAAGGAGGCCGGGGACGGGAAGGAGGTGGCAGCAATGGCGTGAGGGAGGAGACAAAGGGCGGCGGGTGGGTTCTCGGGAGAGGGGAGAGAGATCTGGATGGAGTGAGGGCTGCTAGGGTTTGGGTTGGGGGAGAGAGACCTGAGAGGAGAGTGAGAGTCGTTGGATCCGTGGGATCTGGACGACTCAGATCGGCTACATTGGAGTGATCCGTGGGAAGAGCCCTAATTGGTTCAGAAATTTTATGATTTAAAATAGTTTTTAAGTACTAAAACTAGGAGGTTTTGTGAAGCAACTATCAAAAATATTTTCCAAAATGGCACAACTAGATTTATCACTCAATTTAGACCACATTTATGGATGATAACAAATTTGCATGCATTTTTTACCTTTCTAGCTATTTTTAATCATTTTTCGAGTGCCTGAAATGAAGTTTTGTTTGAAGGAACTACCAAATAATTGTTGTAAAAATGGATCAAATCAATTTTATAAAATACTAGGCCATGTTTAATGCACAGTTGACCAAATGGTTGGGTGTCAAAAGCTTTGATCCACCTCTCGTGAAAAGGACAAATTTCCGCCGGTTCAGCTGGAGGCGGGTCAAATTTGAACTATAGCTGCCTCATAGTTTGCTCTTTATTTTTTCCAAAAATCATTTCTAGGTACATAACCATCTATTTAATCAGAGAAACATCAAAAGGTTTCCAAGATTCAACCACTAGCTAGGAACGGTCAAGCCCGCCGTTTTGACCGCATTTTGAAACGGGCATAAAAAATTCAAAAAAAATCAAAAAATTGGAAAATCTTCGCATTGTGTCATTATATGTGACCAAGTTTCCAGGAAAAATAATAAACTTGTAATACGGTAATTATTTTAGTGTTCTCAGAAATGAGCTATCATGCGTGAAGATTCATGGCTTTCAAGCCAAATGATCAATCTTATGGCCACATTCATGGCATAGTTTGTTCAAATGATCTCATATTGTGCACGAGGGTGCATCTTGGAATTCAAACAATGTTGCCTAAGGAAGTTTTCATTTTCTTTGCACGGAAAATTCATTTTTCATTTTCCGAGTGCCCAAAAGGAGGGGTTTTTGTGAAGGAACTACCAAATAATTGTTGCAAAATTGGACCTAATCAATTTTATAAAATACTAGGGCATATATAATGCACAATTGACAAAATGGTTGGGTGTCAAAATTTTTGATCCACCTCTGGTGATAAAGACAAATTCCCGTCGATTTAGTTGGAAGCGGGTCAAATTTGAACTGCAGCTGCCTCATAGTTTGCTCTTTATTTTTTCTAAAAATCATTTCTAGGTAAATAAGTATCTATTTAATCAGAAATACATGGTTTGATGCGAGACATCGAGGTTTGGACGGTGGCCGAGGGCCCCAACTCTAGAGCGCGTGGCTCAAGCATGCCCGCCAGCGTGGTCACCGCGTGGACCGTGGCGTTGCCATGTGTTCAGGCGGCCTAGGCATGTCTAGTGGGTTGGGCACTCCCCAGGTAGGTGCTAAGAAGAAAATCACAACATAAGATTCTCACGAGGAGACCGATCGATGCTCAAACATGAATAAGCAGCCAAGTGTTTGATTTGCGGTACGGGAAATGCACATGGCTAATGGGCGTGAGTTTTAGCTGAGGATGATCAGTTACTAAGAAGACCGTCTTCACAAATTTTCACCTCAAAAGGAGGAGCCTAGGTGGTACTTGCTTTACAAACTACCACACTGGACATAAATACAAATGTTGAAGCTGGGCTCGTAATAATGAATGGATTGAGTGGCATTTGGTGGAGGATGGTTATTTGGGCATAGGAAAGCATCATAGAAAATGGATACCATTTGGACAGGCCAAAGTGGTACTTCCTTCACAAAGTCTTTGCTGAATGTAATAGGAAAATGAATATTTTCGAATTATTTTTGAACTAGGCAAGGAATGTTTTACATATTTGACGAAGATATGACCCAAAGAATTTATGAGATTTTTTTGGGAAGTTTGGGAATGACAGAAATATAGGTTGCTTCACAACCTAGGGCAAAAACTGCCACATGGACATGACACATAGGCAAAACTGATGAGGTGGCGCCTAGTCATAGCAACCCACCACAATTTACAAGGCTATGACCATCTATATTGGTCGTTAAAACCTAGAAATAAGGCAGCGGACTAGCGCCGTTTGCTTTATGACCTTTTCGTGTAAGGAAATTACGACCTTTCTGACCAAAATGGTCGCAATGGTTTAGGGTTTGGAGCCCCTCGAACAGCTTTTGACCAATTGGTCTGAAATGGTCATAGATCCATGACCAATTCTTCCAGGGTCACTGACAGAAGGTCACTAGTTGACATATTTATTGTAGTGTTTGGACGGTGGCCCAGGGCCCCAACTCCAAAGCGCGTAGACTCGCATGCCTGCCGCGTGGTCACCGCATGACCGTGGTGTTGCCATGCGTTCTGGGAAGCCTAGGCATGTCTAGTAGGTTTGGCACTCCCCAGGTAGATGCTTGGAAGAAAATAACAAGAGAAGAATCCCACGAGGAGACCAAACAATGCTCAAACATGAATTAGCAGCCAAGTGTTTGATTAGTGGTACGGGAAATGCACATGGCCAATGGGCCTGAGTTTTGGCAGAGGATGATCATCTACCAAGGACACTATCTTGGAAAATTTGCAGCTCAAATGGAGGAGCCTAGGTGTCACTTGCTTTGCAATGTACCACACTGGGCAGAAATATGAATGTTGAAGCCACACTCACATGTATTGTTAGATGGGGCTCAAATTTTGTGGAGAGCTATGATTTGGAAATATATAAGATGTGGCAAAAATTCAGCTCATTAGGATATGCCTAGCTAGTACTTCACAATAGTTCGAGTTGAACAAAAACTTTGGAAATTTGCCGAGGAACATTTAACAGGCAAATGGAGTTGAATATTGTCATGAGGCAATGATTTGGATAGTAAAGAATGCCCAATTTTTTTGGGAATTTTGGGAATGACAGAAATATAGGTTGCTTCACAACCTAGGGCAAAAATTGACACATGGACATGACACATAGGCAAAACTGATGAGGTGGCGCCTAGTCATAGCAATCCACCACAACTTACAAGGTTATGACCATCTATATTGGTCGTGATCAGCTAGAAATAAGGCAGCGGATCAGTGATGTCTGCTTTATGACCATTTCGTGTAAGGAAATTACGACCTTTATGGCCAAAATGGTTGATATAGTTGAGGGTTTGGAGCCCTCCGAGAGCTTTTGACCAATTGGTCTCAAATGGTCGTAGATCTATGACCATTTCTTCTAGGGTCACTGACAGAAGGTCAGTAGTTGACATATTTCTTGTAGTGTGTGGGTGGAAGCTCACCCCTTTAGTTCCGGTTGGTGGCACGAACCCGTACTAAAGGGGGGGGTCTTTAGTACTGGTTGGAGCCACCAACCCGTACTAAAGGCCACCACCTCTTTAGTACCGGTTTGTGGCACGAACTGGTACTAAAGTTTCACCACGAGCCGGTACTAATGAGCGCCGCCCGCCTAGCCGTTGGAACCGGTACTAATGGTCACATTTGTGACGGTTCAATTACAAACCAGGACTAATGAGCTTCACATT
The DNA here is from genome assembly GCA_021605145.1 of Aegilops bicornis. Taxonomy (NCBI): domain Eukaryota; kingdom Viridiplantae; phylum Streptophyta; class Magnoliopsida; order Poales; family Poaceae; genus Aegilops; species Aegilops bicornis. The sequence continues at coordinate 770,504,902 of CM038673.1, read as the reverse complement.
AGGCCATTTTTCTACTAGTGCCACCTTGCATTGAGGGACTTCTACATCTCAATTGTAACTTATAATTTTGGAATAAAACTTATTTTTACCCTGCAAACAACTGTTGGAAGCTACTAGGTTTTTCTATACCGATGTGTGTGGCACTATTTTTCAAGCATGGTACAACATCTTAGTTTTCGGTTCTTTCCTCCTCAACAAGAAAGACCATAGGCTTTCCTTCTCCCTCCATCGGCGCTGCCGCCGGTCCACCCCATCTACAATATTCTTTGGGCCATGAAGGTGTGGAGGACCTCGGCCCCACGCTCGCAGGATGGACCCTGCTCTCGTTCTTGTAAGGTTCAACATCCTGATGGTGCGTCTGGCATTGTTAGTGGGCTTGTGGAGGTGTGTCTCCATCGGATCTCGTGGGATTCATTGGTACTGGTCTTTGGTGGATCCATTTGGATCCAGTATTTGTTTGGTTGTTTACAAGTTTGTTGCTTCTAATCTACATTTTCTTCATCGACGATGGTTACTGCTCTGGTGTAAGGGCATATTTATCCCTTCGTTGTTTTGGTGATTGATGACAATGCTTTTGCGGACTAATCGTGTGCATTGAGTATTTCAGACATATCATGACTAGGCACGAGACGATTTGGTGCCCCTCGAAGACTGTTGAAGACGGCGTTTCTCTACGTTTCTTTTTGGTGGATTTGGGTCATAGGAAAGTCGTACTATTAAGAGGGGGTCCGCTTTGGAAAGGCTTGGGTGGAATCGTCACGTACACGTCTACTCCTTTTGCACCATCTTTCCTTTGGCTCTTTGGAGCATCCTCCATTTTTTCCGTGTCCCTGCGAAATGAAGGACTCCTAGTGTTGCTGAACTGGGGCATGCGGCAGTACTGCTCTTCAGAGTGGTAGTACCGCAGGCCCTTCTTGATAATACCCTTGAGGCTCTTCTTGATAGTACCGCAAGTGCCTGATAATCTTGCTCATTGTGGGTGGTAGTACCGTGGCCGCAGGGAAGGCCCAGCGGCTCAAACGGTTGTAGGGGCGGATGTAATTTTTTACATCTGTGCCCTACATGGTAGTACCGCGCCTCAGGTGCGGTAGTACCGCGAGCTCTGGGCAGGTGCGGCAACATAAGAGGAAGTAGGGGCGGATGTAATTTTTTACATCCGCGCCCTACATGGTAGTACCGCTCCCGGCTTGCGGTACTACCGTGTCGGATTTTTGCATAGATGCCAACTCAGCGGAAGTTTCCACGAATGTATTTTTATATGTCCGTGCCTTCCCAAATCTGGACTATCCATGCCTTGCGGTAGTACCGCAAGGGGGAGTGGTAGTACCTCTCCACGGGTTCTACCGCCCTCTGCTTCATCGCATCAGGGGCTGCTTTGGTTTCTGCTGCATGGGCGGTAGTACCGCGGTGCCTTGCGGTAGTACCATGTGCCCTAGTGGTGGTACCGCGTCCCCGGTGCGGTAGTACCGTGCTTCGCAGGCTGAGTTGGTGGATAACGGTTGGATTTGTTCTTCCACTATATAAGGGGTGTCTTCTTCTCCGAGTTGACTACCTCTTCCATCCCCAAGTTCCATTGGTGCTCCAAGCTCCATTTTCGCCCGATCTCTCTCCCTAGCCAATCAATCATGTTGATTCTCTAGGGATTGGTTGAGAAGGCCCCAATCTACACTTCCACCAAGAGAAATTTGATTCCCCCCACTAATCCCTTGCGGATCTTGTTACTCTTGGGTGTTTGAGCACCCTAGACGGTTAGGTCACCGCGGAACCATATCCATTGTGGTGAAGCTTTGTGGTGTCGTTGCGAGCCTCCAATTAAGTTCTGGAGATTGCCCCAACCTTGTTTGTAAAGGTCCGGTCGCCGCCTCCAAGGGCACCAATAGTGGAATCACAGCATCTCGCATTGTGTGAGGGCGTGAGGAGAATACGGTAGCCCTAGTGGCTTCTTGGGGAGCATTGTGCCTCCACACCGCTCCAACGGAGACGTACTTCCCCTCAAAAGGAAGGAACTTCGGTAACACATCTTCGTCTTCACCGGCTCCACTCTTGGTTATCTCGTGCCTTTACTTGTGCAAGCTTCTTTGTGTTATATCCCTTGCTTGCTTGTGTGCTTGTTGTTGCATCATATATGTTGCTCACCTAGTTGCACATCTAGACAACCTACTTTGATGCAAAGTTTAAATTGGTAAAGAAAGGCTAAATATTGTTAGTTGCCTATTCACCCGCCCCCCTCTAGTCAACTATATCGATCCTTTCATCTGGTGTGATGGTTCTATGGGGTCTTAGCATGATGACTTCCTGACTTGCTACTACAACAAGGTTTGTCCGGCTCTGGTAAGAAAGGGCGATGATGGCGGCACGTTTTTGGTTCGCTACAGTGCTTGTAGTCGCCGTTAGGTGGTCCACGGACCTAGTTGTAATTTGTGTTACCTCTTTTGTTCTTTATACTGCCATAATTGATTATGAATAAATCAGAACTTTCTTCCATGAAAAGAAAGTACCCCCTCCATTTGATCAACAAGTAATTCCAGACGGAGGGAGTATCTATTTCCATTCTTCTTAATAGAGCTGTATATTTAGAGTGATGCAAACATTGTGAATTCAATGGCTTTACGTGCACGTACGCTAAGCGCAACAAAGCTATTGGGTTCGTTGACTATTTTTTTGAAGAATTAGCAGAAGCTCTGGCGCCACAGTTCAAAAAAGGTAATACAGAGCTAGCTCAAGTGAAATGCAAAAAAACCACCACATTTGAAGTTGAAGCATCCAATTGCCACCACATTTCTAGCGCGTCCCAAAAATCCACCACTTTTCTTGTAAATTTTCTCAATAAAAACAAATGACCGGTTTGCCGCAGTTAACACGATTTCTGATAGGGCTGGCCCACCCGTCAGGTGCCACGTGGACTAGGCCAGACGGCGAGTGGGTTGACGGGCGTTAGGGCACGCGCGTGGTCAAAGCGCTCACGGCTCTGACTGCTTGGCCCGTTCTCCCCTCTTTCCTCCGTCTCTCTCTCTCTCTGTCCTGCGATGGCGGCGGCGGTTAAACCTAGTGGCGGCGGCGGCGAGCCAGCAGGCGGCGTAGGGACTGGTGGCGATGGTGATGGGTTCTCAGAGGTGGACAACTGGCTCGGCAGCAGTAGCTTGTCGACGTCGCGGGCTCCTTCACCGGAGTGATCCCCTTCGCCCCCTCGCCGCCGGAGTGGAAAATTGAGCGTCGTGCGGCGGCGGCCCTAGCACGCAAGATCAAAGATTCCGGCGTGGGAGAAGTCCATCAGTGGGCTTCAGGGTTCGACGGCGTGTGGTAAGATTTCTTCCCCCTCCACCCCTCTCTTCATTGGATTCACTGGAAATTTTAGGGTTGTTAGATTGCATATATACCTACCATGTTGCAGTAGGGTTGTTAATGGGCTGTTAGATATTAGGAAATTTTAGGGTTGTTAGATTTTAGGATGATGAGATATGGGAAATAAGGTACCATTTTCAAGGGAGAGACAACTTGGAGAGGACCATTTCTCTGCCAGAAATTACTTATATTAACATGTTAGCACTGCTAGAGACTGAAGAGGGATATACTGAAGCTGACTACATGTTCTATATGAAAGAAGAAGGAAAGGGGGCAACAGGAATGCAAGTTATTGACAGTGAAGATAGTGTGGAAGAGATGCTAGACCATTATGCTGAGCAGAAGGTGCTCAACATAACTGTAATTAAGGCTAATGAGCCTAATCCAGGAGATTTTAACAGGTCAAATATTCTGGAGGAACAAGTGCCTATAAGTAATGTGGGGGATTCCAACATTATTTCTATAGATGAGGCAGGAGTATTGCTCCCTATTGCTGTTGAAGACACAGATGAAGAGCTCTATGTTGTGCCTATTGCTGTTGTAGAGCCAGGTGAAGAGTCTGCACATATTAACACACAACAGAGCATGAATTTGAAAAAAGCAAAGGGCAAAGAGAAATTACAGGAAGATGTTGGCCCCTCTGATGATGAAGTGTTTGTTGATTTGAACTGGTGTGAGGAGGAAGATGAAATCATTGAGAAGGAAGATGAAATCATTGAGGAAGAGCATGGCATAGGTAATGAGGAGGAAGATGAAATCATTGAGAAGCTGAAGCAGAAAAGGAAACAGGGAGAGGATCCTATGCATCACTTTGAAGGAGACACAGAAATGGAAGAGATGTGTCCAGAGGCAGAGGACTCAGACACAGAACCTGAGACACCTCTTCCTCAAACATTCAATAAAGTAGGCAAAGCAGGCCCCACTACAAGATCACACCATCAAGCTGACATTGAGGTAATTCCTGATTTCATTCCATCTGATGATTCTGCTTGTTTCCCTAGGAACTATGGCATTAGTGATTCAGATGATGAGTCGGGTCTACCACTGCCTTGTGGAAGGAAGAGTCAAGCCAAGAGGGCCAAGACTAGGATCTAGAGAGCAAGCCAGATGCTCATGAACAACTTTGCTTGAGTATGTGCTTCACTGATGTGTATCAGTTTAGAAGAGCACTTAGGAATTTTCATATCAGAATCCTTAGAAATTTCCAGTACCATAGGAACTGCAAGGATAGGATCATTGTGCATTGCACAGAAAGGGACAATGGGTGTCCTTTTTTCATGACTGCATCCACAATTGCTCATGAGAAGACATTCTGCATCAAGAAGATGAAGTTGTTGCACACTTGTGGTGCACATGGAGAAAAAACAAAAGTGACAGTTGACTGGATGGCCAGAACATGTGAGCAGCAACTGAGAGATAATCCAAGGGATGATGTTGATGCAATTTCAAAAAGAACAAAGACTAAGTATGGGCTGGAAGTGCCAAAGACCAAGGCCTACAGGGCAAGGTCATTGGCCATTGAAGTGGTGGAAGATGACATGAAGGGACAATACACATGTTTAGGGATTATCTTCAAGCTGTGCTTGATACCAAACCCTGGGAGCAGATGCATTGTGACTACCAGAGAGCTTGAGCTCCATCCTAGCCCAAATCCTAGGTTCCACTACATGTTCTACTGTCTGAATGCTTCAAAAGAAGGTTTCTTGAATGGGTGTAGGCCCTTTATAGGTATTATATGCATTCTAAATTACTCCAGTTCATTGCCCATATCTTGTACTTAATAATGCACTCATTTCACTACCCAATGCTTTAATACAGGTTTAGATGGTTGCTTTATCAAGCTTTCTACTAGGCAACAGATACTTGCTGCCACTGGTAGGGATGGGAATAACAACATATTCCCTATTGCAATTGGTATTGTTGATAAGGAGGACAAGGAAAGTTGGACTTGGTTTCTTAGCCAACTAAGAGCATGCATTGGAGAGGGGAACAAGTGGGGCACATACACAATCATCTCTGATAGACAGAAGGTATATTTTTCATTTCACAATTGAATGAGCAATTTCTAGAAAGAATAATTTGTAATACTTGCTGCCGTTATGAAGTTATATGATTAATACTTGCTGCCATTATGAAGTAATATGATTAATAATTTGTAATACTTGTTGCAATTATGAAGTTATATGATTAATAATTTGTAATACTTGCTGCCATTATGAAGTTATATGATTAATACTTGCTATCATTACGAAGTAATATGATTAATAATTTGTAATAAGGAAACATACAAGCACATCATCTACCCTGTACCAGGGCCTGACTATTGGCCTAGGACACCAACTGCTGACATAGATCCACCAGTGTTCAAAGAGAAGAAGGGCAGGAAGCAAACAGCTAGGAGGAAGGGGCAATTTGAGGTCCCAACAAAGAAGGATACATCAAGGATGGTAACTATCACCTGCAGCAACTGCAAGATGCAGAAACATAGGTACACCTACTGCCCTCAGCCCCTGAAGCATCAACTTGAGGCAAGAAAGGACAAGCACAAGGTATGGAATATGCACACTATTGTCATTGTTTTCAACTTATTCCCATGAAACTGGCACAAACAACTAGCCTCATTATTTTAATTGTTTTAATCATTTGATTCATCCTAATTGTAGGGCTATGATGTGTGCTTTCTTAGACAACCAGAACTCACTACCATGAAGCTGGGGGAAGTTCTACTGCTACTATACAGCCTGCAACCAGTGCACCACCTGCTGCAACTACTAGGGGAAGAAGAACAACTGTTACTGGTCCTGCCCAGCCTACTACATCTACCAGGGGAAGAAAAACAACTGCTGCTTCTACTGGTCCTGCCCAGCCTGCTGCTTCTACAAGGCCAAGAAGAACAACTGCTGCTTCTAGAAGGGCAAGCATCACTAGTGATGCTTCTACTACTCCTTCCCAGGCTGCCACAAGAGCTTCAGGTTCAAGCAATGCAACCAGCAGGAGAGGTGGAAGGCCCTACATGGCACCTAAGGCGGCAACTACAACAGAGGGAGCAACAGTAGGGTCTAAAAGGAAGAGGTTCCAGAGCACTAGTATGAGGGGTTACTTTTATGCCAGTGGCAACTAGTCAGTGCACAGTTTGGTTGTTGTCTTTTGAACTGCCTGCCTTAAGTATTTCTAAATTTCAGAAACTATGCCTGAGAACTGCTATGTGTGAACTGCTATGTGTAATCAGTATTTAGCTTGAGAACTTGTCTGTGTTACCATGCTAAGTTTGATAACTGTTATGGATGAGAACTTTTATGGTTGAGAACATGTTTGTGTCATCAGCAATTTACTTGTTTGATTTGATGCTTTTTCTAGTCTAAAAGATTTTGGCATTTGATGGTTAGTTTGGACTGGTGGTTTTGTCGAGCCCGAGCCACCCTAAAGCCTAAATGATAGGTTTAGTGGTTTTGTCCAGCCAAAGCCACCTTGAAGACTAAATGGTGGTTTGGGTGGTTTTGTCGAGCCCAAGCCACTCTAAAGCCTAAATGATAGGTTTAGTGGCTTTGTCGAGCCAAAGCCACCTTGAGGACTAAATGGTGGTTTGGGTGGTTTTGTCGAGCCCAAGCCACTCTAAAGCCTAAATGATAGGTTTAGTGGCTTTGTCGAGCCAAAGCCACCTTGAAGACTAAATGGTGGTTTGGGTGGTTTTGTCGAGCCCAAGCCATCTTCAAGACTAAATGGTGGTTTGGGTGGTTTTGTCGAGCCCAAGCCACCCTAAAGACTAAATGATATGTTTAGGTGGATTTGTCGAGCCCAAGCCATCTTCAAGACTAAATGGTGGTTTGGGTGGATTTGTCGAGCCCAAGCCACCCTACAGACTAAATGAGTAGTTTAGTTGGATTTTTCGAGCCCGATCCACCCTAAAGACTAAATTAAAGGTTTAGGTGGTGAGTGCATGATGCATATTTTTTCCTTGCGGTTTATGTGATCAACAATTTTCCTTCCGTAAGAATTTGCCCAATTTGGTCATGCCCAGTTGGTCTTGACCATAGACCATTTAGTCCAAAGAAGCAGATTAATAATTGTAGATCCATAATAGCATAGCTCTTACTATAGAAAGCTAACAACATTTCATAACTGGGTGGGTAGTTTTGCAGCTAGTCATCACATACATCACATAACTTAACTGGAGGTAGTTTTGCAGATAATCATTACAGTCATTACATAACTAGGGGATTCCCAAAATATACAACCCCAAGGCCAGCTATGTTGTCCCAAGGCCACATATTAGCTTAACATAACTGAGGTGATGAATATCATTGTTCACTCATCAAGGATTGACTTGATCTTGGCAAGCTTGTCCTTGTTGCCATGACCAGCTTTCATAAGATCACCCACCAGAAAATCCAGCTTCTTCTTCTCCTCTATCAGCCAGTCCCTCTCTTTCTTCATCTCAACCCTCTCCTTCCTTGTGTTCCTAATGATCTCCCCCTGAGATCTAAGAATGCACTTCATCTCCTTGACCTCCTGAGCCAGCTCCTCCATCTCCTTCATCTTTCCAAAGTCAGCACTCTCCTTCTCATTGCTGATAGCTAGCTTCTCCATGTCCTTGTCCACATCCATCTGCTTCTGCTTGAACTCTTCATCACTCATGACCCTGTTGTTCTGATCTGCCCAATCAAACATCTTGGTGACATCCTCAACCAGCTGACTGTATTGATCCCCAAGTGTATCCAACTGCTTGTTCACCTTCTCCAACTCTTTCTTATACTTCTCATGGTCAATCATTTTGCCATGATTCTCCTCATGAAACATATCCCATATCTTCTCCAAACATCTTTGCAGAATAGAAGGCCATGGGGCATCACCCACTGAGCAACTCCACAGTCAATACCATCCTGCATCAATTATTAGAAAATAAATATGCTAACTCCATAGTCAACTCCACAGTCAATAAGTATTGTAAAATCATTGTCCTAAACATGTTTCATTTACTTAATTTACTGACAGAAACTAATGCTTGCAAAATCACTGTTAAAAACATGTTTCATCAACTGCAGACAGTCCAAATTAACTAAATTTACAGAATTTACTGCAGACTAACTACCACTAACACAAATAACTGAATTTACTGACAACAACTGCAGACAGTCCAAATTTACTGCATACTAACTACCAAATTTACTGCAGACAGTCCAAATTTACTGTAGACTAACTAATCTTTGATTCTTGCAACTGCAGATAGTCCAAATTAACTGAATTTACTGACAGCAATTTCAACAATCTGCAGACTAACTACCACTAACACAAACCCTAGTTGGATAACACTGACTTGAGGAACAGCACATCCATAGAACCTCCTCCCAGTGTCCTTTCCTTCAAATGCAACATATTTCATGCATGGGGCCAAGTGCAGTCTACATTTGATGCTTGCATCTGCAGCTCCACCACAGAAGGATGCATCTATAGTGGTGCCAGGGTTCGCCTGCATTGTAGCACACTAGTGAACCGCGGAAAAAATAGCAACTGCTCCAAACATGGTCTCAAAATCGAAGAACACTTGGACACTAACCCTAACCCTAGGTGCAAAGGAGATGTCTTACCCAGTGCTGCTCCAGATCCATGCCGACCAGCTCCTCCTCCTCGCTGCTCTCCTCTCCATCCTTCCACGACGACATCTTCTACGGCGGGGAGGGAACCGCGCCTCCGGCGGCGGCGAAGAACTCCGGCGGCGGCAACAGGGGACAGAGCAGAGCAGTGAGAGTGAGAGAGTGAGCGAGTGGAGTGGAGTGTGAGCCGCGGGGAGTGGGGGCCCTGTTTTGTACCGACATCCCTAATGCCCGTCAACCCACTCGCCGTCTGGCCTCATCCACGTGGCACCTAACGGGTGGGCCAGCCCTGTCAGAAACCGTGTTAACTGCGCAAACCGGTCATTTGTTTTTATTGAGAAAATTTACAAGAAAAGTGATGGATTTTTGGGACGCGCTAGAAATGTGGTGGCAATTGGATGCTTCAACTTCAAATGTGGTGGTTTTTTGCAATTCACTCGAGCTAGCTCCATTGACAAATTCATTGCATTCTTCCCGTTCCATCCGGGGCCAGCAATCATCTATCAACCATTGAGAGATCGAGTATATATGCAGGTAATCTGCATGCATGTATTGTAGATTTGTTTCACATCATTCAGGCAAGCATATGGCTTCACTGAATTAGGGGACCGTCTGTAATGGAATCACCCGCAACAAAACAGTTGCTGCATCTCGCCATAACTATTAGACAACACCTTTTAAGAAATTAATTCAGTTCGATCTAACCGCCAGAAAACACAGTTAAAACAGTACAGTACACACACAAAAATGATGCTACAAACAGTTGTACACTGCAACTTAGCACCAAAACTGGAGCAGACTAGATGAGCTAACTAGATAAACCACAGAGACTTAGGCACTACGACATCATTAGTGACTTGAGCGACCGGGCTTTCACAGGCTTCCTCCACCTCTTCTTGAACGGGCCCTTCCTCTTGGTGCCGCGGGGTTGTTCGCCATTGCAGCCAAGCGCTTCCTCATCGCTGCTCTCCTCGTCCCAGCCTGCGATCCCAGTGGTGCCGTCGTTGCCCGTAGGCTTGTCGACTACACGTACTGATGCCGCTACTTCTTGATGGTTTGAGTCATCAGCTTGTTCCTGACCTGCACTAAAATTAAGTTGCATTTCGGACTGTGCCTCCTCTTTTGGTGGTTTAGCAGGCAGTGGAAGTTCCTGCACGCCGTCATCACTGCTCTCCTTGTCACAGCCCACCATCCTAGCGGTGCCAGGCTCGTCGACGACGTGTGCTGATGGCAGGAGCACTGATTGATGGTCTGATTCATTCACTTGTACTTGACAAGCACTAAAATTAAGTTGCATTTCAGATGGTGCCTCCTCTTTCAGAGATTCAGCAGGCAGAATAGGTTCTGGCACGCCATCACTGCATGACGTGCGGCGCTTCTTGGTGCCGGGGCCGAACCCCGCATAGTAGTAGAACCCCTCGCCCAGGTCGATGTCGGGCCTCTTTCTATGTGGCTTGTCGCTGACAGGGGGCTTCTGTTCCAAGTGGTACGGGCAGTAGGAGTTGGGCTTACTCGCGGGCCGCTGGCAGGACCACCTCTTGCCGTCATTCTTCCGGCAACACCACACTCCTTTCTGCACTTTGAACCCCTTATTTGGCTTTGGCTTCCTCTCCATCTTTTCCACAGCTTTGTGCAGTTTCAAGATGACCCCGTCAACCATATCTACGGCCAAGTCTTCCTCCTCCTTGATGGAGCCAGTAGGCATGGTAATGCTTGATGGGAAGAGCCAGCTACCTCGCCAGGAAACACTCATGAAGCAAGTCTCCACGAAGAGCTTCTCCACCTGAATGAGATGGTAATTCGGGAAACACACATCAACCAAAGAAAAGAGCTACCTGCTATTGCTGAACTGAAATGGGGGTTCGGGTCAGTAGGGCTCGCGACCGACAGATGAACTTGCAGCCCGATTGGCCGCCGCGCCACCGCCAGCCGGTCACATATTACCGCGAGGGAGCTAACTGACGCGCCCTACGGCTAGACCTCGACGCCGCACCACGCGGGCGTGGGGAGCGGAACCCTAGCGGCATGCTTCAGACCCAATGGTAACCTCCGTGGAGGAGACCTAGGTAGCGAGGCGGGCATGCTAGCTGCTACAGAGCGTCGCGCGAATGCGCAATACATACAGCAAGCTTCGGCCAGGCGGGAGAGCACGGAGCAAGGAGCGAGGGGGGCGGGTGGTGAGGAAATTACCTGGGGATCCGAGAGGTCGAGCTGGGCCATGAGGTCCCACGGCGACCGGCTGAGCTCGCAGCAGGGCTCCCCGCCGGAGGAGGTCTTCGGCCCCACCAACCCGGCGCCGGATTCGCGGGCTGGGGCTGGGGCTGGCGGCGGGGGCGGCTCGAATCGGGGCGGCTCCGTGCAGGAGCCGGATGCGGCGGAGCCAAGCAGGCGGGAGGCGGACCTGCGGATCCGCATGGCGGCAGGGGAGGGGCGGGGCGCGCGCGAGGGGAGCTCGGGATCTGGAGGGATAGCGAGCAAGGTAGGGTTTGAGATTTGTGTGAGAGAGGCAGCAGCAGGATGTCGATACGAGAGGAGGCCGCTGGAGAGGACGAAGGCGTGTGTGTGAGAGGTCGAGCTGGGGCCCACTCGTCAGTCAAGCCGCCGATTATTTACAGTGAGTGAGTGCTGGACACGTGTACGGCCGGAACTTTATGTGCACACCTAATTTATTGAGGACACCCATAAGTACCGAACGTTCTGAATTTTATTATGGCAATATGATTTTTTTTTCATCAGAAAATTGCCGTGCTCGTAAACAAAAGTTACCACAATTCTCTCCATTTTTATTTACTTCACATATTAGATTTAACTGAAGTCAAGCTTCATAATATGTGTTCGAGTTTATAAAGAATGATACGAATATTTGTTGAGGGGATTATTGTATTTTTATAGCCTCCAATTACACCACCTATCTCCCAATTCAATCCTTGATATAGTGTATTTTGTCATATTATGTGGGCTTTCCTCGGGTCAGCCACACTTTGATTTATGGTGCTATTTGCGTAGTACCGCCCACGCGGGGTGGCATGCTATTGGAGTGTGGCGGATTCCAGATTTGTAAGGTAGTTGGGCCCGGATGCCTTGACGGTACCCCTGCGGAGTCAAACAAAAACTGCCAAGAGTGGGTTTACCTACCCGGCATACAATTCAAAGATCCTCCTCGGGCGTGTCTGGTCACCCTGTTTTGGTCTGCACCTCCACGGAAAAGGTACAAATGGTCGGAGGATCCAGGTCCGGCAGGGGACCTTGGTCAAACTGGCCGCTCAACTGGCATGTCTATTCTATCACGGTCTGACCTTGGCCAATATAATGGCGGTGGTGCTTATCCGAGGAATCCACCCCTTGCAGCAACGTGTCCACCACATGTGGGAGTACAATGGTGTCAATGATTCGACTCGTGTCATCCGAGGAGGATTTCATCAGCGCTGCACACTCGAGAAAATGCTAGCGACGATGTTCAAAGGCGAGCAGTCAAATTTCCCCAAGGAGCCTCGATCCGATGGTTTTTCCTCCAACAAGCCCATCCGAGTAGTAGTTTTTACAAACTAGTCCCTTTTTCTTCTCAACAAGGTATATAACTGCCTGGCAGCTTTTTACTTCATCCAACTAGGACTGGAAGCAATGGTTGACCAAACTGGACTCCCCAGCTCCTCAACCGGGTATCTGGGACCCCGACTATGAACTTGAACTAGCCAAGGACCCTAACACCGATGTCATCCATCGTGATGACGTCTTTTATCAAGAGGGCATTGACGGCGAGGAAATTGCCATCACCATTGATTGCCCAAGCTCCGCTCCATTTTGAGGCAACGCGGAGGGCACCATGTGTCCGGTGTTGAAGAAACGAGCCAACACCACAAGTGTTGCTCGGTCCAAGTGTGCCTCCGTCCCTTCCTTCGAGGATAGTCGTCGGTCCAAGCGTTCGAGGCAGACCTCTAGGGCACCATCTACTCAAGTTGGAGCTCGCGCGGGGAGACCTCTAGGACTGACCATCCGGGGGAGGACAGATACCGAGGAGCAGGCGCCTCGAGGGCCTCCTACTTCAACTCAGTAAGCATGTCCTTCTCGTTTTTCAAATATATATTATATCTAAATTAACCCCCTAAATCCACCCTCTTTCAAAAAAAAAAAAAAAACTCAGCTCCTGCCAGCTGCTGACGTGTGGATGCCTATTGGTCCTGGTTGGTGCCACCAACCGGGACCAAAGGCCCTCCTGCCTGGGCTCGCCGCACCGGTCACGTGGAGGCACATATGTTCCAGTTTGTGTAAGAACCTGGACTAAAGGCCTAGGGCTTTAGTAACAACCCTTTAGTCCCGATTCAACAACCGGGACAAATGAGCCTTACGAACCGGGACAAATGGCCCTTTTTCTATTAGTGAACTGTGCTCCTCCTCGGTCGGAAACTCATGAGGGCGCTCAGAGCGCATCCCAGGAAGAGTCCTCGATGATGTCGATGACTCCTTCCGAGTATGAGATGATCTCCTTCAATAATCAAGCTTTTATAGTTCAGCAGCAGGATGGTCTTCGGTCGGTGGATGAGCGCATTGACGCAGCTCGCTTGGGGCCTAAGGACACCACCGGTTTTTTGACAAGGACTTGGAGGTAAGAAAATTCTTACGAGTGAATTATGAGTTCTTGGGCACTAGTAGCCCTCTAGGTGTGCGCCTGCTCCAAGCGGGGCCAGACCTAATGGGATTTTGACTTGTTCCCAAAGGCTCTGGATTGTTTGTCGAGGTGTCATTTTGGACGGGAAAGGCGTCGAAGTGCTCCTTGAACCAGTGACATGAAAAACAATGAAGTGCGGTAGTCCCAAAGACTCTGGTCAAGTACGTGCATGCAATCGACTTGAGGATCGACAATCAATCCTCGCTAGGACGTACATTTTGTAGAAATGCAGATCCCAGTAGCCCCGATCCTTGGGTTGGGTGTGTGCGGCCAACCTGAGGATCAACATCCTCGGTTATTTATGTTGGCTACCTCTTTTTACAGGATGCGCATATATAAAGGCAATAAAGCTATCCGACGAGTTGGTACGGGTCAAAGGCCCCGCTCAAGGATTTCGAGAAGGAGGTCGAGCGTATAAAGAAAACTGTTGACGAAGCCACTAGTAAGATAATATCAAAATATTTGTTACGCGGTTGCCGTTAGTTTTTTGTGATTTATTCACATAACTTCCTTGTGCAACGGAGCGTTTTGCTGCTTAAGGATCTGGAGCGTGCTCGGGAAGATGCAAACTACTTCCAATTGCAGGTATCTGCTGGACGCGGTGTTCTTACAAGGCATATCCAAGAGTGCAACTAACTGAACGAAGAGAACACGTCTGTGTACGAGGAGAAGAAATGGCAAGTGCTGGAGCTAGAACAACTCAAATCTCAATTGGCTTCTACCGAGCAAGTGTGCCGTGTCCTCCGTGTGCAGCAAGCAGATTGGTGTTAGGAAAGAGCAACTAGTATTCTCTGAGGGCCAGAGGCCAGTACATATACATGTGTGGCAAAGTGCAGAGAACCTCTTATACATTGGGGACATACAGACAAGTGACTATAGACATCTAACACCCCCCCCCTCCCACCCCCCCCCCCCCCCCCCTCAAACTCATGGTGGATCAACAACACTGAGTTTGGAGAGAAGAAAATTATGTTGCGCTCGAGTTTGTGCCTTGGTGAAGAAGTCCGCCAACTGTAACTCGGAAGGCACATAGTGAAGAGCAAGAGTCTGATCCTGCACAGCAGCACGCACAAAGTGGGCATCCACACCGATGCGCTTGGTGAGCTCATGCTTCACCGGGTCACGCGCAATACTGATAGCACCGGTACTGTCGGACAGGAGAGGAGTTGAGGTAGTAGCAGACACACCAAAGTCCTCAAGTAACCACCGTAACCAGATCACCTCAGCCGTCAACATAGCCATGGCTCGCAACTCAGCCTCTGTACTCGAGCGAGAAACTGCAGTCTGCTTCTTTGTCTTCCAGGCAATAAGAGAGCCACCAAGAAAGACACAATAAGCAGACAATGACGTCGATCGAGAGGATCACTAGCCCAGGTAGCATCAGAGTAGGCCTGGAGCTCAAGAGAGCTGGAGTGGGGAAAGAAAAGGTGCTGAGAGATCGTGCCACGAAGATATCGTAGAACACGGAGGAGGTGACTATAGTGGACAGAGGTGGGAGCGGACACAAACTGACTCAGGATGTGGACAGGATAGGAGATGTCAGGACGCGTAACAGCAAGATAGACTAGGCTGCCAACGAGGTGACGATAGCGAGTGGGATTAGGAAGAGGGTCACCATCAGATGCACGAAGCTGAACGTTGAGCTCCATAGGAGTGACAACGGTGCGCTCATCACCAAGAGCGGCGCGAGCAAGAAGATCCTGAATATATTTTTCTTGGGAGATGTAGAAGCCATCAGGGGTCGAGAAGATCTCAATCCCAAGAAAATAGCGAAGTGGACCAAGATCGGTCATGAGGAACTGGTCTCGAAGGCGAGCCTTAACAAAGGCAATGTACTCAGAGTCGTCACCAGTGATGATCATGTCATCAACATAGAGAAGGAGAAGAGTCCGACCACGAGGAGACGTGTGAACAAACAACGCATGATCATGATCACTGGGCAAGAAACCAGCCGCAGTCACCACAGAGGCGAAACGCTCAAACCAGGCACGAGGGGCCTGTTTTAGACCATATAGGGAGCGGCGAAGTCTACAGACCATACCATCAGGAGCATAGTACCCCGGTGGTGGCTGCATAAACACCTCCTCACGCAACTCGGCATTGAGAAAAGTGTTCTGACATCAAGTTGAGAGATAGACTAGTGACGAACAGAAGCCACGGCAAGAAGAGTGCAAACAGTGGTCATGTGGGCCACAGGAGCAAAAGTCTCATCATAATCTCGCCCCTGCTCCTGCTGAAAACCACGGGCCACAAGACGAGCTTTGTAGCGCTCAAGAGAACCATCGGAGCGAGTCTTAATCTTGTAGACCCACTTGCAGGTGATGGGACGGACACCAAAAGGAAGGGGAACTAGATCCCATGTGCCAGAGCGCTCAAGAGCAGCAAGCTCTTCAGCCATCGCAAGCTGCCATTCAGGCTGAGTCATGGCAGTCCGATAGGAAGTGGGCTCAGCAATAACAGAGAGACCGTACCGAGCAGGGGAGTAGCGATCAGGTGGGGGCGAGGCCGAGTACGGAGGTTGTGAACCGGGGGAGGCGTGGGAGGAGGTGCACCAGAGGTGGAAGGCTCGTCAGAGGAGACATCCTCAGTACGAGATCGACGAGTATAGTGGAGAGGGAACGGTGAGAGAGGGCGATGGACTGGAGATGATGGTGGAGAAGTGGAGGAGGAGGATGGAGAAGATGGAGTCGGTGGTGAATTTGTAGGAATGAGAGGTAACAGAGGAAGAGGGGACACATGAGGCACATAGCACGATGCATCAGGAAGGAGAAGGAAAGAAAGGTCGTCCACAGAGAGACTCGAGGAAGAAGAGCATGGGTAGTAAGAACGAGACTCATCAAAGGTCACATCACGCGAGATGCGTAAGCGACGACCCACAGGATCCCAACATCGATATCCCTTGTGCTCATCACTGTAGCCAAGGAAAACACACTCAACCGTGGCGGTCGGTTTGGTGCGTTCTCGGGGGGCAAGAAGAAAATAGCACACGCATCCAAACATACGAAGAGCTGAGTAGTCAGGAGAGCGACCAGTGAGACACTCCATAGGAATACCACCCTGCAGAGCAGAAGATGGCTGAATGTTGATGAGATAGGTGGATGCAGAAACAGCCTCAGCCCAAAAGTGGGGTGGAAGGGAAGCAGCAATCAGCAGCGCACGAGCCGTCTCAAGCAAATGACGATGCTTTCGTTCGGCAACGCCATTCTGAGCATGAGCACCAAGACAAGAGAACTGGGCAAGAGTACCCTGTTCCGCGAGCAAACCATGCAACAACTAAGATATATACTCTCCGGCAGAGTCAGCACGAAAAGTACGAATGGGCGTGGCAAACTAGGTGTGAACCATGGCAACAAAACGTTTGTATATAGGAAGAACCTCGCTAAGATATTTCATGAACTAGAGCCAAGTGTAGCGAGAGAAATCATCAATAAACAAAACATAGTAGCGATGACCACCTTTCGAATCAAAGGGAGCAGGACCCCAGACATCAGAATGAACTAAGTCAAAAGGACGTTGAGATACAGATTCACTAGTAGGATAAGGTAACCGAGTCTGTTTGCCAAGTCTGCAACCATTACAATGTAAGGAGACATCTCCATATACAGACCCTAAGAGGCCCTGACGAACTAACGAAGACAAGCGAGAGCCACAGATGTGACCAAGGCGATGATGCCCTTTCTTTGGAAGGGCCCAGCAGACGAAGAGGCAACAAGAGCATGAGAGCTGGCAGAAGTGGTGGCAGCGGAAGGAACACAAAGCCAGTCAATCTCCCAAAGGCCCGCTGACTCACGGCGCCCGGGGCCACCACCAACCAAAGCCTTGGTGCGAAGATCCTGAATGGAGCAAGAATCGGTATCAAGAATGACACGACAACCAAAATCAGTAAGTTGGGCAGCGGAAAAAAGATTAATTGTAAGGCGAGGAACATGAGAAACACTCGGAACAGAAAAAGATGGAGTGGAAAGAATACCACGACTAGCAACAGGAAGAGAAGTGCCATCGGCAGTAAGAACATTAACAGGAGAATCAAGAGGGCGGAGAGAAGACAACATGGAAGAATCAGAAGACATATGAAAGGAGGCTCCAGAATCCAGAACCCACGACATTGTACCTGACTGTGTAGAGGCCGGTGTGTTGGGAAACGTAGTAATTTCAAAAAAATTCCTACGCACACGCAAGATCATGGTGATGCATAGCAACGAGAGGGGAGAGTGTGTCCACGTACCCTCGTAGACCGAGAGCGGAAGCGTTATCTGTAGCGGTTGATGTAGTCGTGCGTCTTCACGATCCGACCGATCCAAGTACCGAGCGTCACGACACCTCCGTGTTCTGCACACGTTCAGCTTGATGGCGATCCCGGACTCCGATCCAGCAGGGTGTCGGGGATGAGTTCCGTCGACCTGACGGCGTGGTGGCGATGATGATGCTCTACCGGTAGCGAGGCTTCGCCTAAACTCCATGACGATATGACCGAGGTGGAATATGGTGGAAGGGGGCACCGCACACGGCTAAGGAACGATCCGTAGATCAACTTGTGTGTCTATGGGGTACCCCTGCCCCGTATATAAAGGAGCAAGGGAGGAGGAGGCCGGCCCTAGGACAGGGCGCACCAAGTGTGGAGTCCTACTAGGACTCCCTAGTCCTAGTAGGATTCCACCTCCCATATGGAATAGGAAAAGAGGAAGGAAAAGGAGAAGGCAGGGGGCGCCCCCCTTCCCTAGTCCAATTCGGACCAGACCAAGGGGAGGGGTGCGGCCACCCTTGAGGCCCTTTTCCTTCTTTCTCGTATGGCCGAATAAGGTCCAATACGTATTCCCGTAATTCTCCGGTACTCCGAAAAATACTCGAATCACTCGGAACCTTTCCGATGTCCGAATATAGTCGTCCAATATATCGATCTTTACGTCTCGACCATTTCGAGACTCCTCTTCATGTCCCCGATCTCATCCGGGACTCCGAATTCCTTCGGTACATCAAAACTCATAAACTCATAATATAAGCATCGCCGAAACCTTAAGCGTGCGGACCTTACGAGTTCGAGAACTATGTAGACATGACCTAGAACTATTCTTGGTCAATAACCAATAGCGGAACCTGGATGTTCATATTGGCTCCTACATATTCTACGAAGATCTTTATCGGTCAAACGGCATAACAACATACGTTGTTCCCTTTGTCATCGGTATGTTACTTGCTCGAGATTCGATCGTCGGTATCCAATACCTAGTTCAATATCGTTACCGGCAAGTCTCTTTACTCGTTCCGTAATACATCATCCCACAACTAACTCATTAGTTGCAATGCTTGCAAGGCTTTAAGTGATGTGTATTACCGAGAGGGCCGAGGATACCTCTCCGAGCAATCGGAGTGACAAAACCTAATCTCGAATACGCCAACCCAACATGTACCTTCGGAGACACCTGTAGAGCACCTTTATAATCACCCGATTCGTTGTGACGTTTGGTAGCACACAAAGTGTTCCTCACAGTAAACGGAGTTGCATAATCTCATAGTCATAGGAACATGTATAAGTCATGAAGAAAGCAGTAGCAACATACTAACCGATCGGGTGCTAAGCTAATGGAATGGGTCATGTCAATCAGATCATTCACCTAATGATGTGATCCCATTAATCAAATAACAACTCTTTGTCCATGGTTAGGAAACATAACCATCTTTAATTAACGAGCTAGTCAAGTAGAGGCATACTAGTGACACTCTGTTTGTCTATGTATTCACACATGTATTATGTTTCCGGTTAATACAATTCTAGCATAAATAATAAACATTTATCATGATATAAGGAAATAAATAATAACTTTATTATTGCCTCTAGGGCATATTTCCTTGATCTCCCACTTGCACAAGAGTCAATAATCTAGTTCACATCGCCATGTGATTTAACATCAATAGTTCACATCTTTATGTGATTAACACCCATAGTTCACATCGACATGTGACCAACA
Source organism: Aegilops bicornis (assembly GCA_021605145.1). Taxonomy (NCBI): domain Eukaryota; kingdom Viridiplantae; phylum Streptophyta; class Magnoliopsida; order Poales; family Poaceae; genus Aegilops; species Aegilops bicornis. The sequence continues at coordinate 770,485,337 of CM038673.1, read as the reverse complement.
CCCAAAGGGTTTACTAGAGTCGATAATCTAGTTCACATAAACATGTGATTAACACCCAAAGAGTACTAAGGTGTGATCATGTTTTGCTTGTGAGATAATTTTAATCAACTGGTCTGTCACATACAAATCCGTAAGTATTTTGCGAATTCTATGTCTACAATGCTCTGCACAGAGCTACTCTAGCTAATTGCTCCCACTTTCAATATGTATCTAGATCGAGACTTAGAGTCATCCATATCTGTGTCAAAACTTGCATCAACGTAACTTTTTACGACGAACCTTTTGTCACTTCCATAATCGAGAAACATATCCTTATTCCACTAAGGATAATTTTGACCGTTGTCCATTGATCTACTCCTAGATCACTATTGTACTCCCTTGCCAAGCTTAGTGGTAGGGTATGCAATAGATCTGGTACACAGCATGGCATACTTTATAGAACCTATGGCTGATGCATAGGGAATGACTTTCATTCTCTTTCTATCTTCTGACGTGGTCGGGTTTTGAGTCTTACTCAATCTCACACCTTGTAACACAGGTAAGAACTCTTTCTTTGACTGCTCCATTTTGAACTTACTTCAAAATCTTATCAAGGTATGTACTTATTGAAAAAAACTTATCAAGCGTCTTGATCTATCTCTATAGATCTTGATGCTCAATATGTAAGCAGCTTCACCGAGGTCCTTCTTTGAAAAACTCCTTTCAAATACTCCTTTATGCTTTGCAGAATAATTCTACATTATTTCCGATCAACAATATGTCATTCACATATACTTATCGTAAATGTCAGTAGTGCTCCCACTCACTTTCTTGTAAATACAGGCTTCACCGTAAGTGCATGTAAAACTATATGCTATGATCAACTTATCAAAGCATGTATTCCAACTCTGAGATGCTTGCACCAGTCCATAGATGGATCATGGAGCTTGCACATTTTGTTAACATCTTTAGGATTGACAAAACCTTACGGTTGCATCATATGCAACTCTTCTTTAATAAATCCATTAAGGAATGCAGTTTTTGACATCCATTTGCCAGATTTCATAAAATGTGGCAAATGCTAACATGATTCGGACAGACTTAAGCATCGTTATGAGTGAGAAAATCTCATCGTATTCAACACCTTGAACTTGTCGAAAACCTTTTGCAACAAGTCGAGCTTTGTAGATAGTAACACTACTATCAGTGTCCGTCTTCCTCTTGAAGATCCATTTATTTAACTTGACTTGCTGATCATCGAGCAGGTCAACCAAAGTCCACACTTTGTTCTTATATATGGATCCTATCTCAGATTTTATGGCCTCAAGCCATTTCGCGGAATCTGGGCTCATCATCGCTTCCTCATAGTTCGTAGGTTCATCATGGTCTAGTAACATGACTTCCAGAACATGATTACCGTACCACTCTGGTGCGGATCTTACTCTGGAAGACCTACGAGGTTTGGTAGCAACTTGATCTGAAGTTTTATGATCATCATCATTAGCTTCCTCACTGGTTGGTGTAGGAATCACAGGAACTGATTTCTGTGATGAACTACTTTCCAATTCGGGAGAAGGTACAATTACCTTATCAAGATCTACTTTCCTCCCACTCACTTCTTTCGAGAGACAACTCCTTCTCTAGAAAGGATCCATTTAAGCAATGAATATCTTGCTTTCGGATCAGTGATAGAAGGTGTACCCAACAGTTTCCTTTGGGTATTCTATGAAGATGCACTTCTCCGATTTAGGTTCGAGCTTATCAGGTTGAAACTTTTTCACATAAGCATCGTAGCCCCAAACTTTAACAAACGACAACTTTGGTTTCTTGCCAAACCACAGTTCATAAGCCGTCGTCTCAACGGATTTCGATGGCGCCCTATTTAAAGTGAATGCAACTGTCTCTAATGCATAACCCCAAAACGATATTGGTAAATCGGTAAGAGACATCATTGATCGCACCATATCAAATAAAGTCTTGATTCTGACGTTCGGACACACCATAATGTTGTGGTGTTCCAGGTGGCGAATTTGTGAAACTATTCCACATTGTTTTAATTGAAGACCAAACTCGTAACTCAAATATTTGTCTCCTTGATCAGATCGTAGAAACTTTATTTTTCTTGTCACGATGATTTTCCACTTCACTTTGAAATTCTTTGAACTTTTCAAATGTTTCAGACTTATGTTTCATCAAGTAGATATACCCATATCTGCTTAAATCATCTGTGAAGGTCAGAAAATAACGATACCCGCCACGAGCCTTAATACTCATTGGTCTGCATACATCAGTATGTATTATTTCCAACAAGTCAGTAGCTCGTTCCATTGTTCTGGAGAACGGAGTTTTTAGTCATCTTGCCCATGAGGCATGGTTCAGAAGTACCAAGTGATTCATAATTAAGTGATTCCAAAAGCCCATCAGTATCGAGTTTCTTCATGCGCTTTACACCGATATGACCTAAACAGCAGTGCCACAAATAAGTTGCACTATCATTATTAACTTTGCATCTTTTGGCATCAATATTATGAATATGTGTATCACTACGATCGAGATCCAACAAACTATTTTCATTGGGAGTATGACCATTGAAGGTTCTATTCATCTAAACAGAACAACAATTGTTCTCTAACTTAAATAAATAACCGTATAAACATGATCAAATCATATTTATGCTCAACGCAAACACCAAATAACACTTATTTAGGTTCAACACTAATCCCGAAAGTATAGGGAGTGTGCGATGATGATCATATCAATCTTGGAACCACTTCCAACACACATCGTCACTTCACCCTCAACTAGTCTCTGTTTATTCTCGTAACTCCTGTTTCCAGTTACTAATATTTAGCAACTGAACAAGTATCAAATACTCAGGGGCTACTATAAACACTAGTAAGGTACACATCAATAACCTGTATATCAAATATACCCTTGTTCACTTTGCCATCCTTCTTATCTACCAAATATTCAGGGCATTTCCGCTTCCAGTGACCATTTCCTTTGCAGTGTAAGCACTCAGTTTCAGGCTTTGGTCCAGCTGTGGGCTTCTTCGCGGGAGTGACAACTTGCTTGTCATTCTACTTGAAGTTCCCTTTCTTTCCCTTTGCCCTTTTCTTGAAACTAGTGGTCTTGTCAATCATCAACACTTGATTCTCTTTCTTGATTTCTACCTTCGTTGATTTCAACATCGCGAAGAGCTCGGGAATCGTTTTCATCATCCCTTGCATACTATAGTCCATCACGAAGTTCTAGTAACTTAGTGATGGTGACTAGAGAATTCTGTTAATCACTATCTTATCTGGAAGATTAACTCCCACTTGATTCAAGTGATTGAAGTACCCAGACAATCTGAGCACATGCTCACTAGTTGAGCGATTCTCCTCCATCTTTTAGCTATAGAACTTGTTGGAGACTTCATATCTCTCAACTCGGGTATTTTCTTGAAATATTAACTTCAATTCCTGGAACATCTCATATGGTCCATGATGTTCAAAACGTCTTTGAAGTCCCGATTCTAAGCCGTTAAGCATGTTGCACTAAACTATCAAGTAGTCATCATATTGAGCTAGCCAAACGTTCATAACGTCTGCATCTGCTCCTGCAATAAGTCTGTCACCTAGCGGTGCATTAAGGACATAATTCTTTTGTGCAGCAATGAGGATAAACCTCAGATCACGGATCCAATCCGCATAATTGCTACTAACATTTTTCAGTACAATTTTCTCTAGGAACACATATAAAAACATAGGGAAGCAACAACGCGAGCTATTGATCTACAACATAATTTGCAAAATACTACCAGGACTAAGTTCATGATAAATTTAAGTTCAATTAATCATATTACTAAAGAACTCCCACTTAGACAGACATCTCTCTAGTCATCTAAGTGATCACGTGATCCAAATCAACTAAACCATAACCAATCATCACGTGAGATGGAGTAGTTTTCAATGGTGAACATCACTATGTCATATCTACTGTATGATTCACGCTCGACCTTTCGGTCTCCGTGTTCCGAGGCCATATCTGCATATGCTAGGCTCGTCAAGTTTAACCTGAGTATTCCGCGTGTGCAAAACTGGCTTGCACCCGTTGTAGATGGACGTAGAGCTTATCACACCCGATCATCACGTGGTGTCCGGGCACGACGAACTTTGGCAACGGTGCATACTCAGGAGAACACTTCTTGATAATTAGTGAGAGATCATCTTAAAATGCTACCGTCAATCAAAGCAAGATAAGATGCATAAAGGATAAACATCACATGCAATCAATATAAGTGATATGATATGGCCATCATCATCTTGTGCTTGTGATCTCCATCTCCGAGCACCGTCATGATCACCATCGTCACCGGGCGCGACACCTTGATCTCCATCGTAGCATCGTTGTCGTCTCGCCAACTATTGCTTCTCGACTATCGCTACCGCTTAGTGATAAAGTAAAGCAATTACAGGCGTTGCATTTCATACAATAAAGCGACAACCATATGGCTCCTACCAGTTGTCGATAACTCGGTTACAAAACATGATCATCTCATACAATAAAATATAGCACCACGTCTTGACCATATCACATCAGAACATGCCCTGCAAAAACAAGTTAGACGTCCTCTACTTTGTTGTTGCAAGTTTTACGTGGCTGCTACGGACTGAGCAAGAACCGTTCTTACCTACGCATCAAAACCACAACGATAGTTCGTCAAGTTAGTGTTGTTTTAACCTTCGCAAGGACCGGGCGTAGCCACACTTGGTTCAACTAAAGTGAGAGAGACAGACACCCGCCAGTCACCTTTAAGCAACGAGTGCTCGCAGCGGTGAAACCAGTCTCGCGTAAGCGTCTGGCGTAATGTCGGTCCGGGCCGATTCATCTCACAATACCGCCGAACCAAAGTATGACATGCTGTTAGCAGTATGACTTGTATCGCCCACAACTCACTTGTGTTCTACTCGTGCATATAACATCAACGCATAAAACCTAGGCTCGGATGCCACTGTTGGGGAACGTAGTAATTTCAAAAAATTTCCTACGCACACGCAAGATCATGGTGATGCATAGCAACGAGAGGGGAGAGTGTGTCCACGTACCCTCGTAGACCGAAAGCGGAAGCATTATGACAACGCGGTTGATGTGGTCGTACGTCTTCACGATCCGACCAATCCAAGTACCGAACGTACGACACCTCCGTGTTCTGCACACGTTCAGCTCGATGACGATCCCCGGACTCCGATCCAGCAGGGTGTCGGGGATGAGTTCCGTCAGCACGACGGCGTGGTGACGATGATGATGCTCTACCAGCGCAGGGCTTCGCCTAAACTCCGCGACGATATGACCGATGTGGAATATGGTGAAGGGGCGCCCCCCTTCCCTAGTCCAATTCGGACCAGACCAAGGGGAGGGGTGCGGCCACCCTTGAGGCCCTTTTCCTTCTTTCCCGTATGACCCAATAAGGCCCAATACGTATTCCCGTAACTATCCGGTACTCCGAAAAATACTCGAATCACTCGGAACCTTTCCGATGTCCGAATATAGTCGTCCAATATATCGATCTTTACGTCTCGACCATTTCGAGACTCCTCGTCATGTCCCCGATCTCATCCGGGACTCCGAACTCCTTCGGTACATCAAAACTCATAAACTCATAATATAACTGTCATCGAACCTTAAGCGTGCGGACCTTACGAGTTCGAGAACTATGTAGACATGACCTAGAACTATTCTTGGTCAATAACCAATAGCGGAACCTGGATGTTCATATTGGCTCCTACATATTCTACGAAGATCTTTATCGGTCAAACGGCATAACAACATACGTTGTTCCCTTTGTCATCGGTATGTTACTTGCCCGAGATTCGATCGTCGGTATCCAATACCTAGTTCAAATCGTTACTGGCAAGTCTCTTTACTCGTTACGTAATACATCATCCCACAACTAACTCATTAGTTGCAATGCTTGCAAGGCTTTAAGTGATGTGTATTACCGAGAGGGCCCAGGGATACCTCTCCGACAATCGGAGTGACAAAACCTAATCTCGAAATACGCCAACCCAACATGTACCTTCGGAGACACCTGTAGAGCACCTTTATAATCACCCGATTCGTTGTGGCGTTTGGTAGCACACAATGTGTTCCTCCGTAAACGGGAGTTGCATAATCTCATAGTCACGAGGAACATGTATAAGTCATGAAGAAAGCAGTAGCAACATACTAAACGATCGGGTGCTAAGCTAATGGAATGGGTCATGTCAATCAGATCATTCACCTAATGATGTGATCCCATTAATCAAATAACAACTCTTTGTCCATGGTTAGGAAACATAACCATCTTTGATTAACGAGCTAGTCAAGTAGAGGCATACTAGTGACACTCTGTTTGTCTATGTATTCACACATGTATTATGTTTCCGGTTAATACAATTCTAGCATGAATAATAAACATTTATCATGATATAAGGAAATAAATAATAACTTTATTATTGCCTCTAGGGCATATTTCCTTCACGGTGATGGTGTGAAAGGGGATGCAGTCACAACAGCAGCAGAAGCAGTCGACGAGGAGCCTGAGGAAGCAAGAAGACGCTTGAGGCGAACAATGTCCTGGTCAGTGAGTGACGGAGTCGAGGAAGACAAAGGAGTCCCGCTGAAGGAGGAGCGCCTCTGGTCTCGCTTCTTCTGGCGACAATCAGGCTCTGGGTGACCTGGCCGGGAGCAGTAACCACAGACAGTGTCACGGCACGACGTGCCTTTCTCCGCATAAGGAGGACGGCTCACCCTCCCTGGAGGAGTAGGCAGGAGCGGCGGAGCAGTGAGGCGAGCAGACGAGGCAGGAGCCCGAGCGGCCAGTACTGACGGAACCAGAAGCAACCCAGCAGAGCGAAGGCGGGTCTCCTCAGCACGAAGCTCAGCAAGTATCTCTGAGATAGGAACACGACCATGAGCAAGCAAGTGAGCACGGCGAGGCTCAAACTCAGACCGGAGGCGAGATAAGAACTCATGGACCCGCTGAAACTCCAGGTCAGACCGAGTAGTATGACAGCAACGACAGGTTTCACAAACAACTGTCCGAAGAGAGTCAAGCTGGCGCCAGATGGCAGAGCACTGTGAATAGAACTCATCAACAGAAGAATCACCTTGCTGGAGTGCGTGCTCCTGACGCACCACAGATAGGTAGAGAGCATCACCAGAGGGCTGATAGCGCTGACAGAGATAAGACCACATCGCTGCAACTGTGCCAAGTCCCATGAACTCGGAAGCAAACTGAGGGAGGACACTCGCAGTGAGAACAGCAGCAGCTCGAGCATCATCATTGCACCACTGAGTGTAAGCAGACAGATCATCCCGGTACACAGAGAGAGCATCGGAATAAGCGGATACCTGCTGATCATAAGCATCAACCGCAGCATCATCCAGAGCCTTGGCAGCATCCCGGTCAGCCTGAGAAGCATCAGCAGCAAGGACCGGCGGCACCGGTGGGATTGGAGCCACGGGCGCAACAGGGCAGGGCGGACAGGGGACCTCGCCAGAAAGAACACCCCACAAAAGGAGCCCACGCATATGGATGCGCATGAAGCCCACAAACTCAGCATAGTTGGTGCCATCGAAGATCACTGAGCACCGAGGAACGGCAACATAGCCCGAAGAGGACATAAAGAAGTCTCGCTGGATCAAGCAGGCGTTTCCTTTTTTTTGGAGTCAACGCAGACCCGAACGGGATCTGGATCGAGCAGACGCTCACACACGAGCGGCTCGAGAGCGAGCAGAGGTCGGGCGGACGAGCGGCTGGGGAGAGCGGGAGGAGCCGCGGCCGGGACGGATCAAGGGGAGCCGCGGTCAGACGGACCCCGGCGGAAGCAGGAGATCCAGCCGCGGCGGTGGCTGGAACAGCTCGATCCAGCCGCGCCCGGACAGGCCTTGGCAACCCGACTACGAGCAGGGGAGCACCAGCGGCGGCTGGAACAGCCGGACTACGGGTACTGCGCGAGGGGACGAGGAGCACGCGGCCCGGATGGAATCGAGTAGAGGAGGCGCTTCCGAGGCAGGCCCGAACAGAGGAGGCGCTCCCGAGGCAGGATCGAGCAGGAGCATGCCTTGGTGCGGGCCAAGATGCGCCAGTCGGGGGACACAAGGCCGAACGGGACAGCCGGGGCGGCGGATCTGGACGAGATGAGAGCGACGGCGGTGGCCAGAATCTAGCAGAGGAGCACGGAGTTGCAGCGTGCGGGGGAGCGAGGGGAACCTAAGCATCTGATACCATGTTAGGAAAGAGCAACTAGTATTCTCTGAGGGCCAGAGGCCAGTACATATACATGTGTGGCAAAGTGCAGAGAACTCCTTATACATTGGGAATATACAGACAAGTGACTAGAGATATCTAACAATTAGGCATTGTGAGGATCGAGCAATGTGTTATTGGCGAGGACACAACAGCATGGTATAGCATTATGCCAGCATCTCTAGATCAATTTTTTTACCTTGCTCAAAGTCTTCAAGTGCCACAATTTCCCCCATACTGGGTGTGCCGAGGATCCTTACGCCACCAAAGGGTTAGCATTGTTTAGCGCATAGGACTCCTCCCATTGCCTATAGTAAGCAGACCGTACTATAAAAGTACCAGATTTTGTAAGATGCCAGGCTATAAAATCCTCAGTATCATTCTGATAGATTGGTATTTGAAGGATCCTCTCTGCATCTATATGCCAAAAATTACTCCGGATCAATTTCTCATCCCATTCTCCCGTAGCTGGATCAATAAGATCATTTACCTTAGTGAGGATATAGTTTCCCCGCACTGTAATTACCTTTCTGGAGTTGCTGTTTGGTGTCCAACAGTATTCCCACATGTTTATTTTCAGACCATTGCCAACTCTCCAAATACAACCTTTTTTGAAAGTTTGTATTCCAGACCAGATGCTTTGCCATACATAGGATGATCCCTTTTTCAAATCACAGTTTAGCAAGTCTCCCGAAGGATAATACTTTGATCTTAGGACCCTTGCACATAGTGAATCATAGTTATCAATGAGTCTCCAACTCTGCTTAGCAAGCATAGTCAAGTTAAAACTATGAATATCACGAAAGCACATACCTCCCCAAGGCTTGGGGATGCACATCTTCCACCAAGCAAACCAATGCAACTTTCGCTGGTCCTAACCATCACCCCTCCAATAATGCGATATAGTATCAGTGATCCCCTTGCAAATTTTCTTCGGGAATTTAAATACACCCATCGCATAGGTTGGGATGGCTTGAGCCACCGCTTTTAAAAGAGCTTCTTTTCCCCCGTAAGACGAAGTTCATTCCTTCCAACCATTTACCAACTTCTGAATTCTTTCAATAAGATGTTTAAAGCAATCAACTATGTCCACACCAATCATGACGGGGACTCCCAAATATTTGTCAGATAGAGATTCTGTCATTATATCAAGGATATGGCGAACTTCCACCTTATCCCCAACATATGTGTTTGGACTAAAATAGATTGAAGATTTTGCAGCACTAACCATTTGCCCCGAAGCTTCACAATAGTCGTCCACAATCCTCTTCAAGGTAATGGCATTGGAAGCATCCGCCCTCATAAGGACTAAAGAATCATTAGCAAATAACAAATGATAAATAAAGGGGGAATCCCGACAAACCTGAACCCCTTTTATGTTCCCTTGTTCTTCCTCATGGGCAATCAAGGCTGATAAAACTTTGGTGCAGAGTAGGAACAGATAAGGGGATAAAGAATCCCCTTGCCATAAGCCCCTAGTTGGGGAGAAAGCCTTAGTTTCGTTTGAGTTGAACCTCACCTTATATTCCACAGATGTAACACAAGTCATGATGAGTTGAACCCACTGTGAGTCAAAACCAATTCTAAGCAAGATAGCTTCTAGAAAAGCCCACCCCACTCTGCCATATGCCTTGTGCATATCAACTTTAACTGCACAAGAGCCAGTCTTACCCTTCTTCTTCTTCATAGAGTGTAGGCATTCATATGCCACAATCACATTATCTGTAATAATACGCCCAGGTACAAAAGCACTTTGTGTCTCACTTATAATCTCTGGGAGAAACACTTTGAGCCTTGCTGCCAACATCTTAGCAATCACCTTATAAACCACGTTACAAAGACTTATAGGTCTGAATTGTGAAACCTTCTCAGGTGTCTCAACTTTAGGCATTAGTACTATCGTGGTCGAGTTCCAACCAGCTTGGATCACCCCACTATTCACGGCCTCAAGTACTTCTCTAACCAGATCATCCCCCAAGAGGTGCCAAAACTTTTTATAAAAGATCGCATGAAGGCCATCCGGCCCTGGGGCCTTTAAGTCTCCAATACTAAAGAGTGCCCTCCTAACCTCTTCTTCTATATATGGGGCCAACAAACTTTCATTCATATAAGAAGATACTTCGGGCTTCACTTTTTCCAGAACTTCTTGATTCGGTACATGCACTTCTGCGGTAAACAGGTACTAAAAATAATTATCAATCAATTGTTTCATAGATTCATTATCCTCCTTCTGTTCCCCATTATCATCCATAAGCCGACGGATAAAATTCCGTTTCTCCTTTGCTGATGCGAAATTGTTGAAGAAATTTGTGTTCCTGTCACCATATTTTAACCAGTTCGTCCTTGCTCTTTGCAACCAATAGATTTCCTCTTTCTCCATAGTCTCTTCTATCTCTATTAGTAGTTGTCTCTTTCGATCTGCCAACTCGACCGTGAGTGGCCCCGGCCGCAGTGTTTCCAGCTCCTCCTTCAGATTTTTAAGCCGCCGTTGTGGTGACTTCAGAACCTTGCGGTCCCATTCGAATTCATGTAGTTCTCCATGTACCACATCAGTTCGCACTGACAGAGACACCGAGCCAGGTGTACGTGCCCACGCCTCAGAGACTCTCTCCATCACCTCGTTCTCCTGCAGCCAGCGGGCTTCAAACTGCCGCTGCCTCTGACCCTGGTGTATATGCTCGGCCTCATCTCCCTCAGTATCCAGAACCACAGGTCTATGATCAGACTTGAGGTGTGGCGCGTTAGTTACTGTTGCGTGCGGGAACAAACCATGAAACCCCGCATTACACACGGCTCTATCCAAACGCTCACGGATGTGACGCCTTCTCCAAGTAAACTGCTCACCAAAGAAGCCCATATCATCTAGTTCACAATCAACAAGAGCATCCCAAAAGTTCTGCATCATCCGGACGGGGCGAGGGGCTCCCCCTTCCTTCTCGTGGGAATATAGGATCTCGTTAGAATCGCCTACGACTACCCAAGGCAAGGATGATTGTAGGTATAAATTTCTCAGGTAATCCCACGAATGGTGCTTGTCCTCCCACTTTGGCTCTCCATAGAACCCTGTAAATCACCAACTTTCCTCCGGCGTAAGGGAATTACGCCAAAAGAGTATGAGACCACCACTGACCCCAACGTTCTCCACCACTTCTAAGTGATCCATGTTCAATTTTCGCATAAGCTTGTCTGCCCTGGCTGTATTCAAATGTGTTTCGGGCAGAAAAAAACACATCCGGCCTCCATTGCTTCTGCACATCCAGAAGCGCCCTTACTGCCGCAGTAGTGGCCATACCACGATAGTTCCAACTTACTGATTTCATTGCTCCCGTCGATCACCCAAGAGGGGCGTCGCCGATAAAATCTCAGATTCTTGAGCCTCGCTGGAGACACCAGTGGAACGAACCAGACTGTCGTACGTCCAATCTCTAACTCACAAGGATCCGGTTAGACGGAGAGCGGACTGCACAAATCTCACTGATTTGTTGACGTGTGTCCTAACTTTCATGCACCCCTATTCCTGCTATTTAGCGACTCTCCCGGATCTATCAGTTGGAGCTGAAGGGGCTTCCATAAAGGACGGCCTGATGTGGCTGGGAGAGCTACACCAACTCACTGGATGGGCCATGGAGGGCGTTTTCCTAACTTTATGGCCTAAGGAAGAACTACCCGAGGACCAACTCACCCTTGCCCAACGTCTTTGAGAAGATCACAAGCGGATTGCCGTATGGAAGGCTTTAGCATGCTGAGAAGGTGCTCGGCACGCATGAGCCATGCTTCAAACACATTTCCCAACTTTGAAAATCGTGAGATTGCGGAGGTTGGTCCCAAAGGACCCGACAGGGAGGAAACGCTGTCGGACATCAATTTTGAATGGGTCGAGCCTTTTTCTAGGTTGACAAGAAGGATTGCTATTTAGATAAACGTATTGCCAGTTTATAAAATCCTCCTTTGTAGTCCGGCTTTCAATGTTAAGGTGTTCATGGCAGGACATATGCAAATAATTTCTCGAATAATGCAAAGGGAGGGTGTCAACATCATCACAAGTTATGCAAATGCCATGAACCGTGAGTTTATCATATATCCCGCATTCACAAATGAAAATAAATTTTATGGCATATGCATGGTGTTGTAAATATGCCCTAGAGGCAATAATAAAGCTTTTATTATTCCATTTCCATGTTGAGGATTATTTTTTGTTCCTATACTAGAATTGCATTAGGTCCTGAATATGATGATTCGAATGAAAACCTAATAATTACATGTGCGGGAAGATAAACACTAAACAGATAGAGGACTAGCTCATGTATTGTTGATGGTTCTATTTTCCTGACCATGGGCACTGGCATTACCTCATCCTTCACCTTATTCCACTCACCCATTAAAGCAGGAAATAATCTTCTTCCATATGAGGAGACATGATTAAGCGAATATGTTATCAAGAATCCAGTCTTGATCCACACATATTTCATAGAGCATAGGAAATTTATCACACAAGGGAATGTTACCAATGATAACATATTTCATTAATCTAGCAATATTTCCTTTATTAATCACCACTCCTCTGCCAGCCAAATATAACTCTCCACTTTCATAATGATTTCAGCAGGGGGAATCACTCATTCTCACCTTACAGGTGTCATAGTTGCATTTGTAGTATATTTGGCTTTAACCACATCATGTAAAATGCGACTTCTCTGATCTAACTTCCACCACAATTTAACCAAAATACTATATTATGTTCCCTCAAGTCTTTAATAATCCCCAGCCCCCCTTTACATTTAGGATGGCACATCGTGCTCTACTTCACCATATAGTAGCCTCTTATTTTATAATTTCTATGACAAAAGAATTTTCCTTTGGCATTATCCTACCTCTCAATAACCATTTTGTTCAATGGGAACCATAGACATATAATAAGATGGGATATGAGATAAAAGGACATTAAGCTTGATTGTAAGTCCCCCATAGGCAACAGGTTTTAAGCCAGGCCTCATATTTCTCAATAATTTTGACATCCAGAAAGTTCCACTCAGATCCCTTAAGGTCACCATAGGTAACACGCATGCCCAGCAGTTTGATAGGGAAGCATCCAATTTGACAATTAAACATCTCAACATACCAATGAATAGTGGATCAGTTCCACACACACAACTAACACCTCAACTTAGAGGAAATTAATTTTTCAAACCCGACATAACCTCAGAAAGGTAAAGCAACAACTTAAGATTTAAGTCATATTCAGGATTGCCCTCAAAACACGGAATAGTATCATAACCATATTGTAAAATAGATGCACCATTAGGAATCAAATAGCTAACAAGCCATTTCATAGTCCATTTTCTTGAGCTTGAGTAACTTTTTTGTTAAATAATCAACACCAATATTCAAAAAGGAAAGGAGATAAGGGTCATCCTAGAGCACCCCCTTAGAGCTTTGTAAGTAAGGACCAGTAGAATCATTCAATTTAACACTAACAATTCCCCCAACAATTTCCTAATCCAATCAACCCATTTTTATTAAAACCTCCCATAGCATGACAGTCTAACAAAAATTCCCAATTGTCTTTACTGTATGCCTTCTCGAAATCAAGTTTGAGTGCTATACTAGGTTTATTTTTAACATAAGAATGACGCAAGAGTTCATGCAAGGTCATAATCCCATTCCATAATATCACAATAGGAAAGGCATTATGGTATATACTAAATACAGTGTCAACAAAGGTTCTAGGAGGATAGCTAAGACTTTTGTAATAATCTTGTAAATGCCTCTTAACAGGCAAATTAGTCTACACTCTACACTGCTGTGTCTGATAAGCATCAGATATCTTAGGGAGCAAAGTGATAACCCTGTAGTTCAAGCATTGTACATCAAGGACCCCTCATCTAAGCAAGTAAAAATCCTCATCATGTCAGCATTAATCACCTCCAAACAACATGGAAGAAAATTCAGTGGTAATACTATCTGGCCTAGGTGCATGGTTAGGTTCATAGAAAATAAGACATGTTTCACTTCAGTTTCAGAGAAAGGTCTAGAGAGATTAAAATTCTTTAATTCAGGGAGTTTCTCCTAGCTTTCCAAACATAAGAAAATAAGTTGCATACGCTTCAAGGAGGAGGGCCAAATAAAACTTTGTAAAAATTTGTAGCATGTTTAATAAGATCTTTAGTTCCCTCAATGTTCACCTCCCCATCCCAAGAGAAAAAATAGCATTCCTCCTCCTTCTACCATTAAAAATCCTATGAAAATAGTCAGTGTTTCAATCCCCTTAAAGTAACAAATGATCATGGGATTTCTATAACCAAGTTATCTCTTTCCTCAACTAATGAATTCTATAATTCCACACATATGTCAACTTATCTAGAGTATAGCTCAGTAGGGAAGTCTCCTCTAATTATTCCACATTACCAGTTCCTCTTTTAGATAATTCTTCCTTTTTATAGACATCCCAAGGGAATTAGAGCCCCAACCCTTTATTAAACATCTTTATCTTGATATTAACAATATCAATATGATAATAATATTTTACAGGTTGCCACCAAAACATCCCACCATTCAAATCAGTCTCTCTAAGGCATAACGTATTAATTACATAGTTGAAAACATCTCAGGAGTGAGCCATCTTGGTTTTCTTATTCTTATCACCCACATGCCTAAGGATATTAAAAATTCCCCCAACAATATAAGGAAAATCCATATCATTACAAAAAGCAGCAAGCTCAGTTAAAAACTCAAGTGTAGTTTCCTCATGGGCAAAGCCATAAACCACTATAATCCCAAATGTATTTCTAAGTTTCTTATCAAACATGGTAAGTTGCAACACATACATCCAGATTTACAGGAAACCACATTAAAAGTTTCCTGCCTGACCCCACAGTGTATGCCACCACACTTTCCAGCGGACGGAATCCAGTTCCAATAAAATAGGTCACCAGGGTCAACCTTTCTCATGAATTTTAAGAAAAACCATTTTTTCATTGTTTCATATAATCTAGGAAAACCAAGTGATGCTCATGGATTAAGTCAAGTAAACATGTTGATATTTCTTTCTTCCCCGCCCCCTCTAAAACCAAGTGAGTTTTTTTTGCCAGGTCTACCCTGGGCCACAGGTTAGCACCTGCAACATTACCCACACTTATCTTTACTTCTAGTAGTATAGGTTTCAAATAACCATATTCAGTCTTATTTCTATCTTTGTTTTGTTGGTTTCACATTAGTAAAATTATCATCTTCTATTTTGATTCATCCAGACAGTATTAAGAGGTGATCTATCTCTAGCTTCATTAGTAACATTATCTTGTTGTCTCTCAAAATTATCACACTTATCAGCTAAATTTGCTTTAGATTTCTCCAATTCCCTCACCACATTAATAACAGAAAATTCATTATCAGAAATTTCAACACCGCACCACAGTTAAAACACAATGGACGAAAAAATACAATACAATTTGTATATTGATTGGTAACTCAGCTCCAAAACTGGAGCATGCTATGCTGAGCTGACTAGATAAAGCCGATTGAGCTAAGCTTGGTAATACCAAGCTTCTCTTGAGCCACAGAATTACATCAGCGACTTGAGTGATCGGGCTTTAACAGGCTTCCTCCACCTCTTCTTGAATGGGCTCTTCATCATCATAATGTTGTGCAGTTGTTTGCCATTGCAACCAAGTGCGTCGTCGTTGCTACTCTCCTCGTCGGGGCTAACAATGTTGGCATTGCTTCCATTGAGCCTAGGCTTCTCGACCTGTGTTGATGTCGGCAGAGCCTGATGGTCAGTGACATTAGCTTGGCTTGCACTAAAATCAAATTTTGTTTGGATGCATGCCTCATCTTTCTGTTGTACAATGGGTAGTGGAGGTTCTTCCAGCACACTATTACCACCGCTTGATCTGCAATGCCTCTTGGAGCTGCGTGAGGGGCCAAACCCGTCGTAGTAGTAGAACGCCTCACCCATGTCAACGACGGGCCTCTTCTTTTGTGGCTTCTTGCCATCTCTCTTCTTGCATGTCCGCACTCCCTTCTTCACTTTGATCCCCTTATTCATCTTTGACTTGCTCTCATTCTTCTTCCCCTCCATCGTTTTCGCAGCCATGTTGATGGCTCCATCGACCATATCTGCAGTCGTCTTCTCCTTGATGGAGCCATTGGGCATGCTGCTACTGGATGGGAAGAGCCAACTAGCTCGTCGTGTAGTTCTGAAGTAAGTCTTCTCGAAGCATTCCTCCACCTGAATGAGATGGTAATTTGGAATATACTTGTCAAGGGATGAAAAGAGCTAGCACTAGTAATATAATGAACTGAAATGGGGTAAGGGCATGGAGCAAGATCAGGATTTTCGTTACCAGGTGATAAATTCGATGACCACACAATAATTGTGTTTGTCGACCTCCCCCCCACCATACAAACACAAGAAATACATCTACCGTGCAAAAAAACTGCTTTTTAATTAATAGAAATGCTTAGTATATAATCAAGTACTCCGTGCGTCCGGAAATACTTGTTGGTGAAATGGATAAAAATGGATGTATCTAGAACTAAAATACGTCTAGATACATCCATTTCTCCGATAAGTATTTCCGAACAGAGAGAGTACTATCGTATGTAGAAAGGAACCCAATAGCCAGCAAACATTCGCTGGGAGGATGACAATTTCTTCCGAAACAAATGACAACTTATGGGAAGAAGGGCAAAAAAGGCAGGTTTTGCCATCTCCCACCACATAAACATGCCACACAAAAAAGTTTGCTTGTCACCCCCTTCCCAGCTGACATTCGCCACATAACATATCCCATGTAGGATTGCAGATTATTTTGGTTAAATTCATGTTCAATATGTACCTATATCTAGGTAAAAAAAATTCATCCGAAATTTTCCTGGTATACTAGGTAACGGCGGTAACCAAGCATATCTGGCCGCCCCACAAGAAAAAAAATCTCCATTCGTAGTCTAAAACCTTGGGCATCCATGGCTGCCACTGCCACGCCGGCGCGGCCACCGACCAGCCACATATTACAGCGAGATTGCGCGTGGTAACTACCCGACACGCCAGACCTTGACGCAGCACCATTTACTTGGTAACGCACGCGCGGAGGACGGTAACCCTAGCGACGGCAGAGGAAAGCTAGGGGAAACACGCTGGCTGCTGCACAGAAACAGGCGGCGGCGCGCAAATCTTCGACACACACATACATACAGCAAGCAGCGGGAAGGCAGGAAGGTGAGATGGAGGAGTGGGGCGAAATTACCTCGGGATCCGAGAGGTCGAGCTCGGCCATGAGTTCCCACGGCGACCTGTTGAGCTCGCAGCAGGGCTCCCCGCAGGAGGAGGCCTCGGGCGCCACCAACCCGGCGCTGGATTCGTGGGCTTGGTCCGTCGCCGGCGGCGACGGCGGCGGCGGCGGCGGGGGCAGCTCGAATCTAGGCGGGGCAGAGGGGGCCGGGGCGGGGGCGAAGGCAGCGGCTGCGCCGCCCAGCAGGCGGGAGGCGGACCTGCGGATCCGCATGGCAGCCGGGGACGGAGCGAGGGGAGGTTGGGATCTGCGGAGGGAACTAGCAACTGAAGGTAGGGTTTGAGATTTGTCGAAGCTGCCCGCAGCCCGCAGGACAGGAAAGAACGAAGGCTGCCAGTGTGGAGTTGTGTGGGCCGCGCTGGTCAGTGACGGTGAACGCGTGTACTGAACTGGGAGACTTGTGAGCATGCCTAGGCGATGGATGTGCTGGTTCGCTAACTCTTTTTTTCTGAAAATATACTCACTGGAGTTAATTTTCTTTCTTGAGATGAAAATACACTAACTTGCAAGGTACTCTACTGACCACTTGGGCATTTTTGTTTTCGAATACCACCGCTTGCATTCTGTGGTGAGACCAGAAGACCCTGCCTCCGGGTCGCTCTCGCTCACTCACGCAGCGGCACCGCTGCCAGTGCGCCACTCAAAAGCCTTCGCTTCACCATCCAAACCCCCCCACATCGTCGCCGGAGAAGGCCGATCCATGATAGACTACAACAACACGGCGTCTCTGCCGGTACCCTCCCCTCACACGCTTCTCCACTAGGCACTCATAGTCCTTTCCTTGGCCAACTGGACCTCCTACTATTGTTGCTCGTCGCCGGCTTGTCTCAGATTTGGTCTTCTCTTTGCTGACTCAATGGTCAGTCTCGGACAACAGACGACGCCTTCAAGATGTTGTGTCCGATATCGGTCCACAGTTCGGCCCCTGTTACCTCCTAATGTTGATGACCTCGTCCATCAGTGGTAGTGTGGTTACCCGGGGTGCGCCATGTGTTTTGTGTCCACCCTTTGCAGGCACTGAGGTCCCCTGGGCTGATACCTCATCTGGCACTATGGCCTCTAACTGGTGTGTCATTACGGCCAACTGCATCCTGGTCGGTAGTGCAACTAGTGTGTGATGTGGCAACCATCCAATGATGCTCTGCCCCCTCCTCTGTTGTTGAAGAACCCTCTAGGTCTCTGGTGGTTAGTGCAGAGGCTCATGGTGCAAACTGTCCGGTTGGGTTTTGTGGGTGTACGCTCCTGGAGAAATCCCTACTCTTGTTTCATGCGTGAGCGAGCCATGGTGGCGATGTTGTGCATCTCAAATCCCTCCGAAGGCAAATGTTGACTTGCATTGCATTGACTACTATGTTCTCTGTGCGATCTCGGTTGATCTTTGTGCCTCGACGACACGAGATGGCAACCCCACCTTGAGTTGTTCACGTTATCCTCATGGCGGAGCTTCCCGGATAGGTTTGTATTAGTCAGTGGGTCTCATGCTTGCATTGCTCCAATATCACGCTCTTGTGGCGGAGCTTGCAGTCATGCCATTGTCACTTGTTGTTTTTCTTTTTCTCTTGTGTCACACCGCGGGGTTACCAAGATGCACGCGGGTGTTCTCGGCAACCTACAACATCTTGGTATTGTGATGTCTGATGGTGCCCTGCATGTTCTTGTGCCCTTGTGGTGATGATCTTTGTGTACGTCGGCTAGGCACTAACTTGTCTTGGGCAGCCATTTCTCTGTTGTTCCTTTTTCCCATTTACTACTTGTGTGGTTTTCGACCCAGATTTCCTCATAAATGGCGTCACTCTATTTAGATTTTTGATTCAATTCCCTCTTAGAAACTGCATTAATATCTTTTTGAAATGATATAACACTGAGGTGGGAGCATCCTCCCATTGGCAGTATAAAAAGAACTCTAACACGGTACTCAGAATCAACTAATTCATCAACGATCCTAACAAGGGATTTTACTTCGGACCCTAACAACGGTATGCGAGATTGTACATGGATTTGTAGCCGGGGGAATTTCATGTCAAGTCATGGAGGGAGTTTGAAACATAGGAACAGGGACACAGGATATATCCAGGTGTAGGTCCGCAATGCAGGTAAAAAGTCCTTCTTCATGCGTGGAGTACCTGCACGATTACAATGTCGGGAGTACCTGCAAGCCAGGGAAACTCAGTGAGATGTTGGTGGTGATTATGATGGGAAGCGTTGTAATTTCTACGTGGTGTAGGCTAAAGTAGGTTGGGCGGGGAGATATCCCTTCTAAGGTAGGTCTTGGTTGCCTTATATTGAGATTGGAGAGGAGGCTTCCTTGGGTGTACTTCTTGGATTCAGCTTCCTCCTTCTACTCCAAAGTGATTAATCCATTTTGATGTCTTCTCCTTGGGCTTTGGGGGGCCAATAGATCGGTAATGAGGGCCAGGTATCACGTGATTTGACTTATCATCGATAAGCACCGATCAGTATTTGTAATGGATCTCAGTTCGTGAGTAAGGTTGATGTGGATACTTGTGGACTTCATCTTGTTCCTCGGTGGGATGATGAGTTCATTTCTCCTCGGAGTCTCGTGGTCTTGTAGTCGAGCTTCACAAGTTTGTCAGATTTAGATGTCCTCGAGTGGTTGTGCAATATGTTGTTTGATGTATATTCTCGGCGTGTAGCCGTGTAGGTGAACTTCATCTTTGTCGGGCGACGGGTCGGCAGGTGTCGCGTTTGGTTGGGATATTGAACTTGATGTAGGGCAGATGATGTATCGTTGCATGATGACAGTTGGTCGGTGGATATGGAACTTGGTTTTTGGGTAGACGCACTATTGGATGACGATAGTAGCCTGACAAATGTTGAGCTTGCTTCATTATATGGTGCTTCTTATTTCTCATAGATGTGAGGTTGATCTTGGTTCTGGCCGCTTACTTGGGTCTTTGTTCTCTTGAATGGTTGAGATTTATCCTTAAGCCCACGTGTCGCGGTGATATGCCTTGATGTGCTGAACCATCTTTAATTACCGATGGTGATGAAAACTATGGATGAGTAGGCCTCTGAGCGTTGCTCGAGTGCCTAAGCCGCGATATATGTCCGGTAGGAGTGATGGCCGCTGATGTCTAATGTCCTTCGTTTGATCTTCGCGAGATAAACAATATTTGTTTCTGGTGTCTGTTCGCGTGTCCATATATAAATTTATCACTATTGGGGACAGTTGGTGCCTATTTTTGTCATTGGAAGCTGCATTTCTCTTTTCAACTATTGGGAGTTGTAGTGCTTGATATTTACGGTTGGGGAACATAATACTTGGTTTTCGTCGTTGGGAGCAGCAAATCCTATTTCTGCAATTGGAAGTCGTAGTGCTTCAGTCTTACTGTTGGGAGCCATAATGCTTGAATCTTACTATTGGTTTTGTAATGATTATTTATTAGGTTCGTAATCATGGTTCATGGATAAGTGGCGACGAACATCGTCATGCCCCCGACGAACATCCTCAAGCCCCCGATTAGTTCGTTGTCACCTTCAAAAAGCCATTGGATTCTCCCAGTCGACAATTTTCTTTCCAAGAACGAGCAGAAATTCTGACACGCCAGGGTAAAAAAAAACTGACTAGCTCCATTGACAGTGTCACCGTTGGGCGTGAAGAAGACCAGAGTATGTATGCAGGCAATAACCTGTATGTGTATATTGTACCATATTGGGGCGGTACGCATGGGTTGACTGAATTAGGGGCGCGCATCCGCAACAAAACAATGGCTGCTGCATCTCATCCCATCACGATGGCAAGACACCATTATAAGAAACCAGTTTATGTAGTTCTAACTTGAGCTAGCACTGCACTGATAGTTAAAACAGTACAGCAGAAAAATATTCAGACAGTTTGTACATTGTGCAGTAACTCAGCACCAAAACTGGAGCAGACTAAGCTGAGCAAACTATAATAAGCCGCCGATGGAGCCAAGCTAGGTAATATGAAGCCACCGAGATCCAGACACTATAACATTAGTGACTTGAGCGACCGGGCTTTCACAGGCTTTCTCCACCTCTTCTTCAACGCGCTCTTCCTCTTGGTGATGTGGCGCGGTTGTTCGCCATTGCAGCCAAGCGTGTCGTCGTCGCTGCTCTCCTCATCCCAGCCTGCGATCCTAGCGGTGCCATTGTTGCGCGTAGGCTCGTCGACCACACTTACTGATACTGGCGCTGCTTGATGATCTGAGTCATCAGCTTGTGCCTGACCTGCACTACAATTAAGTTGCATTTTAGACTGTGCCTCCTCTTTCGGTGGTTCAGCAGGCAGTGGAGGTTCCGGCACGTCACCATCACTGCTGATCCTAGCAGTGCCATCGTTGAGAGTAGGCTCGCCGGCGACATGTGCTGATGGTGGGAGCACCGCCTGATGGTCTGATTTGTTTGCTTGTGCCTGGCCAGCACCAAAATTAAGTTCCATTTCAGATGGTGCCTCCTCCTTCAGTGGTTCAGCAGGCAGTGGAGGTTCCGGCACGCTGTCGCTGCTTGGCGTGCGGCGCCTCTTGGTGCCGGGGCCGAACCCGGCATAGTAGTAGAACCCCTCGCCGACGTTGACCGGGGGCCTCTTCCTGTGCGGCTTCTCGCTGCCAGGGGGCTTCAGCTTCTGATCCGAGTGGTACGAGCAGTAGGAGTTTGGCTCTCTCGTGAGCCGCCGGCAGAACCAACCCTTGCCGTCGTTCTTCCTGCACGTCCAAACTCCTTTCTTCACTTTGATCCCCTTATTTTTCTTCAGCTTGCTCCCATTCTTCTCTCTGGCTGTCTTTTTTGCAGCAATGTGCAGTTCGACCCCATCGGCCATGTCCTCCTGCTCCTGGTCCTCCTTGATAGAGCCGAATGCAGGCATGCTTGGTAGGAATAGCCAGTTAGATCGCCAGGTGACACTGACGAAGTGAGTCTTCTCGAAGAGCTGCTCCGCCTGAAGGACCGAAATTTGGAAAATACAGGTCAACAAAGGAAAATAGCTGGCTACCAAGATATATGCTGAACTGAAATGGGGTCGGCGCGATTCCTGCCCTAGCCGCCTTCGCCGCCACCGGCCGGCCACTAATATTCCAGATGGGAGCGCGAGCTTGCTAACTGACGCGTCCTATGTGGCTAGTCGCCGGAGGAACGGAACCCTAGCGATGTGCTCCAGACCGAGCGGGAATCGCCGTGCGCAAAAGAGAGCTAGGCAGGGAGGCGGATATGCTAGCTGCTACACAGAAACAATCTCCTGCTCGGCCGCGGCTAGGCAGGAGAGCACGGAGCGTGCGAGAAGCGAGAAGCGAGTGCACGAGATTACCTGGGGATCCGAGAGGTCGAGTTGGTCCATGAGGTCCCACGGCGACCGGCTGAGCTCGCAGCAGGGCTCCCCGGAGGAGGAGGCTTCGGGCGCCACTATGCCGGGCAGGGATTCGTGGGCTGGGGCGGGCGGCGCGGGCGGGGGCAGCTCGAATCGTGGCGCCTCAGCGGAGGAGGAGCTGGCGGGGGGTGCGGCTGCGGCGGAGCCCAGCAGGCGGGAGGCACACCTGCGGATCCGCATGGCCGCCGGCCCGCCGGTGGCCGGGGTGGAGCGACGCGAGCTAGAGATCTGCAGGGCTTGCTCGCCGGCTAGGGTTTGGGATTTGGGTGGGAGGCAGCGAGCAGGAAGGTGGATGGCGATGTCGAACCCAGACGACGCAGCACGGAACGAAGAAAGTGTGATGTTGGCGAGGGCCCACTTGCCAGAGGAGGCACCCAGTGTTTTTGGAGAGAGTGGCCGGTGGACACGTGAGACCGGAACGTCGGGCATTTCCAAGGACACTCTAAATCGCCCGCGAACTGGACCCGATTTCTCATCAAACATGTTACCCCATCAGTCCATGGAACGGCTCGAACGTCCATTTTCTCGCAAACCACGAGGAATTTGCTTGTGTTTGGACTGCTGCCACGCATGCATCCGCCACCCTAGAACCATCCAAGAATCCTCTCGTCCAAAAAATCCTCTTCGCGTGAAGTGATTGCCGCACATTCATATCGGTCAGAGTTGCTCCAGAGCAGACGTGACTCCGCCGCATTGATGATTGTCAGAGCGACGCGGCCTAACGAGTGGGCGACGCTGTTTCAATGCAGACACGGCGACCGAGAAACCTACTCTAGTTGTTGCACCACATTGAAGCCAACTTCACGTCCTTTCGTGTAATCGCCGCACCTATTTAAGTTATGCTCTGGCGCCGTCCATATCCCAGCTCTTTGAACTCTTCTTCGCTCCCAGCCACCTCTTCACTTTCTATAACCGATCCACCATGCCCAAGTCGTGGTTCTTCGCGCCTGCAGGTGGCGGCGGCTCCAGATCTTGGCGCCACCCTGGTCGATCTCCGGGGCTCTCGTGCTCCACAGTCGCCGGCTCCCCGACAAGGACATTGTCATATCCTCTTTGCTCCCCACCATCGATGCACCATACCCAAGTCATGGTTCTTCATGTCCGCACATGGTGGTGGCTCTGGATCTTGCTGCCGCCGTCATCGATCTCCAGTGCTCTCGAGCTCCACCTTAGTCAGCTCCTCCGACAAAGGAGATCGTCATCTCCTCCAACATCGAGGAGGACCAGGTGCCACCACAACAGTCGTGCCTCCTGTCGGAGGCCATGGTCACAGACGACGAGTTCTTGCGGCAGATATAGGAGGCTTATGTGTGATAGAGTGTATCATATCACGGGGTTTGGATGCACTGACGAAGTTTGCACCAACTCTCGAGGTGAGAAAGGGCAATGCACGGTGCCGAAGAGGCTAGCAAATTGCGAAAATATGAGAGTGTGTATAATCCATGGACTCACATTAGTCATAAAGAACTCACATACTTATTGCGAAAGTTTACTAGAACTCGAATCAAAGTACGTACTACTACGCATGCCCCTAGAGGGATAGATTGGTAGGAAAACACCATCACTCGTCCTCAACCATCACTCATAAGGAAGACAATCAATAATAAATCATGCTCCAATTTCATCGCATAATGAGAGACTATACGTGGATGCTTCGGGAATCATAAACCTTAACACCAATATTCTTACTAAACCACAATCATTCACTAGTACCTCTCACATATTACCATCTCTATATGGCAAAACTATTGCAAGAAATCAAATATATCATATTCAGTGATCTACAAGTTTTATGTAGGATTTTCTGACTAACCATATGAATGACCAATTCCTGTTAACTCTCTAAATAGATATAAGTGTAAGAGAGTTTAATTCTTTCTACAAAAGATTTGCCCATGCTCTAACAAATATAAGTGAAGCAAAATATCATTCTACAAATGGCGGTTTTCTATGTGTAGAGAAACAGGCAATCCAAACTTCAAATGATATAAGTGAAGCACATGAAGCATTCTATAAAGTCATACTCGAAAGATATAATTAAGTGAAGTGCATGAAGCATTCTATAAATCAACCAAGGACTATCTCGTACCAGCATGGTGCATAAAAGAAAAAAGGAAAAATAAACACAAAAGACGCTCCAAGAATTTGCGCATATCATGTGACGAATAAAATATAAGTCCAAGTAAAATTACTGATGATCATTAGAAGAAAGAGGGGGTGCCTTCTGGGGCATCCCCAAGCTTAGTTGCTTGGGAGTCCTTGAATATTACCTTGGGGTGGCTCGGGCATCCCCAAGCTTAGCCTCTTGCCACTCCTTATTTCTTCATCCATCGTGATCTCACCCAAAACTTGAAAACTTCAATCACACAAAACTTAACAAAACCCTTGTGAGATCCGTTAGTATAATAAAAAGCAAATCACCACTTAGCTACTGTCGTGAACTCATTCCAATTTCATATTAGCATTATATCTACTGTAGTCCAACTTCACCATGGTTCATACCCCCGATACTACCCATAGATTCATCAAAATAAGAGAACAATGCATAGAAAACAGAATATGTCAAAAACAGAACACTGATGAACATGATCCATGATAGCGGTGGCCATGAAGACGTGCAAGTGGAGGAATATCATCCAGACGCACACCCACATGTCGTACATCTAGTAGACGCAGATCAGGTAGCAGGACGAGAACCACCCGGACGATGATCCGGTGGACATCTGGCGCTTTTTGCTTGTGATTAAATATATTTGTACTTGTATTTACATATGTTAAATTTCTATTGATCTACATATGCATGTCAAATGGAGGAGGTCGGGGCCAGGGACGATATTTTGTGCATCCGATTAGATGGTCGGGTAACCACTGTCCGCGGACACATCGGGACGTGTCCGCAGATGTTTGGGGTGTTCGATTTGATGCACGACACGAGGACGCCCTTAGTTCCCATCCTTTTGGTTTTGTAGAAATTGATTTCCCTCATCATTGGCCAGGAAGGCACGTGACGATCTCTGACCGGCACGCCGATGTCCTGCAAGTGCATAGGATTTAGTTGTAACCTTTTCAAAGTAAGAGTATCGATACGACATGGAGCATAGGAATTGGACTTTGTCACTTGTAGTGATTTAGTAAAATATAGTGCCTGCAAGTTAGTTACGGTCCAAACAAAGTGGAAACGGAAGTTTAAAGTAATGGGAGGTTGTTGCAAACATGGTAACAAAGAGAAAGAGTAAACAAAAGAGCGTGAGACGTAAATAACGGTTGTTGGAATCGATAGGACTAGAGCATTCTCACAGAGTCCGGCTTCCCCACTAGTATGTGTCTACTGCAGCGACCGATGCATGAGCATAATTCGTAGTCACATTCCTAAGCCACTTTAGATGTTTCTACAAGTGGACAAAGCCAGGTATTGATACGTGCATACATGCAGTACCCCCTTATCCCACAAATCACCACCATTCATCCTCACTTCGGTTACAGAATGATAATTAAGGGTTTCTCTGCGGACATAGGTAAGGCGGACTCTGTTTGTCCCCTATTGCAATGATCCAGAAAGGAGGGCAGTAAGCACTGTCACTACTGACCTCCGCTTCCGACCTTCACACCATAGTAATAACCTTGCCTCCAAAGGAGGCATATGTTGGATGGTCGACTTTACCCAACCATCAAGATGATCATTAACATAAACATATAAATAGGATGTCAAACCTTATTATCATTCAATCTTAAACATACTAGGGTTCCTCCATATCCCTGAGAACTAGGGAAACTACTCGCACTTGAGGGCGTAAACATCTGGGATGAACCATGGTGAACATGGAGATAGCGTCCAAGTAATACAAGAGTGAATCTACAGTGATAATGTGTTACAAAGAGAGATGGGATGTTGATGATAAAGACGGATGGTGATGATTCTCTCTCGATGTGGTGATGCAGCGATGGAGTCCCTTAATCAATTCCCCCTCCAAAATCCTTCCAAAGGCCAGGGTTCTTCGTTTTGGTCGCTAGGCGTCTTCGATGCGTGATCCGTCTACGCAGGGGTGAATAGTTGACCAAGCTGAGGCGATGGCATGTGGCGCGAGTGTGCATCGTCTTGCGCTCTGGATGCTGATGTGTGGCCTCCTTCTTCTCCTAGGTAATTACTGCCTTTATGATAGTATCCTATCATGTTCATTGATGTGATTTCACCACCATAATATGACGATCTTTCCTTAAACTCCAAAATGCTCCTACAAGTGGTAACTTGGTGAAAACATATAAAAGAGGCATGCAAACGCAGTAAAATTCAAAGATCCCTATGACTACATACAGAATAAGAGGTGGAAAACAACGCAAAAATTGGACTCATCACATGCCTCAAAAATATTTGTCTCGGCCCATGTAACATATCTAGGTTCGGTTCAAAAAGTGTTGGTGCTTCCCTAGTGTTGACAACGACAGAGGATATTCTTCTCTTCCGCCAATGAATGTCTCGGTGGTGCCCGTGTCCCCCCCCCCCCCATATACACAAACGGACGACCCGTGCGAAACACTAGCCATTGGCGAACCTCTCCTCTCCAACGCTTCCTCCTCTCGCCGCCACCGGGCAAAGCCCACGCGATGTCCGCGGGGCCTTCATTTTTTTTCCCTCTTGTGAGGCTCGGGCAATGTGGGTCTCTTAACCAAGGAAAGGCGTGGGAGCGGTGTGGCGAGCTAGAGCTGGAGAGAGCGGCGGTAGCACGCGAAGACACTAGGACATGAGAAGCGCGTGTTGCAGACGGCCGCGGGAGCGCGTGGAGGCACGGTTGGTTGCGGTGTGCGGGCGCAGAGGTGGTTCCTGGCCCATGTGTTTTGTTCCCTAGCCTCGCTCCTTGCGCGCATCTGAGAAAGGCGGGGCACATGATGTGTGTGGTAGGTGCCCCAGCACGGATCTTTTGGGTGGCGGCCTTGTGGACTCTGGTGGCACTCCAGTGCAAGCCTCGAGATGTTCTGTGGGAGAAGTTTGGCGTGGAGGTGTGTGTAGAGGCTCCGGGCCTGCCAGAGGCGTGGATTCCGTAGGCGGCAGCCCCATCTAGGTTTTTACAGGCCCGCGGTGGAGGGGTCCTTGTTGCCTATTGCGCAAGGCCGAGGTGTGGCGTGATGCTTGCTCGTTGTCGAGAGGGCGGGTTGGTAGCCGGCGAAAGTTGTACTGTGGTTGTGGCCAGAGTCGTCATGGTGGCGCCTACAGGCACCGTTCCCTTGCTGTAGGCATCGATGTTGTTGTCGCCGTCCCCCCCCCCCCCCCTCCCAACATGCTATGGGGAAAACCCTACATCCAATCTCCCTAATCAATCGATGACGACGTTTCTGGCTTTGCATAGTACCATGTTTCCTCTTGGGGTCTTTGTCTTGGAGTTGGACTCGGTCAGAGGGCTAGTAGAGATGGTCAGCAGCAGCTTGTGTGACCTCTCTGTGTGAGCAGCAGAAGCACCCTGGACATGCAATGTGCATCGGACGAGTTATATTAGCCAACCTTGCGGGGTCGGAGTGGCATACGTTTGCTATATCGGACATAGGGTTCCTCTTTGATGTCGTTGAGTTTCACGGATATGCTTGTGGCAGCCCATATCGATAGGACAGTTCGATGTGCACTTTGGTAGCGGCGTAGGCGCTTGAGTGCTTGACCGGATGTGTCGTGGGGTGCTGCCTTCTGGCGCGCTGTATGCAATGTGGTTCTTTAGGCCAGTCTCGCTAGAAGATGTTTAGGTTTTGGTCCGGTGTTTCTCTGTAAACCAAGCAACCCCTTTTTTCTTTCCCTTCTTTTTTTGCGCTCGCCTTGTGCGGTGCATTCCTCAGTGGCGTTACTTATAGGGAAAACTTTGTTTTTGCCACTCTAGTTTTTGCCAACTTTGGTTATGCCACTTCAGAATTTGACATCTCAGTTTTGCCACTGTTAGCTTTTAATAATACATCACAAATGCCATTCCGTGGCAAAAACGATAATTTTTTATTTCACTTTTGCCACTCTTAGCATTTGACATGTATCACAATCGCCACTTGGAAATTTTTTTTTTTGCCACGGAAGGGCAAAAGTGATATATTGTCAAAAGCTAAGAGTGGCAAAAGTGAAATGTCAAATTCTAGAGTGGCATAAGCAAAGTGGGCAAAAACTAGAGTGGCAAAAACAAACTTTTCCCTTACTTATAAGTCCCCTTTATACTTTCTACTAATCCATGGATTTTGCAGCTGTCCTGCCAACATGTTTCTGTTGTGGTCTTTTCTGCAAAGTTTCCAGGACAGCGCACCTCTCCGGTTGTTCTCAGCTAGTCGACGTGAGTGTCCGGTCCGGTCATGTAACCACACCTCAAAAAAGAAAAAAGAAAAAAAGATAAGCGATGCATCAACCATCGGGACTCCGTGCCTCTTGTAGAGGACCAAGAGCAGCATGTAGATAACCAGGAAGTCAGATCGCCCATAATAAACAACGATAAATACTACACATTGTACTAGTATTGTACATTCAGACACGCATGGGTGGGGACTAAATTAGCTAGCGGCAGCGTGCTCGCCTCGAGCACGCGTTTATTCGAGCAACAGGTTGTGGGAGAGTATGTGTGCATGTACAAGCGACCGGCCACGGCCGGCGGTGGTCGATCTACAGCCTCAGTATGGCCGCGCCGCTCGACGGCTTCGACGCAAACACATAGAGGCCAAGGTCGCTCTGCTTGATCACTCCCCTGTCGATCCTTGATTTGTAGTACTTCTCCTGCAGAGAGAGGGAAAACGATCCGTTTCAGTAGTTGCCAACGACTGATACTCTTGTGCTTTTCCGCCGTCGCCTTGTTATTACAGGTTGAGGGTCGGTTAAAAGGGATAGATAGGGGTGCATTGGCTGCCAGTTTGGATGATGTCAATGATTCTAGGTGTGCTGAGGGATTCTAGCGTACCTTCAAATTGAGGATGAACTGTGGGACGATGCCCTCCTTGACCAGGGCGACTGCGCAGCCGCCCCACCCGGCTCCTGTGAGCCGCGCTCCGAGTGCCCCGTTGTCCCGGCACACTTTTACAAGCTCTTCCAACTCGGGACAGCTAATGCAGAGGAATATATCAGTTTGCTCATTAATTGTTAAAATAAAAAAAATAAAAAAAACTGGGACACATGAGTGTCTGTGTGGGGTTTTAATAAATAACAGAGCCCACCAAACACATACCTGCATTCATATAGCACACTGCAGCTATGATGGCTATCGTTCATTAGATCACCGAGCTTCTTAAGCATACCTTCGTCGCTGCAAGCAAATAATGGTCAGACCCGTATCGCCGAGTTCAGAAGGAAAACGCTGGATATGAAAGATCAAACACTTTACCCAGGTCAAATTACAAAGGTCAACAATGATGAGGCTAATATGCAGAGAATAATACATGGTGACTGAAAGTTGAGGTTAATCAACTCACCTGAGTTTGGATAATACAGTATCCCTAAACGCATACACCCGCCTTGCTTCAGAGTACACATGAGAGGCACGCTGAAATTACACACATGTTCAGAAAGTAGACTCGAAACTTAGCACCATACAATGAAGACAGAATCATTCTTAAGTTACAGAAGACTGAAGTTGAAGTAAACTGAAGTGTGCTAGACTCGTGAAGAGTGTGCATTACAGGTGAAAGTCAAAGACCAGTTGTGCTAACATGGAATGGCGCCAAAATAGAGTGTCAGGGGAGAGGGAAGTTTCTGAGTCTCCAAATTAGGTTGTTAAACTAAGTAGGGTGCGACATGCATCTTCATGGATGTATGTAAGAAAAACAGAACAATGAAGTTCAATTCACCTGAAATAACTTGAAATGCTTCGCAGCTCTCAAAACATCCAAGGAAGTTTGAGAGCTCTGGAAGACAGTTGCTAGGCTTTGACCTGTAATTTTCTCTATTTCCTCCAACGTATATGGCTCCTCATGCAATAGCTTCTGCAGAGTTGCAAACTGATCAGAGAAGTGCAAGGTAAAAACAAAACATGAGAAATATTTACTGTTGCAAACCAGCACTTCTTTTCCTGGATAATACTAGTAAATGCACACGTGCAACGCATGTTAATATTTAGGCAATATATTAATTGCATGCGATACCAGGTATGCTATTATTTATGTGTTGATTCTGTGATTAGTGCAGTATTTGGTATGACATTAATTGCACGTTAAACACGTTGAACGCTCACCATTGGAGCTGTCTAGGTCATTGGATTGACTTAGTTTAATGGCCGAGATCAGTTGGATCTGCCCCTTTGGGTCTTTTTATATTGGTATAGATATAGATATAGATGTATAACTAGGCATAATAAAATTCTTATCCTTAGTACCAAAGTTTATTTATAAATAAGAACAAGTATGGCAGAGAGGCTCTGTTGCAACAAAAGCAGCTCTTGAAGCATACTTCAAAAATCCAAATTTCACCATTTGGCAGCAATAATGGCAACCCAGGCAAGTGCTGACATCTCTAACTAGGAACGATTAAGATAACTGCACAATCAAAGATGGTTCACCCAGGCTTTGCAGTAATTTGGCAGAAGGAACTTTTTAACAGCAAACCTCCAGCATTTGCCTCCTCGCCAATTTTGACAGCTATATGTTGTACTTAAGAATTTAGAAATTTTTGCTCATATGTTAGCAAATTTAGAATTATTTGCTCGTATGTTAGCTGACAAAAACTCCAAAAGGAACATAGTTGTATCATAAAGACATCAAGTATTCACTGAAATTTTAATTAGCTGAACCACATATAGATATAGGTGCTGTAAATTGGCAGGATAATATACCCAAGTCCCAAGGACACCGGGAATATGGGAATCATATCCAGTTTTTGCTTTTATCACGTTATCATCATACCCTATGTTTGTCTGTATTCTCTGTAGAATTAAGATGAATTGTACCGCCAAAAATTTAGATGCCTAACCCACTGCCATCACCTACCTTTCTTTGTGTGTTTGATTGATGAAGACTAGAAGTTTGTATGTTAAATCCGATGTATCAATTATACATTTTTCTTGGTTTATGATCTTATAGGTCATGATTTGCGTTCTCTGGTTATGCTACTGATGCATACTATCATCTTAACATACTGTAGCTCTGTAATTCTCCATACTGGAATTTTATGAAATTGTGGATTGCAGTTATCCATATTATGTCCTGCCGTATACAAATGTATCTATCTGCTGCAACATAAGCAAGCACAGAGAAAATGACAGCAGCACACGTATTCATTGTACGCAAAAGCACATCTTCCTCAGCCATATCCTAAATTCTTAGTAAGATTATGTACCTTCACAGCAACTCCGGGATCAGAAGAACCTTCTTTGCCAGCGAAGGAGACGCATAGCCCCTCAACATCAGAGAGGGTCGTAACAGATGTGACGGCTTTTTTTGTATCCATCCCTAGTTTGATGGCGAGAACAATCTGTAAAAACACAACAAAAAAATATTAGCTCAATAGATGATAAATGAAGATATATGCCTCAAGTTGTTGTTCCACAGTTAACAACAAAACTGAGAACAGCGATAAACATTCTCTAGATAGAACTACATATGTTTCAGAGTTGCTTGCAGAGATACAGTGGCAAGGCAGTTGCGACCTTCCATACTCTTAGGACACCCAATTAAAAACAAGAGATACATTATAGCTGTCTAGCAGTACATGTGCAATAGAATGCATTGTGTGATCATCCTTAATTTGTTTACATGCTCACTTTGGAACGAAAGAATCTCTTACCGCTGCCAAGCGACACTCTACAACGCGGTTGTTGTAGTTTGTGGCAGCTGTTTCTGCTTTCTTGGACTCTGCCAGGCAGTGAGCAATCACAAATGTACCACCAGAGGGTAGTTGCACATCAGTTGCTTTGATTGGATTGAAATCTATCAACTCAGCAAATCCAGGTTTGGCCATGATAGATATAGCCTGGAAAAATATAGTGAAATAAAGTAACTCAACAACAATAAAAGATGATCCAAAGCTTCTTAAACAGTGTGAATCATGCTTGCAGTCACATATCAAGTTCTATAAGCTTTAACAGTGTGACTCTTCCTCTCGTAAGTAATATCGAGGGTGGATCACATTACTTTTTGCATGTAAGCATGATACACAAAAAGGATCTTGGAACATAAAGCTAAACCTTCTGATTCTGCAAAGAATAAGCCATGCCAAACATTACACCTACTGCCAGGATTCCTCTGTGGTGTCCAGTTGAATGTAAAAGATATTCGCTGAAGGAAATCGGTATAGATACTGTCCTACCCACAGTTCCATCGAAGGATATTTTTTATCATACCAGATTATTTTTATTTTACTTACATGGCATGAATTAAGCAGAACAAGAACATAGGGAGTGTCCCATATACAGTATAGTGTCAATCACCTGATCCATACCACCTGACTGTGTCCCAATATGACGCTCAGATTGACATGTAAATTGAGCAACTTCTTTCTGCATGATTTGAATTGCACAATTAGAAATAGAAAAAAAATCACAAGAACCTTGTTTGTGAACACACCAAAAAAGTTGATAAATGTTTTTGGAAACACCTAGTTACTATTCCATAGGAAATCACATTGATAACAGCAATTCTGCAACAATTTGTCACCGCCAAAATCATTTTTATCGCCACAGTTTGTACTAGTCAAGTATTTATTATACTAGTGTGAAAGGACAACACATCTGTTACATCACCACTACCTCAGAGCGCGTCTGTTTTCTTTCATAAGGTAAACATTGCATGTCCTTTTGACGCAGAAAGAAAAGATGCGCTTGTTCAGGGTCAAATTTGGAATTAGATTATCAATTTTCCAGAACCTGGAAAGTTTATCGACTTGTGTCATCCATGTCATCCCTATATTATACATAGTGTTTTGGTTTATGGTGGAAATTATTTGAGAACAATTCCTTAGGCTTGAAGCCTCCATCAAAAGCTTGCATCAATGAAAGGTTCACCTTTGATCAATAGTCAGTTGTCCTTTCATATGTGAACAGGGATTACAGCAATGTTTGATTTGTGGTAAAGAATACCTTTGGGAAGTTTTTCCCGAGAATTCCCATGATAGCAATTGTTGCTGAACAGACAAATGCTGCTGAGCTTGAAAGTCCAGATCCTGAATAATAGCAATAGAAAAACATTACAAACTTTGGTACACATGACATCATTCATGATAACCATAATCAAATTCCCTGATGATACCTTGAGGGACTGTGCCATCAACAACAACATCAAGAGCAACAGGTTCACCCATATCTATCCCTTTTGACCTAGCATATTCATATACTCCCTTGTATCTGCAGACAGAGGATTAAACAGTCAAGCAAATGAAATAAACAGAGCAACGACTTTACCAGTACGTAGCTAAACTTACCCGCACATAAAGTAGTGGCCCCATTTGTGGTTCTTGATGTCAATTTCCTGCACGAAAAATGCTTAGCAATCAGTGACCGAATCAAAGGTGACATACAGAAAGAATCATGTAAGTGAGGCTGACAACAGATAGCAACATGGACAAAAGCAAATCTTATGCCACCAGTGCTACGAGAATCTGTCCCAAATGATTCTGGATAAAATAGAAGAAGGACACGCTTATTGTGTTTTGATTCTCAAGCACGACAGACTTATTTTATTTATCTGCAGTTGTTCTGAATCAACAAACCCCGGTTGCATTCGCTGCATCGGGCAATCTATTGACTGCACACTTCGAATTGTTCTGCATTCCAATTTGAAAGACCCGTCCAGATTTCCCTACAGAGTGTTCGGTGTAGTGAACAAAATTGAGGTAAACCACAAGTTCAAACCGTCAAAGTAACATAAAACTGATGGAGGATTCTAGCATCTCCTTGCCGGTGCGCGGGGTTTCTGAAGCTCCCACAGCCCTCCATTGGGCATCTGAGGCAGGGGAACAGCATCAGTTGCACGAGCAGGAGGCTCCACACGCCAGTGAGTCAACAGTGGAAAGGGGTCACAAATACTGAAAATTATAGAGTTCACGGGCATGACACGGAACTGGTCCATGGCACGCATCACGGGCTTTCTGTTTCTGTTATCCATATCATGATAATGCAACCGCCCGCCGCTCCATTAGTTAGTTATAGGAACGAGATTCGCGTGCCCTACCTCCCTCCCCCGCAGAACAAAATAATTTTACGATAATAAAAAAAATCGGTGCGCGGCTGGAACAGAAACCTCGGCTTGTTCTGTTTTTGGGCGGATTTGATAGCAACCCATCCCCTTGAATCACGGCGTTGCGTGAAGGGGAATATTCGGGAATCCGATCTGAGAGCAGAGCAGAGGATTGACTTGTTAGTACCTTGTCCGGGTCGGCGGGGTAGACGCAGGTGGCGTACTTGTCGTCGACATTGGCGACGCGGACGAGGCCGGCGTCGGCCCTGCGGATGGCGACGATCATGTCCTGGCGGATGGCCATGGGCAGCACCGAGTAGCCCTCGTAGTCGATGTGCTCCCCGATGAGATTCACCCTCCCTGCACGCAACGCATCGGTCAATCAGTCAGCCAATCAACCACTCCCAAATCGCCGGCGCCGCCACGCTAACAAGCAGACCTGGGGAGCGGGCGAAGAGGGCGGGGCCGGCGGCGTAGAGGGCGCGGAAGCGGTCGGCGAGGCGGGCGAAGCGGAGGCGCGCCTCGTCCAGCGCCGACCCCGCGCCGTACACCGGCTCGAGCGAGGCCAGCGCCGGGACCAGGTCCTCGCCGTCGGCGTCGACGTCGCCGGCGGGAACCACCTTCGCCTCCTTGGTCGCCATCGCCGCTATCTCTCTGTATCTCTCTCTCCGGTGGTTCGAGAAGAAGTTTGGACTCTCCCTCCCCTGCTCTGACCCTCGAAACGAGTTGCAACCGTGGCAAACGGGGTTCTGTTCCGGGCTAGCGGTTCGGGCCGCGTATATAGCGGCGTGGCGCCACGTGGGCGTAACGGACTAGTGGATGCAGATGGGTTTTATCCCATCCTTTTTAATCTTTCTCTCCAAAGGTGTCGAAGGAGAGGCTTATCCCGTTCCATGGGATTTTGTTTGCTGACTTGTCGCGGTTGGGTTGGGTTGACAACGACGTCCAAGGTGATTGTGATTGACGTAGAAAGGGTTTCCAAAATACTAACGCCACGTGTGCCAGTTTTGCACCTCATCCCCACGCGTGGATCACCGTCCAGTCGGGTTTGCATGAGTCTTGACACATTGAGGCAGAATTTGCGTGTCACGTAGGACGGGGCTGGTGCGTGGGAGTTGGAGAGTTCGCACACACGTCCCTAACGTAGCTGCGCCAGGACGCGTGGGCATTTTTGCTTTTGTGCCACACGCACGGAGTAGTACTTGTTGGGTGTGTGGCACGAAGTAGCTGCGCCCACACGTGTGGGCAATTCTAATGTTCACCCACACACAGACCGTGTGGGCTGCCTCCTGCTCACACCATACACAGTGTGTGGGCGGATGTCTAGTATGCCACACCTCCTCCGACTCATCCATCGTCATCCGACTCATCCATCTTCACCTCCTCCGAAGCGGTTGCGACGTGAATCTTCTTCTCTTCAAGCTTGAGCTTCTTCTTGGTCACAGCCATCAAACATATTAAACCTCTCGGCCTTAAAATGTCTCTTTCATATCGGAGCGCTTGATATATGTCTACTCCTTCGTCAATATGCCCACAAACATCTCCGTTATCTTCGCTGCCACCCCTTCTAGCTTCACCTTCTTCTCCTCCCACTTCTTTCCTCGAAACCCTCTCCTAATCTTCTTCGATGGCTCTTCTGTTGGGTCATCTGTTTCTTCCTCAGTGCCAATACCGGCGATCTTGGTGGAGTTGGCAATGAATACATTCCACTTGGGTTACCCGTACAACTTCAACCAACAATGCATGAGGACGAAATTCTTGTTCTCCAACACCAAGAACAAATTCCACGTACAAGAAGGTTATAAAGTAAAACATTGTCAACAATACGCATATTTGATCTGGCCAAATGATCAAAACATAGAGCATATCTGGCCAACATTTTGCGTATCCAATCTCGCCAACATTTTGCATATCTAATCCGGCCAAATGACCAAAACATAGAGCATATTTGGCCAACAAGTTACATATTTGGCAAAATGACCAACACACTTACTTGCTCAGAGATTTGGGCACGGTGTGATGAGTTGCTTCAAGTGCCAGCAAATACTTGGACACAGACCCTTGAATGATGTACCATCCATGGCTATGAGATTTCACCAAACTGTTGCAAATGAGTTTGCTAGCGCAGGGCTTGAAATGCTTACGCTCATGGAACCAACGCGTGAATGTTGGCCCAAAATGTTGGGCCCTTTTTCTCTGCGCCATGGATCGGATCGATGCTACTGGTCAACCACGAATCGCACAACAACTCGCCCTCTTTCATGTTGAAGCTTTCTCCTCTACCCCTTTTATTTGGATCGACTACAAATTCATCTGGATCTGGGTCATCGTCGCCGCCCTCCTCCTGCTCTTGTTGCTCGGTGGCCCAATCCAGCTACGTGCCCGACTGCCTGTGCATGCCTGGCTGTGTGCCCTGCTGGGTGTAGGTGTCGGACTGGATGTACCTACCCGACTGCATGGACTCTGAGTCATCTACCTGCCCGTCCTTGTAGCCTCCACCTTCGTCATGGATTAACTCAAACAACAGCCTATCCATATCATTGTACGCCGGCTCACCCGCTTGAGGCATACCGGCGAATAGCATGCAGGCATCGAATTGCTCCACGCCCGGCATCCGCGATCGGACAAGCTGCGGTGATGTAGCCTCCGAGAAAAGTGGTGACGTGTTGACGTCAACATAGAAAGGCATGTGTTGCTTATCGAGCTGCTAGGGCAGCAAAGAAATAGGGAGCCTTGTGCTCCAGCCAGGACGGCGTCTGCACAGACGGCGGAGGCGGCGGCTTGCCCCGCCCTGCACCACAATCGCCACCAGCACCACGACGGGCCCTTACACGTCCCCAACCATGCCCTTCCCATGCACGACCACCACCCCCACCTTCGTCGGATCTTCTGCCACTGACTTCGGCAAATTTTTGTAAGGGTCCTCCATGCGACGGCAACGGCGAAAGGAGGAGGATTGCGGTGGAGAGCGGCAGGATGGAAGAAGAGAGGGATTGAGAATGATTGATTTTGCCGCGGAAACAGTGCGGCCGGATCCAAATACACGAGCTTAGCCTCATTTGGGCATGCTGGAGATGTCTTAAACCCACGGCATAAAATTATGGAACGAAGGGAATATAATTTCAACATAAAAATAGCCATGCGGCTGCTTTTGATTAGCCAGTACTTGTTGAAAGAGTTGTGTCCCGTATTCTAGAAAAAAGAAAAGAAAAAATGTGCGTCAAATCCTGGTGATCGCATTTTTTCTGGATTTATTTCAGGATTATTGGCTATGCGCTTTCAGTGGGAGGAGACGTTCCCATCGACGACAAGGCGCTTATGATGACTTCGTAAATCTCAAGATTCCGAAGATGCTTATAAGGGCAGGATGTGTTGGGGAACGTTGCAGAAAATTAAAATTTTCCTACGGTTTCACCAAGATCTATCTATGAGTTCATCTAAGCAACGAGTCAAGAGAGAGAGTTTGCATCTACATACCACTTGTAGATCGAGTACGGAAGCGTTCGAGGGAGTGGTGATGATGAAGACGTTCCCAACGTGATTCCGATCACCGATGACCAAGTGCTGAACGGACAGCACCTCCGCGTTCAACACACGTACGGGACGATGGCGTCTCCTTCGTCTTGATCCAGCAAGGAGGAAGGAGAGGTTGAGGAAGACAACTCCAATGGCAGCACGACGGGCGTGATGCAGATGGAGGACTGTTCTCCAAGCAGGCTTCGCCAAGCTTATGCGGAGGAGGAGAGGTGTTGGGGAGGGAGGGCTGCGCCTTCAATGGTGTTTGCAGCCCTCCCTCACCCCTCTATTTATAGGGGAAGGGAGGAGGGCGGCCCCTCTAGATGCATCTAGAGGGGCGCCGGGCCAAGGGGAGGGCTTGCCCCCTGCCAAGCGGGCGCCCTTTAGGGTTCCCTCAACCCTAGGCGCATGGGCCAAGGGGAGGTGCGCCCAGCCCACTAGGGGCTGGCTGCCTCCCACGCAGCCCAAGTGGCCCCCCAAAAGGGTGGCCTCCCGTGGTCCTCCTAACCTTTCCTGGACCCTCCATAATACCGATATGACCAAACTTTTCCGGTGTCCGCTTGGCGACTTCCCATATATAAATCTTTACCTCCGGACCATTCCGAACTCCTCGTGACGTCCGGGATCTCATCCGGACTCCGAACAACATTCGTAATCACATACAAGTCTTCCTATTAACCCTAGCGTCCACCGAACCTTAAGTGTGTAGACCCTACGGGTTCGGGAGACATGAAGACATGACCGAGACGCTCTCCGGTCAATAACCAACAGCGGGATCTGGATACCCATGTTGGTTCCCACACGCCTCGATGTTGTCATCGGATGAACCACGATGTCGAGGGTTCAAGCAACCCCGTATGCTATTCCCTTTGTCGACGGTATGTTACTTGCCCGAGACTCGATCGTCGGTATCCCAATACCTCGCTTAGTCTCGTTACTGGCAAGTCACTTTACTCGTACAGTAATGCATGATCCCGTGACCAGACACTTGATCACTTTGAGCTCATTATGATGATGCATTACCGAGTGGGCCCAGTGATACCTCTCCGTCATACGGAGTGACAAATCCCTGTCTCGATCCGTGTCAACCCAATGTACACTTTCGGAGATACCTATAATGCACCTTTATAGTCACCCGATTACGTTGTGACGTTTGGTACACCCAAAGCATTCCTACGGTATCCGGGAGTTACACGATCTCACGGTCTAAGGAAGAGATACTTGACATTGGAAAAGCTCTAGCAAAACGAACTACACGATCTTTGTGCTATGCTTAGGATTGGGTCTTGTCCATCACGTTATTCTCCTAATGACGTGATCCCATTGTCAATGACATCTTATGTCCATAGTCAGGAAACCATGACTATCTGTTGACCAACAAGCTAGTCTACTAGAGGCTTACTAGGGACGTATTGTAGTCTATGTATTCACACGTGTATTACGATTTCCGGATAATACAGCTTATAGCATGAATAAAAGACAATTATCATGAACAAGGAAATATAATAATAATGCTTTTATTATTGCCTCTAGGGCATATTTCCAACAGTCTCCCACTTGCACTAGAGTCAATAATCTAGTTTACATTGTGATGAATCGAACACCCATAGAGTTCTCGTGTTGATCATGTTTTGCCCATGAGAGAGTTTAGTCAACGGATCTGCGACATTCAGATCCGTGTGCACTTTACAAATTTCTATGTCTCCATCTTGAACATTTTCACGGATGGAGTTGAAGCGACGCTTGATGTGCTCGGTCTTCTTGTGAAACCTGGGCTCCTTGGCAAGGGCAATAGCTCCAGTGTTGTCACCGAAGAGTTTGATCGGCCCCGACGCATTGGGTATGACTCCTAGGTCAGTGATGAACTCCTTCACCCAAATTGCTTCATGCGCTGCCTCCGAGGCTGCCATGTATTCCGCTTCACATGTAGATCCCGCCACGACGCTTCGCTGGTACCGCACTACCATCGCTCCACCATTCAACATATACACGTATCCGGTTTGTGACTTAGAGTCATCCAGATCTGTGTCGAAGCTAGCGTCGACGTAACCCGTTACGACGAGCTCTTCGTCACCTCCATAAACGAGAAACATGTCCTTTGTCCTTTTCGTACTTCAGATATTCTTGACCTGTCCGGTGTTCCTTGCCGGATTACTTTGGTACCTTCCTACCAAACTTACGGCAAGGTTTACATCAGGTCCGTACACAAGATGGCATACATAATAGATCCTATGGCTGAGGCATAGGGGATGACACTCATCTCTTCTTTATCTTTTGTCGTGGTCGGGCATTGAGCTGAGCTCAATCTCACACCTTGCAACACGAGCAAGAACCCCTTCTTGGACTGATCCATTTTGAACTTCTTCAAAATCTTATCAAGGTATGTGCTTTGTGAAAGACCTATGAGGCGTCTCGATCTATCCCTATAGATCTTGATGCCTAATATATAAGCAGCTTCTCCAAGGTCCTTCATTGAAAAACACTTATTCAAGTAGGCCTTAATGCTGTCCAAGAATTCTATATCATTTCCCATCAAGAGTATGTCATCTACATATAATATGAGAAATGCTACAGAGCTCCCACTCACTTTCTTGTAAACGCAGGCTTCTCCATAAGTCTGCATAAACCCAAACGCTTTGATCATCTCATCAAAGCGAATGTTCCAACTCCGAGATGCTTGCACCAGCCCATAAATGGATCGCTGGAGCTTGCATACTTTGTTAGCATTCTTAGGATCGACAAAACCTTCCGGCTGCATCATATACAGCTCTTCCTTAAGATATCCGTTAAGGAACGCTGTTTTGACGTCCATCTGCCATATCTCATAATCATAGTATGCGGCAATTGCTAACATGATTCGGACGGACTTAAGCTTCGCTACGGAGAGAAAGTCTCATCGTAGTCAATCCCTTGAACTTGCCGATAACCCTTAGCGACAAGTCGAGCTTTATAGATGGTGACATTACCATCTGCGTCCGTCTTCTTCTTAAAAATCCATTTGTTTTCTATCGCTCACGATCATCGGGCAAGTCACCAAAGTCCACACTTTGTTTTCATACATGGATCCTATCTCGGATTGCATGGCTTCTAGCCATTTGTTGGAATCTGGGCCCGCCATCGCTTCTTCTTAGTTCGAAGGTTCACCGTTGTCTAACAACATGATTTCCAGGACAGGGTTGCCGTACCACTCTGGTGCGGAACGTGTCCTTGTGGACCTACGAGGTTCAAGAGCAACTTGATCCGAAGTACCTTGATCATCATCATTAATTTCCTCTTCAGTTGGTGTAGGCATCACAGAACACTTTCCTGAAATGGACTACTATCCTGTTCAAGAGGTAGTACTTCATCGAAGTTCTACTTTCCTCCCACTTACTTCTTTCGAGAGAAACTCTTTTCCCAGAAAGGTTCCGTTCTTGGCAACAAAAATCTTGCCCTCGGATCTTAAGTAGAAGGTATACCCAATGGTTTCTTTAGGGTATCCTATGAAGACGCATTTTTCCGACTTGGGTTCGAGCTTTTCAGGTTGAAGTTTCTTGACATAAGCATCGCATCCCCAAACTTTTAGAAACGACAGCTTAGGTTTCTTCCCAAACCATAATTCATACGGTGTCGCCTCAACGGACTTAGACGGTGCCCTATTTAAAGGGAATGTAGCTGTCTCTAGAGCGTATCCCCAAAATGATAGAGGTAAATCGGTAAGAGACATCATAGACCGCACCATATCCAATAGAGTGCGATTACGACGTTCGGACACACCATTACGCTGAGGTGTTCCAGGCGGCATTAGTTGTGAAACGATTCCACATTTTCTTAAGTGTGTTCCAAATTCGTGACTTAAATATTCTCCTCCACGATCTGATCGTAAGAATTTTATCTTTCGGTCACGTTGATTCTCTACTTCATTCTGAAATTCCTTGAATTTTTCAAAGATCTCAGACTTGTGTTTCATTAAGTAGACATACCCATATCTACTCAAGTCATCAGTGAGAGTGAGAACATAAGGATATCCTCCGCGAGCCTCAACACTCATTGGACCGCACACATCGGTATGTATGATTTCCAATAAGTTGGTTGCTCGCTCCATTGTTCCGGAGAACGGAGTCTTGGTCATCTTGCCCATAAGGCATGGTTCGCATGTGTCAAATGATTCATAATCTAGAGACTCCAAAAGTCCATCAGCATGGAGCTTCTTCATGCGCTTGACACCAATGTGACCATAGGCGGCAGTACACAAGTATGTGGGACTATCGTTATCAACTTTACATCTTTTGGTATTCACGCTATGAATATGTGTAACATTACGCCGAGATTCATTAAGAATAAACCATTGACCATCGGAGCATGACCATAAAACATGTCTCTCATATAAATAGAACAACCATTATTCTCGGATTTAAATGAGTAGCCATCTCGCATTAAACGAGATCCAGATACAATGTTCATGCTCAAACTTGGCACCAAATAACAATTATTAAGGTTCAAAACTAATCCCGTAGGTAAATGAACAGGTAGTGTGCCGACGGCGATCACATCGACTCTGGAACCATTCCCGACGCGCATCGTCACCTCGTCCTTCGCCAGTCTCCGCTTATTCCGCAGCTCCTGCTGTGAGTTACAAATATGAGCAACGGCACCGGTATCAAATACCTGGGAGTTACTACGAGTACCGTAAGGTACACATCAATTACATGTATATCAAATATACCTTTGGTGTTGCCGGCCTTCTTATCCGCTAAGTATTTGGGGCAGTTCCGCTTCCAAAGGACCCTTCCCTTGCAATAAAAGCACTCGGTC
Source organism: Aegilops bicornis (assembly GCA_021605145.1). NCBI lineage: Eukaryota > Viridiplantae > Streptophyta > Magnoliopsida > Poales > Poaceae > Aegilops > Aegilops bicornis. The sequence continues at coordinate 770,442,034 of CM038673.1, read as the reverse complement.
TCGGTTTGGGTCCATTCTTTGACTTCTTCCCGGCAACTTGCTTATCGGGCGCTGCAACTTCCTTGCCGTCCTTCTTGAAGTTCTTCTTACCCTTGCCCTTCTTGAACTTAGTGGTCTTATTGACCATCAACACTTGATGTTCTTTCTTGATTTCAACCTCGGCTGACTTCAAAGATAGAGAACACTTCAGAATGGTCTTTACCATCCCCTGCATGTTGTAGTTCATCACAAAGCTCTTGTAGCTTGGTGGGAGCGATCGAGGATTCTGTTAATGACCGCCTCATCGTGGAGGTTAATATTCACTGGGTCATACGGTTGTGCAACCTGCACATCTTCAAGATGTGCTCACCGATGTAACTGTTTTCCTCCATCTTACAACTATAGAACTTGTCGGAGATGTCATATCTCTCGACCCGGCGTGAGCTTGGAAAACAAGTTTCAGCTCTTGAACATCTCATATGCTCCGTGATGCTCAAAACGCTTTTGGAGCCCCGGTTCTAAGTCATAAAGCATGCCGCATCGAACGAGGGAGTAATCATCGCCATGAAGTTTGCGTGCATTCATAATGTCTTGGTTCTTCGGGACGGAGCGTCACCTAGCGGTCCTTCTAGGACATATTGTTTCCTGGCAGCTATGAGGATGATCCTCAGGTTCCGGACCCAGTCCGTATAGTTGGTGCCGTCATCTTTCAGCTTGGTTTTCTCTAGGAACGCGTTGAAGTTCAAGTTGACATGAGCGTTGGCCATTTGATCTACAAGACATATTATGCAAAAGTTTTAGACTAAGTTCATGATAATTAGGTTCATCTAATCAAATTATTTCAATGAACTCCCACTCAGATTAGACATCCCTCTAGTCATCTAAGTGTTACACGATCCGAGTCGACTAGGCCGTGTCCGATCATCACGTGAGACGGACTAGTCATCGTCGGTGAACATTCTCATGTTGATCGTATCTTCCATACGACTCGTGTTCGACCTTTCGGTCTCCGTGTTCCGAGGCCATGTCTGTACATGCTAGGCTCGTCAAGTTAACCCTAAGTGTTTTATGCGTGTAAATCTGTCTTACACCCATTGTATGTGAACGTAAGAATCCATCACACCCGATCATCACGTGGTGCTTAGAAACGATTTAACTTTAGCAACGGTGCACAGTTAGGGGGAACACTTCTTGATATTGTTGTAAGGGATCATCTTATTTACTACCGTCGTTCTAAGTAAACAAGATGTATAAACATAATAAACATCACATGCAATTATATAGTAGTGACATGATATGGCCAATATCATAAAGCTCCATTGATCTCCATCTTCGAGGTTCCATGATCATCTTGTCACCGGCATGACACCATGATCTCCATCATCATGATCTCCATCATTGTGCCTCCATGAAGTTGTCACGCCAACGACTACTTCTACTTCTATGGCTAACGCGTTTAGCAACAAAGTAAAGTAAGTTACATGGCGTTCTTCAATGACACGCAGGTCATACAAAATAAAGACAACTCCTATGGCTCCTGCCGTTGTCATACTCATCGACATGCAAGTCGTGATTCCTATTACAAGAACATGATCTCATACATCACAATGTGTCATTCATCATTCATCACAACTTGGCCATATCACATCACATGACAATTGCTGCAAAAACAAGTTAGACGCCCTCTAATTGTTGTTGCATATTTTACGTGGCTGCAATTGGGTTCTAGCAAGAACGCTTTTCTTACCTCTGAATAACCACAACGTGATCTTGTCAACTTCTATTTATCCTTCATAAGGACCCTTTTCATCGAATCCGCTCCAACTAAAGTGGGAGAGACAGACACCCGCCAGCCACCTTATGCAACTAGTGCATGTTAGTCGGTGGAACCGGTCTCACGTAAGCGTCACGTAAGGTTGGTCCGGCCGCTTCATCCCACAATACCGCGGAAGCAAGATAAGACTAGTAGCGGCAAGTAAATTGACAAGATCCACGCCCACAACTAAATTGTGTTCTACTCGTGCAATAAAGAACTACGCATAGACCTAGCTCATGATGCCACTGTTGGGGAACGTTGCAGAAAATTAAAAATTTCCTACGGTTTCACCAAGATCTATCTATGAGTTCATCTAAGCAACGAGTCAAGAGAGAGAGTTTGCATCTACATACCACTTGTAGATCGAGTACGGAAGCGTTCGAGGGAGTGGTGATGATGAAGACGTTCCCAACGTGATTCCGATCACCGATGACCAAGTGCTGAACGGACAGCACCTCCGCGTTCAACACACGTGACGGGACGATGGCGTCTCGCTTCGTCTTGATCCAGCAAGGAGGAAGGAGAGGTTGAGGAAGACAACTCCAATGGCAGCACGACGGCGTGATGCAGATGGAGTGACTGTTCTCCAAGCAGGCTTCGCCAAGCTTATGCGGAGGAGGAGAGGTGTTGGGAGGGAGGGCTGCGCCTTCAATGGTGTTTGCAGCCTCCCTCACCCCTCTATTTATAGGGAAGGGAGGAGGGCGGCCCCTCTAGATGCATCTAGAGGGGGGTCGCCGACAAGGGAGGGGCTTGCCCCCAAGCAAGGCGCCCCTTTAGGGTTCCTCAACCCTAGGCGCATGGGCCAAGGGAGGGGGTGCGCCCAGCCCACTAGGGGCTGGCTGCCTCCCACGCAGCCCAAGTGGCCCCCAAAAGGGTGGCCTCCCGGTGGTCCTCCGGAACCTTTCCGGTGGACCCTCCATAATACCGATATGACCAAACTTTTCCTGTCCGCTTGACGACTTCCCATATATAAATCTTTACCTCCGGACCATTCCGAACTCCTCGTGACGTCCGGGATCTCATCCGGACTCCAGAACAACATTCGGTAATCACATACAAGTCTTCCTATTAACCCTAGCGCCACCGAACCTTAAGTGTGTAGACCCTACGGGTTCGGAGACATGAAGACATGACCGAGACGCTCTCCGGTCAATAACCAACAGCGGATCTGGATACCCATGTTGGTTCCCACACGCTCCTCGATGTTGTCATCGGATGAACCACGATGTCGAGGGTTCAAGCAACCCCGTATGCTATTCCCTTTGTCGACGGTATGTTACTTGCCCGAGACTCGATCGTCGGTATCCCAATACCTCGCTTAGTCTCGTTATCGGCAAGTAACTTTACTCGTACCGTAATGCATGATCCCGTGACTGCACACTTGATCACTTTGAGCTCATTATGATGATGCATTACCGAGTGGGCCCAGTGATACCTCTCCGTCATACGGAGTGACAAATCCCTGTCTCGATCCGTGTCAACCCAACAGACACTTTCGGAGATACCTATAATGCACCTTTATAGTCACCCAGTTACGTTGTGACTTTGGTACACCCAAAGCATTCCTACAGTATCCGGGAGTTACACGATCTCACGGTCTAAGGAAGAGATACTTGACATTGGAAAAGCTCTAGCAAAACGAACTACACGATCTTTATGCTATGCTTAGGATTGGGTCTTGTCCATCACGTCATTCTCCTAATGACGTGATCCCGTTGTCAAAGACATCTAATGTCCATAGTCAGGAAACCATGACTATCTGTTGACCAACGAGCTAGTCTACTAGAGGCTTACTAGGTACGTATTGTAGTCTATGTATTCACACGTGTATTACGATTTCCGGATAATACAGTTATAGCATGAATAAAAGACAATTATCATGAATAAGGAAATATAATAATAATGCTTTTATTATTGCCTCTAGGGCATATTTCCAACAGGATGTGCGTATATGCATTCATAAAGATGAGTGTATGGTTATATGTATGAGCGCTTGCGTCTGTACTGATGTTAAAAAAAAGAAAAAAACCTGTTAGAAAAGTTGATGACTCATCGTAACTCATTGCAGTATACCAAAGAACTTAAAATTGCGTCTAAAGAAAAGAACTTAGAATTGGTTTTCCTTGGAAGCGCATCCTTGGGTCCAGCTCTCGAGCGTAGCTTCTTCTTCTTTTCTTTGAACACGTCGATGTGGCGCAAGCGCTCGTACATGCTCGTATGTATGAGCGCTTGCGTTTGTATCCATGGCACTGAGCCTTGACAGGTCCAGCTCTCAAGTGTAGCTTCATCTTCTTTTTTTTGGGGTTCATCGTTCAATCTGTGTGTTGATGCTCGTTAAAGCTTCTCCAGCCGTTCACCCCTCAGGGGCTAGAAAAAGCGCTGCTTAGGGGCAAACCGGTGATATTTTCCTCGCGGGGGCGATCGGATTCCCAGCCGCCGCCCCCAGGGTCGCCCCCACACACCCTATTTTAAACAATTTGAAAAAGATATTCGGTCAAAATTCGGCAACACAGGGCATAAATTCGGCAAACACGCCATAAATTCGGCAAACACGACATAGATTCAGGCGTTCCACGATTTTTGACATAGAAGACATAAATTTAACTAAAAAACAAAAGGGTCGCGCCTACAGGCCGAAGGACTCGCTGAACGCGACGTAGTCGCCGCTGTCGCCGCCACCATCGTTGTCGTCCTTCTCCTTCTTCACACGGCCGTCCCTACTGGACCCCTGGCCAGGGTCGCCCTGGCGGACTGGTTTGGCCGGCGGCGGCGCGTCGTCGTCGCTGTCCTCAAGCATGATGACGCCGCCCTCGTCGCGCCCACGACGGCACGCGGCGATCTCCTCCAGGGCGCAGCGCTGATGCTCCATCTCCAGCCGCGCCCAATCTTCCCGCGCCCACTTCATGGCCGCCTCGTCGTCAAGCGTGTCACCGTGCTCACTCTTCACGGCGGCGAGCCCCGACTCTGTCTTCGGCCTGACGAGGCGGGGAGGAGCCGAGGAGGAGGAGGCACGGCAGCCCTTGTTGATGACGAGAGCGGCGCTGCGGGTGCACCGGCCAAGCAGTGTGTCCACGGGCTCGGGCTTGACGCTGACGAGCGCCGACGACCCGGAGGAGTGGGAGGAGGATCGGGAGGAGGAGGAATACCCGCCCAGCATTTGCCACGGCAGCCACGGGCCGACACTTCGACGGGGGCCCGGGGCCGCCGGGTACTCTAACGGCGGATCGTTGCCGCCCACAACGTACTCAAGGACGGCGTGGAGCGTGTGGCCGGGGGCGCCCCACCACAGGCGGCGGCCGTCACTGTTGTTGCGCCCCCTGACCACCGGCGCGTTGTTGACGGAGGCGAGCTGCTCCACCTGCCAGCGTTCGAAGTACGCCGCCCACGCCTCGTGGTTGCCGGGGTCGTACTCTGGGAGGGCGCGTCCTCCTCCGTTAGGGAGGCCCGCACATGCTCGATCTCGGCATGGAAGTATGCGGGGTGTTCGACGTCCGACACAGGGCGACTGGGACGCCCCCGGCGCTGAGCCTCCATCGCCCCGGCGCGTACATGTCTGGGGGCGCCGAGTAATTCGCCTCGTGGATAAGGTGAGCCTCGAACTCATGGAGAGAGCGGCGGCCGAAGCCGTTGGCCGCCGCCGCGTCATCGGGGAACCGTTCACCCATCGAGGGGGTGTGCGTGCACGCGGTGGCTAGACGGGGAGAGAGGGCGTCGGCGGCGAGAGTAGGAGGGCTGCGGGCGGGGTGGTTCCACCGGCGAGGGAGGGGCGGCAACGCGTGTGTACGCGTGGCGGGAGGGGGCGCGTCGCCGCACCGCGCCGCCCGTGAGGAATCAATGAAAGGCTGACCGGCAGGAACCTTGGCATTGATTTCCCGGGGGAAACCGAGGCGATGAGGACAATGAGGCTCGGGGGTCACCGACTCGGCGGGCCCGCCGTTCTTTCGTGCCAAAAACGATTGCTCTGGCGCCCCCGGCGCCTCGGCGCGCCGTGTTCGGCCTGGGTTCGTCGGCGCCAGTTTCGGGCCTAACCGGCAAAAAATGGACTCCTGAGGACGCGACTGGGCAGTTTTTTGGACGTCGGCGCCGAAAAAGGTGCCTGGGGGCCTGTTGGGGGCACGGCTGGAGATGCTCTTAGTCTGGATGGGATAGGGTTTCCGAAATCACTAATTAAGGAGTACTCCTTGCAAAGAACACTCCACCTTCCCAGGTCACGACAAGTGGCGCACATTCAGCGCGCAACTTGTCGCAACCTGGGAGTTTTCCCTTTTTTCGTAGATCCGTTTATTCAAAACATTTTATCTCTTAAACCGTGCATCCAAATCTCAAACCGTTTTCACCATTGGATTCCTCGCATCGAGATCTTCAAAACTAGATTCCATGTTGATAGGTTTTGACGAACTTTTTTTTCATGAAAAAAACCGGACGAAAAAACCAAACCGGGAGCACGGTTTTTTCCCTTTCTGAAAGAGGCACGCCCGTGCCTCTCGCGAAATCACAACCGTGCCTCTCGTGGAAGCAAAACCGTGACTCTCGTGGAAGGAAAAAAACAGAAAACACATTTTTTTCCTTTTCGAAAGGGTCACGTCCGTGACTCTCGCGAAAGCACAACCGTGCCTCTGGCGAAAGCAAAACCATGACTCTCGCGAAAGAAAAAAAACATAAAACGCGTTTTGCTTTTCCCTTTTCGAGAGGCACGGCCATGACTCTCGCGAAAGCACAACCGTGCCTCTCGCGGAAGCAAAACCGTGACTCTCGTGAAAGAAAAAAACAGAAAACTTGTTTTGTTTTTCCCTTTCCGAGAGGCACGGCCTTGATTCTCGCGAAAGCACAACCGTGTCTCTCGCGGAAGTAAAACCGTGACTCTCGCGAAAGAAAAAAAAACAGAAAGCGCGTTCTGTTTTTCCTTTTCCGAGAGGCACGGCCGTGACTCTCGCGAAAGCACAACCGTGCCTATCGCCGAAGTAAAACCGTAACTCTCGCGAAAAAAAAACAGAAAACGCGTTTTCTTTTCGAAAGGCATGCCCGTGATTCTCGCTAAAGCACAATCGTGCCTCTCGCGGAATTAAAACCGTGACTCTCGCGAAAGAAAAAGAAACAAAAAACGTGTTTTATTTTTCCTTTTCCGAGAGGCACGGCCGTGATTCTCGCGAAAGCACAACTGTGCCTCTCGCGGAAGTAAAACCGTGACTCTCGCGAAAGAAGAAAAACACAGAAAACGCGTTTTTGTTTGTTTCCGGAAGGCATGACCGTGACTCTCGGAAAAGAAAACAAGTTTTTTCGCGTAAAAAAATTTTTTCGGAAATTTTTTTAGTCGATAATCTAAGGAAGACCGGGAGAAAACCAAAACATCGAAAAAAACCCATTTAAAAAGCCGAAAACGCGTGCGGAAAAATAAAAAAAACAAAATCTGAAGGAAGCGTCAGGAAGCGCCGACAGCGTGGCGAATGGTGAGGCGCTTAATCGTCATGGCGTTGTGAGAACTTGAAGGAGCGTTCGTTAACTATTTGCTCTCTAGAGTTTCTGTCGCTCGATTGCAGGAGGTTTGTCGTCTACTCTGTACATAGACACAGTTTCTGTCTTCACATCGTCATACAGTATTTCCTTTTTTTTTTGTCTGAGCACACACATCATTCATATTAATTGCTAGGTGGCTTGCTACGGACGGACGCATCGCAGCTGGGCTTGGCACTGGTTGTCAACTCTTGTCGATGAGTCACCGCCGATACGATACGATTGTCAATTTGGCCCTGTTGACCCGCCGAAAAAGACGCAGCAGCTGTTGTTAGCCAGTCGATTACCCAAGGTCGTCGATTTTACTACGTACTGTACACAGTAGCAGTAGCAACTTGCGTGAGTATCAACGTTTTAAATAACGGGCTATGAAAAATAACGACGGATTTCTAAATCAATTACTTGTAAAGGCGACCATTTAGCGGCACCTTGCTGAAAAGCTATAACGAGTTATAGCCGGCTATTTAAAACCACGATGAGTATCAACCGACGATCGATCCAAGACAAGGTAGGAGGATCGTACTACCAGAGTGGTATTTCGTGTCGTGGCGGCACTCAGAAAGGATCCAGACCATACAGATACACTACACGTGTCGCTGTCCTGCGGTAGCAACCGATCGATCGAGTCAGACTGGTTTTCTTCAGAGTTTGTGTCATTCATCACCACACCAGCGGCTAGCTTGAGGATCCAGCTACCCTCCACAATGCCACCGTCGGCTAGCTTGAGGATCCAGCTACCCTCCACAATGCCACCGTCAGCAGCAGCAGCAGCAGCAACAAAACACTTCCTATCTCCTCTTCCCTTCTTCTTCTTCTTGCAATCATAAAAGTTACGTACTCGGACACAACTGGAATCCCATGGAAGCCACTGATTCATTCTTGACACACCATCAGGCTTCTTGGTTGAAAGCCTGTACGTAATTCCGAGTGAATGGCGGGGGTCTTTCCTTTGTCTGAAGAAGAACCCACCACGAGCCAACAGAGCCAACACCTACGCCTTCAGGATCCAGCAGCTTCTGTACTAGTACGACGCCGTCCGTCAGCAACAGCAGCTCCTCCGCCTGTCGAGCGAGGCTGCTCTCCAGGTGCTCCGGCGGCGCATTCCATTCTCCGACGGGCACCGCGCCTTCTGGACTATCGGCCGACCAACTTTTCCAGACACTTGTTTGTCTGTCCATTTACTCAAAATGTTTGTAACTCGGACCACAAGTGCACAGAGTTTTTCAACTTTATCATTGTATAAGAGCTTCCTTACATCATTCAGGCACCAAAGCCAAGCCTCCTTTTCCAACACAGACAAGGAAATCTCGGAATGAAACCGCGCAGCCCACCAACTAACTAAACTCTCAGATTGCAACCGAATGCCTTTTAAGCGCTCGACTTAACTTCACCAAGTGAATCATCAGGTCTGTAGTGGACGCAAGCTTCGAAAAGAAAAAAACTGTCAAGTCAGACCAAAAGTCACAGGTTTTCTACTTTCTCATTGTATAAAGAGTCTCCTTACATCACTCAGACTCAGGCACCCAAATGATGAAACATGACCGCAGAAGCATCAATCTCATTGAAGCGACCTAGCACTGCTGAGTGAGACATCATCAAGCCTGTACTTCAGGCTGCCCCACCAGCGTCAAAGCAGCCCTCAAATGCAGCAAGCCGTCGATGAAGAGGCTGTCGTCGGCCATGAATGTCGACCATGGAACGCCAAAAAGATCACCGCATCCCTCCATGCAATCACCTGTGAAGATAGCCTTATCCTTCAACTTGCGCACAAATTCTCCTGACGATTTTGCCCGTGCAGCAAACTCAAACTTGAATGTCAAACATGCCGAGCCCTCCGGCTTGTCATGGATCCCTAACCAAAGGCCAAAGCTGTATTGCTTACTCTGCTCATCCATTTCACAGGTTGGCATGATATAGAAGTTCTGCCCTGCAAGATGAAACAATTGCGAGAATAATTCTCCTTCTGGGAAGAGTCGGGAGCACTCCTCACGCGTTAGATCCAAGTACACAATAACCTGTGGACGGGCCGATCGAACTCAACCACTTTCAGGGGTTTCCTCATGTAGGCTCGCTGTGGAACTTTGCAACAGGTTGTTGTGTCTGCCTCAATAGTGCCTTGCTCATGTGCTGGGTAAGCTTTGTGCAAGAGTACATCAGTAATACGCTTCTTTGTTTGCTCATTGTCTACATCATCATCATCACTGCATGTCAGGACCTCGTGGAGTTTCTTCCAGCTCATATGACTGAAGCGCAACAGCGGAAGTAGACGAGAACTCCATATCTTGTGCCTGTCCTCTGTTTCTACGTATTGCTCACACACCCACTCGAGCAAGAAGGTATATACGGCATCTTCAGATGATATCTGTAGGTCAGAACTAGAAAAGATGGCTTCAATCCCAGCAAGAGGCATGTCCATCAATTCATGAGGGAATCTGGAATGAGACAAATCATGCCATGAGTAAACATTTCATGCATGATTTTGTGGCATGAAGATGTCTATAGTTTTCACGGAAAAAGAAAAAAGAAGTGGCTCCATCAGATGGCGGTCACTCACTTATCCAAAACCTTGTATTTGTTGGCGAGGAATTCCTTGGCTGCATCTGTCAGATGTTGAATTTCAGCAGCCACTGAACTGGAGCATGGGTAATCTAGGTAGAGCAGTGCAATCTCTCTGGTCATAGGCAAGTTTGTGAGCAACTGGCAGCAACGCCTCATGCAAGCAAGAACCTCAAATTTATCGGCGGCCATCAAGATGTCGAGCAGAAGATTGGGTTCAGTTGGTGTCAACTTTCCAGTGTACATAAATCTCAAAAGCTCCATCATGACAGTTTCCTCTGTTCCTAATAATAGAATAAAACAAGGAGGCATAAGGATTTATGATAACAGTTCGATAAATAACTAAATGGCAGATTCTTTGTGCGCAAAATACTACAGTACACCTTCGGTACTAGGAAAACTATCCATATAGCAGATTAAGAGTAAACAAAATAACTATTTGGTACTTAAAGGCGACGGTGAAAAGAGACAAACCATTTGATTAGAAAAAAAAACTAAGGGGTGACAGAAACTCAGGGAATAATCCCTACAATACCATAAATAATAATGTAGCGTGTGCAGATTACATAATAATAACAAAATCACAACAGAAAAGAGAAAACCAGGATAAGTTATAAAGGAAGAATGTTATTACTTTACCTGAATCAGCAATTCGGAGTGTTAGATATCTCTGATCAGACTCTTTCATACCATTTGAGAAAAGCTACGGTGAATGAAGCATATTAGCAAACATGAGCTGACCATAGAAGAAAATGAATCTCAGAAGGTTATGTGAATCACCTTGAGAAAGAATGGACTATTTGCAGCGAGAACCACCGAACTTATGTAAATGGTCTTCACTCGTAAAACTGGCATGGCCACCATGGCCCAGGAAGAGTCAATACTTTGCCCATCTATCCATCACATATATTATAAAGATCAGAGAGAAATGAAGGACAAACGGGGAAAACGAAGTAAAAGGCATAAAACACAACCACCAGACAGATTCTGCTTTTAAGATACTTGGAACACTCTGTACTTCTATGTGCGCATATTTGTTTCTTCAACATTCAGAAATATGGTAAAATGATTAAGAAAATATCATGAACCTTCAAATTCATTCAGCTGCACCAAGCAATCTAAGCATGCTCGCTGCTTAGTGAGTAAAGTGATAGTAAATGTTATCCCAAGGATCCTATCAGAATCTGATCTAACTGTGTCCAAGTACGAAAGAACAAACAGCATTTTATACCGTGCAAGCATCTAGTGGCAGAATCAAGTTCAAATAACAAAACGGGAACATGGGGTTAACTAAGAGTCGGTGGGTATCTTGTCATCATTGGCATGTAACTAGTCTGTTGCCCATATGGAGAAACAACCTGCAAGGCTAACAACCTGCAAGGCTAATATCTAGTTGATCAGCAGATTGTATCGGCAGTAACAACTATGCCTATACATCACAGGTAGTGATATTACATTAAAATAATGATGATCAAGCAGGCTAATATCTAGTACCACTAAATGTTCCAGTAAGTAAGGCAGACTATTGTTGACTTCAAATGTTGAACAGGGACAATGGTTGTGAAGAGCTCTAGAGTAGGAACCCACCCCTCCACAGTCCACACCTTCTCTCAAAATACATATGGAGTATCATAGTTGCTCATGGAATCAGAAGTTTTACAAAATGGGGATTATAAACCAACTTCCACAACCTTTGAGATATAAATCCATCAAGTGAATGACAGATTTTACAGTAACATGTTCTTCCCATTTGTTTCTTCAGTACAAGTTTGTCAGGAAAATTTCCAAGCACATAAGATTTCCACTAAAATCTAATTAAGCAATATATTTCCAGAAAACAAACGCTTTATGACAGACTTGACTAGGAAGAAGATTACATTAACTATTTGAACATCAACACTGCTTCACCTAAATATGTGACTAAGAATTTGCTGCATCCTAGTTGGATGTATGGACGATGTACAATTTGTTGGTTGCTTCATTTGAACAGATTTGATATTAATCCAGACTAGAAAACCTCCATACCATAGTCAGACAATTCTTAAATTCACACAGCAACAGGTGAGGCTCATATCGCCCTAATCGTTCAGAAGAATCGCAGATAAGCCACAGATTTCACACGGATCCATATCTGAATCGCGCTAAACAGCAGAGAACCCTACACATGGATCACCAGCAGCTACATCCATCCAATTCCAACGGCGTGAAGGGGGTTAGGCACTGTACAGACCTGCTTCCGCCTTGTGGAGCTCCTCGCGGTGGAACGCCAAGTCGGGGAGGGATCCTCCAGCGACGCCGTGGCTGGCGACGACCTCCAGCCGCAGCACCCGGTCGGAGAAGTTCTCTGAATTGAACGCGAACTCGAAGCTGGGCAACCCGCCCCCGCGCGAGAAGCCGGGGTCCATCTCCGCCTCCGCCGGCGTCCCCGCGGTGTCCGCCTCTTCGCCGCCGGCCATGCGCTCCGCCGCCGCTAGAGGAGGTTGGAGGCGCCGGGCCGTGGCCGTCAGCCCTATCCGGATTCTTCGAGAAGGCGAGGTTCAACTTTTGGGAGACCCGCCAACCCAACCTTTTTTACTTTCTCGGGGAGAATGAGACTTCAGTCTTTATTAAATCGCCATCGGATATCAGTGTGATTTGATTTTTATTGACGTAAAAAATATAGCGCTATTTCAACATTAGCATATTCAGAAGGATCGCGCTAATGTTTGAGCAATTTTACTCGCAACGAAGCTAATCGTGTTATAGCACACTATTTCAACGTAGCGTTGTAGCGTCATATGCAAAAATCTAAAGCGAAAAAACAACAGCCCAACCCCAACGGCGTAAAACTGGCCACAGGCCCACAACCCACACTCCTCTAATTCTCAATTTTCGTTGGGCAGACCTAATGAACAACAAACTTTAGTTCATTCACCCTTCCCACCTAAGCTATGAGCAAGGGTGGCGGCGTCTTCTCATGAGAGGCAACGACGGTGGCTTCCTCTAACTCGACTCCAGCCAGCACCAGAAGGGACGACGTTAGCCATGCCACCGATAATGGCGGCAAGCTTCCCTCGTTCAGGAACAAACACTTCACCAAATTCTTTTGAGTCCCGGCCCGGTTTTTCCCCACTAACCAATTACGTCACGACCACTGAACAAACTTGGTTGACGAACATGGTTTATGCGCCACAGTTGAAATGCTGCTTCTCCCTTCTCCTTTCCAAAAGAAAGTGGATCTCATAGCCTCTGACAATTCGAAAAGTAGGTCTCGGTCTCATTTTCAGATGCAATTTTTCATCGGAAAGAGAATCCCATATTCTTTAAGCCAAGCCGCACGCTGGGAAGTTTTGTCCCGGTTCGAGAGGTTGAGCGAGCCAACCTAATGTGCTTGACTTTGAAGTAGGCCACTCTTTCACTGTGAGGACAAATCCACCACTTACTTGTTGGTTGGTGTTCCATTCTGTTATCTTAGACTATGCTGCCTTCTTCAATTCCATTCTTCGTCTCCCT